>OX155664.1:7946240-8555374 GCA_944567765.1 Carterocephalus palaemon
TAACTTAGAAATGTAATTAGTGAGTGCCGCTTGAATTTGAACTCGCACCCCCTGGAGTAAGAGGCGATTTGGATACCCACTGGACTGTCATGCTTCAAAGCTTGTTAAGGCGAGGCATTTCTAAGAATTCCTGCCCTTTCTCTCAGGCCTCCTCAAGAAGGCGTTAGAGGAAAGAAGCTTACAGCGGAATGCGCGGCGGGCGTATCGTAGATTAAAATAACAATTTAAGAGATACATTCTTAAAGAAACGATAAAATCGTTTTGACTCGAATGCATCACTTCGAAAGGCTTAAGATAGCAACTCCACCCGTCAGCTATCGCCTTTATCGCCCTGTCGAACAGACCTCAGAATGGGTCCTAAAAGGTTAGTAACAGTCCAGTAAGTAAAATAATTATAAATTCGTAGATCAGTCTAATAAGAGATAGGAGTATAGATTATTGGATCAATTGGATCTGTCAAAGAGAACTATAGGAGTTAAAGACTAACATACAAACACTAACATACATAAAGAAGAAAGAATAACATACAATTGGATCTATAGTACTGTTAACAGATTCTACCACCAACAAATTTAGTATCAGCATATCCTAGGGCTATAAGGGTTTCACGATAACGCTGCGCCCCCAATCGAACACATCCACAAGTGCTTAATCCAACTTCGCCAAGATAAATTCGATGCCAAGTTTTAGAATATATCTGGTGCCCTCGATCGTTTCCAAACCGAAGTTAATTCCAAGATTTCCACTAAGTTCCACTTTCCCGGGTGTCGCGGCGTGTCAGCTTCACGCGGCGCCAATTAAGGAATTCTTCGGCCTAACCCGGAATATATACGGGATTCCTTAAGTAACTTCCTGGTGATTCAAGTCGCACGTCGCTAAAGAATTTTCTCATTTTGGATAGGATTAAACAGCTTGATTAACTTTAACTTACACTTCACTTAACTGCTTGGATGGATATAACGCGCGAAGGACGTGAAGAGCCACCGCCCATAAAGACAACACATCACAACCCTTTCTTTGTCCCACTGTTGGGCACGGGTCTCCTCTCAGAATGAGAGGGATTAGGCCTTAGTCTACCACGCTGGCCAAGTGCGGATTGGCAGACTTCACATGCTTTGGAGAACATTATGATGAACTCTCAGGAATGTAGATTTCCTCACGATGTGTCCTTCACCGTTACAGCAAGTGACATTTAATTTCTTAAATCGCACATAACTTAGAAAAGTCATTGGTGCGTGCCGCTGGGGTTTGAACCCGGACCGCTCGAGTGGGAGGTGAGTTCGATAGCCACTGGGCTGTCACTGCTTACCATAAAGACATACATAGCTCATATTTGCCAATTACTTCACTAAGATATTAAATGCTACCTGGGCAAAGGGACCTCATGAGGAAAATCGCTGAATTGAGAGCTCTACATATATAAAGCTGTGTTTAGCGTGAAGTGTATGTTTAATTATTTACTAGCATTACCCGCGACTTCCTCCGCTAAAATCCTTTTCCTCGCAATACTAGTCCTTCCATTAGGTGATGGTTTTTAAGATGTTTTTAATTAAATTTAGAGGTAATCATCTTAGTCTTCAAGGGAAGCAATACATCTGTGACTGACTTAAAACGAGACTTACTAACTGTACGAGGGTTGTTCAAAGTCAGTCACAGTTGTAACGGGCAGCAGATGAGTGGAGCTGCAAGGTCGTGTGGTATCTTCGCGTCGCTGCTGCTACCCATAGACGTCCCACTGCTGGGCACGGGTCTCCCTCACAGGCACTGCTGCGGGAGGTCTAGAGCATACTGCACCACGCTGCTCCAATGCGGATTGCTGGAGGGGTTAGTGGCCAACCCATTTTCGAATATTCTCAAGCCACCCGAGGGTCTTCGACAAGGCTTAACGACTGTTTCCAGCATTGATAAGCCGGGACCGACGGCTTTACGTGCCCTCCGAAGCACGGTAGCGCCCATGAAATTTTGACACTAGCGGTCACCCATCTACAATCCGACCGCGTCCTTCGTTGCTTAACTCTTTCGATCACATTGAATCGACGCGAGCCATTGGGCTTTGGACGCTCCTTATTTAACTTAACATGAATTTATACGGAATTCCTCATGTTACTTGGCTCGCAACAACGCGACACCTATTCACACGTCACTTAGGAATTTTCTAATTTGGGATAGAATTAAATGGCTTTATTCACTTACGCTCCGCTTACGTATGCCTCGGTTGGATGATTCGCTGCTAAAGAAGACATGTCCACTTTTTTACGCTTTTACCTTTTCTTAGGTTAGCAATAATCCCTTCCGAGATCAAATTTTTTTATTATTTCAAATTAAAAAAAAAACAAAAAAAATTAAAAATCAAAAAATCTTTACTAGTAAGCATAAGCATATGCCTGTGTCAGATGGCCCTACTCTTCTATATCTCATTATAATATATTAGACAACATCTTAATTTATATTTTATACTAATATATTATGTTTTATATTTAGTATTTAGTGGAATATTAACTAAACTAAAGCGCCATTTAATTTAAGTGAGTGAAAAATGTGTGTGTGTGTGTGTGTTTTGTGTCTGATGTTTTTGTGATGTTTGTTCTTCATAAAATTCATCTAGAAAATTATATTGGTATCGAAAGTCTTAACCCTTACTAACTTAGTCTTAACTTAGTCTTAAACTTAAAGGTGGGTTTCTTCTTAGTGTATTTAGAGTCGGAGACTAGAGCATTACTTTGACGCGGACAATTTAACACTAGATGTTAATTCGCAGCTTTGTGTTCGTAAAAAATAATGTTCAGTGGACTTGAAAGTCACAGATAAAACCTTGTAGAACTCCGTGAAAGAAGTTTGAACATTCTTAAGTCCTAATGGTTCTTCTTGGTAAAGAATCTCTAACTAAAATTTGTAATAATATCTTTGTTCAACAATCTTTGGGAAATTTTCCCGACGTAAGACTGATTTTAAATCATATTACAGTCTGTTATTGTATACGGGTGGTTGTACAATAAGTTCTTTGTAAAACAATCTGTTTTGTAAACAGAATGAAACACAATGACAAAACACTTGAGCGTACAAACAGCCATGTAGCAAGTGCAAAAGCTTTTTTTAATATATTTGGGAAATCTGTACTAATATTATAAAGAGGATAGATTTGTTTGTAATGTTTTCAAATAAAATCTACTGGATCGATTTCAAAAATTATTTCACCAGTAGAAAGCTGCATCTTCACTGAGTGACATAGGCTATATAATATTGAACAATATATAGAACAGAGATAATTATGCTGAAATCAGCAGTTTCCACTGTTAAAATTAAATAAAGCAGACAAAGTTTGGAGTAAGAATTAAAAAAAAATACAAAATTTAGAAAGAAAAGTGCGTTTTAAAAATTAAATATATTAATTTATAAAAGAAAAACATAAATAAATGTAACATTTAACTACCTACTAATTCTTAGAAGGCAATCAATATTGAAACTGACCAACTATAAACTTAATTAAAAATGGAGTATACCTCATCGCAATTCTTGGATCTTGGATTCCGCGAGGTACACTGTACAGTTTGAACTGCACAGTCAAGTCGGAGGGTGTGAACAAAGTTTACAGGCTAAGTAGCCGGCCTCGTTGTAAGGCGAGGCACGTGTAGGAGGGAATGACTACAAGCCAACGTGTAGCTAGATAGAAAAATACATCTTCACCAACAAAATTCCCGAAAAGAAAATCTCACGTTCGCAATTTTTGCTGGCATCGTAAATATTTTACTGAATGTACATTGTACAGTATTATTTCTTGTTCATCATTATGAATCTATGGATAATCTCCCACTGAGATGTTACATTATTAGTCCAACTGAAGTACGGTAATAACAGTAGACGAAAGATTATGTGGTCCGAAACCGAAATTGAAATCAAAATTTTTTTTAAGAATATCAATACTTAATGGCTCGCGCTGACGTAATCGAAAGAGTTAAGCATGACAGAATCGCTGTCGCAACATTTCATGGACGCTACCGTGCTTCGGAGGGCACGTCAAGCCGTCGGTCCCGGTTGTTCACCCCATTCACACCCAGCAATCCGCATTGGGCAGCGCGGTGGAGTATGCTCTAGAGTCTAGACTTCCCGCAGATTGGTCCGTGGAGGAGACCCGCGCCCAGCAGTGGGACGTCTATGGGTTGCAGCTTAGTACGTCATCGATAACTTCGTCAAGTTTTAACTTCTGCTGGTTCTCGTATCCAGATCACATTACAACTGAATGGCATTTATGATCCTTTTACCCAACCTCGAATCCCAAGATTAGGCCAATTAGGAGCCTATTCTTAGCTCGGTCGTTACGAGCGGCCAAAAATCTGAGCGCACCGTTTTTGATAGAAATAAGCGAGCCTAACTAGTTCTATACATTCACTTAAATATTTATGAAGCTCGCGAAAAAATTGGAAATTTCCAACATACGATCTTCCTTTCGGCAATTCTTGCTGGTGAAGATATTCAGCTGTATCTCGTCCACGGCTCGGTACTACGCACGTGTTTAGCGTTATAAGGAGGCGAGACTCACTTAAATATAGATGATTTTGTTCCAACCAAGTCGTGCTTGCTGATAGGGTTTCGTGCGAAATGCTTGCCGAGTACCCGAGTAGTTGCTACTTGTATGAATATATACGCAAGTAATTAATTACACTATTCTGTGAACGAAGGATTACAAACGAAAGACTAGGTATATAAAACATTGTGCGAATCAAACAAATGCCCTCAGGCCATGTCAAACTGACAGACTTGAGCGTACCAAACAAGTAGTCAGTCCATGTCAGACTCTGACAGACTTGAGCGTACCAAACAAGTGGTCAATCCGTCTCAGATTCTGACAGACATCAGCGGACCATACAAGTACAGTTCAAGTCAGGATTTTCGCAGAGTTTTTAAAAAGGTCAACTAACAAAACATCATGATTTCATTTACCATCTATGTAAGCATGTTATTTGTCTGTATTCCGCCTCACATTGTATTAAAATAGTAATATAATTATTATTATTGTAATATGTATTGTTAAATATTATTAGGGCTTTTCTAGACACGTTACCAGGCGTGACAAATCGCATCGCATTAGATGAGATAACAAATTGAAATTCTAAACGGGGATCCAATATTAAAGTAGGCGAAATACCTGCCCGAATTGCGTGCGATGGGAATGTTAGGGGGGTTGGGGGACTGGAAAGGGACGGAAGATTCAGTTTAGAATAATATTAAATTATTCCCGTTACCAGTTGAAGGGTTAACGGGTGTATAGTTTTAACACAAAGTAAATACTCAGTTTTATTCTTTACAACCCCATCTGGAGTTCAGAGCAAACAGCTCAGTCACTTAAATATTAGGCATGCACTTTCCTACATCGTTAATGCAAGTGTTATTAGATGCGTCCATAGCCCAATGGTTCGTGTCGACTCAATGTGATCGAAAGAGTTAAGCAACGACGGGCGCGGTCGGTTTTTGAATGGGCGCTACCATGCTTCGGAGGGCACGTTAAGCAGTCGGTCCCGGTTGCTTTCAATGGTGGAAACAGTCGTTAAGCCTTGTCGAAGACCTTCGGGTGGCTTAAGAACATTCGACACTGGGTTGGCCACCAACCCCTCGACCAATCCGCATTGGAGCAGCGTGGTGGAGTAGGCTCTAAACCTCCCGCACCTGTGTCTGCGTGGGAGACCCGTGCCCAGCAGTGGGACGTCTATGGGTTGCAGCGACAGCAAAGATATGAGGACTAGTAAGTGTAGGTACACTCAAGACTACCAGGACAGCATATGTGAAACGATGTGAAAACTACAACAGCTAGCGTAGGTATTGCGTTTACACTCCAAATAATTTAATTAAGGCAGCACTATGGGTATAATCTTAAGTTCCGATTGTGAGCGTGAAGTTTCCAACTGCAGTCGGGCTGCAATCGGATCGATGGCTCAGTCACTGGCTTTGTTCTGAAGAGGAACTTTGATTCAACTGTCTACAGTTGACGGCGTACAAGCTGTAGGGTAATAAGCCGATTGGAAACCTATTAGGTACATGGGCCCTAAGTGAAGGCAAGTGGAAGTGCTAAACAGATCTGCCTCACCCATTACCTCTTCTTTGTCCCACTGTTTGGCATGGGTCTTGTTATATATTAGAAATGAATGTATAATTTATCTGTGCCAAAACATGTTGGGTCTATGGTCCCCGCTCCTCTTTCTCTTTGGTTTCGGCTCTAAATTAACCTATGTACCGGTCCTCAGTGTACTCAGAATGGGAGGGATTAGGCCTTAGTCCACCACGCTGCCCAAGTGCGGATTGGTAGACTTCACATGCCTTCGAGAACTTTATGATAAACTCTCAGGCACGAAGGTTTCCTCACTATGTGTCCTCACCGCTT
The DNA here is from genome assembly GCA_944567765.1 of Carterocephalus palaemon. Classification (NCBI taxonomy): domain Eukaryota; kingdom Metazoa; phylum Arthropoda; class Insecta; order Lepidoptera; family Hesperiidae; genus Carterocephalus; species Carterocephalus palaemon. Next base: position 7,952,614 of record OX155664.1, read on the forward strand.
ACGACATTAAATTTTTTAAATCGCACATACTAATTATTATACAGAGGAAACATTTGTTTGTAATGTTTTCACACAAGAACTACTGGACCGATTTCAAAAATTCTTTCACAATTAGAAAGCTGCATCTTCACTGCGTGACATAGGCTATATAGTATTACTAAGTGTAATCGAAATTATTGTTATGTCTAATTCCAGGCGAGCGAAGCTGCGGGCGTCCAGTGGTAACTTAAAAAAGTTATTGGTGCGTGCCGCTTGGGTTTGAACCCGGACCGCTCGAGTGAGAGGCAAGTTCGACATCAACTGGGCTGTCACCGTTAGCTCTGCCTAAGCCTAGTTTGTATAATGTTCTAAACAGCTTAAGCAACTTCAACAGGTGAGGTCAAGCTTTGAACATAATATTTAACCCATGGTTTACGGCGAGCGTTGCCTTATTGCTGTTCTTACGATCAACGTTATGAAACCACATCGTCGTTAAATAAGACATTAAACTTTACAGTAGACAGGAATTTTCTCAGGGAAATTTACAGGGATTCCACATTTTCAGTTTTATCCTAGCTCATTACATTGTTGGGCGTTGAAAGATTAACTATTATGACGGCCTATTGCGTCAGAGGTCGTTCGAATCCCACTCAGGACAAATATTCGTGTGACGAACACTAAACTTGTGTTTGTTCTGTGTCTGGATGTCAATATTATCTATTTAAGTATGTATTTAAAAAAATCTATGTATGTATATCAGTCTCTGGCACCCATAGTACAGGGTCGCGCCTAATTTGTGGTCAAATGGCCGTGTGTGAATGGCCATGAATAAAGTTATCTATACTAATAATATAAAGAGGAAGGATTTGATTGTTTGTTTGTTTTGAATAGGCTTCAAAACTACTGAACCGATTTGAAAAATTCTTTCACTGTTGGAAAGCTACACTATCCCCGGGTGACATAGGCTAAATTTTATTTATTTATTTATTTACTAATAATATAAAGAGGAAAGATTTGATTGTTTGTTTGTTTTGAATAGGCTTCAAAACTACTGAACCGATTTGAAAAATTCTTTCACTGTTGGAAAGCTACACTATCCCCGGGTGACATAGGCAAAATTTTATTTTGGAAAAAAATAGGGTTCCGTAAGATATTTGGGGTTTTCGGACACAAGGTGTAAAAAAATCAACCAGAAAAGTTACTTATTTTGCGCTGCCTAAACTATAAAAGATAGAACCATAAAATGTTCTAATTAATCTATCTATACTTCTATACTCTATACTAATAATATAAAGAGGAAAGATTTGATTGTTTGTTTGTTTGCATCGAATAGGCTTCAAAACTACTGAACCGATTTGAAAAATTCTTTCACTGTTGGAAAGCTACACTATCCCCGGGTGACATAGGCTAAATTTTATTTTGGAAAAAAATAGGGTTCCGTAAGATATTTGGGTTTTTCGGACACAAGGTGTAAAAAAATCAACCAGAAAAGTTACTTATTTTGCGTACGCTGCCTAAACTATAAAAGATAGAACCATAAAATGTTCTAATTAATTGTAGATCTTATAAATATCTATAAAAAAGTCCGCGACACACTATACCAATCTATGTCGAGTGAGGCACAACAACCATTTTTTTATCTTGAATTTTTTTGGACTACATTTACAGTTTTATGTAGATAATATTTGGTCTTTGAATGATTAAAATTGGACTGGATTAAACTGGATTAAAAATGGGTTGAAAAGGGAGATGAAAGGTTGTATGAAAGTATTGTCATTTTCAGAACTAGAAGCATAACACTTAAATTTTAGGCTGTTGATAAGGTATAATCCTTACTAATCCTATCCTACTAATATTATAAAGGGGAAAGTTTGTAAGTATGTAGTATGTATGGATGGATGTGTGTTACTTTTTCACGTAAAAAGTACTGAATGGATTTTAATGAAACTTTACAATAATATAGCTTATACATCAGAATAACACACAGGCTAAAATTTATAAAGATATTGTGTGAATTGTCCAAAATATGACGATAAGTGTCAAGTAGGTAAGTAGGAAAAAATCTACCATCTGCGAGATATTCTGGCGTGCGCTGCCAAAACTACTGGACCGATTTCAAAAATTCTTTCACCATTAGAAAGCTGCATCTTCACTGAGTGACATAGGCTATATAATATGTATTACTAGGCGTAAACGAAACTATTGTTATAATCTATATATGTAAAATAAAGTCGTGTTAAATTTTTATTTTTTTAGTAACCTGACGCAAATAGGGTTTATGTGTGTGTATTATAATTTTGATTTTTACATAAAATACCCGTGCGAAGCCGGGGCGGACCACTAGTTATATATATATTAACTATTCATCCAATAATCAATAGCTAATCCTATATAAAATTTAACGTTAGAGCGTCTATAAGTAAAAAAAATATACATATTTATCAATTTAGGACAGCTTTATTATTTATATATTTTTCTTCTTTTACTAGTTTGTAGTTACCTAGACTTTCGTTAAGCGCGTCTTATCACCTCATGACGAAATAAATTATTTGACTTTGACTTGACTAGTTACAAAAACCTTGTTACTTATGTCATCATATGGTTTCCAATTTTTTTAAATGTGCCATGTGTGCGTGACAATCTATTAACAACAATCTATTAACAACGTGACAATCTATTATAACGCACTATTTTCAAATCTATAACTAATTGTTTTAAACGTTAGAAATATAAAGCAGAGGGTCTAAAATGCTGCCATGCGCCAACCCCAGCTCGATACTTAACACCTTTGCTTTAGTAAAACCATAAAAAAATTAATTTAAAAAAATATAGCTTCCATTATCTCGGTCTCTGTCTAGCAAGCACCCACCCCTGTATTTCAACATCTCGACTTTTACTCAGAAGTTTCCACGTCGTAAAATTTATCGCACCAACCATAAATCTGGAATATAAAATGTAGAGGCTCTCCCCAAACCGACGAATGCGAAAAGCAGAGTTTTATCACTTTAGTTAGTTCCTTTCGCGCTTCTCATTAAACTATGGAACTTTTGTGCATTTCACCTTTTGTAGTCGAGTTATGAAGTTATATGTCGATGTAGTTAAGCCAAATTAAAAATATTTATATTTTTACTCAAGTTCAAAGACAATAGTGGTCAAATAAGTAGAGTTTATTATTTCAAGCAATTTAATGCCTATATATTAATTATAATTATAATTTAACATTTGAAAATATTTTAGAGGAAATCAGAAGCGGTCACAGATCTGTAAAAATACATGAAACACTGTTTTGAAAAATATTTTTTTAAATATTGACTTCTTAAATTTTCTAGAATATGTTTGATATTTTTTATTGGTTTATACGCTACTGTTGACAATAACTACAGAAAAATCAAAAGAGAGAATTTAGTAGGAAAAAGGCTAAAATTGATTGATACATTGGTATTATTTCTTCTTCCAAAAGTATTTCGCCATAAGCTCAAGGGCTTTGTCTGACCCTTCGATACACACGGTCGTGTAAAATATCTAACACAAAAAATATACTAATGACCAATTATTTTCATGGCTATGTACATTGTAATGAGCTTAATTCAGGAATTCACGGTTGATATTTGATTGTCCACTAATCCAAGATATATAGTAAAAATGAAATACCATGTATAGTATGATACTCTGCCACCACCGCAACAACTCTTATATCCCACTGCTGGACACAGATCTCCTCTCAGAATGGAAGGAGCTAGGCCATGCTAGGTACTACTAAATTACAAAAAAAATACTGAAAATACTACTTGATTTTAGCCGCAGTAAGTAGGTTCATTTAGGCGGTACACTCTTTCAAACACTGATCCTACTGATATTATAAATGTGAATATTTGTAAGTTTAGATATTTGGATGTTGTAATCACGCAAAATCTACAAATCGGATTTGGATGAAATTTGGCACATAGGTAGACGATAACCTAAATCAGCCAATAGGATATTTTTCATCCCGACTAAAAACTTACATCTTCAACTAAAACTAACCAGAAACACAAAAATATAGGATTTTTACAGCAATTGTAGGTATTTTTACAGCAATCACATATTAAAACATTTCTGTCGCCCAAATTCGTCAATCCTAACGAGTGTGTGTCACGCACGTAACCCCTGTCGGCCCCCAGAGGTTACAGTCATCAATCTACGGCCTCCATGTTTGTTCCAAGTTTTTTTTTCTCTCCGAAGTTTTGAAGACTTCACCGTGGCATAGCTGTATAACTTATATAATGAAAATTGATTCATAGTCCTCAAAACTCGGGGAAAGAAAATAATTTTCGCGTTCTAAGTAAGGAAACTTGTGAGTTTTCAAATTGGCATTCGAAGTTTAAATTATGTCGGCCGTTGTTTAATGTTCAGGTGGTATTCGAGATTTATTTTTAAATCGCGGGTGGTAGACCCTGCATAAGCGCAGCCACCTAGACAGAACAAAGGTCACAACATTCACAGCGTAGCTAAGAGAAGTGGGTGTTTTAGGAGATGACGTCACGGATGACGCAATACTTTTTCGTGTTGTCCGGTTCGAGTCTATAAAAGTGCTGAGCTCTAGTGCCTTCCTGGGCACAAAAATACTTTTTACCAGAGATACAATAGATAGACCTAACAATAGTCCCGCTATCTGTTGTAGGTGACTAAATAATTTTATTAATGGATAATATTGGATATATAGATGGATGAATAATGGATGTATTTCTTACCAATGCTGTAGCCGGTTGGTATGTGCATTTTTATACAAATCCATAGAAAAGCTGGTTACTTACCTGAAAAAGACAAATTTTTATTAATATTGGTTTTCAATCATTTGAATTTTACTAAAATAAATATATAAATTGTATGTAATAATATTAACTACTACAATATATCGTCGGCGCTGTATAGAGTACCCAATCGCAGCTTTGTACCGTGATCCCGGTGTTGGAACAGTCTCTGTTTGTTTTCCTGTCTTCCTCTGCGCCATTACCGCGCAGTCCCTGAAGGGCCGTTTCTAATTTATCAACCGCTGACGCAGTACTTTTTACCAACTTTTCCGATGTTTTTATTAAACTTAAAATACATGTCTCAATGAAAGACTAGCTTTTAGCTTGGCGGGGGTTTGTCCGTAGGATTAAGGTTTATTTATTTATTTTCATGTACATAGGTACATAGTATAAAAAGCAATTAAAAAGAATGAGGTGTATAGCGTGTTGTTTGATCTTAAAACCAACGATGAGAATCGGACTATCAAATTCAAAAAGAGATTCCATAGATTCAAGATTCGTGTTCAGAGAATAATAATCTTCAGCAACAGACAACTGAATAGATTCTTCCGTAAGTACCTAATAAATTAATATTTAATTGTCTGCAGGTAATTGATGGCGGGGTAAATCGGTACCTATAGATAGTACTTACCGATATTACTTATAATAAGTAGGTATTTGTAATTAATGACTTTATTTTATTTAGGTTAAATAATCGAGATGAGCTAAATAAAACGCCAGTGCACCTTTTGATAGACAGCGAAGAAGAGAGGGGTTTATTAATAGTTTTAATTAGCTAGATTTCAAATGTTTATTTATATGGTCAAGGCATCGAGACATACAGCCAAATATGTCATGCGTAGAGCGAGGATCTGGGATTTTATTTTAATATTTCATCAATACTTAGCAACAATATTTTATTTTCTTTTTTCGTTCAAAAATGTTATTTTAATCGACATACGCCCGAAATTAATAACCTATCTATGGATAGATTTGGCTATCTGAGATAGATATTTGACACATTTTATATGGAGCTTATGTCAAATTTCTATCTCCGATACCCAAATCTATCCGTAGATAGGTTATTAATATCTAGCTTTAGGGTATAGTCGACGAGTTTATCCTGTAAAACCCTCAACCTTTACATGTTACGGGACCGCCTAAAAGCCTTATTTCTCGTCTAATTAGAATGAAAAGCTCAAATGTCGTTCACCCCAAGCTTAGAGGGATAACATGAAAATTAAATTCGCCAAGATTAAACATGATATCAGTCGGCCATTAATCTTTTCGCAAAAAGCGATCAATATTAATTATGTCACATTATACTAAGTACACTCGCGAACAAAACGCGGCGTGTGAACACGTGTACGGCGTAAAGGTGGTGTTTCACTGTCACTAATATTTCGAAAGTCGAGAGACACTTACGATATTTACCAAATATCGATATACTTTAGTACGTTTTTTTGTGAAATTATCAATATTAAAATTTAGGCATTTAGAAATTAGATTTTTCTACGTCTATAGTTTTACTATAAATTTTTGTGTAATCACATCATTAAAGTCAAAAAACTGAGCTAAAACTAACAATATAAATAAAGTGTCAACACGAGTAGAAGCGCTAGAGCAAAATTGCACTTTACATAACATAATATAACACCTGTATCTGCACGAAGGGGTAAGCAGAGTTGTATAGTAGTCCACCTTGTCCAACCAGTAATGTTACAAGCCCCATGTAAGGTGGTTACATCGAGCACAACTCCAGACTATGGGCTAGCTACTAGATACTGGAATTACGAAGTTTGTAACATCGAATAGTACGAAGTTTGTGAAATCGAATACCTAGTACGAAGTTTGTAAAATCGAATAGTACGAAGTTTGTAAGATCGAATAGTACATTGTCCGACCCAGCAATCGAACATTAAACCTCTTGTTCAGCAGCCAAGCTTGCGACTACCAAGACAGAACATTTACACAGCCATTAATCTTATCATCATCAAAACAGTAGTGGAATCGTTCGCACATCGTATGCACGTCGTTAATGCGACAAGGGTCACATAAATCACAATTGACAGGCGACAATGATTGGCGAAGGGAATTGCCTTTCTCACCGAAAGAGATCTTCTGTAAAGCTATAAATAGGTTTATTATTTTTTATGGTTATCTGGTGAGAACCTTGAACAAGACGCAAGAGTCTCGTAGATATAAATTTTAACTTACTTAAATTACTTTATAGAATTGTATTACAATAGAAACAAAAATGCTGCTTAAATTTATTTAAAAAATGATAATCAAAAATCTATACTAATATTATAAAGAGGAATGATTTGTTTGTAATGTTTTTACATAAAAACTACTGGACCGATTTCAAAAATTCTTACACCATTAGAAAGCTGCATCTTCACTGATTGAAGGCTATATTATATTACTAGGTGTAAACGAAATTATTGTTAAGTCTAATTCCACGCGAGCGAAGCTGCGGGCGTCCACTAGTTACTTTATAGAATTGTTGTACACAAAAATGCTTTCATTTAATTTTACACAAATTTATTTTAAAAATTAATAAACAAATATCTTAAATCAAATTCACAGATTCGCCAATTAAACGATAAGTCGGCGAAATGAATGAATCGCTAGCGTTAGTACGACAGGCGCTTGTCATAAATCAGGATCGTATAGTCGAGCCCTCGGAGGTAGGTAGTTCATAACACGTCGTGTTTATGTTAATTGGGGGGATTAATGAGGTGTTACTAACGATGCAGGGCGTAATGACGGAGTGTGATGATGATGAACAGACGAATAAGATTGAGATGTATTTGGTCAAAGGAGCACTAGTTAATTTTGAGATGAAATACGTACTATGGTACAGTCCAGACTAGGAATAGGTACGTGAGTTGCGACCATGTTGCGGAATTTGACAGGAACTAATTTCTAATACCTACTGGTAATAGTGTATCATGCCAATATTTTTTTTTAAATCTATTTGTTCCAAAATCTTACTGCTATAGTTGTAAACATTGTTGTCGAGAAATCTTATTGTTGTGTAACATTGTGACTTGTAATTATTTGTCAAGATAATATTTTTATCAGAAAATCTAATCCTTCAAAACGACACCCTTAATTGCTCTAATAATAGCATAAAGTATACGAGTGTTTACATAGTAAAATCTAACCGGACATAAAAGTATATTTCCTTAATGATATTACATAAAATACTAAGCATCTAAACTAAATTTATGTACACACTGTTTTTCAGCAAAAAATGATAATAATAAATAATCTACTAAAGTCTAAATAAATTAATCACTTCAAATATATCGAATTATTAGGAAACTTAACAAAACATTAACGCACACAGCACAGATACCGCGCATAGAATTACGGAAGCCAGACGAGTGCTATCCGGAGTTTAATTCGGAATTGGATCAGATTTTCAGAGGTTATTGGATTTTAGCTGCCTACTTGTCGGATCCAATAATCTTTATGGATCACAGAGCATTTACCTGTCGTGCGAGCGGGACAGAGGTATCTTTCAAACAGAGACAACTTTTATTCATCATAGCATGTTTAAATTTAACGCGAGCTTGACATAAAAAGGATTTAGCAGTTAAGTTCAATTGTAACCAGTAGTGAAAGTGAATTTAAATCTTTAAAAAGATCTAAATAATTGAGTTTCAATCAGATTAAATGGACCGAATAAACATAAAGTGCATAAGGGTTTTGTGTTGTAAAAGCAAAAAACTCGTAAAATACACAGTAACGTTTGGGAAACCGTGGTCAAACGATTTTAAAAGAGTTGAAGCCACAAACGCTGTAACGTCCGAACGCGTTCCGCAACTCGCGGCGAGGCTAGTTAGCTCGCGCTAATAAAAGAGTTGTTACGACGTTTAGCGTGTTTCGTGAATTTTAACGATCCCCCGTGGCTGATTCGTTTGCGTCAATTTATGGGTCCCCACGCGCTTTCCCTCTGCAATGAGATAAGCGTTGGTGTTAACACGGTTAAAAGAAAACAGTTACATCACAATGGAATATCTATCTGGTTGGAGGGCATGTGCTCCGTTTCCCGAGCCGTGGTCTCCACTCGAGGACCTTTCTAACCTTTCTAACCTCCAACCAGATGGACTGATGACCTGAAAAAGTCAGCGGGAAATGGCTGGACTCAGAAGGCACAGGATCGGGAGGAGTGGCACCGAAAAAGGGAGGCCTATGTCCAGCAGTGGACTTTGAAAGGCTGATGATGATGATAAGTTTAAATCTCGTTTTAAATCAGTCACAGATGCGTTGCTAACCACACCTTTCCAACCGGATCACAATTTCTTTAAAAAACTATTATTACACGGTAGAAATGGTCCCAGGTACCGTGGCGGGCGGTGGTACTGCCCCGGGCGAATTATATATAGAACCAAATAGGTTTCATCTTCAACATTTAAATACTTCATTATAACTACATTAAATATGTATAACTATGTTCGGTGGAGACTAATTCCTAATGGGGTAGGGTTGTCAAAATAGTCAGTTTCAAATTCACTGTTTGCTTGCGAGCTAAGTTCAACCCTCATTAAGCGGTAATGACTCCTGATCCTATATTAGTTTCCCAATAATACCCTTACTTTACGCGAAGCTTTCATAGCTCTGAGGTCAGATATCATTAAGACCCTCAATAATGTTTCCTTATCTAAAAAAATACAATAATTTTGTTTTTTGTTTTAAAATATGTATATTATGAAGACGAAAACCTCCGTCTTTAACTGCCTCTGTCCAGTGTTGACCTGCGAGGTTTTAATTCTGTTTTGGGCTTTAGACAATTATTGTCCATACATGTCACTTTTATTTTATTAATTGGTCATAATTTATCATCTCTCAGTTTCATTTCCTTTACTGTGATTTTTTAGTTAATTCCCTCCAGAATAATTTTTAATGATGTCGACAGGTCAAACAGAAAAAGTGTAGTTTCAAGATGCTAAAACGTCGCGACATCGACTTGTAATTAAAAAGGCGTTCGATTATAAAAAAAAAAAAGGTTTTAAAAGAAGGCGAAGAGAAGCAGGTTGAAATTAATTCGCGAAGATTCCGACGAAGCTGCAAAGTTATAATAACTTGCAACCATCGCTTGGTTTCTTTGTAAAGTGCTCTTGGCAAATGTTTTTTTTTAAATTTGAAACTACCTTCACTAAATGAACTGTTCAAATTCTTAATACGTATTCGATTGAAAATTGTATTGTCCTGGTTGAATCAGTAGGTGTATGAAAACAGAAGCAATGTCTGAACAAACATGGTTAGGAATGAAAATAAAATAGCTTTTACGAATGAGAATCCTTTTATAGGTGCCACCCAGACATCTCGGGAGCCGGGTGATGTGAGATTTCCACCCACTGACACCTCCGTGGCCTTCCCAGCGCTCAGTTCCCATGACAGGATTATGTCGGACGCTAAATTTTCAATAATATCTACAATTTATTTCAGCCAAACACAGCATCCACTTTACAAACCTATTCCATGACAACGCACGTTGTTGTTAAGTTAAGTTGCAAATGTACAATTAGAAACACATAAGATTAACAACTTAGTTGACATCAGTCATGCAGCCATAAAACGCCCATCAAATCATCAACCATGAAACAAGTAGTCGAGCACATAACCAAGGCAGATGACAATAATTATGGGATGAAATAGCTGTGCAATAAAATTTGAAATGGCTCTGATTAACCGTCCGTTACGGACCCCGAGAAGGAAAAAGATGGGAAGTCAACGTCAAGGTTTATCTCGAGATAAGCGGCAGGCACGACGCGAAGAACCACAAAAAAATTATGGTACGTCACGAAAATGAAACGCAACTTTTGGCGGAGGCTCTTAATATGACGCGCTGTACCGCTGGCGTTAGATAAACGCTTAATGATAATCTCACTGGACTTTGGGAAAGAATGGTTCATTTATTTTGTATTTATATCCTCTTAGAAAATCGATCACATTTTGTATTTGACAAAATAATTCTTTTAATTCCTTCAAAAGTCGATTAAAATATTACCTACAAATATAATCTTACCCTTCTTCCTCTCTCATCTGTTTTTAAAATATATATTCGTGTTACTCGTTATCGATATGTTTTTCTTGCTTTCCTGTATTCATTTCTTTCTTATATATTTCCTGCTTTATTTTTGTGCACCCTGCTATATTTAGACTCTTTTTCTAACTCCTCAGCCCAAGGTTGCCTGGAAGAAATCGCTAGTAGCGATAAAGCCACCTTTTACATACGTACGTAATTTTTAATCCTTATTCCATGTAATTGTTCTTGTACTGTCTTGGTGTACAATAAAGAGTTAATAATAATAATAAAATAATTGGTTTAAATGATTGTTTACTTATGAATTTAATTAGGTTCTATTGTCAAACATATTTAATGATTAAACGAACACCTGTACGTGAAGTTCTATCTTAATTGTACGAGGGCTTTGTCCTTTGTCCTCAAAGATAGCAACGCATCTGTGACTAACCTAGACCGAGGAATTATTAACTGGACTATAACTAACACTAACTGACAGGACTAACTATCACTTACAGTTCCTGCCCAGTCCTAATCGACTGACCAATATTTTTATCTGCAAATAATTGCCACACTTGTCTCAGGCCAGATGGGAGGTACCTAATGCTCGTTTGCTATCGCATTTCTTTTCTCTAAATTACTATGCCATATGTCGTTAAGCCTTGTCGAAGACCTTCGGGTGGCTTGAAAACATTCGACACTGGGTTGGCCACTAACCCCTCCACCAATCCGCATTGGAGCAGCGTGGTGGAGTATGCTCTAGACCTCCCGCAGAAGTGTTTGTGGGGGAGACCCGTGCCCAGCAGTGGGACGTCTATGGGTCGCAGCGACTATGCCATAACGCCCTGTCTTGTAGACGTTAGATAGTGATAATCAGTGCAAATATTATTCGTAAAACGTAATCATATTTATAAACTATCATCAGTTCGGGAGGTGATACTTAAAAGAACATTTTCTCTTGAAAACTACCAACGGATAGATTTTGCGTTGTTTTCAGTGCTATTACACTTTTATCCCAAAAATCCCGATTCCTGCGGGTTCTCTTAATACACGCTCGTTTTAAACCCATACAACACGAGCGGATAAGCCTTAACACCATTGCAACAATCCAATTACAATTGCCGATTCGTTACCGATTAATAAATCGATACGAAATGATTACATGAACCGTAAAACCGATAACCGGACGATCATTCCGTCGGACATGCGATCTGATAGTTGAATAACACTACCTTACACAATAACAGAACACGTGTAAATCCCCAAAGAGGTCCTTTCTTGGGCCCACTGTTGGGCAAGGGTTTCCTCTCGTAATAGAAAGGGTTAGGCCATAGTCCACCACGCTGGCCAAGTGCGGATTAGCAGACTTCACCATTACCGTGACATTTAACCGTATATAACAAGTCATTGGTGCATGCCGCATGGATTTAAACCCGGAACACACTTGTGTAAAGCGAGTTAAATAGTCACTGCACTGTCACAGCTGTCACATGCTCGTTTGTCATTTCAAACAAATATAAAAATAGCGATCATACAGCGATCTATACAGGGACAAATCTTCTCTACTCTAATTCCAAAATTGCGGAACGTTTGAATAAGTCACAAGTTTTAGACGCTTCAAGTAGGTTAGACTCGTATAGAGATTCGACCTGGATTCCATACCAGTGGATTTAGAACCTGCAGTAAGTAAATGTAAGGCAAATTAAATGTACCTCCTTCTAAAAGGGAATTACGGTGAAGTAATTCAGGAAGTTCTGTAAAAGTACTTACTTTTCTACCTAACGCGATCATTCAATTTCATAGTCAGTCACGCTGGCTAAAAACAGGTTGGCATATTTCACATAACTAATATTAAATTATTTAAAAAAAAAATTATAATATGTACCTATATGAGCTTAATTTCATAAATCGAACAAAACTTGGAATATTCATCAGTGCGTTCCGCTGGAATTTGAATTCGGAACATATCGAATGATTATTATTTGAAACACTGGGCTATTACAGATTTTTGCATACACTAAAAATATAACAAGTATTTTTTTCCTATTATATAAATGAGTTATAATGAATGTATATGTGATGTAAGTTATCACAATCACATTTATCGGAGTGTTACTAAACGGCTGTTTAACTCGCGTACAGTCGAAGACATAATTTAATTGCTACCGTTCGCGTGCGAGCGCTTAAGCGGCCACCAGAGCGAGACGGACGATCACGCCACGGTGCGTTATGAGATTTAATTGAAATTTTATGTAATATTGCCAAATAATAATATAGTTCGTTTCACTGTCGCATACTGTTCATGTTATAGAAATTGTTTTATTTTCAATTATTTTTATCGCAGAATAAGTAATAAATATCTATGGAGACCGCTTTTATAATACACGAAATTCGAGGAAACCTATTTAAGAGATAATAATAGACAACCACAGGTAAAAGAAAGGCTTCAAATGGAAATAATATCTGGCGACCTTTCAAAATATAACGACCTTTGTAGTTTATCTCGGTTTATATATTTTGTATTGCTATTGTTCAAATATATATTCCGTATAGAATATAAATGTTATTTATTAACATCTCAGTATCAGAGGTGGCAATAAAATGACAAGATAACAGCTTAGTGGCAGGTACAGTCGCGTACATAATTGAATGAGTGCGCGCCCAGCGGACCGAGAAATGACTGATCATATCGCACGTGTAAAACGAGTACAATATTAATGGCTGTTTTATTTTGAGTCAATGATAGTTTGGAAGCATTTAAAATAGTAGGATTCCTTATGCTGCAGTGACAAAGAAACAAAGACAGCACAAATAACTACGTTAACTAAAAATGAGCTACTTATAAAATATAGAATCTCCTATGTACAATACTCTTAAAAAAATATTTATCATTCATTTAAATATCTGTCTGATAAGTAATGGTTTGGTAGGCAGGATTATCAGGTTAGGTTAAGGTATAGACAGTAGAGTGTAGTTAACATAATTTTCACCATTTATTTTTAGGTCCCACGAAAAAAATGATGGTGAGAATTTAAATTACGAAATACTACTGGGAATTTCTAGTTAGAATAACCCCGAGCTATAGTTGAACCCAGGACCTCGCCTAGCAGTCACGCTTACGAAAGATCGCGTGTAATCTATTAAAATTCAAATTCAAATTCAAATAATTTATTTCGCTATGAGGTGATTACACACGCTTAACGAAAGTCTAGGTAACTACAAACTACTTAAAGAGATATAATGCTATTCTAAACTGATTAATATAAAGCAAAGGATGAGCTATTTATCCTTGAATGAATAGCTAATCCTACACAGGTGCCTAACCTGCCTTATGGCTAATTTACAATAATTACCTACCACTAAGCTAAGCTAGCTCTAAGTCACGATAGACTATCTACCTGGTCATCGGCTTAAGGAAGAACTTACAATATTCTTATCCTATGCCCTAGTGTAGGCCGAGAGAGACTAGCCCCTAACAACCCTTATTAGTTGGATTTAGATAATTAGAGCATGTTCCACCAATGCGCGATGCGGGCACGGAAGCATTAGTGGCTGACCCGACTGTCGGCATCTTTAAGCCCGGCTTAACTGCTATCGCGTTTAAACTGACAGGCGATGAATGAACGAGTGGAATATGTAGAGGAAGAAACATAGAAAGTGAAGATCAATAGCAAATATCAATGGGTTGATTTAAATGGAAATATAGAAAGTGGAATATGGGAAGTCAATGGGTTGATTTAAAAGGCTGCCTTGTTGGTCTAGTGAAGAAGCTAATACTAAGCTAGAGCTTCTAAGAAACATAGAAAGTGGAATATTGGAAGTCAATGGGTTGATTTAAATGACTGCATTGTTGGTCTAGTGGAGAGGCTAATAAGCTAGAGCTCCTAGGTTCCGGGTCGAGCAAACCATTGTGTGTGCTTGAAATGCCTATTAGTAGGAATCCAATAGGCTCATCACATAAGACCATAAACATTAACGGTGAATAGAGGGTGTTCACCTCCGCCTACCCTTCAAAGGCCTGATGTTATGTTTATGGTTTAAATGTTACGAATACAAAAGTGCTTGAAATAGTAATTACTTTCACTGGGAGCAGCAGCTGTTTAAAAAAAACCATAAAAACCTATATCTATGTATTTGAGTCCTTATTTTTTATTTTAAGTCCTTTTTTTATTATTATTTTTTTCTTTAGATTTAAGTTTAATTTTTTTCGTAATGCTGTGCTCGCTGGTGGTAATAAATCCATTTCTATTTATATTCTAATTAATTCGCTATAATACGCAATACGAACAAATTAATATGACAAGCAATATTGTGCTATAGTTCATAAAAACTTGCAATCGGGTATAATTGGTATAAACAAGTGTTATAAAACAATTAAGTTACCACGGTCTAAACACTTCATGGCAGGTACACTCGAGTTGAGTAACAGTTTATCGTGCGATATGGTCGCTTAAGCGATCACCGAAGCGAGAAATGGTTAGAGATTTATACAACGCATGGTGAATTTCGTGCGCGAATGTAACGATAATTGATTCAAGTATTTGTATATTTTCAAATCAATTATAATGAAATATCATAACAATGAATTATTAATTATAATGAAACGCATAGGCTTGAAGGGCCTTTTTTGGAATCGGTCCAGTAGATTTTGTGTGAAAACATTACAAACAAACTATTCCTGATAATTAATTGTATCAGGCGTTACTTTGCGGAACTCCATTATTACAAAACAAGAATTAATCTACTTTGCAACAATCCGCGAACAAAAACGTATGGTGATGTATGTATACTTTCATGCACGTAGCACCTCACACACACAGTTAGAAATTATAAGGCATGATAACCATAAGAGTGTTACACTGCTGAATGATCAGACGGAAGTTTCCAACTCTCCCTTACTACGCATTTTTGTCAACCTACAAAAACAGACTAATTAGTTAATTACTGTTCCGAAGGGTTATCACATATTACGTCAACTAGTGATTAGAGTCCGGTAAGGGAGGGGTGGAAAGGTATATAAGACCGCTGCCAGTCCGGTGAGCTCACTTTGCGATTAACTATCGTAGCGTCTACTTACCCTGAGGATGCCTTGTTTTGAGGCGAAACACGTGTTGGTGTGTGTATGGTGGTGTGGGTATTCATTTATCGCATGTGCATGTTTTCCTGCGTGGGAGGGAGGGAGGTGCTACGTGCATGAAAGTATACATACATCACCATACGTTTTTGTTCGCGGATTGTTGCAAAGTAGATTAATTCTTGTTTTGCAAACTATTCCTCTTTATAATATTAGTATAGATACTTTCGGCAATAACTTCGTTATCTGCCAAGAAAACATCGTACAAAAATTAAGAACAATCATGCACACAAGTGTTACATGAAGTTGCCCCGATAAAGATTCAACACGTTATAATATTAGTATAGATACTTTCAGCAATAACTTCGTTATCTGCGAAGAAAACATCGTACAAAAAATTAGGAAGAATCATGCACACAAGTGTTACATGAAGTTGCCCCGATAAAGATTCAACACGTCACGGTCGGTAGCGGAGTGCATAATTTAATGACGAGTTAATCGTGCGATATGGCCGTTTAGGCGGGCGACGTAATTCATGTTATTAGGGTTGCCTGAGAAAACAACATGGAGAGATTAAGCTAATTATATCAGGAACAACATAAATCAGTCACAGTCCACTGGAACCAAATATGTGTGCTAAATTTCAGCTCGATAGCTTCAGTGGAAGTGGGTGAAATATTGATTGCAAGATTCCAGGACATACTTACATATTTACATACGAGTGAAGTTAAATAAAAGCTTTTAAAATATAATTACACTTTTGGTCGCCGAGTTATTTAGTAAGTAAGTAAGTAAATTTATTTGAGCGTAAAACTGAAATTACAAATAAATACATAAATCCTTATTATCTACTTACTAAGTTCAAAAGCAAAAGGATCTGCACTCAGCATACTGCTACTGGTTTAGAAATGAACGAGCAGCGCTGATTTTCAGGGCAGCCCTGTTTTATGAGGAGAAGTGGATTACAATATTTTTACTATACACATACTCATACATTAACAAAAGCGTAATCAATGCATCTGTATCTTTTAATGATTTTTTATACAGTTTTACATTAAAAATAATTTTACGTTTCAACACTTTTAATTTAAACTTCATGCGGTAGGTAGGCAACCTTCAAAAGCTATGAGAAAGGAAACTCATTAAATAAGATAACGCCTGTATTTCCCCGAATAGCTAGGCAGTGTTATAAAACACCCACTATTCAAGGTTACGTTTACACCCGGCACAAATCCAGCCTCCGTTGGGAATTTCAAGTTATAAGTCTAATTATACTTTACCTAGCCCTGGATCGAACCCAAGACTGGACGACCTAGCAGTCGCCCACCTTAGCAGTCACGCTTGCATTGTACAGTTTATATTTTTGTGGATTAAATTTTGCCGAATAAATAAATTTAATAATAATTTGGTTCGGGAAAATTGGCAATAATGGGAAAACTTATCAGCAAAATGCAGATTCCTCCTCTTCTGAAGACAAATGATGGGATACCGTGACTTCAAAGACTGTGTACGCAAACTACTACTCGGAAAAAATACTTACATACAAAAGCACGCTGACGAGACTTTTAGTATTCAAGACAAGATAAACGATTTTCATGCCTTATTAGGTGGTATAAACTAGGTGGTTAATTACCAGTACCATTGCTAACCAATAAAGATACCAATTATCATTGTGTCTCGATTAGTAATTTGTATCTACAGTGCTGGATTACTTGCATAAAGGGAGTAATCGGGAAATCGCTGGACTCAGAAGGCACAGCATAAGGGAGGCCTATGTCCAGCGGTGGACTTCGATAGGCTGATGGATGGATGGATGATTATGTGCTGGATTATTTAGATGCGACCATCTTAATCTTCAAGGGTATCAACTCAACTGTCATAGATAAGAAACGGGGCTCTTACTAATGCGAACTCACTGGACTAACATGAATTACTAACAGTAACACGACGAAAAATTAACAAAGACTTACTTAAGAATGCGATAAAGATGTCGATGAGTAAAAGATTATGTATCTGAGAAAATATATGAGTTATTAACTACATCTATAATTAATGTAATTGATTTTAATATGACCGTTTTAATTTATGTTATTAAGAACATTTTTTTCGTAATTAAGAAACAGAAGACGAATCAATTAATTGATTTCATTAAAAACACAAATTTTATACAGTAACAAGGAATTAATGAAGATTTAAATAGTAGTGGAACATAATTATTTTCTTATTTGCATACTTCAAAACAGACAAGAGAGAAAGAGTATGGAACCACAATAACACAAAATCATGCATCTGGTATTTTGTTATTGAATATTCAACGTGTAATTTCCACGAATAATCGTGTCCAAGTCGTGTCGTGTCGTGGTCGTAAAGTGTAAAATGTTTTGTTTTTCAAAGGAAAATGGCGGATTCCAAGTCACAGAAAGCCTGAGAGGCTTTCGTAACTCACACATTTGTATGATTAAAAATTGCATGTCTTTTCGCTTCGTCTTTAAAACGAAAGTAGGAGAGCGAACGGCGCAACAGAACTACTGGCGTTAAGTGGTGCTCCGGACTGGGTGGAAGAACCTGTATGCGGTAAGAGCAAGCGCATTATCATTACAATGATTACAACCAACAACCGCAACCCTTTCTTTGGCCCACTGTTGGGTACGGCCTCCTATCGTCGTCGTATGGGAGGGGTTAAGCCTTAGTTCACCACGCTGGATAAGTGCTGATTGGCAGACTTCACATGCCTTCGAGAGAACTCTTAGTCTTGCAGGTTTCCTCACGATGTTTCCTTCAACATTACAGCATGCCGCTTGAATTTGAACCTCGACCGCTAAGGTGAGAGTTCGATAGTCGTTGTTACTGCTGTTACAATGATTCGCTGCGACCCATAGACGTCCCACTGCTGGGCACGGGTCTCCCCCACAGACGCAGCTGCGGGAGGTCTAGACCATACTCCACCACGCTGCTCCAATGCGGATTGGTAGAGTTACAATGATTACTTAACTACAAACCGTAAGCATCCCACTGTTGGGTCTGAGGGAGATCTAGAAAATATTCCACCATGCTGCTCCAATACGGATTGGGGAGGGGTAGTTTAATCAACACAATGTCGAATGTTTTCAAGTCAACCGAAGGTCTTTTACAAAATGATTGTTGTACTGCATGCTCGTTTGCTATGTCCCAAAACGTCTGACTGGACAGCAGAAAGTTCAGAATCCTTAGTTCGATTATTGCTAGGTCGTGTTTTCAATGGGATTCATGGAAACGTATCGTAACCATTTAGTTTTTTCATTCCATTATTTTTTTCTATAAAAATCTATAAAAATGCAATGAATGCGCTTAACTCGTAAACTTTGTCAAGTCAAAGCTGTTTTAGATTCAAATCGCTTTAAAAATCCGCAAAAGAGATATAGGCCCAATTAGGTTTATGCGTTGGATGAAATAAAATTTAGCGCGGACGTGAGAGCGAGACGGGTGTACGGGTGAGAGTGGAGCGAAGGAGACGGAGAACGTTTCAAATTGTCGCCCTCGCAATATTCTAGATTAAAAGTAACGCCTCGGTTGGCGCGAATTTCCGCTCTGAAGGCTTTTGTGTTTATTTTTTTTCGCGCCGCTACCTGCCAGTTCGCTTGTTGCAATGGGTGGATTAATTGGTGTGAGTGGTCAGCGCGGCCCACTGTTTACAAACCTTTTATTTGTACAACCATTAGAGTACAGAGAGTAGCGTCTATGTGATCGATGAAGTTAAGGTACGACGGGTGCGGTCGGTTTATGGATGGGTGACCGCTAGTGGCAAGCAATTCATGGGTGCTACCGTGCTTTGGAGGGCACGTTCCGGTTTTTTTAATGGTAAAAATAATTGTTAAGCCAAGTCGAAAACCTTCGGATGGCTTGACTATGAGACACTGGATTCGCCACTAACCCTTCCACCAACCTGTATCGGAGCAGCGTGGTGGTGTATGCTCTAGAGCTCCCACAGCTTTATCTGTGGAGGAGACCCATGCCCGACAGTGGGACAATCGATTTAACAAACTACGTAGCCACATTTATCGCGATAATGCGAATATTCGCCGAATCCTGATAGTGTAGCCCCGGCATAATATAACAGATTAAAATCAACTACTTAATTAAATTCTGATATGTGTCAAACCAATCATATGTACGTAATAAGCAGTACGATTCCTGTTCGGGGATGTTTAAGCTTACAGAAAAGCTGCAAAGGAAGCATATGTGGGTTAATTAAATTCCGATATGTGTCAAAGCATAACAAAGAGAAAAGTGAATGCATCTGTAATACGGGGAATCCCGGATTAAAAGCAACGCCTGGATGGGTTCAACTGTTGTTGTGTGAATGAGATGGATTGCATTTATTTTTATACTAGTGGACGCCCGCAGCTTCGCTCGCGTGGAATAAGACATAACAATAGTTTCGTTTACACCTAGTAATGTTATACAGTCAATGTCAATGGTCATCGTTTGTGTTTTTATAGAATGTCATTTATTGTTTTACTGTAGTGTACAATAAAGAGTATTTGTAGATATTTGTCACTCAGTGAAGATGCAGCTTTCTAATGGTAAAATATTTTTTTAAATCGGTCCAGTCGTTTTTTGTGTGAAAACATTGCAAACAAATCTTTCCTCTCTATAATATTAGTATAGATAGAAAAAGTACACACTAACATAGTAAGTATACAAAAAAAAACGTTAAAAAAGACTAATCGAATTGTTGTAATTTCTTTTTGATTGAACTGGAAAAAAGCTCGTTCTCGACAGAAATTAGTCCGTATATTGAAGTTCCATTAACAATTTAATTGCATTAGCCTCTCTTGCGATCCGTTCCCAATGGCTAGAAGAGCGATAGCTTGAACGCTTCCTGCTAATTGGAAATCAATAGCTGAACCTCGTACTCATTAAAATAGCTAACGAGAACATAGCTGGGTTAGCTGACTTACCACTCTACCATACGCACTGGAGCAGCGTGGTGGAGTTCCAGTCAGTTATAATAACAAACGTAGCGTCCATAGCCCAATGGCTCGCGTCGATTCAATGTGATCGAAAGAGTTAAGCAACGACGCTAGTGTAGTGTAGTAGTGACCGCTAGTGGCAAAAATTTTATGGACGATACCGTGCTTCGGAGGACACGTAAAGCCGTCGGTCCCGGTTGTTTTCAATGGTGAAAACAGTCGTTAAGCCTTGTCCTAGACCTTCGGGTTGCTTAAGAACATTCGACACTGGGTTGGCCACTTACCCCTCCACCAATCCGCATTGGAGCAGCGTGGTGGAGTATGCTCTATACCTCCCGCAGCTGTGTCTGTGGGGGAGACCCGTGCCCAGCAGTGGGACGTCAGCG
This sequence comes from Carterocephalus palaemon, assembly GCA_944567765.1. NCBI lineage: Eukaryota > Metazoa > Arthropoda > Insecta > Lepidoptera > Hesperiidae > Carterocephalus > Carterocephalus palaemon. The sequence continues at coordinate 7,973,811 of OX155664.1, forward strand.
ATAATAACAAACCCGTGTCAAGTGGCACCCTAATGGGGTTGCTAATAAGTGATTGGGTGTGCGAATATTTTCGATACATAAACACGTCAACTAAGGAAACGGATGTAATCATTCTCCTCGCGTTTCGCGTTAAAATATCGACAAATAATGATTGAGCGGACTCGTTGAACTGTTACGATGTGATAGAATAATGTATTGGGGTGGATTTAAAAAAAAAAAAACTTACATTCGAACATAGAACCTTCTCAATTTTTCGAAGTCGGTGAAAAATATATCAAAACTCTTTCAGTTTCACTGTTACCAACTATACAACTTAAGTTATTTTATGGCAATCATCATTTATCACAACCTTTTTTTGTCCCACTGTTGGGCACAGATCTCCTCTCAGAATGGGAGGAGATTAAGCCTTAGACCACCACGCTGGCCAAGTGCGGATTGGCAGACTTCACATGCCATCGAGAACATTATGACGAACTCTCAGGCATGCAGGTTTCCTCACGATATGTCCTTCACCGTTATAGCAAGTGACATTTAATTTCTTAAATCGCACATAACTTCCATGGCAATAGGTATACCTACGCAAATATCACGCTGGACAAGTATTTGACAGACTTCGAGAATATTCTGGAGAATTCTGAGTCATGCATATGCATATTCAATGCTGCTCCAATGCTGCGTCCATGAAATTTTGCCACTAGCTGTCACCCATCCACAAGCCGACCGCACCGTTGTTATATTTGAGTCTTGTTCAATGTCAGTCGCAGTTGTCATGGGCGGCAGCGGATGGATGGTGCTGCACGCTCGTTTGCTATCTTGTATCCATAAAAAAAAATATGTCAGTCAGTCAGTCTACTGAATACTGACTGACTAGTCAGCTTATATAGATAGATTGTTCTGTCCGATTTAATTGCACTGCATTGAATTTAAAAAAGGAATGACACCGGCTGGTCTGGCTTCAATAAGTAATCTGTGTGCATCTGCTGGAGAATTTTGACTTCGTTTCCTGTCGAAATTTTGCATTCTGTGCTGAAAATTGTTCTGAGCACTGCAGTTTCGCGCAGAAAATACCCGCTCATTGTGATGTTCAGGATCTAGCCATATTTTACTGTGAGAAATTTGCGGTAAAAGATACGTACATGAATTGTATTGATTTAACCTGATGTAGATCGCTTTATAGTAGCGTCCATAGCCCAATGGCTCGGGTCGATTCAATGTGTTCGAAAGAGTTAAACAACGACGGGCGCGGTCGGCTTGTGGATGGGTGACCGCTAGTAGCAACATTTCATGGACGCTACCGTGCTTCGGAGGGCACGTTAATCCGTCGGTCCCTGTTGTTTTCAATGCTCGTCAAACGCTCGTTAAGCCTTGTAAAAGACCTTCGGATCGCTTGAAAACATTCGACACTGGGTTGGCCACTAAGCACTCCACCAATCCGCATTGGAGCGTGGTGGAGTATGTTCTCCCGCAGCTGTGTCTGTGGGGGAGACCCGTGCCCAGCAGTGGGACGTCTATCGGTCGCAGCGAATAGGCCTGAAGGTTTCCTCACACGTTTCCTTCACCGTTACAGCAAGTGACGTTAAATTTCATAAATCCAACATAAGTTGTCACCGGTGCGTGCGTGGGTTTACTTCTACTGATTTTACACGATCACTTAAATAGTGATTTTTTTAAAATTGAAAACCACAGTTGAAAACCGCCTTACACGCGGTCGGCGCCGCGGGAGAAGCTAGTTCACCAACATGCAAAGGGTAACAAAAAAAAGGGTTTCAATTCTATTGTGGCGAGTAGGTACCTACTGGTAGGTGCCGAAGCTTATGAGAATCAGATAAACCCCAAAAGCAATATTCACTAAACATTCATTCTCTGTAATAGAATTCGTCAACACAGATCCGTTTTCCTCCGCATTCAGACCAAAGTCTGACTTTAAGCTATAAGCTGATAGCGAATTATAATTTTAGTCCCTTAAAATACGCACGTATTTATGTGGCAAGTTGTCACTGTGTTAATCAACACGAACATCACAGGAAGGGTCGTCAATAGATATTGTACTAAAACATGAAAGGTATCTACATCAGACAGGTGATTTAAACTAATCAACTGGACCGAAAAATGCAGCAAAAAGCGCCAAACAACAGACAAAATATAGTATTTTGCTGAAAGGGTAAGCAGAGTTTAGTAAATCCAGTTTTCACCAGTTATGTTTGAATACAATGTAATATTGTGATGGAATCGAACCCATTACCTCTTCAGTAGCGCTCGTAAACGAAGTAAATATGCTCATCTATACATAAAATCCAACGAATGTAAATAAATTTAGTAGTAAAGCTTTGCTTATTGATGAAACAAGTAAAAACAAACAAACAAAATAATACATCGAGCAGGACTGTAAAATCATATCGACATTAATTTTGTATCAGTGTTTTATAAACATTTTTTAGGAGCAAGAAATTTTTCTCCTGTGAAAACGTAGCGTAGGAACGAAATAAAAGAAACCCCGCTTAACATGGTAGCCTATCGCTCGTGATACGTACGACGAATACCTTACAAGTATCCGTTTACCGACACAATGTCCAATATATCGCCTTCAGAAATGTGTTTTGTATTTTCGCTCCTTCCAACAATAGTGTCCACTTTTGTGTGGAATGAGCGGCCTGTATTCACTTATTGTAATTCAGATATCGATGCCCCGGTATTGATGGTGTCCTAGTACCTACGTGTACGATTTCATGTTGAAAACTAATAGAAAACCTTGCACGAATCGGTTTGCCGATAGACAGAAATGGTGGCACAGACTTTAAACACAGAAATGATGAATATAAATGTCATATAAGATAAATATAAGGTAAGTTAAGGTTAAGGCATGTGCATACTTAATTATGTACTAACTTAGTTTGTCCTGGAAAAGAAAAAAAAGAAAAAAAAAATGTATCTTATGTATTAGTTCTGTTTTTTTTTTTTTCTTTGATATTGATATTGGAAAGGTAGGGGAAGGCACTATCCCTCCATAACACAGTGTAAGCTAAAATGGAGGGAAGGGATCCAACTCTAAACAATGTATTTTACATTAAGGCAATAAAGATTTTTTTTGTATTTTTTGTACTAAATTAATAAAAGAAAACATATTCAATAGTTGGTAACCTGAATATAATGGCATGTTATTTGTCACGTGTCACTTTGAACATTGGTTTGGATAAAGTCTATGGTTATAGAGATTGACAATAAAACCTTGTTATCGGTTTTAATACAAGTGTTGGTATTGTGCGATGGTTTTGTTTTTTTTTTGTCATAAAGAGGAACCCTCTCAGTCTATACTCTATTGGTACGAAACATAAAATATCACCTGTAAAATTCCCACGAGAATCAAACCCAAACCAAATACACCCGTATTCCACGAGTGCATTTTAGTATCTCTTCATATCGCAGTTTCTTTCGGCTTCCTATCTCCGGATTGCAATATGACGCGTTCCAGAAAAGATTGTGCAATCTAGCTTGCAATATGCTCTGGTAGACCCTGTGTAGGGTACAGTTAGATATCTTAATAATACTCGAGAGATTACTCCTTTGTTGCTTAAAACAAACACATAAGAGGCGCTAACTTTAGGGTTCCCCTATCATTGTCCCACTGTTGGGCACGGTTCCTTTCGGAAGGGGAGGGATTAGGCCTAAGTCCACCACGCTGGCCAAGTGCGGATTGGCAGACTTCACATGCCTTCGAGAACATTATGATGAACTGTCAGGCATGCAGGTTTCCTCACGATGTGTCCTTCACCGTAATAGCATGTGACATTAAATTTTTTAAATCGCACATAACATAGAAAAGTCATTGGTGCGTGCCACTGGGGTTTGAACCCGGGCCGCTCGAGTGAGAGGCGAGTTCGATAGCCACTGGGCTGTCACCGCTGATGCCAATTTTGTTATACGCACATCTATTTGAAACACAGTTGGACTTTTGTTATCTTAATATTATATATTTCTTGTGTACGTGTATGACAGTGAACTCCTCCTAAACAGCTGGATAGATGTTGATGAAATTTTTTGTATATGTTCAAGGGGACTCGAGGATGGTTTAGGTTAATTAGATTCACAATTTGGTCCACTGGAAAATGTTTTTTAAACACTATTTTAGTATTTATTTATTTATTTTTCATGTACCTACATACAGGAGAATAGAACAAGAGCAATTTTTATTTTTACCCGTCATTCATTGACGTGAAGCGTCGCGTCACTTTGACATTTCATATGGCAGAACAACGTTTGCGGGGTCAGCTAGTATAATATAATTTTATTCAAACTGCCTATCCGGGAGCGGTGCGGTAACAAAAAGTAAACTACGGACCACTCCAGGCTTGAAAGCAGACACTAATAGTTTTATTCAAAACACCGTGAAATCGAAAACAAACAGCACCAAATAACCGTTTTGTTGATAAAAGTGTATATTCGTCAAGATTTTTAATTGGAACGACAACAGAATATTGGAAAACTAATCATCAAGGAGTTCAATGATTAAATAATGTAGCGCAACCATTAGAATTATTATTATTAATTACCTACTTCCGAAATTTACTGAGAAATTTCCGTTAAATGGGACGTTACAATGCTTAGGATAGATCTGCTTCATGGCATTTCTAAAAAAGTCAAACAAGAAGTTGTAAGAAATTCTCATAAAATATGACTTGTTAAAATAAATTGCAGCATTTTTTAAGAAGAAGAAGAAGAAGAAGAAGAAGAACACATTTATTTCATAAGTAGACAATACAAATTAACAACAACACAATTTATAAACGAATTTATAAACGAATTTTAATGAATATACATACATATATGCAAATGAAATGTATTATTTATACGATCTGGTCCATGAATATCAAGCTGTGAGATAACCATAGATTCATACTAAGACTTGGATAAATCCTGTTATCCTTACTGCACATTCATAAATCGAACTACAATGTAAATATCTGGAATAAATATATTCTAGATATTTACATTTTTAGACACTCGCTGCTCATACAAGTAAGTTACGAGTAAAACTGTTAAAAGGGAAGATTACCGGAAAATAATGGACAACTAACTACGTTTGTTTTTTAAAAGAAACCCACACATGGTATGCAGAAACATTTCGCAAATAAAAAAAAACCGGCCAAGTGCGAGTCGGACTCGCGAAGGTTCGGTAGCATTATCTAAAAAACGGCAAAAAAAACATATCTGTTGTATCTCCCCTCCAAAATTTTATTTTTTCTGTTGCCGCTTTAACAACAAGTATTTGTTACAAAGTATTTGTTGTTATAGCAATACATAATCTGTGAAAATTTCAACTGTGTAACTATCACGGTTCATGAGATACAGCCTGGTGAGACCGACAGACGGACAGCGGAGCCTTAGTATTAGGGTCACGTTTTACCCTTTGGGTATTTATGGTTTATGGTTTAAGATTTTTATTTCTTAATAAGAGTTACAACTCACTTAACTTAAGAAATAACAAAATATTTTAATCTAGTATATAATTACATCTAGTACAAGAGCATACTAAAAAGGTAAAATTGATAATACATATATGGTGGGTAATTAAAAAGAAAAATAATAAAACAATGTTAGCAGCGACACTTACAAAATACAACAAGTATGTAGGTAGGAGTACAAAATTTAAAATTGGTGCACTATTAAGTATCAGTTTTGATAGCGACTCATAGATACTGTTGGATAGAGACTACATACATACATACTTTTAAACATACGTATTTATGGTCATTACCCATACTAATATTATAAATGCGAAAGTAACTCTGTCTGTCTGTCTCGCTTTCACGCTAAAATTACTGAACCGATTTAATTGAAATTTGGTACAAAGATAGTCTATAGTCTGAGAAAGGACATACATATAAGGCTACTAATTGGAAAAAAAAGTGTTGTAAAGGCGAAAAGGGGGATGAAAGGTTGTATGAAAGTATTGTCATTTTCAGAACTAGAAGCATAAAATTTATATTTGAGACTGTTGATTAGATAAATAAATATGGCATTCAATTATGTCTAATTCCATGCGAGCAAAGCTGCGGGCATCCACTAGTACATATATATGACCATTAAATTTATTATTTTGTAATAACATACTGCAGCATTCGTTTTTGAATATGGAAATAAAATAACCACCTGGTCAGAGTTTGCAATTAAAAATAAATCTACCCCAATCTCGGTAATTATCGCGTTTCCCTAATTCCCAGTTAGAATTTCCATTAAGTAGGGTTTTCCTGCAATTACCAACCCTTTCAGAATGAATAATTCCAATGGGATATAAATCCCACTTGCTTTATAAGTGGCCATTAATGGGCATTTTTCTCCCATTAAAGAGGTAATTGAGTATACACTTGCGTATTGTAAGCTTAGCCTAGGACCCTTAGTAGCCAATCGACCTTGTTATTTCAAACAATTTAGTTAGACGGGTTATTTATTGAATATACACTTCCGATATGAAATAATAGGTACGACGGTGTCATGTAGGACATTCTTATGAAAAACTAGTGGACAGCAGCTTCGCTCGCGTGGAAGACATAACAATAGTTTCGTTTACACCTAGTAATATTATATAGCCTATGTCACTCAGTGAATATGCAGCTTTCTAATGGTGAAAGAATTTTTATGTGAAAACATTACAAACAAATCTTTCCTCTTCATAATATTATTAAAAGCTTTTATTTAACTTCACTCGTATGTATCTTGCAATCAATATTTCACCCACTCCCACTGAAGCTATCGAGCTGAAATTTGGCACAAATATTGGCTTCCGATGACAATGCACGAAATAAAAAAAATGTTAAATAAGTTTTTTTTTTTAATATTTAATATTTTTTTATCATTTTTATTAGTATAGACTTACTAATGCTTTGGATATCGCTACAAAATATTGTAATAATACATTATACGCTTTTTATGTAAATAGTTTATCGACATTTCGATGCATATTATACAATTCGCCATAGCGTACAACTTTGAAAGCTTACTTGTATATTTTTTCTTCGCTCAATTTTCCCAATAATGTGTAGTAGGTACTCAAATCGACTCAACTGACGACGTAGCGAAGGGCGGTGGTGTAGTAACGTAACGTGCGTTACTTAACACTAACGTCACATTTGTCACGTTACGGTCGGAATTGTTATCGGAGGTTCTACGTTATACTGAGATTCTGCGTTATACGGACGTATAAATTTCCTTTAGCGGTATTTGCGAGAAATATGTTCTTTAGAATGAAGATGGGTCGAAGCCGTTTTGGCGTTGTTTTTAAGGTTGTTGGGGTTTAGATAAGATAATGGGTGGTTGTTCGTCTTTGTAATGGAAACCTTTTTATTGTCCTTAATTGTTTTTCGCGAAGATATCTCATTGTTCATGGCATTCGTCTAAAGTAATTAGAATAGAATAGAATAGAATATAGATTTATTTCGACAAGTTAACAAAAGTATAAACAATATGCATGTAAAATAAAATAAGAAAAACTATGGCCTACATCTGCCGAAATGGGGCCGCACTCAGCTATGGTTACAGCGAACCACGACCGCTGGTTTTCAGGGCGACCCAGCATATTCGAGATTAATTCATACTAGTATTACTACTACTAGTACTAATTAGAATATTTATAATCTAATTATCTATAGTTACAATAATAATACACATAGGTTTTTGAGGGGCCCGTTGGCGCAATCGGTAGTGACCCTGTCTGTCGTGGGTTCGAATCCCACTTAGGACAAATATCCATGTGACGAACACTTGTATTTGTTCTGTCTGGATGTTAATATTATCTGTTTAAGTATGTATTTAAAAATATCTATGTATGTATATCAGTCTCTGACACCCATATTACAGGCTCGCGCCTGCTTTGAGGTCAGTTGGCCGTGTGTGAGAATGTCAACAAATGTTTCAAGTGCAACCATTGAAAATCGTTTTTTTTATAAGTCATTGCGACCGCAATAGGTGTATTGCAGTTTGAATGATAAATACATCCCAAATATAAACGCAGTAGCAATTTGATAACCGACTTAACTTCACATTTCAACGTTTAATGGAAAACTATAAAATAGAAAAAAAAAAACAGTCGAAACGTTTTAAGCGAAATCGTAGCCAATTTAAAAAAAACTATAGGCTATAGCAAAAACGTCCATCGCCAGAGTAAGTTATGAAATATTTTCGAAAGAGGAATTTTTACTGAAAACACGGCAGAGTGTTCTTGACATCGATTCAGAGTGGCTGAATAGGTTTTTATGGGCCGGCAAATCGAAATCTTTAGCACCTTTCCGGGCCGGCTAAATGTTTTAATGTCGCCGGTACTTGCATTTGGCATGTAGCGCAGCGCGAAATATAAATTCAGCATCGAATCATGTCAAGGTTTTGTCGTAGAAAAGTCCACCGGGACTTCAGTTAAAGTCGAGACATACTTTGTCCATTACAAAAGCACTAAGAGCTATCAAACTAGACGATGAGAGTTACTTACTTTTAATATGAAGGCTTTTATTTCTTAAGTTATAGACAGACATTTAAGCTTATAAAAACCGGCAAAGTGCGAGTCGGACGCGCGAACGAAGGGTTCCGTACATTATCTATGAAACGGCAAAAAATGTCTGTTGAATGGAAGCCCTCTTTAATTTTTATTTTTCTGTTTTTTAGTATTTGTTGTTATAGCGGCAATAGAAATACATCATCTGTGAAATTTTCAATTGTCTAACTGTCACGGTTCATGAGATACAGCCTGGTGACAGACGGACAGCGGAGCCTTAGTAATAGGGTCCCGTTTTACCCTTTGGGGACGGAACCCTAAAAATGAGAATTTGAACACACGAATAACAGTATCAAGCAATATCATGTCTTAAAGTGTTTATATGAAGTAATACAGCCGCCAAATATAGTCAAACTGGGTAATGAAAATAAAATGATACCTATTTTCACATGAAGACAACCCCACTTCTTAATTGCTCGTAATTTCAAAAGTAGATGTTCACATATATACATGAAAACTGCACATCGACAACATTTTTTAGGTAAGAGTTTTAAAACAGGCAAAAAAAGATTCGAATCCATCAGCCAAGAAGCTAAAACGTGAATTTTCGAATATGATGAGTATTACATTTCTTCTTATACCAGAAATGGGATAGATTCACGTCCGTAAAAACCTGGGCGCTGAGAACACATCAACAAACGTATCAAGTGTTCTCTAGCGTTACCTCAAAACATAAAACAGGTGCCACAGACTGAGTATTACATCCATCATGCCAGAAAGACGGCTGAGTCAGACAAAAAACGTATAACAAAATTATACACCCTGGAAAACTCTCACGTCAGACCCGACTAGGTTATTTTTTATAGCGCGGAATAAAAAGAAAATGGCGCTTACACGTACAATATTTTACATCTTTATTGTGCTCGGAACGCATTTGGGAAATTGTATAACGCATGCCTTGGATTAGAAGGCGTTGCGGCGTTTAGGGATGACAGGAACTGGATGTGTTGATGTCTGTGTGCTGTCTGTTGTCGAGGGAAGAGATAGTTTATTATGTTAATCGACAAGTATATGTTGTTGTTTTTGTTGATTTTGCAGGGGAAAAACAGAGCTTATTTTCGTTGTGGTGGTTACGGAAAATACGTGTAGCATCAGCATTGTTTCACGTACTCGCAGGTTCTGTTTCATAATCGAATCGTTTGGGTAGAGTTTATACATAAATCAACCAACAAGTAAACCGTCAATGTGATACTAACCTAAAAAAATATATATCTATTTTACTGCGAAAAGTAGGACTTATTAACCTCTGCGATCTTTTCCTGATTAGTAATAGGGGAATACAGTTTCAAAAGCTAGAATAAAATTGTGCTAAAATGTTAATTGCTAAATGCATATAATGAATTGTTTGTTAATTTAATTCGATGAACCCTGAAGGACCCATGTTAGACCGCCAGTCAATACTAAATTGGATGCTAAGCTCTAATATCCATACTAATATTATAAATGCGAAAGTAACTCTGTCTGTCTCGCTTTCACGCCAAAACTACTGAACCGATTTAAATTAAATTTGGTACACAGATAATCTAGAGCCTGAGGAAGGACATAGGCTACTTTTTAATCTATTATTACGTCTAATTCCACGCGAGCGAAGCTGCGGGCGTCCACTAGTTTCTCAAAATTCTAAAACAAAAGTTTAGCATAATTTAATTCATATATTATCACATGTATGTAACAAGTGTAACATAAATGTATACGTAGCACAGTGCAGTGTAATCTAGCTCGGTGTAATATCGATTCACCAACGGGGTCACAGCCTAATGCATACATACGATGTCATAATCCTCTAAGATGTATCAGCTTCGTCAGGGAAAATTCTAACCAGGAAATTCAGTTTTTATTCCGTTCTATAAGGCGAGCTATTTTGACGCAAGCCAAGAATTAAGGGGTGATGTGTGGGGGCAGGGCGTCCCTCACGTAAAAACATTTAAAACAAGCTAAACTAGGACAACATTAAATTGAGACAGTAACTTAAATATAGACAAAAATAAAAATGTTTTTGTTTTTATGTTATGTAATTTACGAGCCGGTCCGTAGCTGCGAACTGGCATGGTATTTCGGATGTATTCCGCCGCATTCTACGGCAAAGAAGCTTAATACACCTAATACAGCGTGGCTACGTGAGTTTCTGGTTCGATCTCGTTATAAAAATTTATTGGTTAGATCATTTTCTTCTACGAGACAGATCGAACACTTTATTCTTATCGGTCCCACTAAGAAAACAGCGGGGGGACAGACAGGAATTAGTTCATTCTGTCAGGGACAGCACGAATTTTTTATTGCTGTGTAATTTTTTAGTGCCCCTGAGGGGATGGAGTAGGGGGTGTGTACGTATACTCCTAATTAATTTTACGTGATGAGTATATGTACTCATCACGTGAAATTAGTACACAGAATTAAGTACACAGTTATTATTGTACTGATGATTTCTCACTTTACACTTTACAATTGTTTCCCTACATTAGCAGGGATACAATTGATTGAACACTGTTACTAAATTTCAAATACGATAGGTATTTGGAATCCTGTAGCTAACTTAGTTACTTAGTTTTTATATCAAAATGTTTTTAAAAATATTGTGTAAAGCCAATCCATCATGGTCGTTATTTTATGAGGCATATTGAATTAAAAACAGAATGTTTAGGTGATTTGTTATATTTTGTAAATTATTCTGGCAGTTAGATTGATAGCTTTTTCGGAATTTCATTGCTTTGATGGAATTAAATCGTAAAATCGGCTTAGATATTTTTCGCCGTAATTTAAATATTTCGTAACGTGTTATTTTCATGAAGTTTATTTGTAGAATTCACAATGTTTTACTATTCAGAATTTAAGTGAAATATTTAGTTACTATTCATTTACTTTAAAAAAAGATTTGCTAGGTACGGTGCAGTATTTAATTATTGCATGTATTGTGTATCGTCCATAGTCCAGTGGCTCGCGTTGATTCAATATGATCGAAAGAGTTAAGCAACGACGGGCGCGGTCGGATTTTGGATGGGTGACCGCTAGTGGCAAACATTTCATGGACGCAACCGTGCTTCGGAGGGCACGTGAAACCGTCGGTCCCGGTTATTTTCAGTGGTAGAAACAGTCGTTAAGCTGAACACATCAGAAAATTCGACTGTGGGTTGGCCACTAACCCCTCCACCAATCCGCATTGTAGCAGCGTGGTGAAGTATGTTCTAGACATTCCGCAGCTGCGTCTGTGTCTGTGGGAGACCCGTACCCAGCAGTGGGAAGTCAATGGGTTGTAGCTTATGTAATATTGTTGTATGAATATACACGTGATTACATAGTAATTTATACTTAAATGTTTACATAATTTGTAATCATGTAAAACCCCACGAGTCGCCAATTTTGAAACCATGCCACTATAAACTCAAATGTCTTATCTCAGCTTCAATAAGTTACTTCGAACTATATAATAACCTGTAATTCTTAATTCATGTAACATCTTAAACATCCTTCAAAAAGAATCCATTTCAAAACTCACCAGCAATTATTTCTACGCACAAAAAGATAATTACTACACACCGTTACAACGTAAAACATTACTCAAACGTTTTTCTGCACACTGAATATCTTTTCCGAACCGCGAGCCCTCCGAAAGGACTTCCGAAGGCCTTCAGGAAGCTACCTGTCGCGCGCAGTACGGGCCATAATTAAATTCGTTTAAAAGACGTACAATACATGGGCGTTAGGGCGGAGGCACACGGGGTACAATTAAAAAAAAAACGGACTTAAGTGTTAATGCACATGCCCAATGGCTCACGTCGATTCAATGTGATTGAAAGAGTTAAGCAACGACGGGCGCGGTCGGTTTGTGGATGGGTGACAGCTAGTGGCAAAATTTCATGGACGCTACCGTGCGTCGGAGGGCACGTAAAGCCGTCGGTCCCGGTTGTTTTCAATGGTGGAAACAGTCGTTAAGCCTTGTCGAAGACCTTCGGGTGGCTTGAGAACATTCGACACTGGGTTGGCCACTAACTCCTTCACCAATCCGCATTGGAGCAGCGTGGTGGAGTATGCTCTAGACCTCCCGCAGCTGCGTCTGTGGGGAAAACCCGTGCCCAACAGTGGGACGTCTATGGGTCGCAGCAGCTATAGAAAGCTCATGTATGATAACTTACATACTTAGACACATCATAGATAGACATAGACATAGGCATAACTTTATTTCGTCATCTGCACATGTAAAACAAATCAAATATATTAAAATTATGGATGGCGAAACAGGACGTAATATCTCCGAAATTATCTTTATCACTATATTATCATTAAACCCCACAAGAAATTCTGTAAGGTACGATCGTGGGAAGGTACAAGTGATTTAGTTTAATTCATGAATCCTTTTGTCAATCCGTATACCCACTAAGTTGCCTGTAGTATGGTGCTGTGCTTGAGACCAGTGGTATCAAACCCTTTTAATCAGTTCATCCGTCCATCATTCGAGGACTTTTCTTCCGAGAATCAGTCCTTCGAATTATTCATTCGTTAATTCAATTATTCATTCGCCGGTGTGCCACCGCCCTTACAACAAAGCGTTCGCAAACGGCAATAATTCATTACCAGCACGGGAAATGACAGGTGTAATTCCCATCGTGTCTCTTTCATTGCCAGGATTAAACTGTCCCGGGAATGAGGTCGGTTTCGTGACTTCCCGATTTTGCGAATGAACAGCCAGGCATTGTTTAAACTGTTTTTTCTGTTAGTCTGTGCCATAAACAAAAAAATATGTATTCTGGTTAAAATTCTATTGATCGATAAAAAATCTATTGATTGTCTAAAACAATGAGAAAATCGTTTAAAATATTTTGTTTTATTTAGTCTGTCGTATATCTTTGGTTTTGGATTTTGTATCTGTATTTTACTCGTATTTAGTCTGTGGTGGAGCTTTGGATTTGACGTGTACTGTGCGACGTTCGCTCTATCTCACTGCATGCTGCGTGACGCATTATTGTGTCACGGATGTGAATGAATATCCGCTTCATCCGTAAAAATTTTACCCTCATGCGCTAAAAGAAGTTTCACTTCAAAAAAACTAAAAATCACGATTTTGTGCATAACCGAAAAAAAAATGTTTTTTTTAAATTAATTATAGCATTGTCGTTGATAAGTGTGCAAAGTTTCAAATTTTGAAGTGAATAAGAATCACTTTCAAAGATTCCATTACATAGATACATACCAAGCGTGTTAAAAATGGAAATATAGGACAGGACACTCACTCCACAGCTTCACAAAATTTTATACTATTCTGTGAAGCAATCTCGTTGGATATACAAAAAAATTCGAAATTGAAACGGTGATTAATTTAACAAACCCATCTAGCAATGGATATTAAATTAACAATTTTCAAAAAACTAAATATGTTATTCCCTTTAAAACTAAAACACGGAATTTTTTATGTTTCACTGGTTTTTTTAAAATCATAAACAATTTAAGATTTATTTGTAACTAGCTTTTGCCCGTAGTATTGTTTTTAAAGCAATTATGGTCCGGATGGAAAAGTGTGGTTTCCGGTTACACTTCTGTAGAGGCGACCATCTTAGTCCTCAAGGGTAGCAACACATCTGTGACTGACTTAAAATGAGACTCCTACTAACAAGTACTAACTGGACTATTACTAAAACCAACTAACAGGACTAAATATCACTAACAGTCCCCAGTCCTCATACCTACTAATGAACTGACCAACTAATGTTCTATAATTAACTTTCCTAACTAATTGGACTAACCATCCCAGTCCCTAATTGTGTCCTGTTCAAAGTCAGTCACAGTTGTCATGGGCGGCAGCGGATGGGTGGTGCTGCAAGCTCGTTTGCTATCTTGTATCCATAAAAAAAAACTTGTTCAATTTTACTATAGTAATAGTTATATTTTTCTAAATAAGTAGTAAATGTTGTAAGTTAAAACAAATACCAAATGTAGGTATTCGTTTTAAATGCAATAAAAGCTTCTGGAAATATATAGAGGTTAGTATAGTTGGTTATAAATCCCTTACTAAGCACTTCTAAAATGAATTCTCAAGCAATTCTGTAAAGCTTTAGAACATTAAAAGAATTCTGGAACTGGAATCTCGAGGAGCTTTTATATGACTCGCCGTTTGATAGTTGAATTACAAAGCAGATGTCGTTGGCAATTCAGAGCTATGAGCTTTTGTTTACTTTATAATATTATATTATTATCATTACCGGCTATTACTGGTTATTACCGGTTCACTATTAAGCCTAGTTCTTTATTCCGACGAGGTGGACAGATGACCTGAAGAAGACAGCGGGAAACCGTTGGATTCAGAGGGCGCAGGATCGGGCGGAGTGGCGTCGATTGAGGGAGGCCTATGTCCAGCAGTGGACCCCAAAGGCCTGATGGATGGATGGATGGAATATGCTTAGAACATTACTTGTTAAATCTAGAACTATATTTTCGGAACGGGGTAAATTTGATAGAAGCAGGTAATAGCCCAGCACGGCGAAGAGGTTCGGCCTCAGGCCTCTTTCTTTGACCCACTGTTGGGCACGGGTCTCCTCAGAATCGTCGGGATTAGGCCTTAGTCCACCACGCGGGCCAAGTGTGGATTGGCAGACTTCACATGCCTTCGAGAACATTATGAAGAACTCTCAGCCATGCAGGTTTCCTCACGATGTGTACTTCATCGTTACAACATGTGACATTTAATTTCTTAAAACGTACATAACTTAGAAAAGTCATTGGTGCGTGCGGGGTTTGAACCCGGACCGCTCGAGTGAGAGGCGAGTACGATAGCCGCTGGGCTGTCACCGTTGTTGATATTATAGTTCCCGCCAACTCCGCCAACCACTATAACATGTCTTATACCACACAACCTAAACCAAAAGACGAAGACAGCACTATTAAAATAATAAGAGAAATAGTTGTCGCTCATATTCAAGCAACTGCTGCAAGTAGCTTGTTCAAACTGCATTGTATTCAAAGTCCTTTTAAAAATGCATCTGCCAGTGCTAAGTAAATTTATTTTTCTCTCTCAAGTCATAGAATCCTGTCTCAAGTTGATTTTGTAATGTGCAGCGAGAAACGAAGTAGGTAATTAATTTTATGAATGCACAGGTTTTTTTTATGTATAAATACTAATATTACTCAAATTAAAACTAAGGGAAAAAGAAATTTATTAGTTAGTAAAGCCCAATAGTTATTGACCGATTCGGGGATTGAACCCAGACCCTAGATTCGCAAAGTCAAAGTCAAGTCAAAGTCAAAGTCAAATAATTTATTTCGCTATGAGGTGATTAGACACGCTTAACGAAAGTCAAGGCAACTAAAAACTACTTCAAGATACAAGTATAATGCTATTCTAACTGATCTAAGAAGGCAAAGGATTAGCTTTTGATCATTGAATGAATAGCTAATCCTACACAGGTGCCTAACCTGCCTTAGAGCAAATTTACAATAGAGTCTAGACCAGCGAGGAAATCTTTTAAAAACCTTAAAAATAACAGTTCATACGAGATTGGTGGCGCAAGTCACCCAACAATCCATATATCATCAATTCTTTCAGCACAAAGGAGTGCAATATATCTTTTCGTATCAAATTCGCAGGGACTCAAAATACCCCGCTTAATGGCACGCTTTCCCGATAAGACTGGGTGTTCCTCAGATGCAGTCGCAATGACGTAGTTGTTCTAAATATTATGTCGTAAATAATCTTTATTGCCTCTGAAATTGTTTTAAAGTCTCTATAGAGATGTGACATTTTAACGCTATAGTGCTGCTTTCATTATCTTGTGTGTAATAATTTAAGGAGCCAAGTGAAGGTGCCAATTTCGTAACGAAAATGGCTGCTGTATCTTTTCGAGATGTTTTGTGTCCATTTACGTGTAAATACCTACTAGTGGACGCCCGCATCTTCGCTCGCGTGGAATTAGACATAACAATAGTTTCGCTTACTTATACGTCTATGCCACTCAGTGAATATGCAGCTTTCTAATGGTGAAAGAATTTTTAAAATCAGTCCAGTCATTTTTGTGTGGAAACATTGCAACAAATATTTCCTCTTTATAATATAGTTCTACATCCAGGGCACTTACACTGCTTAGCTCCTTATCAAATGTAAAACTTTTTAAGTTTAAGATTATCAGGAGATCCAGTAATTATACAAACTCATAGCATAGGTTTGTTCACGTAGGAAACATGCGATTGGTCACACGCCGAGTTACATTGCTGCAAGTTTGGCTTCCATTTCCAAATGACTACCATACAGCACATCGCTGGAGATGTCGACACCCAAAATCTCTATTGGCTTACTGATGGTGAGTGCTGTTCACTCAAAATAATGAATTATTAAATTTAAAAAAAAAAAAGCTTTTTGCAACTTTTTTTTTATTTTCGTGCATTGTCATCGGAACCAAATATGTGTGCCAAATTTCAGCTCGATAGCTTCAGTGGAAGTGGGTGAAATATTGATTGCAAGATTCCAGGACATACATACCTACATACATACATACATACATACATAGATACATACGAGTGAAGTTAAATATATGCTTTTAAAAAAAATTACTGGTTTTTTTTTGTTATTACTTGATAGAAAAGGTACCTACTAGATACCGTGTAGTGGGCGATGGTACCGCCCCGGGTGATATCGATAAAAATAGAATTAAAAAAAGCATTGGACACGCTTTAACCCAACATGCTGCTGTCGAAGAAGAGACTGTACATGTTAAAATAAGTAGTCCAAAACAGTTAGTTTACCGAGGTCTGTGTAACGGGGCGCATGGGAAAACACCACACAATGGTACAGAGCTCATTCATACTACTGTGGGAGAGATTTCTAATGGCAGAAGCTGTGAGAGCCACTAAAAAGTAACTCTTCGGAACTATACAATAGAATATCGAAATGATGGATCTGAAAAATTTATAACAAGAATTGCGGATACATTTGAAACACAGCAGACATTAATGTGCAGTTAAGATATGTATTAGAAAATGGAACTTGTGTAAATTTTTGTAACATCTAAAATTGTTTCGACTTTTTATAATTTAATTTGGCTCTTTGATTAATTTATTGATGTATATTTGAATTATGAAAAGGGCAAAATTTCATGGGCACTACTGTGCTTCGGAAGGCACGTTAAGCCGTTGGTCCCGGTTATTTTCAATGGTAAAAACACTCGTTAAGCCTTGCCGTAGACCTTCGGGTGGCTTGAGAACATTCGACACTGGGTTGGCCCCTAACCCCTCCATCAATCCGTATTGGAGCAGCGTGGCGGAGTATGCTCTAGATCTCCCACAGATTTGTCTGCAAGGGAGACCCAAGCCCAACAGTGGGACGTCGATGGGTTGCAGCTTATAGGTAGGTAAACTACGGCACGGTTTGTTTTAAAACCCTCAAAATGAAGCATCAAATTAGAAGAACAAGATTTATTTTCCAGAAACAACGTTAAAATATCCTGACATTTTATCAGAACATTCAACATTCTTAAAAGATTTTTAAGCTAAAATTGTAGATTAGCGAACAAACAGACAGAAAGAGCGAAAAGCAGATCTGTAAAGATACCGTGAGCCTGGCGACTGCTTGTTTGCACAGTAGGGCTGGCATTATTTAACACTTCAACAGATATAAATTTTAACATTTCAACAGATATAACAAAGTGACCAAGTAATGTTATAATTAACTCAACTAATTGGACTAACCATCCCAGTCCCTAATTGAGTCTTGTTCAAAGTCAGTCACAGTTGTCATGGGCGGCAGCGGATGGGTGGTGGATACAAGATAGCAAATCTTGTATCCATAAAAAAAAATGTTTGCTATATCTTTTTTTTTGTGTTCTGTTTCAAACGTTATATTTCTAGAATTCTACCTAACGTCCATTTTACGTATGAAAATTAACGATACGATACCGGATATATCTAGTTTAGTTGGTTAGTACCTCTGTTTCTAAACTGTTTGAAAACTCCAGTGGACTCTACGGTAACTTTCAATGAAAATTATTTCCAGTATGCTGTGAGTAAAGTTCTCAAATTGAATTTAAATTTAACTTTTGGAGTAACAAACGGGCCTGAGGATTACCTGGAAAGTGGTCACTGCAGTCTTTGAACTACCCTCGATTAAAGGAAAAGTTTAAATTGACTATTAAGCAAAGTCTATATTATTATGCAAACGCTTTCAACAGCATTGAAGTTTGTGAACTTGATATCTTGGTATGAAGTTTACCAAGAACCAATAATATGTATAGTTTATATAGTTTATAATGTATTAAATATTAACCATTTTGTTATTAGGAGAAAGTAACCAAATAAGGAATAGTAACCCAAATACGGAAAGTTACCTGAAGTCTGCCAAAGCTCACTTGGCCAGCGTGTTGAACTAACCTAACCCCTTCAATTCCCGTGCCCAGAATGGTAAGCTTTGAAACTAAACTCTGTCACACACACAATGTTGTTACATGCTCGTTTGCTAGATCCTACCTATAAGTTTTTGGTGGTTGTATTCTTTTAAAATATGCACACACAAAAATGTCACTAAAATAACTAAAACAAACAAAATGAAACCGACGGCTAATGTTTCATCCTGTATAAAATTCACTTTGGACTTACTTATTTTCTTAACGGCATTTTGGCCAATTCTTCTTCCGCTCGCATACCAGCAATGCCCGTTTAGCTTCTGGTATTTGTCTATAAATAGTTCCGAGTTAGCGAATAAACGTAAGCTGAGCTGTATCCTTGAAGGAAAAAGAAATTCCAGACTAGTGTAGTGTCAGTCAGGGAACTGGGGAACCTTCTGGGAAATCTGGGGGAGACAGCTTAATGCAAGCGGGAGCAAGTTGCAGAATCTGCTGCAGCTTACTTGGGAAACATATTATTATCTTGACATCCAAATTAACTACGTGCTTGCAGGATTCAAGTTGGAAGAATAATTTGAATGGCATGAATGGAATGGACCAAGGTGTTTGATCATTGATTGCATGTGGTCTTAACTTGACAATGGCATAAATGGCATGGACCAAGGTTTTTGATCATTGATTGATTGACTACTTAAATCAGTGGCTATCGAACTTATGTCTCACGAGGAGCCTGTGTTCAAGAAGTGGCACTACCAATGACTTTTCTAAGTTACAACAAATATTTATTTGCGAAATAAATACGGCCGGCGGGCCGGGGTTCGAACCCGGAACCCGCAAATCAGCAGTCATGGTGTCTCACCATTGCGCTTCGTCGTCTATTTAAAGTTAAGTCTTGTTTGCCAAAATATTATTATTTCCTGCATTATCAACTTGAAGCAAACTTTCCATTTCGCTTCCATCAACAGCCTTAAGCTCTTTCTAACTTCATAAATAAGTAAAACCATCAATAGGTTTACCGTGATCCAATTTGTTCGTTAAAGATGTTGTTCGGGTGTGTTTTTGTTGCCAAAAAATATATTCTCTCGCCGTTAGGTACTTAACAGGTTAAGATAAGCTTTGCATATTTCGATCAATAAATTATTGCGATAACTATTTGGTAGAATTCAACACCATGCACGATCAGATAAGATCAGTCTGGTCTGGTGAAAGCGTTCTTATTTTTTCTGTTTCAATGTTTTTGTCTAGATTGTCACAGATGTGTTAATGGTTAGCTCAGTGGTTGTATGGTAGAGAATGCTTTATACATTAAGCTCGCCATTTGTACCCTGTACTTTTGTATATGGTTCAATAAAGATAAATTTACCATCAAATTAAAAAAATATACAACTTGAATAACCTAAAACTAAACAAAGAAAAATCTTAAAAGAAGTAATCGCAAAATAAATATGTCATCCAGAAACAGACCTTGTGATAAATAAATAATATAGCTTCTCCTATAAAGATTACGTTCCCAAAGAAAGCATAGCTTTCTGAAAACCTTGTTCATCAATAAAAGAAAATAGGGTTACATCAGTACTCGCGCTTCAATGGGTTAATGCCCTTTGAAATTGTATCTTAGTAATGTTTGGGGAGAGATTGTTTGAAAGGATTCCAAGAGCTTCGAAAATAGATCCCTTCCACATAGTCAAGTTTTTTGGGTGGTTAAAACTTATGGTTTTGTAATGCCCCATCCACACGCTGGCTGTTTGTCACAAACACCGCAAACAGCAAGCAAAGTCCCAAACACCAACCACAATCACCCAACACAAACAGCCATCCACATGCTTGGCGAACGTTCATAACATTCCGAATCGGCAAACATGGCGGACGACAAGCTTGTGGCAGCTATTACTTTCGGGTTGACATATTTTCATTATAAATTAAAGCAAGAGAAAGAAAAAAAGAAAAAAAGAAGAAAGCGAAGACGATGGTGATTCCGATGAAAATTTTGCAATAATAAAATGTATACAATATAGTTAGATTTTATTCATAAATTATACTGTAAAAAATTTTTTTTTTTAAAGAGCTTTTACTTATATCTTTTATTTTTATTTTCATGCATTGTCATCGGAACCTAATATGTGTGCCAAATTTCAGCTCGATATCTTCAGTGGAAGTGGGTGAAATATTGATTGCAAGATTCCAGGACATACATAAGAGTGAATTTAATTAAAAGTTTTTAAAATCACTTGTTATAAATAATTTTGCTACCATCGAATTCGAATACTTGAGGTACAGTTGTTAAATGGGGTGGAATCTTCGATCAATAATAGGGTGGAATGTTCTCTTTATATGCCCATGAATATGGCAAGTAAATACGTCCGCCTCCCGCAAGCTCGCGCGCATTACTGATCGCTGCCAAACGTGTGGATACGTCGCAAACTGTTTGCCGAACATCCTTTGATCTGGCAAGAAAAACCGACACCGATGCCGAACACTGCCCAACACAAACACAAACAGGCAAACAACGACAAACACCCATCCACACGTCCGTGTTTGCTGTTTGCTGTTGGCTGTTTGCCATTGTTTGCCAAGCGTGTGGATGGGGCTTTTTAATTCTGCTCTTTAAACAAAACTATGACAAAACAGATAAAACTATTTTATTAACTTTAAATTCACTCATTAATTCACTGCCTAAGTACCAAATCTAAGACTTTAATCATTTATTCTAAGCTAATCTTTTCTTCAGAACCAGATAAACCAGATAAATATTAATAATAACAATAATATTTTTTTAAATCAAGAATCAAGTCTGTAGATTATTTGGATATTATTACAAAAAGACTTATTTGCTTCTTAGACATATATTATTATATGCTTAAGAGGATATCACAAGCGAACAAGTCGACACTTTTTCCATACAAACGTAGTCCCCTGTTTCCTCCTAGTATAAAGAAGTTACAGAAGAGAAAAAAATACCATACGATTTATACGTACCTCTGCCATAACTGTACGTTTTGTTTTTTTTTCATAATTTGATTAATAGAAGAGAAAAAAAATCATTTAAAATCAAAAAAATCGACTTTTTTACATACATTTTCAAACATCAAGCAAACTGGTAATTACTACCATATTCCAAAAAAGCAAAACGTACGGGCATAGCTTAGACCCTGTTCTACATTTTAACTGAAAGAAATATTGAAATCGGTCTAGATTTCGAGGAGGAAACAGGGGATTACGAAAGGACGATTTTCTTAATTTTACGTAGGTAAAATCAGTTCGAGACTGCACTTCTCTCTATCGCACGCTAAGGGGCTCAGCGCGACGGCAATATTTTTGGTAAAAACCTATTCTTCAAAAGTGACGGTCGACTGATATCCTCTTAACCACATACAAACATGGGCCCCTATTATTGAAACGCTCGCGGGACATAAACGCTCGACAACGACTCAAATCTCGATTGACTAGGGAAATTCTGTATTTTTAAATCATTACTATGGAGTTAAACACTCGATTGGCGCTCCAAGAGTTAGTAGTATGGTATTGTTTCTATTTATATATACTTTTATAGTAAATAATTATAAATAAAGAGGAAAAATTTGTTTGTAATGTTTTCACACAAAAACTAATGGTCCGATTTCAAAAATTCTTTCACCATTAGAAAGCTGCATCCTCACTGAGTGACATAGGCTATTTAATATTACTAGGTTTAAACGAAACTATTGTTATGTCTCATTCCACATGAGCGGAGCTGCTGGCGTTCACTAGTAACGAATATGTTTCACAGTCGAGCCATAAGTCACGCGAGTGCTACAGAAATAGAGCCCCTTGTCTAGTATAGTCTAGATGTACTCATTATTGTCTGGAGGAGCGGGATTAATGTTACCCGGAATGTGTGTTGCCTCCAGAATTTCTCAGAGGAACACTGCATGTACAGTGTACAGTGCATTAAGTATGCATTATCTGAGGTGGAATAGGGGAGTGATTTCAGGAAAATTTCTGGAAAGATCCCGCTAGCTAGGCAAGCATTTCGTAGCTCGTTGAGCTTTAAATAATAAAATGAACTTCCCAAATTTATTTTATATTTTAGGAGTAGGTAGGTACCTAGGTACCTAGTTATTCTTCAAAAATTGAATGATGCAGTTTAATGTCAGAAAATCTTTGATTCGATCGATCGCTAACTGAATTCTTTGAAACCTTAAACTAACAACAAATTTGCGTCATCTCATACTTAATATTATAAAGAGGAAACATTTGTTTGTAATGTTTTCACACAAAAATTGCTTGTCCGATTTCAAAAATTCTTTCACCATTAGAAAGCTGCATCTTCACTGGTGACATATAATATTACTAGGTGTAAACGAAACCATTGTTATGTCTAATTTCACGCCAGCGAAGCTACGGGCGTCCACTAGTATCATATAAAATATGAAAACACAAGTAAACCGACGTACCAGCCAGTACAAGTCCAAACCAGCTCATAATGAAAACAACACAGTAAATCCCATGGAACGCCGCGCCATGGGATGGGGACGATGGGGTGAATCTCGGGGAAATAGAAAAAATATTTGTAGCCATGATAAAGGAAGATCGTGGCTTATAGCATTAATGAGGTGTCTCGGGCGACTCAGTAACGACTGTTTTGTCTAAGTGTTTGTTTAAGAAATTAAATGTCACTTGGTGTAACGGTGAAGGACACATCGTGAGGAAATTGCATGCCTGCGTTCTTCATGTTCTCGATGGCACGTGAAGTCTGCAATTCGCACTTGGCCAGCGCGGTGTATTAGTCTTGTACTAATCCCTCCCATTCTGAGAGGAGACCCGTGCCCAACAGTGGGACAAAGAAAGGGTTGTGGTGTGTGGTTCGTGTGTGTGTATTAATTATTACTCTGTAGGTATTATGTCGCTGCGACCCATAGACGTCCCACTGCTGGGCATGGGTCTCCCCCACAGACACTGCTGCGGGAGGTCTAGAGCATACTCCACCACGCTGCTCCAATGCGGATTGGTGTAGGGGTTAGTGGCCAACCCAGTGTCGAATGTTCTTAAGCCACCCGAAGGTCTTCGACAAGGCTTAACGACTGTTTCCACCATTGAAAACAACCGGGACCGACGGCTTTACGTGCCCTCCGAAGCACGGTAGCGTCCATGAAATTTTGCCACTAGCGGTCACCCATCCACAAACCGACCGCGCCCGTCGTTGCTTAACACTTTCGATCATATTGAATCGAAGCGAGCCATTGTACTAGCCCTCCCGCAGCAGTGTCTGTGGGGGAGACCCGTGCCCAGCAGTGGGACGTCTATGGGTCGCAGCAGCATGCGTCACATGAACCCGCTCTAAACTCACAAAACTCTTCTATCAACATTCGCCACCATTCATGCACTGGCTCGTAACAAATTTACCAAAGTTTGTTCTCTAAAAGACATCTCGCTCGAAAACAAATTCTCAAATGCCTCGGTGACAGCCAACTTGAAGTTAGTTTTTATTTTCAAATCTGATCGCGCAACTTGAAACTCACTTACATTTTTATCTATTCAACCATCTTCAAAGTGTATGAAGTGTATATCGACTTACTGACTAGTTCCATGGTCTGATAGTAAGCGAGAAAATAAAAAAAAACTGATTTGTGCATTTGACGGGCCCGTTGGCGCGTAGTGACCCTGCCTGTTGCGGTAGGGGTCGTGAGTTCGAATCCCACTCAGGACAAATATTCGTGTGACGAACACTGTGTATTTGTTCTGTGTCTGGATGTTAATATTATCTATTTAAGTATGTATTTAATAATATCTATGTATGTATATCAGTCTCTGACACCCATAGTACAGGCTCGCGCCTACTTTGGGGTCAGATGGCCGTGTGTGAGAATGTCCAAGATATTTATTTATTTATTTACAACCTCCACCACAATCCCTTTTTCCTCCCACAGCTGGGTCTCTAGTAGTAGAAACCTGTGGCAACATTTTATAGGCGCTTCAGGATGTTTTTAATTGTAAAACGATCTTAAAGTTTTGCTCAAAACCTCTCCACCAATCCGTATTGGAGCAGCGTGGTGGAGTATGCTCTACAATTTTACACCTTACTTAGCTAGATCCCCAACAATACGCCTATACCCGTGTAGCTTAATTATGACAACTATTCCTATTTCTAGCTAACATTTCATGAAAGGCTATTTCTGAACGACCGCTTTTGACACAAGAAGTAATTTTCAAACAATTTCAATTTAAATTTCAAACAACCGAATAAGCTAGTGTTAAACTAGTTCGTTATATTCGTATCGTCTGTTTGTCATTTGTTTGATGGAGCTTTTATTTGTTTACGACGCTTTCATGTTTGTTGAAAAAAATTCAACTTTTGAAATTTAAGCTCTGCACTGCTGTGGGCGAATTGAAATTGTAAACATGGAATTTGTCTTTATTTCTATTCGAGTTAAAATTCGTTCTTAGCAACGTATTCATACTACATACTTGTACGTGAACTTGCCCGAAGTACCCATTGCAAGCAGGTCGTCCTGAAAATCAGCGGCTGTTGGTTTGCCACAGTCATTTGCTGAGGGCGTCCAATTCTCATCCTTATTAACATTTATAAATCTACTACTTGTATCCATGTATTTTACCTAATTGCTGATGAAAATAAAATAATTTTCTTTCTTTCTTTCAAAAAAGCATAACTGCATAACAGCATCTGCAGAACAATCACACTACCTAATAGTCCCATTAACATAGGAAATGTCAAGGGTAAAGGGCCGTTTACACGCGCCGTTATCTCCGCTACGAATTCGATCTGACGCTCAAAATTCTAACTTAAAATTGCTACGGCCGAACCCTAAATCGCCTTAACAGGGTCTAACTGATCTAAGTAACACTTTAAATTCAAACCGAGAATCGACACGGTCCGAAATGGCAGTTCCCTTCAATGGGACGACAAATTGGATGTCGCCGTTGCTAATTTGAACGAATAAGGAAACATTTACACGAGGAACGATCGGTTTGACGGGATGTGTTCCACTTGAGACGATGAAGATACAAGCGAAAGGAAAACATTAGTAGCAAAGTCAAAATTTTATATTTTAGTATTTTTTTTTAAGTGAAACTTTTACATCGTTCTGAAAATTTTGGTTTGTCTGTCCACACAATTTAATTTTTTATAATTTATATCTTGCACCTACTTCTGAATTACTCATTTTTTTTATATATGTGTACATGCATATAAACGCTAGCTAGATGAAACTTAAAATACTCAAAATTCTGCGATAGCTATGGCTACCAGTGTTGCGTGGCTTGCAGGTGGCAGATACACACAGAAAACTTTATAATTTAATGTACATGATCTTCACCGGCCGTGATTCAAACCCGGGAACCGCAATTCGGCATTCAGGCTTACCGTGCCACAAAGGACTTAATAATATAAGACGCAAAGTAAATTTAAAAATGATTATCATAATTGCTTATATATTTCAATGAACCGTTGATAACACCACACACTTTTAACTGTTCCGTGGATAACACTCACCAAATGACACATGCAAACACACACACAATGTATGAATTCAACCGTTCTTATACTGTGTAAAATGATTTCATTGATATGTAAAGTAGCTCTTACCTAATATCTAAGTTATAAACCATGTAATCCAATTTGGACCATAGTATTCATATCAAAATATTTTATTAACTGTTGTATATTTACCGCTGTTGGATTGCCTGATAAATGTTTAAATAAATAAATAAATTAGATTGTACGGCTACACAGGGCAGGCACTTTACGTCTCATTTTATTTTATAAATAAATAAAACTTCCATTTCTAAATTAAATTTTAAAACCAAGAGCCTATTTACTAAATGTAAATTTAAAATTAATGTCAAATGCACAAGAGCATCGCTTATCGCAATATGCTTGCCGTGAGACGGAATCAATCGATAAAACATTTCACTTCAGTGCAAGGAAATCACAATTTTTAACAGTTACCCTAAAAGGTAACCTCTTTTACTGTTAGTAACAAGCTTAAGTAAGTGTAAAGAGGTGTCGGTAAGCTAATAGACACTTGTTTGGTAGCAATTCAAATTTCTTATTTTATATACTCGTGCTTTGTAAAAGCGTTGAATAACATAATCATAATTTTAACTAAATGAAACTTCATTCACGTGAATTGTATAATATGCCAGTTTTTCTTTGTATATCATATAAAAATGGATTTATTTGAATTGAAATTGAAATGAAAAGAAAAAACTTGGAACCACAAGTTGTTTTTTTTTATTTATTTTTTTAAAACGGACCACATATCTCGGATATGGCCAGTGTACAAACAAACCACCAGAAATATTTATATATTTATACATGGTACTTAAACTTAAGTGGTGAAAAGTGGATGTACCAACTCAACTATGCACACCCCTTCGAGATTTATTATGTTAAGGAATATATACATAAATTATACTATTTAGATATTGCTTTTTAACTTTCTTTTGTATTAAATTATGTAAGTATTGTGCAAAAAACCTTTGAAGAGCCGAACAAAATCTAATAAAAGATTAAAAGGGATCAAGAAAAAAGGGAAGGTTGTATTTTTATGAAACGACAAAAATTTACAGCGTCGTAATTTTCTTAAACTTTGTACACCATAAACAAAAAGTGCGAACTAAGTTCAGAAATTGTGTTAAACATTAAACAACGTCAGGGCCGAAGTATTTGCGAATCTGGCGTCTTCAAGGAAACCTTGTTCAGAATTTACTTAGCATTCCCGTTACTATACGTCTCAAAAGCTTGAGTATGATCAGATGAAAGGATCATTTTACGAGTTAGAAATTATGAAATTTCTAAACTAGTACCTAATTGAAATATTTTTAAGATAAAATTGATATTATGAACCTAGAATAGGGTAAGATAGTAGGTATTGTTAAGTATAGATTGTGTGAAACGGAACCGCGGGACCATTTTGATTGGTTGGTGTAGTTGCCGCCATGTCAAATCCCCTCTGCCCCCTCTCCCCTCTTCAAAATTTGCAATTACATCGCGCGCACGCGTCTCTCTGTAAAAATTCGAAAAGGAGAACAAAAACGAGTGAACATCATACAATCCCGAATCCCGAAGTCTCCAGATCCAACCCTCGGCACTGGTAAGTGATTGCACCTTTTATCCATCAAAATTGGTCCTTCGAGCCGGATTTAAGTGTTAATTCACGTACGCGGACCGGCCGCCATACTTGTCGTCGTGTGTAATTTCGAACTTGTCCACGTATTTCAATTTAAATTCATAGTTCATTAGTCATTACAGTACAATATGTCTAAAAATACTCAAATGCTGGTGATTAAGTATGATTTTTACATTGATAAGGTCGCTAACATTCACGATTCAATTTCATCTGTGAATGTGAAAGATCCGTTACACACCGAAAAGTTCAAAATGAAATGTGCCGATTTAGTTAAAATCAAAGAAACTATCGAGGACTGTTATCTAAATTTGCTTAGCCTAAGTTCTAATAACACTGAACAATTAGATACAATTAAAGAAAAGTACGTGATTTTCGAAGAGCAATACTTAGAAATCATGATCAAATATCAATCGCTTGTTACAATTGTATCTGATAGTTCGGATTCAAAGTCTAATTTTCAATCATATTGTAACTCTGATAACAATGTAAGCCTACCGAGAATCAATTTACCGTCGTTCTCAGGTAATTATTGTGATTTTCCAAATTTTATTAACCTATTCGATAGCTTAATTCACAATAATCAATCACTGAGCCCTGTTCAGAAGAAACATTATTTACTTAGTTGCCTTTCACACGAGCCGTTAAACTTAGTTAAGCATCTAACTAATATTCCAGAGAATTATGAAGAGGCCCGTTCAATACTGAAAAGTAGGTATGATGACAAAAGACTGATAGCCGACTCACATCTGAGCGCAATGTTGTCTTTACCTAACGTTTCAATTAGAAGTGTTTCACAACTGCGCAGCTTTGTTAGTAATATTCAAGAGAATACGCGGGGTCTCACTAGTTTAGGCTTCCCCGTTAGCGAATGGTCGTTGTTATTATTACACATCTTTGTAAGAAAACTAGACACTGATTTGCGGTCAAAATTCGAACTAGCGCACCAAGATAAAAAAATACCTACATTCGATAATTTAATAACTTTCCTAGATAACATGTGTAAAACTTTAGAGACTTCAGGTTTATACACTACAAGCGGGAACAAATCTGCTCCCCATAGCAAGTGTAGTAATTCACACAAAGCTTCACTAGCATCCACAGCAACACACAACAATCAGGTCGAATCACGCAAACCGAATCAAAGTAGTAATGCCAGCTGTCCATTATGCAATAGTTCTCACTATCTATTTAAGTGTACGAAGTTTATGAACATGGACACACGATCTCGGTTTAATTTCGTTACGACAAAAAGCTTGTGTTTCAATTGTTTACGTCCCCATCGGGTGCATAATTGTTTTTCTAAGTCGCGATGTCAAATTTGTAAATGTAAGCATAACACCCTGTTGCATACTTCAAGTGAACAGACACCTGCGAATACTGTTCAGTTGAATGATAATAATATGAACTCTTTGCCTAATCCATCGAATAATATCAATACACCGGCGGAATCTCATTCAAAACAAAACGTCGAACCGCAAGGCATTGACTCATCTCTTTCGCACTCGTACGTATCGCACGGCGCGAGCTCGAGCGGCGACGCATCTCGTCAAAGTCATACCCTGCTCGCAACAGCCGTCATTAATATTTCTAGTTCGGAAGGTAATTATCATCCGTTACAAATCCGTGCACTTTTGGATCCCGCGAGTATGACAAACTTTGTCACGTTGAGTTGTGTGCAAAGACTAAATGCCAGTTATCATAGAACGAATATAAGTGTTACAGGCATAGGCGGTGAAGTTAGTTTCAGTGCGAAAGGTCGATTAAAACTTTATTTAAAACCGAATAATCTCGAGTCGTCTTTGTGTGTTGACGCGTTTGTGCTGCCGCGTATTACGTGTGACTTACCAACAACTTCGGTAAGTAGTAACTTTCTACAACATTTTAAAGGCTTGGAACTCGCCGACCCACACTGTAATATCAAGGGACCCATAGATGTATTGCTGGGTGCAGGCGCGTGTGCTCGTATTTTTAAAGGTAATAAATTAGTTCTCGGAGATAACTTACCTACAGCCTTTGAGACATTATTCGGTTGGGTTTTAATGGGCGATTTTGATTGCAATATTTTAGATAGGCAAGATTATCATGCATTTACGTGTATTAGTAACATTGATGATACTTTAAGGCGCTTCTGGGCGATTGAAGAAGTACATTCGAATCGAATTCAACACCCAGATGACGTTTATTGTGAAAATCATTTTAAGCAGACGCATTCGCGTACTCATGATGGTAGGTTTATCGTGCGCTTGCCCTTCCGGCAGGGCAACCACAACTTAGGCGAAACTAGAAATTTAGCAGTGAATAGGTTACATTCACTCGAACGAAAATTTATTCGTGATTCTATATTAGAGCGGAAATACAAAGACTTCATGCGAGAATATCACTTGCTGGGCCACATGCAGCCGGTTGAACCCTCAACCGCACTACGTTCTCCAAAATACTACATTCCTCATCACGGAGTTTATAAGAAGGGCTCCGATAAGATCCGTTGTGTATTCGATGCTTCCTTGAAGAGTAGCACGGGGAACTCTTTAAATGATATTTTGTTAGCTGGACCCAAACTTCAGAAAGACATAGTAGACATTATTCTCCATTTTAGATTACATGAAATTGTATTTTCTGCAGACATCCGCCAAATGTATCGGCAGATATTATTACATCCCGATGATCGCAATTATCAATTGATTTTATGGCGGGATGACAAAGACAGCAACATAAGCGAATTTCAGTTAAACACTCTGACGTACGGGGTTTCTTCTTCAGCATTTTTAGCAATGCGATGTGTACACGAGCTTGCTAAGTTAGGTCGAGAGAGCCACCCACGCGCGTCTAAAATATTATTAAACGATATTTTTGTAGATGACGTGGTGACGGGTGCAAGTACTCTCTCCGAAGCGCGGGAGATAAAGGCCGAGCTCATAGACTTGCTGGCGCTAGGTGGTCTAGAACTGCGCAAGTGGACCAGCAATCAGACCCAACTGCTTTCAGACATACCGTCAGAATTTTGTGAAATTCAATTCGCAGAGGATAAAGACACGTCATTAAAAATATTAGGTTTTAAATATAATCCCGTTTCGGATAAATTTAGTTATCAAGTTCATATTAATGGTGACAAATGCACAAAGCGAGAAATACTGTCTAAAATAAGCGGTATTTACGATCCAAACGGTTGGTTAGCTCCTTTCATTATTAATGCAAAAATATTAATGCAACAATTATGGATATTGGGTGTACAGTGGGACGAAATACCACCCGATTCTATAATTTCTAAGTGGCAATCGTTTTGTGAAAATATAGATTACCTTACAAACTTGTCCATACCGCGACATGTTTTATCAAATAACACAGCTTATTTCGATTTACATGGGTTTAGCGATGCATCTGATGCTGCTTACGCGGCTTGTGTTTATTTACGATGCGTTCATATTGACGGTAGGGTGACCATACATCTTCTCCTTTCTAAAACACGGGTCGCGCCAATTAAACAAAAACTAACAATTCCCAAACTTGAATTGTCGGGTGCCTTGTTACTGGCTCAGTTATTAAAACGCGTTTCTGACAGTTTAAAATTAAATACCGAGCTGTTGAGGCAAATACATGCGTGGAGTGACTCATCAATCGTGTTATGTTGGTTGCGAACGGAACCACACTTACTAAAGGTGTTCGAGTCTCATCGGGTCAGTGAAATACAAAACGTGTTGTCGCCTGAGTTTTGGAGATACGTGCCGTCGGAATTAAATCCAGCCGACTGTGCGTCGCGCGGCATATCGCCTCAGGAGCTCGTGCATCACCCTCTGTGGTGGGGTCCTGAATGGCTACTGGGAGACGAATCCACTTGGCCCGCGCCTTGTGAACAACTTACCTACGACACATTGCCCGGTGTGAGAAAGCAGAAGAAGGTTACCGCCGCAGCAGTCACCGAGACTAATTCATTGGATTTTATTTCCAACTACAGTTCGTTTACTAATCTTATCCGTATCACAGCATGGTGTCTACGTTTCGCTAGTAATTGTAGAAAGAAATCTGTAACTTCAGACTCTCTATCTGGCAACGAATTAGAACATAGTTTATTAACCTTAGTCAAGTTAGTTCAACATAACTATTTCGGCAGTGATATTAAACTTATCACTCAAAGCAAACCATGCAGTACGGGGCTGCAACGCTTACACCCATTCATAGACAAGCACGGGCTGTTGCGAGTAGGTGGTAGACTAGTGCACTCGAAGCTCGCGTACACTGCAAAACATCCACTAGTGTTACCTCACACTTGCCATTTTACAACACTTTTGGTAGATTATTACCATTTAAAACATTTACACGCCGGACCTAATCTTTTAATGTCCATACTCAGAGAAAGATTTTGGATTCTATCCGCTAGGCGCGTCATACGCAGTAGGATATTTAAATGTTTGAGTTGTTTTCGTTTAAAATGTCAGCCGCCCGAAACATTGATGGGTAACTTACCTACCAGTAGGGTCACGCAATCCTACAGGCCATTTCTAAGCACAGCAATTGACTTTACCGGTCATTTCAACTTAAAACAAAGTCCGGTCAGAAATGCCAAGATTGGTAAAGCTTACGTATGTGTATTCGTTTGCTTCACGACCAAAGCAGTTCATTTAGAGCTCGTTAGCAACTTAACTTCAGAAGCATTTTTAGCAACGTTAAGGCGATTTGTAGGTAGACGCGGCTTACCTAAGGAAATAAGAACCGACTCGGGAGCAAATTTCAAGGGCGCTAGCAACATTTTAGGCAAATTCTCTAAGGAAATTTACAACGATCCTATTTTGAAAAATTACTTAGCTGAACACCTCATAGAATGGCATTTTTCACCCCCACTCAGCCCTCATTTCAATGGTCTGGTAGAAGCAGCCGTGAAACAGTGTAAAAACCATTTAAAGAGGGTTATAGGGGAGCGCAATCTAACCTTCGAGGAACTAACAACAGTATTAGTTCAAATAGAATCAATCTTAAATTCAAGGCCACTGTGTCCTATGTCTAACGACCCCAGTGACTTGTCAGTATTGACTCCGGGTCACTTTTTAATTGGAGCTCCTCTTGTAGCTGTGCCTGAAACACCTGCCAACGAACGTTTGAGTTTGGTTTCCCGTTGGCATTTATTGCAATCGATCGTAACGGACGTGTGGAAGAGATGGAGCCACGAGTATCTCCATACGTTACAGCAGAGGAATAAGTGGAACTCCACTAAATTTGATATAAAGGTCAATGATCTTGTACTGTTAAAGGAAGAAAACCTACCTCCCTTGCAGTGGTGTATGGGACGCGTAGTCAAGGTTTTTCCTGGACAGGACTCAGTGATTAGAGTGGTAGAAATCAAAACGGCAAAGGGCCTGCTTGTTAGGTCATTGTCAAAGGTCTGCCCTTTGCCATGTAACGACAATTAGATCACAGTAGTAAACCAGCACATTCTTAGTTTTAATCTTACCTATTGTATCTAGTTGTAACATAAGTTAAATTTAATATAAGCAATTCATACATAATTTCTACATACAGTCCACTAAATCTTTGTATTATTGTTATTGTATCAAACTTAATCATCACCAGCATTTGAATATTATGAAAAAGGGGTAATCCCCTTTTTGGTGGGGGATTATGTTAAGTATAGATTGTGTGAAACGGAACCGCGGGACCATTTTGATTGGTTGGTGTAGTTGCCGCCATGTCAAATCCCCTCTGCCCCCTCTCCCCTCTTCAAAATTTGCAATTACATCGCGCGCACGCGTCTCTCTGTAAAAATTCGAAAAGGAGAACAAAAACGAGTGAACATCATACAATCCCGAATCCCGAAGTCTCCAGATCCAACCCTCGGCACTGGTAAGTGATTGCACCTTTTATCCATCAGGTATGACATTGAATATATTTAGATGATTAATATTTTATGTTTAATTAGCAAAATTCAAAATCCAATGAGGAGGACAAACCAACAAAAACACTTTCCTATTTATATATAAGTAAGGTAGGTACTCAACGCGAAAATGAAATTTCTAAACAGACAAAATTCGCACTACAATTTAGACGACGGTATTATCCTAATATGTAAATAGACCAAAACAATTATTTAGACAGAAACTTATCCGTAACGAATAAGCTTGTAGCCACGAACACTAATTATTTTTGACTCATGTTTGACTTTCTTTCGATAGGCGGAACTGACGAACATTCAGTTTGCTTACATCCATAAAATAGGATACCGTGCAGCAAGATAGCGCAACTAAAAAGCGAGAAAATAAAACGCGTTGCAAGCAAGGCATCCCACAAGGATCTTTGCTTCCGTCCGACTTCCGCTACAACACTGCGTTTTGTTGAAGTTTCCATCTAAAAGAAAGCACCGTTTCCTAGTCGGCAGGACGTGAAAACTTTCGGAGTTTTCGAAACGCTAGTAAAATTAACCTCTCACAGGAATGTCGAGTTTCGCTAAGTGGGGATCTTTGAGACGGCGAACTTGAGGTATTCGCTCTGACGCAAACAGGAATGATATCCCTTTGTCTGAAGCTTGAAAGGTAAAATACTCAAAGGACTTTGTATTAATAGACATATTTTATCGTTAGTTAAGACACTGAAATGTTGTATAGCTTCGGTATAGCAACCTCACGGTCTACCCTGAAGTTGCTAAGCTGAAAGCTTCTGAGAAATGAGACCCAAATCTAATCAACATACCTTAACGTTTTTACATTATTCAATTCTATTTTCTACCTTTGTCTTTGTATTGTAATTGTGTTAACAATCCTGTGCCATTTTTCTACATTAAATTCGCGTTCCAAATTATATTTCGCTACGAGTATTGTATCGAGACTGATAGAGGTGAATAACCTTATCAAAATCCGATAAAAAAACGAACATATGTATATCAAACTTGCTACAATAAGTGTTATTTGTTTCTCTCGCCTGACCGAACTACGTAACCAACGGGCTGCACTGAAAATTAGCGCTGCCGGCTCCCTGCTGATCTAGCAGCACTCAGCGTGACTGCAGTCTTTTTTGTAGCGTTATTCTGCAATGCAGATAAATCCTATTAATTGTACATTTATTAAATTTTTCAAGTCCTAATCCCAGTCCCTAATTGAGTCTTGTTCAAAGTCAGTCACAGTCATGGGCGGCAGCGGATGGGTGGTGCTGCAAGCTCGTTTGTTATTATGTAGGTACCCATAAAAAGAAAATGTTGTATGTTTATAGTAACCTTGTTCTTGTAGAATGTACGCTCAAATATAGCTGTTTCTATTAGTACAAAATGTATGGAAACCAAAATTATTTCATCCGTTCGAAAACATTGTAAATGCAAAATCTACAATTTATTCAAAGTTGCGGACGTCAGATGGTTGGCCGGGAAATATATTATTATATTCCCTCAACTAGAGAAAGGGTGAACCGTAAAAACAAGGAGCAACGAGCAGGTGCTATAAACGAACTACTTAAGAAGTCGTATAAAATCTTCCGAAGGGGAGCTCGGGGCAAAAAGTTGAAAATCGCAAACGCAAGCTTACTTTTAAATGCAAAGTAAAAGATTTTTCTGAGCGCTCATCATAATGACGCACCTGCCTACTAACCATGCTATCAACCGCTCACATTACAGAACGAAAATCAGATGGATTCTGAAGACAAGACTGCAGCCACCAATGCAAATACCAAATTCCACCAAAATCCCCTCTCCAAGGGGTCAGATGTAGAAACATACTAAAAAAATTTATCCAATATCCACAAAGATGCACGTGTCCCTACAGAGTCAATGCTAGACGTCACTCATATATCTGCATGTGGTTTCACGTGGTTTCTATCTGCCTTTCCGCTAAACAAGTATAGGCCTACTGCGATGTAATTTAACATAAGTCAGTGTATTACGGTTTATTTCATATTATATTTCGGTATATCAGCTATAATATAAATTATGTGAGCGTATTTTTCTTTTGGGTATAAGTCAGCATGTACAACTGAAAGTAACTGATTTCCGCAAAGTAACGCCTGAGACAGTTGAAAAGCAAGCACTAAAATATCAAATAAGTACCTACCTACCGGAAAAAAATATTTTTACCAACCGAGAATACAATAAGTCGGCGAATAAATAAATAAGAGTGCGAAAAGCCTCGGAACACAGACAGCTCAGAAGCTTAAAACATCAAAAGCTGAACACTTGAAACAATGTTGGCAAAGGAAAGGTTCAACTAAGAATGGCTTCAGAGGCAAAGTATCACAAAAGTAAGGGGTTTAGGAGAGGCCTATGTCCAGTAGTGGACCAATAAAGGCTGATGATGATGATGAAAGGTGGTGAGATAAAAAAAAACTTAATTTAAAAGAGGTAATCTGTGACACTGCGCATGAATTAGCAACACGTACTGGCAGATAGTAAATTGACAGTTTATAGTGGATGTTCAGTGTTCGAAAATGGAATATTTCCTTGATATTTGATTCTGTAATGTCACATATTGTCGAGAAACTTAGCAACAGGTGCACAAATTTGATCAGTTAAATGTGCTACTTTTTACTAATAACAAAGCTGATAGATAGCATCTAATTTGTGAACCTGCGATAGATAAATAACGAAATGACGTTCATTAAGCATACACAAATACCATGCAGTGAAAAATAAATGAATCTCAACGGAAATTCATATAATCTTACAAACATGAGCAGAGGTTCGCAAGATATTTGCGAAGAAACTTACAATTTTATATAAGAATATTCTTTCATTTTAAAAGTAAAATTACGTAACACAGACCTCCATAAAGCAGGCACGGATTTCTCCCATAAACAAAAAACATGTAGCCATTTATATTCTCATCGCAACCCCTTTCATCGGGAATATTCATAACATTCCAGATTTTGCTACTCGCGTCAAAAATCTTTGAACAGTAAGGGTCTATGTAGGGTTGCCAGGTGAAAGAGGAATCGCGGAACATCTAAGAATCCTTGAATGTGAAATTAAATTAACTTATTACAAATGTTTTTATGGATATAATGTAACAAAGAATCGACTCATGGCCTACTACCGTGCGTTTCTCGCGGTCTTTTTTACGGCGAACTGGTCTTCTGTGGAATGAGCTTCCGACTGAGGTTTTCCCTTCGAGCTACGACATGGAGCGCTTCAAACAGAGTGTGAAACGTTTCCTTCAAGGAAGGCAACGCACCTGTGATACCACTGGTGTCGCACGTGTCCATAGACGACGGTGACCGCTTACCATCGTATGTCTGTTTGTCCTTCTATATTAAAAAAAAAATGCAGCACGCTGTGATAGACTGAAGTTCCAAGTCAGTTATACATGCGTTGCTACCTTTGAGGACTTAAAATAGAAAACAATATACAATTTCGTATAATGTACAATGTCAATATACAATGACATGATAATAATTATACAATACCTTTGTGTAAGTGGACCTCCTAGTAAAAATGGGCAAGACAAAAGGATCGCCATTGCGTTGCTTTCTGAAACACCTTGCATGTGGCAACCCTAAGCTCAGGTCAATAGGGTTGCCCCCGTCAGCGTTCCGACCGTTTATTACGGAGGGACGTTCGCTATGGCGCGCTATGGCCCGCTATACTCTGCTATCAATAATCCGGACTTGGAAGGTCAGGATGAACCGTTTTTCATATCATCGTACCCATCTTAGTTGAATCAATTTCGGAAGGACTTGGTTTTTACTATTTTTGTTCGGTATGGGATTATATTGAATGTCACGCACCTTTGGGGAATGACAAACGAGCATGCATACATTGTTGCATTACCGATTATACAGGGGTACGTAGGGGTACACTGAAAACCTGAGGAAATAAGTAAGGGCATGTTCTTCACGTGCTGGTTGAAAGCTCACGACCTCTTCCGGCCCCGAAAATTTCGACTTCTCATGAAATCTTTAATTATTGGGAAAAACTCTGGTTCTACACATAAGATAGTAACATTCCTAGACGAAAGATCGTTTTTATTAATAGCTAAGAGAAAATATGAGGAAAGACATGGAAATTGTTCCGCGAAAATTAACATCGCGATTGAGAGTTGGGAAGGGGGGAATCAGATGGCGGGAAATTAGATCAGAGGGGGGATTCAGATGTAAGGGGGTCGGATCAGAGGGGGTGTGAGGTTGAGATCATAAACACTTCTTAAAGACAGCAACGGTGGGTGTTGGAAAGACTTATAAGGAAACGCTACAATATGCTACGCACAAACTCTCGCTTGCACGTTTCGAAGACATAAAATGTAAGTTAAGGAAGTAAATATAATATTTCTTTGATACAAAAAATCATCAACCAAACAGATAAAATGCAATACATAATAATAACACAAAGCGTACCAACGAAATTTTCCCTACTGTAGGCGACGCGTTACGTACTCACACATTCTTAGGTATATATTTTGTTTTGTACTGCTCATCATAATGTCGGTACTTGCTTGTAAATTATATTTTTGTGTTTTCGATTTTTCTCTTAACTTGTCGGGTACTTTTTCTTTAGTCAGTTGGCGATTAAAATTTTTGCAACGACGACGCGTTTAATTTCTGTGTGTTCTTTACAATCAAATTGGTCTTCGAGCCAAATCTATACCGGCTAAATAATGTACAAAACACCACCTAATCGTGTTTTAACGCGTCGGCAACGCGAAAAACTGACGGATCAAATGGAATCCACATCACTGCAGTTGACCTCTACCCACCTTGGCTTGGCAACGGCTCCGGCGCGCGACGCCCATTCCAACATCACTACGTTGCAGCTGGACACAGTCAAGACAGAGGTCAAGAATACGTCACCTCCAGCACCGGGTCAAAGCTGTCGCTCCGTGCGCAGCGCGGCGACGTCGGGCAGAACAAAGAAATCCACCGCGTCATCACTGGCGAGACGGAAGCAGCTGGAACTAGAGGCCGCCGAAGCTAGGGCCAAAATTCAGCTGGACTTAATAAATAAGCGGCTGGAACTGGATTTAGCACTGGCGGAAGCTGAATGTGAAGAGGCGAGCGAGTGCAGCGAGCAGCAGGACAAACAGGTTCAGAAGAGTGTCGAGAAGTGGCTAGACGAAAGCGAACGGAGATGTGACGGTGCCCGCGAGGACCCAGTCGGACCGGCCGCGGCCGCTCCGGCGCGCGCCCCCGCGGCTTACGCCCGCGAGGCGCCCCACGACTCCATCGAACACCTAGCCCTGACCTTGCGAGACATGATGGAGCACTCGTCGACGCAACGTGAGGATCGTCTGCTGAGCCGGCTCGCCACGCCCCGAGACCTACCAGTGTTCAGTGGTGACAGTGTCGAGTGGTTGCACTTTAAGTGTGCGTACGAGGAATCTACGCGGGTTTGTAACTTTAGTGAGTCAGAAAACCTGTGGCGATTACGTCGGGCGCTGCGAGGAGACGCCGCAGAGGCGGTGACCGACCTGCTTATAGGTAACATCCCACCCGCAGCCGTAATGGAAGCACTTGAGATCAGGTTTGGCAGAGCTGATCTGATTATCACTAACATTACAAACCAATTGAAAAGGCTACCCCCGTTGCATTCAAATTACCAACACGATTTAATAAATTTTTCAGTTAAAATAAATAATTGTATTGCTACAATTCGGGCATTAAATCAAAATGATTATTTACGGAGCCCGGAACTCGCGACAGCAATTCTAACTAAATTGCCCAATACATTGTTGGGGAAATGGACCGACTATGCATACGACAAGATACTAGAGGGGCAGTCCAAACTAGAAGTACTAGCTTGTTTTTTAAAACAAGAAGCTAAAATGTTGTCAGTCGTCGGAGTAACCGTGCAGAATGAACAAAGGAGTATAAGTGATTCTATGGATAAGCACGGTACTACACCATCACCGGCTGCTGCACTGGGCGGCCAGGCCCGCGGAGCCAGCGACGGCGCCGCCGCCCGCCGAGGAGACGGAACACGTTTCTACAACGTCGACGCAGTCCACAGTGGCGCACGTCACCAGCAGTACACGGGAACAGGCGGCTGAAGTTCTGCTCAAAGTGATAGCAGTGAAACTACAGGGACCAAACGGATCAGTGAATGCACACGCGCTGCTGGACGACGCCGCCACGGTGTCGATGATCGACTCGGAGCTGGCGGACTGCCTGGGTCTCGCCGGTCAGCAGTCCAAGGCGATAAAATTCATCGATGCGTTCGGTCATGAGGTATTTCAGTCGGACGCCCCTAAGGTCAGTGCGCTTATATCTATCTCTCTAAAAACAAACAAAGTGATTCGTATAACATTGTGTTGCGTAAAGTGTCTCAGTTGAATTTGCCCGTGCAGGACCTATCCATAGTTAATAGTTTTACCTGTCAACATTTACTGAGTGTAAAAGAATGTGTGTGTAAGGATCGCGTCAGGCCGCGTTTACTTATAGGCCAGGATAATTACCACCTTATAGCGCCTCTAGAAATAATACCGGGAAATAATATAGAACCGTATGCAACACAATGTCGATTGGGATGGTCCATTCATGGCTATTGTGGTCGCACTCACTCCCACCATGATGAACAGATTCATACTCTGTCACATGGTGATAACTTAAACCGGTCACCTAGTATCGAACAACCGAATGAACTTCCGAACTGGGACATTACGACGTCCCGCGACGCGCGTCGCCCTATTATTTCCGACGGAAGTTAGTGCTGACTAGTTTCAGTCAGCACTGGGGGGTGGTATTGTAGGCGACGCGTTACGTACTCACACATTCTTAGGTATATATTTTGTTTTGTACTGCTCATCATAATGTCGGTACTTGCTTGTAAATTATATTTTTGTGTTTTCGATTTTTCTCTTTACTTGTCGGGTACTTTTTCTTTAGTCAGTTGGCGATTAAAATTTTTGCAACGACGACGCGTTTAATTTCTGTGTGTTCTTTACACCTACAATAAATTCACATAACATTATCTGTGCTGTGGCATAAAAACAAGCAAGTTTCCCGGCATACGTCCACAGATTATAAAAGCGGAATATTTAATGTGGACAAAGTTGTACACGGAGTTGCCAGCTAGTGTTGAGTCTGTAATCCCGTGTTAACTTCGGTTAACTTCGGTAGCCGTTCAGTGTTAAGTTTCGTTAAGAACATAGGATGCAAGCCAAGATATTGTTCGAACAATTTTTGGCTTGAGACATTAATTTTATTGTTTGTTGTTATTACATTTTGAGGACGATATTGTTATTCTGTTGAGATTTGGAGCGAGTTACAATTTTTATGGACTTTATAGTGTGTCCATAAACATTGTACATTGTAAGCCTTTAAGGCTCATCGACTATTTTGTAATTGTCTGAACTTCAGCTTTGCTGAAAAATCTACTAGACACTATCAGTTTATGCGGTGCAAAATTAGTATGAAACTTTGCCGTTTTTGAAGTCAAGTGAGCAACCCGAACGCAGGCAGACGTCATTAATGGGTCTAATTCTACGCGAGCGATGCTGTGGGCGTACCTACACTAGTAGTCTATATTTTTTTTAAATAACAAAGAACAATGACAGCTCAATGCAATTTGAAAGCCTTATTCATAGCGCGCGCTTACAGGACAGGACCCTGCGAAGGGCCCCCGTAAAATATCGGCATTGCGTATTGGAAACGGAACTGGCGAATTTGAATAAAATCCCCTCGTAAAATAGTCGCCTTTCGTTTTAGCAGAGCGGCGAGTTGTCGATGGGTGTTATCGATAAAATAGTATCATGTCGATACCTTGAATCTCAAATGGCGTAATCACCATTTTGGCCAAAATGACTTTTGAATGCTGTCTTACTGCTTTTTTTTTTCTCTATCGATCTGTCCAATCAGAGTTTTAAAATTCGCAAAAAAGTGGTGATTACAGCCCACGTGTTTTTCATCGATGTACAAGAATTTTCTAATTGTTTAGTCGTAAATACCTTTAAAAAAATAATTTTTAAGATTTCGGTCGATACACCAGTTAAAATTATAATGATGTGAAAAATAAGTTTAACTGTGGCGTTTACGGCTCAAGTTACTATAAGAATTTAAAATAGAATAAATAATTTTAGGGGGTATTAACCTTCTTGCATTTAATTTGACGTTTACGACCCATGGATTTTTAAAAATATGTGTTTTACTTTTGTCGTATCAACCATGTTATATATGAAATGTTAGGCCAAAAAAATCTGTATTATAAAATGAATTGACTCTTACGCCCCATCATTTTTAAAAATAATATTTCACGAAGAGTATCTTCGTTTGCCTTCAGATAAAAAGGTACCTACTAATCGACTTATTAGCAGAAACCGATGAAGAGGACGAAGAAAACTCAGTTTAATTCTTTAAACGTTTTCCTTTCATGTTCATGTTAGTTCATGTTGACGATAATTTAGGTCTGTGATTTATAATTAAACTCATTAAATTCTAGTTAGAATAGTGAAATTGACGTGTTTTATTTCTTTTGGCCAATACTACTTGTATTGAAGATTGTTTAGTTGCAGGTAAAACCTAAAAGATAAACGAAGTGTTCCGTGCCGCGCTGGTTGACACACTTATAGCTAGTACGAGTACCGAGTAAATTATATTTTATTTTTCAAACTACCGACCATAAGCTGTTGTTTACTCTTATTAACTAGGCATAAGTTTAACATAAATATTAATTTATCAACTCAAAACTCATCTTTACTTTAAACTTAGTGCACACAACAAGTGAACATGTTAATTTATATTCTCATTCAGTGAAATGTTATTTCTTTTGAGAATAAAGTTTCTTCGACCACAAGTGGCAGGAGTGTTGCTAGCGCCTAAATCTTATACAGATCTTAGATCCTAGCTTTAACATTTTAAAACGTTCGTTTTATTTCTTTACACACTAGAAAACTATCTAGAATCTAGGCGCTAAGCAAGGCTCCTGTCAGTGCCTTAGTGAGTACCTAGCCATAGTTCATGCGAAGTATAATGTTATTATGTCTATCCTAATCTAAAAACAAAACAGAATTATTATGCTGCCAGCGTTCTGGGTACAATGCCACAAGGCCTGTTTCTGGATGACATATTTGTAAATATTTCTTTTTAAATAATTCTTTGTTTTAGTTTAAGGTTTTATTATTTATCTCTCATTGTGGAATTATACATACACAATAATTTTAGTTTGAACTGCAAAGTCTGAAGTTTGAAAGTCAATTAGGCTGTTACACCCTGTTACACCGTAACTTTTTACAGAACAGCCTTTTTTTTGGGTCGTAAACTCCAAGTTATCAAATTTTTTTTGGCGTAATCACAAATCATTTTTGCAAATATTGGTTGAATTTTTAATACCGTATTACTGTGTTATAAAGCTCCCTATATAAGTTAATTAAATCCAATTTTCATTTAAATAGCATTATTAATTGAAAAGATATGAATTTTAATCTAAGATTTTTTTTTTGTTTCGGCTCTCCTGAAAAATGACGATTTGGTGATTACGCCATTTGAGATTCAAGGTATCGATGTGTTGGCTGGAACTTTTTTAATATATGTAGTGAAAATAAGAAACGGATGAGTTCGATATTTATAGGCAGACAGAATTTGTTAATAATGTGTTGATAAAAAATAAATCAAAGCAATATACCTGAGCTTATAGTCGTTCCTTGAAACTAGAATATCATCGAGTTAATCATTAAATTAGGCTGTTTATTAACTTACCTATTTATTTATTAATTATTAATGTAGGGGAGACCGGGGCCACAATTAACAAAAAATGTATTTTTAGTTGTAGCTTAGAAATTATTCAACATTTAGACTTGATTTTAGGATACATGATGCTTCAATAATACAGGTATTATGTAATTATTTCAAAACAAACATAATAGAAACGATGCCGTAGATAGAACGCTTTTTCTTAAAGATGGCAGTTGTTAATTGTTACCTCACATTTGGGGCTAGAATTAACAGGTGTGGGGCAGGTATTAACAGAAGGGGTAAAAATTAACATTGTTCGCTGCGACCCATAGACGTCCCACTGCTGGGCACGGGTCACCCCCACAGACATTGCTGGGGGAGGTCTAGAGCATACTCCACCACGCTGCCCAATGCGGATTGGCGGAGGGGTTAGTGGCTAACCCAGTGTCGAATGTTCTCAAATTTCTCTGGACTGTTTCCAGAATTGAAAACAACCGGGACTGACGGCTTTACGTGCCCTCCGAAGCACGGTAGCGTCCATAAAATTTTACCACTAGCGGTCACCCATCCACAAACCGACCGCGCCCATCGTTGCTTAACTGTTTCGATTACATTGAATCGACGCAAGCCATTAGACTATGGATGCTATGCTTGCTTTCATTTAATATCCTTTTCTTCACTTTTCTACTTTCTCGTCTTTATTA
The DNA here is from genome assembly GCA_944567765.1 of Carterocephalus palaemon. Taxonomy (NCBI): domain Eukaryota; kingdom Metazoa; phylum Arthropoda; class Insecta; order Lepidoptera; family Hesperiidae; genus Carterocephalus; species Carterocephalus palaemon. The sequence continues at coordinate 8,018,062 of OX155664.1, forward strand.
ATATTTCCTTTAGCCTTTCTTTTACCCTTTCATTAGATATTTGCGATATTACTTCATCACGCTTATATCTAAATTAGGCACATTGTCTAAAACTTCAGGGTTTTCTAAATTCAGTGACAGATCATCAATATCAACATCATTATCAACAGAGGGTTCAGAGACTAGTGACTGTTTTTTATCGCTGGGGTTTGGGCGGTCCGTGACAAAAGATGGCGCAAAATCAGATTCGTTATATCGTCGTTTTTTCGTTTATAAGTTCTCATGCTGTATTAAAAAAAAATTGTTTAAAATAATCATTCCAAGCATTCAGGTAACCTGTTAATACTTGCCCCCAAATCCGGGGTAGGTATTAACATGTTAATACTTGCCCCTCTGATGTGTTAATTATAGCCCCAAAGGTACATTTTAATATTTAAATAACGTAATAAAATATTGGTCAATAATTATGTCAAATATTAAACGTAGAATTGTTTAGTATAAAATATGCTACTAAGAAAACAAAAAATGTAATCATTACATCGTTACCTGCTTAAAAATATCGACCGGAACACAAATCACTCAAATGACGCGCGGGTCCCAGCTGACCGGTACTGTGCCATGTGGCGCGATCTAATTGACAAATTAAGTCACGCACTGGACAAGTAGTAGGTATAGTTCTAGAGAAATTTGCTTGTTAATACTTACCTCTGTTAATTGTAGCCCCGCTCTCCCCTACATACATAGAACATAATAATCTTCAAAAAACTATCTACATGAAATTATGTACAAAGGAACTTATTACTTACCTTACTTATTTTTAAATATATACTAGCTGACCCGGCAAACGTTATTTTGCCATATGTTGTAGCATAAAAAAATAGAAATTAAAAATTTTGTCTAAAAAATAAAAAAATAAATTTAGGGGTGGACTACCCCTAACATTTAGGGGGATGAAAAATAGATGTTGGCCGATTCTCATAGATACCGGATAAGCACAAAAAATTTCATCAAAATCGGTCAAGCCGTTTCGGAGGAGTATGGCAACGAAAACTGTGACACGAGAATTTTATATATTAGATAGATAATATTAATATCTTTATTTATTTGTGACACCGCAAATTGTATTTAAAAATCTCAGAATAGAGAACTAAGTTATTAATAAGTGACATTTGTACACCCATCATGGGTAATGATAAGCGAAATTTTATTTTATATTTACCATCTACTCGTATTGTACTTAACCTTATCATACAAATAAATAATTTGATTTGATTGATTGATTACCCATTTAAATAAATTATCAAAGAAACAACTTAGCAGACACTAAAAACTATTTTTTTTAAAGTATCCGTTCATAGCAACGCAACGAACACATCGATAGTTTTTCCGATGAACATCACTAGTAGCAAGTAAAACCCATCACGGCCGGGCCGATCTGACCCGGCCGATCCATCTCGGGTTAACTCCTACACATAAACCTTGAGGGTTACACGTTTTACTTACGACATGGCCCGCTTAACTAGTTTACTCAAGAAACAGAACAATGCCCAAGGAGATTCAGATGCGGCACTTTTACAGTTTATAGTTGAATCGCATTTCAGCGATGCGAGACTTTAGACTTTAGACTTTACTTCTATCGAATTCAAGTTTCAAGCGTTTTATTTGCTTTGAACAATGATATTTTAAGATAGATACGTCACGTTCATACTGCACGCATGACATAATCCTTCCGCGACACATACATACATATTTAATAACATTGTATCTACATACACGCTATAAGTGTGACAGGAAATACACAAAGCGTAAGAGTGAAAGAGACGGCTATTTGTAATCAGTACAGTTAGCGCGCGCTCACAATGACAGGTCACAGCTCGACTGACTGCAATGGTCACAAGTGAGACCAATTCACACGCGTTTGGTGCGTTGGTGGCGTATCTACCTCTTGTAATGTATATAATATCAATCAAGGCTTTGAATACATTCATGAGGTCGTAAAATTTTTACAATGTCCCAAAGTTGGGCAAAAAGCTTTTTTCCAACGACCTTTTTTTTAAATATTATTTTATTATTTAATACAATTATTTTAATATTATTTTACTGTAAAAACTCGGTAAGCACTCTTTTGATCCTATTTTGATTCAGAATTCCTCCAGTACTTATCCTATAGCATTCAAAATCCTATTGAAATTCGGATAATACGGTTAACTCTATTAAAACTTTGACTGATAAGGCGATCGAATTTATTAACGGAGGTAAATTTTAAATGTTACTACCACCAGTACTTGAAGCTCTTCATCACGTTTAAATTTACGATAAAAATATTGCTAAGAAATGTTCCACTGTCGAAGAGGAACGAGAAGCTATTAAGAAATTATACTCGATTGAAGACTGATAGGTAAGTGTTGAACTAGGTCTCGGTAACTTCCTGTCCCTAGTTCGATTCTAAGGTAATTAATTGTTTTATCATGTAAATTTTGATGTTTCTGGCACTGTTTTCATTTTTGACATTCGTTAAGCATCTACAATTTTTCATTGCATTTCATACAAAGTAGCTATTTTTAAGCCTTACATAAAAAAGCTTCCTCACAGATTTTTGACAGCTGTGAGGAAATTTGTAATTAATTGACATAAGCATAACATAATTCGCATCTGTATTTTCCCGAAAGATTAGCATCCACAGGTTCGCCTGTAATCTGAACTGGCAAATTATCTTTACATTTGCTTGTAATTTATTTGTTCCCGGCGTACAGAAATAGACACAATATTTAATACGTTGTACCTTACTCCTTAACATACCTGACTTAAACGTAACTGTAGGTATCCCACATGTATGTACACATTTAATAATAATAAAAAATGGTATAATGCAGAATCGTTGATGCCAATTTGAATGCCAATCAGAAAAGCAACTTGTCAACTCCTGAAGCGGCGGCGAGTGACCCCTGCCCAACGGCGGGTTAATTGGATTAATATTAATACTCGTGTAATGGATAATACACTACCAATCCGCATTGGAGCAGCGTGGTGGAGTATGCTCTAGACCTCCCGCAGCGGTGTCTGTGGGAGAGACCCAGCAGTGGGACGTCTATGGGTCGCAGCGTAATGGATAATAACTTGTAGTGTTTTCAGTGTCTGTCTGCCACCGTAACCTGGGCTTATCGCGGGAGAGTTACTTTCGTTAGCGACACAATCTTTCATAGTCACTCGCCCGCGATGCGACTTACCTTACATTATACTTTATGCTGAAAAGGTCATAAAGCCAGAGTTATGATTGGTATGAAGCTATCTGCCAGGTTATGGTTCACAGTCGTAAATTTTAACGGCTGATAAAACAATGCAGATACATTCAAACAGTAAAAAGGCTGATAAGTGAACCTTCTTGATGCTGGTACAATTTGTAAACCACTTGAAGCTGTATGACACATGAATGGGGCAGTGTTTTGAGTTGATGTCCCATAAAAAATATCCCATGACAACATACGTCTATATAGCCACATTTCAAATGCTTCGATTTTCTTTTCCATTGCTTTGTTTAGGGTCCAAGTTTCGCTGCCGTATAGGAGCACAGATAGAACGTAGCACTGACTAGCCTTCAGCGTAGTTTACGGGAGCTGCGCGCTATTTCTATCCTAGTTCTTAATTCAGTTTAAAGATCTTTATTTTCTCATTAAGATACAAAATATCACTTACATGAGAAAAAATAATTAAATTATAAGGTAGAAATACATGGGCCCGGTGTGGGTAGTTTTGTTTAACTTTATAATTTAATTTTATACATTATCAAAAATATCAAGAAGGAATACAGCCAAACATGAGGGTGGGTAAAAATTTCTGCACGTGCCTCATATGGAATAGGTTGTGGTCCAAGTTAGCAGCGGGCTAAATATATTAATTAAATTAAGTTTGTATTTAAAATGTAACTATGTAACTTTTTTTTAAACAAATTGAGAGTAGGCGCATCTCTGACATCTCTAGGAATAGTATTATAAAGTTGTGCCCCCCCAAATATCTATAATTTTTTTTAGGACCGATCCTAATTAGACGATAAAATTAGATGATAACTAGATACTGATTAGATGATAAACTCAACTAAAACCTATCACTTACATATAACTGTGAGCGACGCGTTCGCCCGTATGACGCGGTGCATCTGCGCCGGCCCGACCTGGCACTGGTACTCCGCGTCGTCCTCGAGGCTGGCGTTCACCACGCGCAGGTTGTACACGCCGTGGCGGCGGTCGCCGAACATCGTGTAGCGCGGGTAGCCGGGGATCACGGACGAGAAACCTGGAAGAGTTGGTCGGTTAGCGAAGAATATAGGTGAACATAGGGAGTGACATAGGCTATATAATATTATAAGGTGAAAACGAAACTATTGTTATGTCTAATTCCAGGCGAGCGAAGCCACTAGTAAAAAATAAGAAAATAGTAGAGTGGTAGTACATTTCGGTTTAAAGAATATTTTATTTCTCTTATGACATACATACAGTAAAAGTCAATTAAAATGAGAAACTTAAATTAGGTAGGTAGTACAGATAGTTCGGCTAAAAATGTACAGTGCAAATATAAATATTATGTAGAACTTAAGCACGTTATTTCTTCCACACAACTATAGTCAAAGAACAATCATGGTCATTCTGTGGACTGTTGCACCCCCCACAGTCTGCTTTTATTTATATGTAGTGATGATAGTAATTTAGTTATCTGTGCCCGGGCTTCGCCGCGAACTTATAAAGAACGGATATATGAGCGGAAGATATAAATATGAATACATCACTAAAAAGCAACGGTCCGAACCCAATACTGCCAGTCGCATCACGACAGCTGTGTAATCGCTCACGGCTGCCGTGAAATTGCTAATTATCGCATCGAGTAATTAAATAACATCGTATCACCAATCAGTATTCACTTCGCGTAATTAACTGCCGCTTACAACAGCTTTTAACGCTGTGCGGCGTATGAGCGGCGCCGATTTTCAGTGCGAGCTTACTTACATTGAAATCAATTTCAAAAGTATAGTAAGTATATTGTCTGTTAGGTTATCGCTAGTCTTGAGCCGACAATTGGGATGGCCATTAATGTTCCTATTGTTATATCTAATATAATATCTTGGACATTCTCATACACGGCCATCTGACCCCAAAGTAGGCGCGAGCCTGTGATATGGGTGTCAGAGATATACATACATATATATTTTTAAATACATACTCAAATAGATAATATTAACATCAAGACACAGAACAAACACAAGTGTTCGTCACACGAATGTTTGTCCTGAGTGGGATTCGAACCCACGACTCCTGGCGTAACAGGCAGGGTCACTACCGATTGCGCCAACGGGCCTGTCCATTACCAAAAGAAAAACATTCACAGCATTGATTTCCGCTAACTGAGCAAAATATAGTATAGACAGAGTTAGCGTTCCAGATTGCGTCGGTATACTATTTTTTTACTCATTTAAAACGATACTAAAAATTAGGTATTCAGAAAACAATGGCTGAAGGCAATCTCGCTTATTGAAACTGCCGTTGATCGTCAATATGTCGAACGGAATTATATTTGTTGATTGGCATTTCAAATTGCGTAGGTACCGGAACAGGAAAATTATTTTTTATGAGTCGTGCGGTCCAAGAAATATGAATTGAAATGATCGTATGTTTCCTGAATAGTCAAGAAAACGGTATTTATAATTTAGGTTCGCTCGTGTTCGCACGGTTATCGATTACGATAAATTAAATATTAAAAAACGAAGAACAAATATCTATGATTAAGAAGGATTAATAATAAGGTTTTCCGGTGAATTTTGAATTTGAATAAAAACTGTCATTTGAATTTTCCTGCAGAAAGAACAACACAATTGAATGTCTTTTTTTTATGGATACAAGATAGCAAACGAGCTTGCATGGTTAGGGACTGGGATGGTTAGTCCAGTTAGTTGAGAGTTAATTAGAACATTAGTTGGTCAGTTCGTTAGTGGGTATGAGGACTGGGGACTGTTAGTGATAGTTAGTATGACCTAATTTGCAAATAAAACCTGTCCTGGCTTGAATTTGAACCGGGGACACATAGATTGGCGTTCAGGGTCGCGTCACATCGCAGTCGTCTTTTCTTTGACAAAGTTAAGCCTCACCAATCTTCAAGCTTTTGGCAGGGCTTCCAGCTTATAAAGAGCTTCTAGACAACAAACTTTATTACATATTTCCTTTTCTACTCAAAATTAAAAAGATAATGTAGGTAGTATGTCCACGAATTGGAGCAGCGCGGTGGACCTCCAGACCTCCCGTAGATTTGGCTGTGGTGCCCAGCAGTGGGATGACATGGGTTGTAGGTAGTCAAGTCTATTTAGATGAATAATGTAAGAAACTGCTGTATCACTTTACTAAGATATAAACGCTAATGACATAAAGAGGAGATAACAGGAAAATTACGAAAAACATGAGTTGATCAAAAACGACCTCTTAGTATAACAGGAAGAGGGAATAAATTGGACAATTGATGCACTTCAGATTTTCATTTTAGATATTGGCAATGCTCTCAGATCTCACAAAACTAACATGGATAAGGTCAAACTTTAGTTTTCGGGACCAAATTGGCCTTTATATTTTTATTCTTTAATTAATGTCATTGTGTTGGACTAAAGGATAACAAGGTTGTTTTCAATGTTGAAAAAAGTCGCTAAGCCTTGTCGAAGACCTTCGGGTGGCTTGAGAACATTCAACACCGGATTGGCCACTAACCCCTCCACCAATCCGCATTGGAGCAGCGTGGTGGAGTATGCTCTAGACCTCCCGCAGCTGCGTCTGTTGGGGGAGACTCGTGCCCAGCAGTGGGACGTCTATGGTTCGCAGCGAAAGGATAGCACCAGTCCGGGCATTTATTTTCCTTTCAAGATGACATGTCGGTAAAATAATTGGCTACGTTTCCTCGTTTCCTTACTTTTGGGAAGGCCTATTCAGCAGTAGGCCCAAAATAGATGAGAGATGGATCTATAAGTTCTACTTGAGACATACTGAGACGTACTGTTGATCTCATTGAATGCACTTGATGTAAGTACTAAACAAATCTACATAAAAGGAGAAACTGACGAAAAAGGAGAAGCTGACTGACTGACTGACATATCAACGCAGGGCCTAAACTATAAGGGTTAGAAACTTGAAATTTTGCACAGGGGTTCCTTTTATAACGTAGGGGAGCAGTAAGAAAGGATTTTTGAAAGGGGAAAAGAAAGGGGTAAAACGGGAGTGCAAAGTTAGTATGAAACTTTGCCGTTTTTGAAGTCAATTGGGCAACCCGAACGCGGGCAGACGTCGTTAATAGGTCTAATTCTACGCAAGCGAAGCTGCCGGCGTCTACTAGTCTTTAATGTTAGTGTTAGTGCTTTCTGTGCACTGTGCATATTTATGATGAATAAATAAATTATCTTATCTTATCATTGCCCCAAAAATTTACTTATTTCAGTAACTCTGTAGTCTTCTGAAAAGGCCAATTCGTACAATACAGTCCTTTTGGTGAGTAGACTCATTTTAACACCGCTCTTTTCGCTGAATAAAACCCTTTTTTCCTGAATAGAAGGCACACATAATTCACCTCTCTTGACGTTGAGTTAAAATGATTATGATGAATGAGAGATTTATTAGATTTAAGAACTATGACATCACGTCGGCGCTTCACTCGAGTTAGTTACAAGTCTGTTTCGGGAAAATCGGATAATCCCGGTATTTTCCGTTATTATAGATTCTCGGGCTCAATGGAAAATTCCCATTCCATTGCATTAAACTAAATAACGGCAATGTCAACTAATATACTATAACCTTTTCAATGTCCCTTTTGGCCCAGGTCCCCTATTGGAATGGCCCTCCTATTAGCCGCAGTAAACCACTCTGGCCAACTGGTTAGTTAAAAAAGTTCACACCCCTTAGAGATTATTTCAAAAGAATCAACAAAACAAACATGACACAAAATAAGCGAAAAGTTGACAAAGAGTCCTTATTATATGTACAAAATATTTAATTAAACAAATTTGGAATCATGTCATTTAGGTACCGGAAATACCGGTAAATAATAAAAATTAGACATATAATCCCGGTTCAGCAAGCTCTACACTGAATATTCAGTATATTCAAGCTTTGAGTCAAGCCGGGTCAACTAGACACATTCTGAGATAAACCCCTTTATGAGATACGCCTCTGTTCATTCTGAGAAACACGAATTGGCGCCGACAGATCTGTATAGTATAGTGAAGTGCATATTGTTATAGTTCTGAGGGAATTGATTGATACCGTGAATTTATTAGGCTTCAGACTCGTATAATGTTGGTTTACTATATAAAAGGAGAAGGTGACTGACTGACTGACTGACTGACTAACTATCAACGCAGGGCCTAAACTATAATGGTTACAAACTTGAAATTTTGCACAGGGGTTCCTTTTATAACGTATGGGAGCACTAAGAAAGGTTTTTTGAAAATTCACCCCCTAAGGGGGTAAAACGGGGGTGCAAAGTTAGTATGAAACTTTGCCGTTTTTGAAGTTAGTGAATGTCTAATTTCACGCGAGCGAAGCTGCGGGCGTCCACTAGTATATTATAAAGAGGAAACATTTGTTTGTAATGCTTTCATACAAAAACTAATGGACCGATTTCAAAAATTCTTTCACCATTAGAAAGCTGTATCTTCATGGATTTAAAATTACTAGGTGTAAACGAAACAATTGTTATGTCTAATTCCACGCGAGCGAAGCTGCGGGCTTCCACTAATTGTTGTCGTTGCTTAACTCTTTCGATCACATTGAATCGACGCTAGCGTGGGCTATGGACGCTACAGCAGTATACTGTATATCAATAGCATAAGAAAGATCTCCCAATCTGAAAGGAGACCCGTTCCCAACAGTGGGATTGCGAAATGGCTGTTCTTATGTGTTGAAAGACTTCTCTTTTCAAATAACCGAACGTACCGAATAGCTCCTTAGGAACATTTAAGTCAAAGTTAACCTTACGAAGCCTAACATACTTTACCTACCGAAACACGAAATACGAAATGCTAAAAATGGTTATTATCTACCGAATATTCGTCTGAACCCAATTTGCGTGCACGAGGGCCTTTAGTCGCAAGGAAAAGCCTTTCTGAAACCATTCCCTGAATTCCAGATCCGTAGCGACTCATGCGATGCAGGCAGACCTGCATGGTTTCTGAAATATGCTTCCTAAATACCACTGTATAATGTATAATGCTATAATATTATATTATTATATGCTATACTGCCGGTTATAAAATACCAACAGTATTTTATAAGATGTAGTTCAACCTAAACTTCCACGTAGTTTTGACTTTTAGCCTGGTCTTTGGTTTCAAGATTTAATTTACAACTAGTGGACGCCCGCAGCTTCGCTCGCGTAGAATTAGACCCATTAACGACGTCTACCCGTCTAACGACTTCAAAAACGGCAAATTTTCATACTAACTTTGCACCCCCGTTTTATCCCCTTAGGGGGTTAATTTTCAAAAATCCTTTCTTAGTGCTCCCCTACGTTATAAAAGGAACCCCTGTGCAAAATTTCAAGTTTCTAGCCCTTATGGTTTAGGCCCTGCGTTGATATGTCAGTCAGTCAGTCAGTCAGTCAGTCAGTCAGTCAGTCACCTTCTCCTTTTATATATATAGATTTCGATTAAAAATGTTTTCGTTCCCTTCAAATCAGGGGTGGAAAACCTACATTCATATCATGAATGTATCAAATCAGGGGTAGATAAACATAAATGAAAGTATTTTCCACATTTGCACACTACCCAAGATTGAATTTATAATTTCGATCAGAATGTTTTCTTTCCATTCTATTCAGGGGAAGATAATCTATATTCATAACATAAATGAATCAACTCAGGAGTAGACAACACAAATTAAAGTATTTTCCACATTTGCACACTACCTAAGATTTAATTTACAATTTCGATCAGAATGTTTTCTTTCCCTTCAAGTCAGGGGTAGATAACTTATATTCATAACATAAATGAATCAAATCAGGAGTAGATAACATAAATGAAAGTATTTTCCACATTTGCACACTACTCGTATCTTGTTTCAACCCTAAAACGGTATCAAAAACGCATTTGGCAGCCCTGCGAGCATCACATACAAACTGATACAAGCACAGGCCGACATAAACATTCTAGTACACTTGATTGCTGGACTGATTCGTCTATTTGTCATGCATAACACCGTTCATTGAAAATCAGTGCTATGTCACTATATTTGTCGTGGATTGTCAGCGTTTCTGTTCGAATGCAAATACACTTTGAGTGCTTTGTTTTTAACACTTTTTTATTAGCTTAGTTTGTATGTATGTAGGTAGATATGTATGTGTTTAACGGTTTATAATAATAATAATTGAAAGTGATTTTCACCCACTTCAAAACGTCGGATTAATTTGAAACTTTACACACATACGGACCAATGAATTGTCATTGCATTGGCATTACGAGTACTTTAAAAAAAATCTACTTTCTAGTTCGGTTTAACGGTTCGGGCTAGTATAATATGTATACACTGCGTTCCTCCGTATTCGGTGACTCTGTAAAGGCCATTCGGGACGTGTTTCGGGACAATGCGTGTCATCGAGCAGACCTCTGGTTTTGTTAAAATAAAAAAAACTAGGTAGTTTACATTTACTCTGCAATGATGCAATGGGCCACACTGAAAATCAGCGTCATGATTTTGCTTTCTTTTATTATGTATGTTTTTATTTTATTTCTGTTAACTTTAATTTGTTCAAAGCAAAATAAATATAGGTATTCTTATTCATATTCAATCGCACACTGATTTTATAAATCTATATATATAAAAGGAGAAGGTGACTGACTGACTGACTGACTGACTGACATATCAACGCAGGGCCTAAACTATAAGGGCTAGAAACATGAAATTTTGCACAGGGGTTCCTTTTATAATGTAGGGGAGCACTAAGAAAGGATTTCTGAAAATTCCCCCCCCCAAGGGGGTAAAACGGGGGTGCAAAGTTAGTATGAAACTTTGCCGTTTTTGAAGTCTTTAGACGGGTAGACGTCGTTAATGGGTCTAATTCTACGCGAGCGAAGCTGCGGGCGTCCACTATACTATATAGCCGCCCTCGATTCTAGTAGAGTACCTAGACAGATCTATTTTCTCGTCTTTTCTATGATTTCTATATTGGATACCGACAATTGATATTGCCATATAGGGGCTTCCTTTTAGAATATAATGATCGCTGATATTGTGCCTGGCAATGAGCATTTGAAAAACATTTAAAATGTATTAAACCATAGGATGCATTTACCATCCATCCATCAGCCGTTGAAAGTCCACTGCTGGACATAGGCTTCCTTGTTCCACTTATCCCGATCCTGTGCCTTCTGAATCCAACGGTTACCCGCTGACTTCTTCAGGTCATCAGTCCATCTGGTTGGAGGGCGGCCTGTGCTCCGTTTCCCGAGCCGTGGTCTCCACTCGAGGACCTTTCTAACCCATCGGTTGTCCGTCCTACGAGCGACGTGGCCTGCCCATTGCCATTTCAACTTGCGACGAGCTTTGTCGATAACCTTTGTTCATCGGTAATTAATTAGTAATTTAAACATAATTTTGACATAAAAATTATCTTATAACATTAATTTTCTATATTTGACATTTTAAAATTGATATTGAAATTGTAAATGAAATACTAATGCTACGAGTATGTTCTGTAATTTGAGCTAATGATGATGTAAAGTGATTTCATGAGATTAATAATGTAGCTTTTCTCTCTCTTCAGCCCACATTAGTCCACTGTTAGACATAGGCCTCTCCCAAGGCATGCCACTGAGCCCTATCTATCTAGAATGTAGCTTAATTAACATTAAATATTTGTACACTGATATAACCAGTAAAGTATGTAGTTCCAAGCCTACGTTTATAACACCTAATATGTACTTGCTTGAACCAATAAGTACATTAATTAATTAATCTATTAATTCGTTAATTCATTCGGATTTCATCATTACAAATCCTGTCTCGCAGCAAAATACCGAGAATATTCCTTTAGCGGGATTCAACCCAAACTCAACCTCAAATTCAACCCCAAATTCAACCCAAACTCACCGAGCGCGAACCCATCCTTAGCCCACTGCACCTGGCCGGCCAAGTTGGCCACGGCGCACTCCAGCACAGCCTCGGAGCCTTCCTTCACGCGCAAACTGCGCGGGACCACGCGGAAGTACTGCTGCTGGAAGCCTGATGCGCTTAGCACTGGAACAATTAATAACCAGGTTAGTCAAATAAAAAAACATTATTAAGATGATACCAACGGTAGACTTATGTAGATAAAATTAAGATAAAGATAAAGATTTTATTTATTTGCTCTCACAGAAGTCTTGTTTACAGTAGTCTTATTTAAACAAGTTGTGTATTCAAACCATACTTTGTGAGAGCCAGGTGACTGAGGTAGGTTTTTGCAAAAACCTGTGGTACAGCTCACCAGCGCCCTCCCGCGGGACGATTTTAGTATACTTTCATGTCGGTACACTCTAGATCTAGACTGACGGTTTACTATGAGTAACAATATAGGTGAGCAAGATTTAAACAAACAAACATATAAACATCATCTACGGTGGGTTTCTTCTTCATCTTTCTTCTCTTTTTCTTCTAACTGAAGATTAGCAGCGTTAATAGCCCAATGGCTCGTGTTGATCCTCTGTGATCAACTGAGTTAAACAACGAAGGGTGCGTTAGGGCTGTGGATTGGTGACCGCTAGTCGCAAAATTTCATACGCGCTTCGGAGGGCACGTTAAGCCGTCTATGGTAAAATCAATCGTTAAGCCTTGTCGAAGACCTTCGGGTGGCTTGAGAACATTCAGCACTGCGTTGGCTGCTAACCAACTCTACCAATCCGCATTGGAGCAGCGCTGTGGACCCTAGACCTCTCGCACTCGCAACCCGTGGTGGATTGTGTGGTGTGAGTTGGCAGACCATGCAGAGGCACATTACTTAGTAGAGTCTTTGGTGCTTGCCACTTGGATTTGGACCCGGAGGGAGACACGAGTTCGATTGCCTCTGGGTCCACACACTTTTCATCAATTATGCTTAGGTTTCACATAAAAGGTGAGTTTTTTGCTGGGCACAATTCCGAGCTACTACCGATTGGGAATTTTAGGTCAGATAAACTGAATAACATTTTGCCCGTCCAAAGACTAGTCGACCAGATCGAACTAGTTTGCAGTTGCAGACGAGACAGTTTTTACAACTGTGTACATGTGGATAATACATCCTAGTGTATTAGCAAAACAAGAGTTCTTTTGGAGATGTTTCTTGTCTTCAGCTCGTGGAGTCCACTTCATAAAGGTCGTGGAACCCAATTTGCGAACCTTTGTCTCATCTGCATGTTCATCGGAAGCTAATATGAGGAGAGTGGGCGCCGGGTGATACTTATAAGGCGTCGCGACAACCTCTTGAAAGGTGAATGCACCCGCGGTTTTGGTGCAAGCTGTAGGCGGTGGGAGGTAGCGGGTTGATGAGCGGATTTGTTCCGCTATATTAGACCGGCTTACAGACTCACGCGACCACTTGTTTCCATTTTTGGGACGTAAAACAATATATGTAATGGAACAGTTTCTGGTTTCCTGGTAGTTTTCTAGAGGCGACCATTTTGGTAGCAACGCATCTGTGATCAACTTTAGAATCTTATGAATCTTGTTAAGGGTATGGTCTCAGTTGTCATGAGTTGATTCGGGTCGACTCAACTGATCTACCAAATTAATATCAAGTCTAACAGGGATTGAATCGCAATGATTTGTTATTCTTCAAATATTACTTATTAATTTTAAAAGTGATAAGCATTAATTATGACTTGTTTCACTCTTCATTTAGAACTGAAAGGCGAATTTTAATTGAGTAGGTACTTTACTTTACTTTCTTAAGTTAATTGATAAAAAATGCCAATTAAGTTCGCCATTTGTATGTCTTTGTCTGTCTTATTATTTCCTTCTTTCAATATAAAAATAAAATAAATACTATTTCACAATCAGCTGTTCTCTCATAAATTAAACCACAATAAAGTGTAGTTTACACCAGACCGGAGGCTCATACAAGAAAGTGCGCTTAAATTAACCGGATGATTGTTGTCACTTGTCACATGTTGTCACTTGTCACTTGTCACAGGGCTCGCTGCAGCCGGCGTCAAATACGAGTGTGTTCTTTGTGCGAAAGCTCGCATTAAGTTATTAGAAGATACTGTTAGAATGGACGTGTGTTGTTTATCATAGCGGGGTCTGGAGTCCCGGGGTCCTCATTACAAGGATTACGTCGTTACTGTTTGTTCGTGCCGGTGTTGGATACGGGATAAATAATCATACGACAGATCTACATCCCTACGAATGAGGCTTGCATCATCATATTCCTGAGAGCTACCGGAATTTATGGTGCGCTGGTGAGTGCAGGTGGTTACGGGTTCGAACCCGGCCGGGGTGTTTGTTTAAATAAGTTTTATGGCTACGGATATAAGGATTACTAATTATTTGTGAAGTAAGTTATGTTAGTTGAACGTCATAGACGAATTCCACAAAGTATTGCAAGACTAGATTTCTAAGTTTTTATGTCCATAGATGAATTATTTTTTGGTTCAAATTTTATTTAACGCTCTTATCGTTCCGTAACATTCAACAATTAGTGTTGTGACGAACAATGAAATCCCGTACATATCGATTCAGTCCGGGATCGGTCGGGCCCGGGATCGAACGTACAGGCTAACGAATTTACCAGTCAAAAGTTAAGCTTAATCCGATTTCGTGTTTATTGAATAGTCTTAATTGTTTAACTGTCCATTCGTTGAACTATTCCGTTGGGAAAAGTAAATTCAAATGAAATTTTGAATAGCGATCAAGTCGAAGAACGCATTGCTCCGAAAAGGTTGTATCAGAATGTTTTGAATGGTCTTTAGTTGTCATTATCATTAATTGTTCCATTGTTCTGAACGAGTCTCTTCGTAATGTGAGGATTTAGGTGCTAGTACTGCACACTGGATGACACTGGCCAAATGCAGGTTGGCAGAATGCCTTCGAGAATATCATGCAGAACTCTCTGACATGCAGTTTTCCGTACGATATTTTCGTTCACCGTTACATTTAGCTAGCAACATGAGTTGGTCAGTTCGTTAGTAGGTATGGTGTAGTGTAGGGCCTGTCAGTAATAGTTAGTTCAGTCAGTATTAGTAAGAGTCTCCTAGTGCGGGGTGTCAGTGTCTTAAGCGTTTATTTATTAAATTTAAATATATTTATTTCCTATTCACTTGTACAACATCTTAATTTTTGGCATCAAAAAGTGTTCATCATTTCATCACTTTGGAAAATGTCCAAACTTAGAATTAAATTTCTAAGCATGTTCTAAAATGGAAAATGTCAAATATAATAACCGCCATCGCCCTATCGCAGTATGGAAATTAAAAGACAGCAATAAATCAGTCCCTAAACCCGACCCAGCACGAACAAACCCCAACAAACAGTACAAAACAAGACAACAGGAAGCGGCCGTATCGATATAATACCAACACTGGCCGCTAATAAAATTTCAAATAACTTTCTATTTAGCCCGCCACCGCAACTGAGCGTTCTAAATTCAAAAGCAATAAGCGGTATCCCGGTCCCGTTTGTAACTATCGACCTGTTCACATCACTAGAGCGTATATACGGGGAATGTTCATAAGATATTCAGCTTTATATACGAGCGTTAAGGCTTCATTTTGTCTGTTATCTCGCATTTAATGGTAGCGTGATTAAAATATTTTCTCTGATCTTGTAATAATTGTCAGGTTCCCAGCAATAATGAGATGTGTAAGTGTGTGTCTGTACAAGTATATGAAGTGAAAAGGTATGTGTGAGTGGAAGGAATTGTTCGGAAGCCGATTCAATTAGGGGTGTTAAGGAAGCTACGAGTATGTATCTATCCTATACTCTGGTATCAGAATATACGATCGTTTATTTAAATTCTACAATAACGTTTCCAAAACGATAAAAAGTCTATAAGATGATTTCATAGTAAGAGATTAAATAAATATTCGTATATATACATTTCAGACAGTTTTATTTATGGTAAGAAAGTTAAAAGTGAATCCACGCACTAGGAACGTGCACTAAACATCCCAAGGAACTATATTTCCGGGACGAAAAGTATTCTAAGTGCTTCATTATATGTATATAATGTACTTTTGCGTGATTAAGTAACAAACATCCAAACTTTCTCATAATAAAATTTCTAGGTGGTAGATACTATTGACTACAATGCATGCTCGTTTGCTTTTTAATTTCAATCACATAATAAATCCCGAAGACATTCCGTCACAACACAAACCAAGTTACTCCGCTTTTTACTAAGCAGTATGGCTAAGAAAAGCTTAGCAGTGATAGTAGATAGAACAAGTTTAATAACATGATAAAAACCAGTTTTAGAACTTGTAACATATCAATGTCTTATAATTAGGTACGTTCTGTGACCATACAAGTTCATGGTTTTCTATTCCAGTTTTAAAATGCAACCAATTAGTGACACTACTAGGCCTGTACTGTTTAGAACTAAAATCTAGTAGGGATTAACGAGACGAATAAGTAGTGACAATAGTTTAAAACCGCCGACAAAAACAAATCTAACAATAAACCCTGAGCTTATCGTGCCCTGAGAATAGAATAGAATAGAATAGGATAGAATTTTAAAACTACATACATACTACTTATTACAAAGGGAAGTACCGAAGTACCCTTCAAAGTACCGAAGAAAAAGAAAACGAACTTTGCCAGTTCTATTCCCGACAGATAACACCTCCCGCAACATTTCCCCACTCAACCAGGGTTTGACTGGTAGAAAATGCCATAAGGCATTAAATCCGCCCGTTGTAATCTCTTTATAGGTATCAATAAAGTTGAATAAATAAAATAAAAATAAAAAAAATATCCGATAATGTTGTTGAACGTCACTAAATTCGGAATCTGCTCGAGAAACTCGAGAAACGCAAAATTTTATTCCAGAAAGTTCAACGCAAAATAAACGATAATTTTCGAGGATCACATCGCAAATTCAATAATCGCAAGGACCCAGGCCGACAAGCAGTCGATATCTCGAAAATGAAATAATTAATCGACAACAAATAGCCGAGGTCGGTATGTCAGGTCGGAATGAAATTCGAGTGGTTGGTGCGATTTGGTATCTATAGATATTATAAGATTGGGTAGCGGGTTCCGTAAAGATCTTATAGTGAAATTTGAATTAAAAATGATCTCAGCAATATTAGTATCTAATTATGATTTTTATTTTATTTGAACTGTCTAGTAGGTATCTTATTTACTATTTTAACTGTCGTAGGTCTAGTGCAAACCTAGAGGTCCTGGGTTCCAGCCAAGCAAAGTATTATTGAGTTTTTCTATCTTGAAATTCCCAATAGGTGCTAGACGTCCCACTGCTGGGCATGGGTCTCCCCCACAGACACAGCTGCGGGAGGTATAGAGCATACTCTACCATGCTGCTCCAATGCGGTTTAGTGGAGTTGTTAGTGGCCACCCCAATGTCGAATGTGCTTAAACCACCCGAAGGTCTTTGATTCGCTCGCGAGGAATTAGACATAACAATAGTTTCGTTTACACCTAGTAATATTATATAGCCTATGTGACTTAGTGAAGATGCAGCTTTCTAATGGTGAAAGAAATTTTTAAAATCGGTACAGTAGTTTTTGTGTAAACATTACAAACAAATGTTTCCTCTTTATAATATTAGTATAGACAAGAGACAGAGCACCAGTAACGATGGCAAATAAGATGGTTACACAACCATTACCCGTGGAACCCTAAAAAGTCGGGAAAACATTGATGAAAGAAGGGTGTGCTGCCGAGTTACCCTCAACAAGTCGGGATCTCCCGAGCATTTAGTCGGGAGAAACTTTTTTAAGTCAATTACGCTGACATCCGCAGATATTGATTGGCGATAGGGTGTGGGCGGGAACGAGAGCTCGCTGATTCCGTATTACGATTTACAATGGTATAACCGATAAGTGATAAGTTATTAATAATCTATACTAATATTATAAAGAGGAAAGATTAGTTTGTAATGTTTTCACACAAAAACTACTGGACCGATTTTAAAATATATTTACTGCTGAAAGCTGTATCCCCGCTGAGTGACATAGGCTATATAATATTCGTAAACGAAACTATTGTTATGTCTAACTCAACGCGAGCGAATATTATAAATGCGAAAGTAACTCTGTCTGTCTGTCTGTCTATCTGTCTGTCGGTCTATCTCGCTTTCACGCCAAAACTGCTGAACCGATTAAATGAAATTTGGTACACAGATAGTCTAGAGCCTGAGAAAGGATACAGGCTACTTTTTAATTAGAAAAAAGTGTTGTTATGGGTCGAAAAGGGGGATGAAAGGTTTTTTTTTTTTTAGACATTCTCACACACAGCCATCTGACCCCAAAGTAGGCGCGAGCCTGTGTTATGGGTGTCAGAGACTGATATACATACATAGATATTTTTAAATACATACTTAAATAGATAATATTGACATCCAGACACAGAACAAATACAAGTGTTCGTCACACGAATATTTGTCCTGAGTGGGATTCGAACCCACGACCTTTGGCGCAACAGACAGGGTCACTACCGATTGCGCCAACGGGCCTGTCGAAAGTATTGTCATTGTTGTATGAAAGTATTGTCATTTTCAGAACTAGAAGCATACAATTTATATTTTAGGCTGTTGATTGGATATAAATAAATTATGTAATTAAAAGTTTGTAAAAATGTTGCCCATAAGGGTGTAAAATAAACATAGGTGGTAACATTTACGGTTTCATTACAAACTTGTGGAGATTCCACGTGAGCTAAGCTGCGGGCGTCCACTAGTAAATAATAAGTTAGTAATAACACGGACTGGTCCTTTCTCTATGGCCGGCTGTCTTAATACGAGGGCTGCGCGGAAGAAAGGGGGCCACGCTGAAAATCAGCAGCCGCGATTCTCTCAGTACCATGGCACCGACTGAGTCCTATTTTGTCTCAAACTACATTCTCACTAGTTACTTATAGACCAGTCTCGATAGCTTTTAAAACAAAAAAAAATAATAGTAGAAAATAACCTATTAGAAAAGGAGGAGAGTATTATAAACATTAAAGGAAAAATAAATTCCGGGAGATCTGAGGTAGGGAACGGGAAGGGGGGGGTGTTTAAGGGGAAAAAACGGTTTATGTCGATTTCCGGCAAAACTAAAAGTCCTATGGAAAAAAGTCAAATGGCAAAGTTGTAGATAGTAAAAAGATCTAAAACTTTTGTATTTACACTTTTTTCACATAACCTCAAAATGTATGTGAAAAGTTCAAAAAACCAAGTTTTTGGTTTTTTATTTTTATCTTTTACAAATAATTTTTCTTTTTCACGAAATTTGGTGAAAACTTACCTTTTTATGTCCCAAATACGCTGTAATTTATTTGATTAGAAATATTTATTTTTTCAACCTTATTTTGAATTAATATCGAAAGAGAACCCTAATTTTCAATCGAAAATTCACCCGTCAAAATATCAGCTTTTTTCAAAAAGTTGGTATGCATTCTGTTCGTTGAAACCTCTACTTTCCGATGGTGAAAAAAAAAATATCTTACTATAGTAAATCTTCTCAGAAAATGCAATCTTTAATTACTTCTTTTCCTTCCTTTGCTTTTTTTTGTCTTACACATATACAATTTTTACATCATTATTCACTTTTTATAGATTTTCAATATATTTAAAAATATATAAATATTATTTAAAATATATAAATATATTAAAAATATATTAATATATTAAAAATCTATAAAAAGTCCGTAAAAAGTTTTGTTAAAAATATATAAATATTATTTAAAATATACAAATATATTAAAAATCTATATAAAGTGTATAGTGATGTAAAAAATGTATATGTGTAAGACAAAAAAAAGCAAAGGAAGGAAAAGAAGTAATTAAAGATTGCATTTTCTGAGAAGATTTACTATAGTAAGATATATTTTTTTTTTCACTATCGGAAAGTAGAGGTTTTAACGAACAGAAAGCATACCAACTTTTTGAAAAAAACTGATATTTTGACGGGTGAATTTTCAATTGAAAATTAGGGTTCTTTTTCGATATTAATTCAAAATAAGGTTGAAAAAATAAATATTTCTAATCAAATAAATTACAGCGTATTTGGGACATAAAAAGGTAAGTTTTCACCAAATTTCGTGAAAAAGAAAAATTATTTGTAAAAGATAAAAATAAAAAACCAAAAACTTGGTTTTTTGAACTTTTCACATACATTTTGAGGTTATGTGAAAAAAGTGTAAATACAAAAGTTTTAGATCTTTTTACTATCTACAACTTTGCGATTTGACTTTTTTCCATAGGACTTTTAGTTTTGCCGGAAATCGACATAAGCCGTTTCTTCCCCTTAAACACCCCCCCTTCCCGTTCCCTACCTCAGATCGCCCGGAATTTATTTTTCCTTTAATGTTTATAATATTCTCCTCCTTTTCTAATAGGTTATATTCTACTACTATTTTTTTTCACTTTTTATTATTTTTAAAGGCTTCTGCACGGGTCTATTAATAAACAATGGAAAAAATTAACGTCAATATGTAATGTCTCTCAGAAATAAATATTTGTATTGTATAGGATTAATTCATTAATTGCCTTTTCCTTTCTGACATAATAACAGATAATAAAAATAGCAATAAACTAGATAAATACAGGAAAATTGCTTCGTACACATTAAGACTAATTCTACCAATATTTGTATAAGATTTACCGGCTATAAGACGTTCTTATTGATACCTAATGGAAGAAAAATGGGACAATCAATTAGAACTGACGACGTTACAGATAAAGGATGTTGCTACGGTAATAATATTACCCACGTTAGTATAACACATGACGACACGAATAACGGCACAACTTGAAAAATGACGGTATCTGTTGGTATTTTATAAGTATCTATAGATCAAAATACACAGTGCGTATTAAAACCTTGAATATCAAGAATCTAGATATATCTAGTAGTGTGTGTGAATACAGTTATGAAATCTATATATCTATATCTATATATATAAAAGGAGAAGGTGACTGACTGACTGAATGACTGACTGACATATCAACGCAGGGCCTAAACTATAAGGGCTAGAAACTTGAAATTTTGCACAGGGGTTCCTTTTATAACGTAGGGGAGCACTAAGAAAGGATTTTTGAAAATTCATCACCTAAGGGGGTAAAACGGGGGTGCAAAGTTAGTATGAAACTTTGCCGTTTTTGAAGTTAGTGAATGTCTAATTCCACGCGAGCGAAGCTGCGGGCGTCCACTAGTAATGTATAGTTTGATGTCGGAATATCTACGAGTAACTATCTATATTCAATTATTTATTCAATTATTCAACAGCTTAAAATAGTAAACTTTACAGAGTGTCAGTCCAAATCTTACCTACTCGTTAGATCGTTTTATAATTTTACGCAATTTTTTGTTACCAACAAAACAGAACAGGATGCGCACACGTGCGTGTTTCCGTTCGGCCGCGCATAAGGCTTCGATGGGTTAAGGTTATTGAGACGCAATCTTGAACTCGCAACCACCATAGCTACATAACATAGCAGGTACATTCGCTGCGACCCATAGACGTCCCACTGCTGGGCACGGGTCTCTCTCACAAACACTTCTGCGGGAGGTCTAGAGCATACTCCACCATGCTGCTCCAATGCGGATTGGGGGAGGGGTTAGTGGCCAACCCAGTGTCGAATGTTTTCAAGCCACCCGAAGGTCTTCGACAAGGCTTAACGACTGTTTCCACCATTGAAAACAACCGGGACCGACGGCTTTACGTGCCCTCCGAAGCACGGTAGCGTCCATGAAATTTTTGCCACTAGCGGTCACCCATCCACAAACCGACCGCACCCGTCGTTGCTTAACACTTTCGATCACATTGAATCGAAGACATTCATAGGAGAATGAATAACAAACATCAGGTGAAACACGGTCTTATCGCTTAGTTAGAGCTTATCTCTATTATGTTTTATGTAGCAATGGCTCAATGGCTTGCGTCGATTCAATGTGATCGACAGATCTAGATAGTTAAGCAACGACGGGCGCGGTCTGTTTGTGGATGGGTGACTGCTAGTTTATTTATAAAAAATAATTATATATATTATATTTATAGTAATGGTTACTATTATTCTGTGGTAATGGATAATGTTTGCTACCGAGCCGTTGGGAATTAGTTTCCAGTGCCATCGCTCACATAACGAGGATCCCGTAAAATCCCGTAGAATCCCGTAATCAGGATTGGGATGTTTCCGGGCCGCGATCATTAATGTTAAGACTCACTCCATTACTTTTTTACTACAAATGAGATAGAAAACTGTTTGATTAATGACTGTGGTTTTAGATGACGAAACACTGTAAATAGTAAAGTAGGTCATTCGGATAATTTATTTTTATTTTTTGAAGTGAAACTTCTTTAGGCGCATGAGGGTGAAATTTTTTACGGATGAAACGGAAATGCGTCACGCAGCATGCAACGTTCGTGACGAAGAAGAGGATGGGCGATAGCGAGAAAGTGAGATAGAGCGAACGTCGCACAGTGTGCGAGAGGACAAGACTTTCAAATGAATATTTATATTTATTCTTTTCTTGACTGTATATTTGAATATTTCGCCAATGAAGTTTCACTTCTGAAATGTGTACTTTGTACGCACGCACTTTTTTTAAATAATATAGACGGACAAACAGACATACGGGCTACCTGATGGTAAGTGGTCACCGTCTATGGCCACGTGCGACACCAGGGGTATCACAGGTGCGTTGTCTGCCTTGAAGGAAGCGTTTCACACTCTTTTTGAGGCGCTCCATGTCGTAGCTCGAAGGGAAAACCTCAGTCGGAAGCTCATTCCACAGAAGACTAGAATAGACGAAGTGTATTTGAACTAAATAATATACCTTTTTTTAAATATACTTTTTTATTTATTTATTTATCCTATGTAAACATCTAAGTTAAGCAAAGACAGTTGCGGCCGGTTTGTGGTGGGTGAGCTTTGACGTTACGTGCCCTCCGAAGCACGGTAGCGTCCATGAAATTTTGCCACTAGCGGTCACCCATCCACAAACCGACCGCGCCCGTCGTTGCTTAACTCTTACGATCACATTGAATCGACCCGAGCCATTGGGCTATGGACGCTACATCGGGAGGAGTAGGACCGTATAAATCTGCCCCCGGGGTTCGAACCCGGAACCCGCGCGGCAAGGGTCTCTAGCCTGCGATCGTTAATGTGAGTACACCTGCCAGCCTTGTTAATTCCGTGACCCATCCGTATTCATATCCCTCCGGTTGTACCGACATAAAAATAAATAAAAAAACCCGAACGCACAGAGCTCCCTACAATTTTATAGCCATTAGTCGGAACTCCATTTCCCTAAGGCTCAACAAAGTGCACTTATTGTTAATTACCAAATTAACTTAATGAGTGGCAATGAAGCAGACAGAACAGACTTGTTCCTAATTTTGGTCTACTCTTCGTTAGGGTAAGTTTCAACGGATATCGGAGACTTTTTATTTTATTTAAAAGCTTTTATTTAACTTCACTATTCATTCATGTATGTCCTGGAATCTTGCAATCAATATTTCACCCACTTCCACTGAAGCTATCGAGCTGAAATTTGGCACACATATTAGGTTCCGATGACAATGCATGAAAATAAAAATAAATTTTAAGAGCTTTTTAAAAAAAAAAATTTTTAGAGTATAATTATTTTATTCTGTCATGACTTATTATTATGTCATGCATGAGAAATGCTTACAGCTCATATGAAACTGTCTATGAAACATGTCTGTATAAAACTCGGATTAGTATTATAAATAATCCATACTTCCATATCCATACTAATATAAATTATATAAATTAAAAATGCGAATGCAACTGTCTGTCTGTCTGTGTTAGTAGGGGAGCCCAAGAGGGGATTTTGCGGGATACTCAAGCGCGTAAGTTTAATATACAGTGGGATACCTTGTACCCGGTTAAGTACCTCCACCAAGGTATCCCACTGTATATTAAACTTACGCGCTTGAGTATCCCGCAAAATCCCCTCTTGGGCTCCCCTACTATGTAGCTTTTACGCCAAAACTATACAACCGATTTAAATGAAATTTGGTACACAGATACTCTAGAGCCTGAGAAAGGACAAAGGTTGCTTTTTAATTGTAAAAGTGTTGTAAAGGGTTGAAAAGGGGGATGAAAGGTTGTATGAAAGTATTGTCATTTTCAGAACTAGAAGCATAACATTTATATTTTAGGCTGTTGATTAGATATAAATAAATATAGCATTCAGTTATATTATTTCATTTAAGTATGTATTTAAAAATATCTATGCATGTATATCAGTCTCTGACACCCATATCACAGGCTCGCGCCTACTTTGGGGTGGGGTCAGATGGCCGTGTGTGAGAATGTCCAAGATTTATTATTATTTATTTATTCATTTTAATAATTAAAAAATTTGTTTGCACGGTCCAGCCCAGGACCTCGACCTAGACCGCTCGCGACCACTACAGCAACGAGGCAGTATTTAACTTGCGTACACTAGATGGCGCTGTGCCGTTCTCTGAATCACGCTAGCGACTGTATTGTGTAAAGAACGTTAATATCTTAGTACGCCCTCGACAAAATAGTCACCTGCGAGACCTGGCCCCGCTTCACGCGAGGCCTCCGGACCGGAGAGGGCTACCGCGCGACATCATCGCGCAGGGAGCCCCTCCACACCCTACCTGAACCCACCATCAGCGCGCTCACCGCTTCCAAGCCGCCGTCCGATCGCTGGCGGGCTCCTGCTGGGCTTCCCACCTGGTAGGGCCTGACCGCTCGGGCGGCGTGAAGAAAGCGACTAGTGAGCAAGCCAGCAGCCTCAAACGGACAGCAAGCTGTCCCACCCAAGGACCGGCCCGTTGTTACGGGCTGCGAAAGAAAGGGGGATATAAAGGCCCCGAATCCTGCTTCCCCACGCCCCAATGGGCGCGTGAGAAGACCCGAGAAGACAAAATAGTATACATATATTTTAAACATTGACGATAAATACACTTTATTGAGACTTTGTGACTTTTTTCGTATTTTTGAATTTAGTATGAGGAGTACCATCCTTTTGCTAAAATATTATTAAGTATTATGGTATAGATAGTGTCGTCTAGTTAGGTCTTATGAACTCACACTTCTGCTAGCACGTCGTCTATGGTATGTTTTTTTTGGTTGAAATACCTTTAAAACCCAAAATTTATAAGCTCAGCTATTTTCAGCCTAAGTTAATTTTAGCAACAACTTACAGGACATACATACTTCATACGTGAAGTGAAGTTAAATAGCTTATAATATAAAAAGAAAAACCCAATATTATCTATTATTATATAATATTATTATTATTTCATATTATTTATTTTAAAAAATAGTTTGCACGATCCAGCCCAGGACCTCGACCTACACCAGGCGCGCTCGGGACCACTACAGCAACGAGGCAGTATTTAACTTGCGTACACTAGATGGCGCTGTACCTCTCTCTGAATCACGCTAGCGACTGTATAGTCTAAAGAACGTTAATATCTCAGTATCTCGACAAGAACATTGCCCCATAATTAACATTAGTTCAACGCTATTATGTTCGTATTTTTGTATTTAGTATGAGGAGTAACAACCTTTTGCTAAATTATTATTTTATTATGTAATTTATTTATGTATTATGGATGGTGTAGTGACTAGTGTAGTCCAATGGACTCACACTTCTGCTAGCTCGACGTCTAGGGTTTGATTACCGGATCGGGCAATAACTATTGGATTTATACAATTTAAAACACCCGAAAGCAGCTCGTCTGGATTATGGCCCGGTGTATGGCATCACTTATTTCATACATTCCACATCATTTTGCTTTGTTCCACTTCGTTTTATCACACTTCACTTCGTTATACTTCGATTCTATTAGTACGATAGCTTCAGTGGAAGTGGGTGAAATAATGATTCCAGGAAATACATACTTCATACAAGTGAAGTTAAATAGCTTTTAATTTAAAAAGAAAAACCCGATATTATTATTCATATTAATTATTAAAAAATTAGTTTGCACGATCCAGCCCAGGACCTCGACCTAGACTTGCGACCACTACAGCAACGAGGCAGCATTTAACTTGCGTACACTAGATGGCGCTGTGCCGTTCTCTGAATCACGCTAGCGACTGTATTGTGTAAAGAACGTTAATATCTCAGTACGCCGTTGACAAGATGTTACAGCAGGTGACATTTAATTTCTATTTTTGTATTTAGTAAGAGGAGTAACATCCTTTTGCTATAATTTTATATTATGAGTTTAATTTTATATTATGAGTGTAGAGTTTTATTTTTCTGTGTTTTAGTATTTTTATTATCGGCAATAGAAATACATCATCTGTGAAAAATTCAACTGTCTGACTATCACGGTACATGAGATACAGTCTGGTCTGGTGACAGACGGATAGCGGAGCCTTATTAATAGGGTCCCGTTTCACCCTTTGGGTGCGGAACCCTACAAAATATACAGTGTAATTCATTTAATATTAATCAAAGGAAAGATATAATATATTTTTTATATTTAGCACCGTTGCAGCAAGTAAAACTCAATTCGTAACACAAGCATAACATTTAATTCGCAAACTTATTAAGGGCACTTAATAATATGAAAACAATAATAACATCCGGTTAAATACCCTTAATTATAAATGAATCGGAGTTTGGAAACAAGTCACTAGAGTCACAAAGTCAGACAATGCCCTCTTCTAGAACAATGTATGCTTGTAGATCGCTTTTCACTCGTGTACATTTAATTATTAAATCTCTCGGTGAAAATCTCTTTACGTTTTGCAAAGAAATGTTTTGCAGTTACGACGTTCTTCGACTATTCGCATTAGCCTAACGAGGACTCGGTAGAAAAACGGCTCAAGTGCAAATTAATGGAATCGTTTGAAAGCTCATTAAAATTCCTATAAGTAGCTTTTAGTATGTTATTGTTTTATTAAAAACAAATGCAAACACTCGTACAACTTGACCTCGTTGAGTGACTGTTTAGTATTATAAGAAATACAGATATAAATATATAAATATAGCATAAGTTCGTGAAGTGAAGAAAGAGTAAAGTCGAGAGTCCTGAGAATTGAGTCCCTTTTGAAGTTTGCTGCTTTACACATGTTTTAAAAGTACGATTTTAATCGATTCATAAAATCATTACAATCAAGCGATTTATCAATCGATTATCTTTGCAATGTTAAGGTGAATCGATTCATAGTACTATGTAGTTTTTTTCACCACGCTTGGCCAATGCGAGTAAATGAACACATTACAAAGTAGGAGATACCTCTCTTAACACACTCTTAGAAGACTTCTATTTAATTTAATGATAATAGCAACTGGAAAAGAATTATCCTTAATGTATGTTCAATGTAGTCTATCAAACAATATCTCACCTACATTTGGTTGGCTTTAAAACCCTCTAGAGATCTGTGTTTGATGAAAGAACTATTCAGAATGCTTATTGTAACATATTTAAAATACAGTTCAACTTATAGCGGGTTCTAGAAAATGCTGATAAGAATATTAGTTTAACGTCATCGCCAGGTCCGAAGCAATTATTTCTAAGTCAATTATAAACTTAATTACTCGCTGAAAAGCAACTGCTTACTATAACTGTTTTCGGTAGAAAAAAACAGTTATTATAATAACAGTTATTATAATAACTGTTTTATATAATATTATAACATAATGTTTAAAAAAAATTAATTACTATTTTCATACATAGGTAACCTCATACACACACGCACTGTCCACATACACACATACATACATGCACACTCACACACATACACCTTACACGTACACTGAAGGACACAACAAACGTGAAAGGCACATGATGTATGATGATGATGTATGATGATGATGATGATGAAAGGAACCGTTTTTTTAGTAAGTAAGTAAAATAATTTTTAGTAACTAACTGAGTAATTCATTTTTGGCTACACAGTATATCATATTATATTGTATAAACTATTGTACTTTTATCGCTGTTGGATTGGCTAGTAAATAAATAAATAAATAAATAAATAAATAAATAAAACATATTATGCTCCTCTAGACCCACGCAATTAAAACTAGAAAAAAAAATTTGATCAACTTACCACATAGGACCGCAAAGAACGCACTTAATTTGGCAGACATTTTGATTTTTCAATGCAACCGCACTGCACATACTCGTGTTACATCTGTTTTCACCTCCACATCTTGTCACTAAACTTGCACAGTTCGTCACTAAAACTAATCAAACGTGAATTAATCTTCGTCACTAGTTCACCAACGACGCGGACTGCTTAACTTAGTTTTTTTCATGACTTTGTTTCTTTGCGGCACAGGCTCTGTAAACAAAGAAAAGGCACTTTAGCGATAAATGTAAAAATATAACATATAAAAAAAAAAGATTTTGATTAGCTATAGATTTTTTCTTTATTGTTAAAAAAAATAGATGTTACAATGGACAGACTTAATTGCTTTTGGCATTTTATCAATGACTAGTGGACGCCCGCAGCTTCGCTCATACTATCGGTTCGCATTCAAAATTATTAATGTCACGTCAAATTGATGAACCAATTAATAACTGTAATCTCTGTACTGTTATTATCTATGTTGACATTCACATGACAGATGAATGTACTATACATAGTATTATCTTCAAAGCTTTGCTTTGGCTGAGTAACAATAAAATGTCGGATCGGGATATTATACTACTTTTGTTATGACTACTTTTACATGATGTAAGATAGTAAACGAGTATGCCAAGACGCTGCCGCCCATAGACAACCCTGAACAAGACTTAAAGTCTCCAAGTCAGCCACAGATACGTTGCTACTATTGACTATGCTCGCCAATAAAAAACTGTAACCATACCCCACGTGTACAAATTGACATACCCGTACATAACATGCATATAAAGACATGAAGTTGTTCCCTTTTCAAGCTAAATTAGTTAATCTAAGCGAGTGTTAAACACGTTGCATTGTCATGAGATATTGTAAAAAATATTTTATTTACAATATCAGAGCAGTCTGTTATGTACAAAAAGCTGTTTTGTATTCCAAATCCTTTCCCATGACGAACCACCGTACCGAAACGATAGTTAAAGAAAGTTCTTTGGGTCCGGTAACTTGTCTTTGTTTTAAAATTCTAAAATTATACAGGGAGCAGTTATACTGTGACCATCTAAGTCAGTTTATAAATATCTGATACAATTCTATATTCCGATTATAGTTAGCAAAGTAGGACATTCTTTTTTCTGAAATTACCGAATTTGACAATATAATTTCTAGTTCATTTGTTGTTATGATTTAGGGAGCTTTTTTTTTATAATTAATGTTTAACGAATTGGAGAAGACTGTTATTTTATGTTAAGCTTTGAAATAAATAAATTAATAAAATGTTTGTGATTGTTCAAACTCTTACCTATCTATACTAATATCTATTGTACAAAGAGGAAACATTTGTTTGTAATGTTTTCACACAAAAACTACAGAACCGATTTCAACATCAGAAAGGTGCATCTTCACTAAGTGATATACACTATATAATATTACTAGATGTAAACAAAACTATTGTTATGTCTAATTCCACGCGAACGAAGCTGCGAGCGTCCACTAGTTAGTTATGAAAGAAAAGAGTTATAATTCAATATGAATCTTAGAACAAAACTGTCACAAGTTGAAAATGACCATGCACGTCTAAAAGTATTAAGTCTGTTTTATATCAACTAAAGTTCTGGACAAGAGACATCGTCTGTCACATTTTATAATATAAATTCTGCGCTGCATCGCAATAACTTGCGCAGTGAAAAATGCACTTTTTAAATGTATTGATTTGCAATAAATTCCGCATTGTGACATGACAAAAGGATTTCACGTTGACCCTTTGTTGATTTTCGGTGCGATTTACGCTTGAAAGAGTTAAAATACGGCAGAGTTGCGCAGACAGGGTTAAGAAACTAGGCCCAAACATAACATAATATTGCGCCTGAATTCTCGACGGGATAGGCAAAGTTATGTACATCCACATTTCATGTTTAGGTCTCATGACTATAGGCATCCTTGGCACTGGGCTAGCTACTAACCCCACCAATACGCATTGACAGCGTGGTATAGTACGCTGTTGACCTGCCCTCAATTGTGACTGTGGGAGAAATTATTCTACCTAAGGGTTAGGGTTGTAGCTCATCTCACAATGGGCAAACCATATATAATATACTAGTGGACGCTTCGCTCGCGTAGAATTAGACCCATTAACGACGTCTACCCGTCTAACGACTTCAAAAACGGCAAAGTTTCATACTAACTTTGCACCCCCGTTTTACCCTCTTAGGGGGTGAATTTTCAAAAATCCTTTCTTAGTGCTCCCCTACGTTATAAAAGGAACCCCTGTGCAAAATTTCAAGTTTCTAACCCTTATAGTTTAGGCCCTGCGTTGATATGTCAGTCAGTCAGTCAGTCAGTCAGTCAGTCACCTTCTCCTTTTATATATATAGACTAGTGGACGCCTGCAGTTTCGCTCGCCTGGAATTAGAGATAATATTAGATTCTTCTAAACGCGTTAACTTTAGCTCCACAAAAGTGTAATTAATTCGTAAATCCCCTAGGTTTATATATATAACTTTAACCTCTCATGGGACCACTGTAGGAGTATGCAACCTACGTTACATCGATATCTATATTATATATACATATACATATATGTCTGTGTCGAAATTTCAGACGCCCAAGCGTCTAAGCTTTGCTGTTTTGCATACAAACGCTGTTGCGTTAACGACAGTTATATTCCCATATGCATATTCAAATCTATACTATACTATTTAAATACACTTTGATGTATTATTTACTGCGAGCGATATTGAAGGAAGGTGTTACGAAGCTGTCTTATCCGAGAGTTAAAATTGGCAATCATCATCTTAAAAAATCGTGTCTGTTATATGCAAACCTTAAATTAAATGTATAGGGCCTCTTATTTTTTCTGTTTTTAGTATTTATTGTTATAGCGGCAACAGAAATACATCATCTGTGAAAATTTTAACTGTCTAACTATCACGGTTCATGAGATACAGCCTGGTGACAGACGGTCAGACGGACAGCGGAGCCTTAGTAACAGGGTTCCGTTTTACACTTAGGTAAGGAATCCTAAAAAGATTTCTTTAATTAAAATTATACTGGAACCTTGAAAACCTGCCTGCCTAGAAAGCCAGCCTAAACAGGGTCCATAGTTTTACAGAAGTATGCCTACAGGATTATTACAGTCTCTCCGGATACAGCCTACAGACTGAAACAGAGCTCTTTCTACATAATTGCATCCTTGTCAGACTGTAATTACTGCCCCTTGCCAGTCTCGCTACCCTTCCGGAAGCTGCGTGCAAAGCTACGCGGGTTGGCAGCGGAAAGCGGAATGAGATAAGCCCTAGCCTGTGAACACAGCAATTATTTTAACATTTCTTTATAAACTTAAATAACTGCTACCTCAGGTCAGACTGAAACCGGCGCTATGGTTTCCCAATGCTTCATACTTTTTTATGAATATATCTAAGGGTAAACGAACATTCAGTATCACCACCTAGCTACCTCCCATGAAAACAGTAGACATTTATTACGTCACATTATGCGATGCTATGCTAGCGAATAAAATGACACTAGAAAAGCGTGGCTGAAAACAAATCAATCAAATAATACATTATTAATTTTTTTTTTTTTAAAAAGCTTTTTATAACTTTTGATTTTATTTTCGTGCATTGTCATCGGAACCACATATGTGTGCCAAATTTCAGCTCGATAGCTTCAGTGGAAGTGGGTGAAATATTGATTGCAAGATTCCAGGACATACATACGAGTACATACATACATAGATACATACGAGTGAAGTTAAATAAATGCTTTTAAAATACGACAACAACATAATTAACATAAACCAGGGTTCAAATAATAATATTTAAATGCCAAATAAACGTATCCCGGGAATCAAACCCGGAACTCATGCAGCCCAGTCACGGTCAATGACCGACCCATACAAGTTTGACTACAAACTAACAAAGCTAACACGAACCTATTATGAGCTTTGTCATTTAATAGCCTTTAAATATTTTACGACATATTGGAATTACATTACACAAACTAGTTTTAAATTTAAAACACTGGGAACTATGCCTATTACGCTTGAAATAACTTTAAGATACATTTAATTCATCCATCCATCCATTTCAAAGTCCACTGCTGGACATAGGTTACCCATAATCGGTGCGACTCCTCCCGATCCTGTACAACAAGGGTTCTGCCAACAAAACGTTATAACGAGTTTATAATAACTTTTCAGTATTCAGTAAAAACCGCAGTATGCACCGCAGCGCATTACAGAGAAACATTTAGACATTAATTCCAAAGAGACATTTAATTCCGAACTCCGGAAAACCAAAATCGACATTCCGATTATATTGCAGTGCTTACAACATTATTTATTGATTTTCACATGACCGCAGTGTTACAATGGGCACCATCGCAAACTACCGATTTTGTACTGAAAAGTTGCCGCTTATTAATAACTAGTGGACGCCCGCAGCTTCGCTTGCGTGGAATCTATATATATAAAAGGAGAAGCTGACTGACTGACATATCAACGCAGGGCTTAAACTATAAGGGTTAGAAACTAGAAATTTTGCACAGGGGTTCCTTTTATAACGTAGGGGAGCACTAAGAAAGGATTTTTGAAAATTCATCCCCTAAGGGCGTAAAACGGGGGTGCAAAGTTAGTATGATACTTTGTCGTTTTTGAAGTTAGTGAATGTCTAATTTCACGCGAGCGAAGCTGCGGGCGTCACACATAACGATAGTTTCGTTTACACCTAGTAATATTTAATAGCCTATGTCAGTCAGTGAAGATGCAGCTTTCTTATGGTGAAAGAATTTTTGAAATCGGTCCAGCAGTTTTTGTGTGAAAACATTACAAATCTTTCCTCTTTATAATATTAGTATAGAAGAATATAAGTATAGATTACATTAGACATACGAGTAGTTCACGCTGCCCAAATGCGGATTTGCAGACGTCGCTGCCAATGAGTCACTGGGGTTAGGAGGTTTTGGTTAGGAAGTTTTCAGTTCTAACCTTCGATAATAACAATATAACAACCGAAGATCAACTCAATACTCTTTATAGCACGAAAGTTGGTCACACAAGTTCCAGTTTTCATTATTGGTCCACTTACAATGCAACTTACCACCTACGAATACCATTGACAGTACATTGTACAATATTTCTAATGCAATAAAATTTAATAGACAGAAATAAAAAATGTAGGTTAATTTATGTAAGTTTTATCCAAATATTAATCGAAAGTTGCACCGGACATGAATGACCTCACCGGGACTCAAACCCACTGGCATCATTAAGTTTCTTTAAACCAACTTGCGACATACTATCTTTTTCACCCACGCTCGCCTACTATAGTTTTGTGGGCCAAAGTGTAAGAGGTCGCGCTTTCGAGGTCTGATGGCTGTATAACATACCAATAAATAATTATGAAGTAGACATAATAATAGATTCTTCTTAACGCGTTAACTTTAGCTCCACAAATTTGTAATGAATCCGTAAATGTGTTATCCCCTATGTTTATTTACACCCTTAAGGTAACATTTTTACAAACTTTAAATGCCATATTTATTTATATGTAATCAACAGCCTAAAATATAAATGTTATGCTTCTAGTTTTGAAAATGACTATACTTTCATATAACTTAACATCCCCCTTATCAACCCTTTACAACACTTTTTTCCAATTAAAAAGTAGCTTATGTCCTTTCTCAGGCTCTAAACTATCTGTGTACCAAATTAGATTTAAATCGGTTCAGTAGTGGCGTGAAAGCGAGACAGACAGACAGAGTTACTTTCGCATTTATAATATTAGTATGGATTATTGATAACAATAAAATACCGATCACTCGCATATTAAAAAGTTAGTAAATGCATGAAATTAAACAAAATTCGTTTGTGATATTTCCCAGTTTCATCCCCCTTTTCAACCCTTTACTACACTTTTTTCCAATTCAAAAGTAGCCTATGTCCTTTCTGAGGCTCTAAACTATCTGTGTTCCAAATTAGATTTAATGCTGTTCAGTAGTTTTGGCGTGAAAGCGAGACAGACAGAGTTACTTTCGCATTTATAATATGCGAGTAGGTATTTTATTGTTATCAAATGTCCATACTAATATTATTAGTATGGACATTTGATAACAATAAAATACCGATCACTCGCATATTAAAAAGTTAGTAAATGCATGAAATTAAACAAAATTCGTTTGTGATATTTCCCAGTTTCATCCCCCTTTTCAACCCTTTACTACACTTTTTTCCAATTCAAAAGTAGCCTATGTCCTTTCTGAGGCTCTAAACTATCTGTGTTCCAAATTAGATTTAATGCTGTTCAGTAGTTTTGGCGTGAAAGCGAGACAGACAGAGTTACTTTCGCATTTATAATATGCGAGTAGGTATTTTATTGTTATCAAATGTCCATACTAATATTATTAGTATGGACATTTGATAACAATAAAATACCGATCACTCGCATATTAAAAAGCTAGTAAATAGGTACATGAAATTAAACAAAACTCTTTTGACTTAATTACCCACTATGACATTGCCTTCCGCAAACGCCTTTCACTTAGACCACAAACACGATATGTAGGCGTAAAACATTTGTGAGGCAATTATTGTGTCTCCCCGCCTGTCTGTGCTTGTTTAAGGCTGTACCGCGAGCCTACACGAGACTACAGAGAGTCCCTGTGGAAATCTTTTTTATTCGAGTAACGTTTGCTATTTTCGTGCCTTCATTACAGTAAGGGAACCCAATTTTATTTTGAACGCGTCTTGTTTAAAGCTCTGTAGGATTAGATTGGGCGCCTTTTTCAGGGTCTGTCGCTGGAGGTTCCCATGGTTCATTTCTCTTAATTAAACTTTAAATTACTTTCGTTTCCATTGTCAGTAACTGTCTACGGGCATTGGAGATTGAAGAAGGATCTATTACTTCCATGCTCGAATATCACAACTATATGTAGAAACTATTACGTATCTAAAACAGAATGTAATATAACTGTTTTTGAATTTGTCATAATATGTACTAGGTCCATAATATGTATTTCAGTATTCTTATTATGTTTCTAACTAAACGAACATATTCAAAATTCAACCAATTCACACTAAGCAAGCGTGGCGGGCAAGTGCTTCAAGCTGTGGACACAGAATACTTAATTGCTGTGGATCGCTTTTAGTAAAGTTAAAGTGGTATAATAACCAAGTTACCACCTACTAACCATTTATCTTAACCCACTTTAGGTATTAATTAGTAATATAGTTATAACATTGCACGAGTTTGTATAGAAAATCAATTAAGATATATATATCCTATTAATATTATAAATGTCGAAGTTTGTAAGTTTATTTATAACCTAAAATATAACTAAGAAAAATTTAAAAAGAAGAAATCTCAAAATACATATGTCATCCAGAAACAGACCTTGTGGTGACCTTTATTTAAGTTGTAATTAATTTAATACTAATTATTTTTCATCGTAAAGTTGTAATACAAACATTGATATCGTATCCCAAGAGAACCTGTGTAGTTTATTTATTAATTTATTTATTTTCAGTCAACATCTTGCTCACAGTTTAAAAGATACCAAATACAAGTGTGAATTTATTTACATATAAATTTATATGGTATGGTAACATCTCAGTTTAACATTATACTAAATTATGGTTCCTAATGTCTACACGTTTTTATGTTTGTTACTCAATCACGCAAAAACTACTGAACAGATTTGGATTAAACTTGCAACATAGGTAGATGTTAACCTAGATTAGGCGGTTTTCCATTACCCGGCCCGGCACCGGCCCGGCACCGGCATGGACGTCCACCGGCACCGGCACCGGGGCTTCGTTTTTCCACTGCGCCGGTTGTCGATGCCGGTGGGTGGTACAGTACTGTCACGGACTTCAGCACGACGACACGTAAAGTACAACGCGTTTTACCAGGCTGTTTTTACAAAATGGTATCGTCAAGCCGTCGATTAAATTTGTTATATCTTTTACATCTACGACGCCGACACCGACGAAGAGACTTCAAATTTTGGATTCATCCAATACTAAAAGTCAGATACCTAGAAGGAACATATTATCGTTATTTGAAAAGTTGAAAATGGACCCCAAAAAATTTCGCTCCTCGTCCCCCTACCCGCCCCGCGCTTTCACACACGCACACGGCTTATAACACACATGCAGTTTTGCCGGGCCGGCATGACTGGGAAGCTTGCTGCCCCGCGCCGGCGACGGCGCCGGCGGGACTCAACGCCGGGCCGGCGCCGGTGCCGGTAGGTGTAAAAGCAAGCCATACATTTTTATACATTTTTGCTTCCCCTGCACCGGCACGGCGCCGGCGCCGGCGTCGGTGCCGGTGCCGGGCCGGGTAGTGGAAAACCGCCCATTAGAACGTAGGATACTTTGCATTCGGTAAATATGTTCCCTTGGGATGCCTTGCATGTTTATTGAAAAGCTGTTTGGCACAAAGTCAATAGATGGCGCAATACTTGATTTGATTAATCTGCAACAAATGATAGGATGCAAATTAGCACAAGAGCCGAAGATATCCTGGATAACAAGAAAGTATACTTTTTATCCCATAAATATTTTCCTTATTGATGTTCTGCATATTTAATGCTCCTTTATTCCCCGAACCCCCAGGAATTCTTGCCATGTTTATAGTTAAAGTAATTCTTAGTTGAGCGGACGAAGCTAGTTTTAAATAAATACATGCATTTTATACTTAGCACGAGTATCTCGAGAAGAAGACAGCGGGAAACCGTTGGATTCATAGGGCGCAGGATCGGGAGGAGTGGCATCGATTGAGGAAGGCCTATGTCCAGTAGTGGACCCCAAAGGGCTGATGGATGGATGGATGGATGACGAGTATCTCTATAAGTAAAGTCATACCCTTTCTGCAACGGAAAGGCCCATGAGTTAAGCGTAACAGGTTATATCAATAAATGATTTTATAGCTATTGGGACACGTATGGTATACTGTGTTTCTTTAGAGACAAAATAAACCATAAAATTGATGTACATTAAAGCATATTCCTATTTCAATAAAAGAAAACGGCAACTTTTTATGCTTCATAAAATATACTATACCGTGCAGTAAAAAAGAAATTTATGCTGTTTAATTTACGACTGTGTCACGTTCTTTGTTGGACCTTTTGAAAAAAGTAGTCCCTTTAATATTAATTTGAGATCAAAACTGTAAAAATATCATATCTATGGACAAAATATCATGGTAAAAATATCATATATCTGGACTTTCGAGTTCTACAAAGACCAAGAAGAAAGATGATTTCGTCATGTTTTTTACACATATACTTAATTAAAACATAGCAAGATAAATACTCTCCACCAATCCGCATTGGACCAGCGTGGTGGAGTTAGCTCTAGACCTCCCGTAGATTTGTCTGTGGGGGAGACCCGTGCCCAGCAGTGAGACGTCAATGGGTTGCAGCAGCAAGTTAAATACTCACACCTGTCTTCCAGGGTAGGCGAAGACAAGTAGGTAAATGGCCAAGACAAATCGCGAAACCAGTTCCAGATAAGTAGGTAGGTACTTCAAAGTATTTTTCAACATAATTATATATAACGCGCTTTTTCAGAAATCACTTAAGATAATCTAAAACAATAATCAAAATATTCAAAAGTCATAATTACGTCACACACTTTTTCTCCCGCCGATTGTAACCGCCATTTTGTATTTTTCCCGCGCACTCATCGCTGACAAAACCGGCGCGATTCCGCAACAAATTTAAAAACATAAATCTCCGCAAGAAAAGCATAGAGCATAAACCCGCTGAACGACAATTTTCTCCCCTTTGTTTTCAATCAATCAATGTTGAGAGCACAAACGTTTATTTTTCAGCGTACATTTCGCAATAAAACGCCACATGTTAGGTATATTCGGCGTGGGATCGCAAGCATGTGCTCTTCGTATGGTACGCGGTTGGCGTCACGTGTGGACATGTATTTAGTGAGGGTTTGTTGCTACGTACCAGCTTTGGTCATTTGCTTTTTAATGCCTTTTTTAAATCCCTCTCCAGATGTCGCGGTGATAGCCTAGAGGCTGTTAATATGGCGACACCGTGACGCGGTGGTGACCCTGTCTGCCCTCTGATTGTCAGGCTAAATCGAATTAAAACTTTGCACCTTTTGCTTAGTTTCGCTTTCGGTTCGTGACGTATTCTAAAGATTCTGATATGACAACGAATACTGAAGGTAAACAACTCATCTTCTTTTACTTGGTAAGTAAATCAATGAAATAAACAATGAATTATTTCAGTTCCAATATCTGCACATGCACAAGGTGGACTGACAACCTGAAGACGGCGAGAAATGTAGTGGTTTAAGAGAGGCTTATAGAGTCCAGCCGATAGATGGATCTGTACCTACTATTACCGTAGTGTAAAAGCCTTGAAATTAGCAGCAACAGAACATCAACATTTCATACATTTAAGTACAGTGAAAGCGTTAAATGTGTGTATTATTTTATTTATAATCGTCACAGCATGTGTCGGCCCCTCGTGGGAGAGATCGCGTTGGCGCTGCGGTTATTTTAACCAAAGTTATTGTTACGGTTGCGAACTGGAGTAATGAGTTGGATTGTTTAATAATAGTGAAACAGGTGCAGTGGACTTAGATCTGAGGAGTCACTGGTCAATGATGGTGTTATGTACTATCTGTAAGAACTCTTTTAACTAATAACAAACATACAAACATAAAATCTTTGCAATTAACCGTCGTGGAGTCTACTTGCTCTGAGGATGCCTTGTTTTGGGGCGAAACACGTGTTGGTGTGTGTGTTTTGGTGTGTGTATTCATTGATCGCATGTGCATGTTTTGCTGTGTGTGAGGGAGGAAGGTGCTGCGTGCATGAAGGTATACATATATCACCATAAATTTTTGTTCGCGGATTAGTTGCAAAGTAGTTTAATTTTTAACACTTGCTATAACGGTGAAGGACACATCGTGAGGAAAAGTGCAAACCTGAGAGTTCTTCATTACATTCTCGAAGGTATGTGAAGTCTGGCAATCCGCACTTGGCCAGCGTGGTGGAATAAGGCCTAATCACAAAGAAAGGGTTGTGACGAAAGTATTCTGTAGCCAACATTCGTTAACCGACCTATTATAACTAATGTGGTGCAAACTGCACGCGTCGATTACGCGTAGAGACGTCTTTGCCTATCTCATCTCAAAATATATTTTTTAGATATAGCACGTGCGTTTACAGTTTTGTCGCACTCGTCACCATGTGGCCAGTTATTTTGGTGACATCTTCCACTGCTAAAGATACACGTGCACGATTTTTTACAAGAATTAAATTACTTAATTAATTACAAACCAAGGATTAATCTACTTTGCAACAATCCGCGAAAAAAAAGATACCTTCATGCACGCAGCACCTCCCTCCCTGCCACACAGGAAACATGCACAGTTATCAGTGAAAACATACACCAACACACCAACACGTGTTTCGCCCCAAAACAAGGCATCCTCAGGGTAAGTAGACTCCACGACGCTTAATCGCAAAGTACCTCAAGCGATATCTTTTTTCGCGGATTGTTGTAAAGTAGATGAATCCTTGGTTTGTAATAATAGAGTTCCGCGAAGTAACGCCTGATACAATTAGTTACTTAATTTATGTTTAATTAAATTAAATTGGTTGGTTTTATGAATTACATGTTCTATAAACACATTAATAACATCTATGGTGGACATTCGATATGTCCAATGCCTACTTATAGTCGCGGACCGGACTAACCTGTTCGTAAAATCGCTCCGGTTGGAATGGTGTGGTGGCCGATTACACTTACGAAGCGACTGAAGTAGCAACGCATCTGTGCCCAATTGAGAGCGGAACTCACTAACAATTACTGAACTTTTACTTACAATTACTCACTGATCCATTCCTAACATTGACTAACTTAAATTATTTATTAAAAGCTTTTATGTATTTAACTTCATTCGTATATGTATGTCCTGGAATCTTGCAATCAATATTTCACCCACTTCCACTGAAGCCATCGAGCTGAAAAGCACACATATTTGGTTCCGATGACAATGCACTAAAATAAAAATAAAAGTTATAAAAAGCTTTTAAAAAAAAAAAATTTAACAGTATAATTTCTTCCTTAAAATGGTTTTAGGTACCTACATGTTGTTGCTAAGCTCAGTTTAATACCGTCAAGTTAACCACTGAGTGGCGTGCTAACTGAATTAGTCCTAAGTCCTAACTGTTTTATTTCTATTCTACTTACCTACTAACGAACTATATCTATTGTATTTAATAATCTCAGAATATAGAACTAAGTTATTAATAAGTGACATTTGTACACCCATCATGGGTAATGATAAGCGAAATTTAATTTTATATTTACCATCTATTGTACATATAACCTTATCATACAAATAAATAAATTGATTGATTGATTGATATCCCTTCCTATCGTCTTCTTTCTTATAATTCCTAGACTAAAAAGTCTCCTTTTCTGAATAAGTTTCGACCTGCCAAAAAAATCACAAGCAGCGGATCGCACATACTTGTTTGCTATCTTCGATAAACAACACAGAATCATGCTAAGCGACACCCGATCCACGTCGATCGCCGCCGGGCGAGCCGGTTCCGCAATCATTGTACGGCGTTCATTCATTATAATACCATCGCGCCAACGGATGTACATCCTGCGAAGCCTCCGAACCGGTCGCGCTTTTTTTCGTCCGCCCAACTCCGTAAAAGCCTTCGTTTATTCGATAAATTGGTTCCCACGCAACTACGTCTATTACAACTAATTTATAGACAGATTAACATTTTAATTTTATTTAATTAATCTATCCTCTATCCGTTCTATCTATACGTTCAATTTGTTTAGTGTAAGTTTTTGGGATGTGAACAGATCTTTTAATTATGTTTTTTAAGAAAGATATGTACCTATGTATGTGTACATAAGACAAGACGATCCTAAAGTATAAAGTTTATAATTTCAATAATACGGTCCCTTAAATACGAAGTCGGTAC
Source organism: Carterocephalus palaemon (assembly GCA_944567765.1). Classification (NCBI taxonomy): domain Eukaryota; kingdom Metazoa; phylum Arthropoda; class Insecta; order Lepidoptera; family Hesperiidae; genus Carterocephalus; species Carterocephalus palaemon. Next base: position 8,059,245 of record OX155664.1, read on the forward strand.
AAAAAAAGTAGGAAGTACCTTACAAATACTGTTTGGTAAGAGTTTCTACGACAGAAACAAAAGTGTATTGGACATTTTCTATACTAATATTATAAAGAGGAAAGATTTGTTTGTAATATTTTCACACAAAAACTACAGAACCGATTCCAAAAATTCTTTCACCATTAGAAAGCTGCATCTTAACTTAGTGACATAGGCTATATAATATTACTAGGTGTAAACGAAACTATTGTTATGTCTAATTCCACGCGAGCGAAGCTGCGGTCGTCCACTACTGGCGATATAAAACAAAATTCTCATTTAGAATGTTATTACAACAGTATATCACTATCGGAGCTCTAATGTCACAGATACTATAATGGTAACCCGATATATCGATGATAATTTGACAAACCACCTCTGTATTCTGTGTCACAGAGCTATTACGAGATAACGGTCACCGCCCACGTTAGAGATTAATTTGATTTAATTATTTGCCTATAACAAAACTTGTTTAATTACGTTTGTATCATAGGAAAGCTTCGCTTGGAAACATCGCTGATTTCTGTATTATTATCTAGCTCTGTTGTTTATATTTAACTAGTGGACGCCCGCAGCTTCGCTCGCGTGGAATTAGACATTCACTAACTTCAAAAACGGTTAAGTTTCATACTAATTTTGCACCCCTGTTTTACCCCCTTAGGGGGTGAATTTTCAAAAATCCTTTCTTAGTGCTCCCCTCCGTTATAAAAGGAACCCCTGTGCAAAATTTCAAGTTTCTAACCCTTATAGTTTAGGCCCTGCGTTGATATGTCAGTCAGTCAGTCAGTCAGTCAGTCAGTCAGTTTCTCCTTTTATAAATATAGATTTCGAAAATATTTTGAACAATATGGAGAACTCTCAGGTATGCAGGTTCCTTACAATGTTTTCCTTTACCGTTATAGCAAGTGACATTGAATTTCTTAAATCGCACATAACGCGCGTTAGTGCGTGACACTTGGATTTGAACCCACTACCACTCGAGTGAGAGGTGACTTCGAAAGCTACTGGGTCGACCCCGCTATGCATAACTTGAGATTACAGTTTTTGTATGAAATTACCGTTCTGTACATAAAATCTCAAGCTATTCCAATCCTAGTTTCCAGAACTATCCAGAACATTGAACATGATTAAAATAAATATAAATGAAACTCAACACCAACAGATCTGCACTCAAAAAAGTTTAAAACTGACTGACGAGTGATTCACGCTTTGAAACGTTCCAAAGTTACTTTTGCTTACAGTTTTAACTGAGTTTATTAATAAATAAAAGCTGAGAAACTAACACTATTAGAAAACATAACTATGAACTAAAATTAATATTTGTCCCAATCAAGAATCAAACATTAGACTATTCAAAAAGTTACTACATCGTATGGTAGGTGGCAGAAGCATTCGAATTAAGCATATATCTTTATTGGCTGTAGGTCTTCACCAATTCGTATTGGAGCAGCGTGGTTGACTATTCTCTAGACCACCCTCAGCTGTGTCTGTGGGGGAGACTCGTGTCCAGCAGTGGGACGTCTATGGGTTGTAGCTAGGTTGTGGAAATTGAAACTCTCGATCGTATATGCAGTGAAGTAATTGTTTTATCAGTGGCACGCACCAATGACTTTTCTAAGTTATGTGCGTTTTAAGAAATTAAATGTCACTTGCTATAACGGTGAAGGACACATCGTGAGGAAACCTGCATGCCTGAGAGTTCATCATAACGTTCTCGAAGGTATGTGAAGTCTGCCAATCCGCACTTGGCCAGCGTGGTGGACTAAGGCCTAATCCCTCCCATTCTGAGAGGAGACCCGTGCCCAACAGTGGGACGTCTATGGGTCGCAGCGAATTGTTTTATACAGTTGTGTTCTGGTTGGAAGTGTGATTTCTAATTAACTACATAATTTTTAAGACAACCATCTTAGTCCTCAATGGTAGCAACGCATCTGTGACCGACTTTGAACGAGACTAGGAGTCTTCTACGGGGCCAGCCACGGTTGTCAACGGATAGGCATCTGCATACTCGTTTGCTATCTTACATTTACAAAAATGTAAAGCTATAAAGACAAGCCATAACAACTTCGCAGTTATGACGTAGAACAACAAAACCCCATAAGTTGGCTGAGAATTCCTTATGGGAACAACCCCATTACCAAATAACCGTTTTCCGAAACAAGTTGAAGTTTACCCGCAGCGGGAATGGTACTGTTTACGAGTTTTTATAAGGGTACTTTCATATCAATTTAAAAGAAAATTGTTCGAACGCTTAAACGCCCTACACACATATATTCACGCCTACATTTTCTCAAAGCGGTATCTAGAGGTATGGCTATATATTATGGCTACGTCTACCCCATTCGTATTAACAAGCGTGTTTATACACCTACTTATCACCGGTTATGAGCCTATTGGTGAGCTATTGCCATATCATCAGCACAACCCTTTCTTTGTCCCACTGTTGGGCACGCGTCTCCTCTCAGAACGGGAGGGATTAGGCCTTAGTCCACCACGCTGGCCAAGTGCGGATTGACAGACTTCACATGCCTTCGAGAACATTATGAAGAACTCTCAAGATTTCCCCAAGATGTGTCCTTTACCGTTAAAGCAAGTGACATTTTATTTTATATTTTATTTCTATGGTGGATGTCTTTATGATTTGTATCCAGGTCCTCTCAAACGATACGACAAACTTCAGCCAATGGGCTATCAACGCTCACTTCAATCAAAGTAGGTAGGTAAAATATTGAAGACGCAATCGCATTAAGGTCGTACTGAAAATCAGTGCTATAAACCTATCCTAAGTACGTAATTGTACGGATTAATTGTATTACAAATGAAATAAAAATCTATTCAATTCTATTCAATCGACCGAGTTAAGCAACGTCGTAGGGGATGACATGTGAATTGGTTAACCGGTTGTTTGTGCCTTTCGAAGCACGGAAGTGCTCGAGAATACTACCGACCAAGACCGGTTCAGCTTAACACTATCGATAGATTGGTGGCAGAAGTAGGTACGTAATAAAAAGCCATCTTGATTTGGGTAGACGCGGGAAGTCATAAAGTGAAATTTCTTAATCTGTCTAAAATGAAACAAGGCTATTTTAAGTCGTCATGTGGGAGTAAATACGACTTTTTTAAATTGAGACAGTCTGATAGATCTCCCACTCTAGACTCTGATAGCCAAGTGGGGTTTTCGGCCGCCTACTTTTGACTTTTATAACTATACTCATATTTATTTCGCTTTCGCCTCGGTCGCAAACACAACTGCCATTTAAGTCTTAATAGCTCTTAAATTTAATTGGCTCGTAGGTTGCAAGCACGACTGTTAAGCTCCTGGGTTCGATCCTTGGGTGGTGCAAAGTATCATTGGTTTTTCTATCGTGCAATTCCTCATCACAACCCGAATGTCAGAAGTTTTAAGGTTGCTCTAAAGCCTATGCTAAACGAATGTTATTCCCATGACATATTTGCTAATCTAACTATACTAATATTATAAAGAGGTAACATTTGTTTGTAATGTTTTCACACAAAAACTACTGGAGCGATTTCAAAAATTATTTCACAATAAGAAAACTGATCTTTACTACATAGGCTATATAATATTACTAGGTGTAATCGAAACTATTGTTATGTCTAATTCCACGCAAGCGAAGCTGCGGGCGTCTACTAGTTCAAAAATATCTGTACAATTTGTTACAATACGACGCATTTATAAATAACTTGTTAGGTTTTGAATAGCTATCATTTTGTGAGTAGGTAACATTAATTACTTGAGCTGAGAATACCAGATTCAATTCCTTGCTAAGCAGATTCTGTTTTTGTATGAATGTTGTGTAGGTACATTGGAGATAAAAATTAGGTGGGATTGATAAATCATAATCATTACATATTCATAATCATAATCATTACATTATTAAAGAAATGTTCATATTATTTTTCGCTAAAACTTGCAAATTACCTACCCATCCGACGCTGAGACGCGTCGCTCACAAGAAATAAATATGGTACCTACCTACATTATACAGATACCTACTACAGTAAGGGGGTAGAATAACCACATTTGCTATTTACGTTAAAATTAGTAAGTAAACTCCTGTAGCCCCCTGTAAGTCCCATTAAGTGAACATACTGGAGGTACCTTTGATGGTATATTTTTCGTTTGTATTCAAAGTACATCCAATAAATTTAGTAATTTAAGCGAGGATCACAAGTTTCAGGACACAATTGATATTACGTATACCCATGAAACACGAAAGATACTACCTCGCATGATAAATGACATTATTCATATTCAACATGTCAAATTAGGTAATGTATTTTTCAAACTTGGAAGCTTCTAGAATATTTATATTGTTTTTTTTGCAGGTTCAATTATACAAGGTAATTGAATGTTTTACAGGCGCGAAGAGAGATTACTGGTACTTATTAAATTCAAAGCCTAAACTTTTAATTTATTAAATAATATCCAAGAGAACAAAGTGAAAGATGATTAAATTAGTTTTTAGACGCGTAATAACGGAGCGTCCTATTGTCTTTTGTACATTAATTAAATCGTACCTAGCACCAATATGCCCAGAGATATCAATTAATTGAAGTGCTGGGTTTTTGAAAAACCAATTAATAATAGATTAGCATACAAGATGGATCCAATAAGAGATAAACATGCCTGATTAAAAATCTATCCCACGGTCAAACTCGTTCAGTCGTCGAACAGAACAGGTTGGTCCAAACCGGCTGGTAAGCCATTCATAAACACACCATTCAACAATTCACCATCACAGCACTGTAATCCGGGTAAACAAAAATAAAAATCGAAACACTGAGCGAGATAGCTATATTAAATCTCGATCCACAGGTGCGCGGGCGCGACGCGAGACACGTCCGAACGCGACGCTTGTTCGGAGCGTAATGCCGGGCATTGCCGGGTCGCGGGTAGCGGAGAGGGAGGGGGTGTGCCGCCCGGGAGCCTGCGTAGCTCCATTCGCGTAGCAGCTACGCGTCTACGGACACGCTACGGCGATTTGCTACGCGATGCAGTCAGTTAGCGTTTATTAATTCAATCAATTGTTTATTTATAAAGGAGTATGTTGCAGGGTGGCTTCGTGAGAACAATGATGCTATTAATAAATTGGATATGAATACGGTTTTTAAGGTTTATTTGTAAGCAATCATCTGTCTAGTGTGTATAGGAGCTTGTGTATAGATTTTTTAAGACGTGTTCTCTCTGTAAACTTGATGTAATTAATTGTAGTAGGAAAGGTTAAAAAATATATATAGTGTGGTTTTAACTCATTCTAATGTATCAAAATAACAGCCATCATAGGCCCACAATCTGAGAACGGATCACGGAGAAAATAGTAAGGAGAATAAATCTTAGGCATGCAGATTTCCTTACGATTAGGAACGACGTTTTCTTCATCTTCAAACCAATTTATATTATCTTGAGTATGCACACACTTAAAAAAGCTATGTAGGTATAGTAAATCTAAATTCAATTCAGCTTATATAGATTCTATTTTAAATACAGGTTTGAACCCGAATCTTTCTCACCCGAATTGTTTATCACTAGGCTATAAGCACTTATGAGCTTATTGACCTCTTCCTAAATCTTATTGCTGCGACCCATTTACGTCCCACTGCTGGGCAGTCTCTCTCACAGACAACGCTGCGGGAGGTCAAAAGCATATTCTACCACGCTGCTCCAATGCAGATTGGTGAAGGGGTGAACCCACTGTTGAATTTTCTCAAGCCACCCGAAGGTCTTCGACCACGCTTATCGACAGTTTCCACCTCAATGGTAAACAATAGGGACCGACGGCTTAAAGTGTCCTCCGAAGCACGGTAGCGTCCATGAAATTTTGCTACAAACCGGCCGCGCCCGTCGTTGCTTAACTCTTTCGATCATATTGAATCGACGCGAGCCATTACGCTATGGACGCTTCTTGTGTCCTAAAGCTTATTTAAATTAAAGTTCGAACCAATTAATTAGTTTTGTGACATTCAATATGTACCTATACATAAGTGTTGACCTTTCCTAACCTTTGATATTTGACTGAGCTGTAGATTTGCTTGGAAACACAACTGATCTCGCTGGTAAACTTTGATGCACGTTTTGTTGTCCTTGTACTAAGGTCAGTGATAAGTATATAAAAACATATATGTATATCTATATATATAAAAGGAGGTGACTGACTGACTGACTGACTGACTGACTGACTGACTGACTGACTGACATATCAACGCAGGGCCTAAACTATAAGGGCTAGAAACTTGAAATTTTGCACAGGGGTTCCTTTTATAACGTAGGGGAGCACTAAGAAAGGATTTTTGAAAATTCACCCCCTAAGGGGGTAAAACGGGGGTGCAAAGTTAGTATGAAACTTTGCCGTTTTTGAAGTTGTTAGACGGGTAGACGTCGTTAATGGGTCTAATTCTACGCGAGCGAAGCTGCGGGCGTCCACTAGTACTGTATATAACTGTAACAGGTATTATTTTTTTATGAAATAGGGGAACATATTAAAAAAGAAAAATGCATTAAAACACCTGTTACGTCAAAGTCAAATAATTTATTTCGCTATGAGATGATTGGACACGCTTAACGAAAGTCTAGGTACCTAACTACAAACTACTTAAAAAAAGCGACATAATGATATTTTAAACTGATCAATATAAGGCAAAGGATTAGCTATTGATCATTGAATGAATAGAACTTCAACAGTTGACAATTAATGTAATCAACGACGATCTTAACTACAAATTACAACGTGAATCAACTGTGAAAGTGAACATGTTAAAAGTAAAAATAAACAACAAAACGCCGCCGAATCCAATAAGGGATAACAGATACAAAGCACCTGTGCATCAACAGATTAAAAAAGGTTAAAAAAAAAAGTTTAAAAACAAGACCTCTCGACATTCTATATTTTCTTACAGCGTTATTTTAACACTTCACTAAGAAATAATCAAAGGAAATCGAACCGTATCACAAACGGATTAGAGATGCTGCGGTGGAGCTAGAATACATTTGTTCGTTTCACAAAAAAACGGGTCTATAAAACCGAAACTGGTTCCATGTGAACAAAAAATCCTGTCAAGATGCTACCTTGCCCGGATTTTTTTTTGTTTTACGACGTAATTTATCAGTAGTTCGGTTATGTAAACAGTGTTCGGGTCTGTACTGAGTGATGAGATTTGTATCAATCTTCATTTTAAAAGCTTTTATTTAACTTCACTCGTATGTAAGTCCTGGAATCTTGCAATCAATATTTCACCCACTTCCACTGAAGCTATCGAGCTGAAATTTGGCACACATATTAGGTTCCGATGACAATGCATGAAAATAAAAATAAAAGTTATAAAAGCTTTTTTAAAAAAAAATTTTTACAGTATTATTAAATTTAACTTAGGTGATTCATTTTTATTAAAAAAAATAATTTTAAATTAGCAGGACTAACTATCACTAAGGACACACACAAGACTAACTATAGAGAGGCGTGGAGGCCTTCACCCAAAGAGGGATCCATATCCCAGAATAAAATATACATATTTTAAACTAACATTACTAACAAATAGAAACTAAGTAAACATGAAAATAAATAAATAAAATACTAACAAAATACTTATATTACAACTTTAAGAGAGAGAAATGGAAATAATGACTTTTTTATTTATTTATTTTACTATCACTAACAGTCCCCAGTCCTCATACCCACTAACGAATTGACCTACTAATGTTCTTATTAACTCTCTCAGATAACTGGACTACTCTCAGCTGATTTTGCCACTAGTGGGCACCAGACAAATTGACCGCGACTAACGTTACTTAACTCGATCGATCGATCACACCACAACCCTTTCTTTATCCCACTGTTGGGCACGGGTTTCCTCTCAGAATGGAAGGCATTAGGCCTTAGTCCATCACGCTGGCCAACTGCAGATTGGCAGACTTCACATGCCTTCGAGAACATTATGTAGAACTCTCAGGCATGTAGGTTTCCTCACGATGTGTCCTTCACCGTTATAGCAAGTGACATTTAATTTATTAAATCGCACATAACTTATAAAAGTCATTGGTGCGTGCCGCTGGGGTTTGAACCAGGACCGGTCGAGTGAGAGGCGAGTTCGATAGCCATTGCGCTATGGATTCTTCACAAGTAGCAAACCATTGTATTCACTTGGTCTCCTAAGAGGCCTACAACGGACGTGACGTCAAACTGGCCACTGCAACAGACATTTAACCAGTTAATTAATTCAATACCATGATTGACACATCCTCACCGGCGCCGATGTACCAGTAGAAAAACTGAAGACTAGATAAAAAATATGAGGATAAAAAGATTAATTACCGTACATTGAACTCATTCGACGTACTAATAACTAAACTATTGCGTAAACTCAGTGTTATTTTTATTAAAAAAAAAAAATTGTGAGCCGTCACGGGACGCCTGGCAGATGTGAAACATCGAAATTATTTTGTACAAGTAATATGCACAAAAGTACAGATTATGCAATGAAATGAAATGAAATGAAAATTTATTTATGCGGACAACAATGATCCATATGTGTTAGTATACCTACAAAATACTTATAAACTATGTTAGCACATAAAAATACACAACACGATAAAAAATAAAAATAAAATAACAAACAAAAAACGAATAAAAAAACTAATATATCATGTACCTGCGAGGCACTCCGTGCGGACGGCAGCGTCTGGCCAAAGAGAGGTCTGCCTCCGTTTCCGTCATCGCCCGCACGAACTGCCTCAGAACAGGTGCATGCGGATCATCTGCCACTATCCTTAGGATGCTGTTGGTACTGTCCCTCAGTCTTCTCATCAGTGATGCTGCTTTTTTGCGCAGGACGGCATGGAAGCCGTCTGTCCTTGACTCTGCAAACATTGCTGAAGCACTGCAGAAGCGGGGAAGGCCCAACAGCATCCTAAAGATATTGTTGTATTGGACACGTAGAGCGCTGAGCGATTTTTTGGTATGCCGTAACCATAGAGATTATGTCAGGAATTAAAACTTATATAAGAAAAAAAAAAAAAAATTTAAGTAAAAAAAAAAAAAATTTTTATTAATAAAATAATTTCCGACCGTCATTTGTCGGAACTGTATAGTATATATATTCCATATTCGCCACGCTCGCCACGCCAAAAATTTGGTTTGCCCTCCGCCTAAAGATGTTTCACATCAATATTCACTGCAGGTGGGATTCGAATCCACGACCTTCCCATAGGTACTGTACTGGCTCTAACCAACTAGCCAACACGGTCCGTTCACCACTTTTCGCGCGAAACTTTTCAAGTATAGCGTAACGTCGCTAGTCTGTACTATACCAGCTCCTGTATGGTGTACCCTGTGGGTGTACTGTAGATTATTATTTAGAGACTACCTGCTGGCCGCGGCCCCGCCCGCGTTTTGAACAAATATACAGAATTTAAAGTGTGAAGAAAAGTATTTAATTTGATTCTATATCCCAAGGGAACACAATATCGGGATAAAAAGTATCTTATATGTTAATCCAGGGTGTCACCTACCTCCATATCAAATTTTATTATAATTGGTCGAGTCGTTTGAGCGTGAAGAAGTTACAAACATAAAAGGACACACACAAACTTTCGCCTATATAACATTAGTGTGTTGTGTGATATAAGCATTAAGTTCATCAGCAGTTTACGTTGTATCGCGGCCAGCATATAAACAGTAGCATAAAACCGCACGCTTTTCACTTTTGCATTATCGACGATAAATCAATTATAAACCGCTAAAAGCATTTTTAATTCTGTGTCGTTCTTGAATGGCCCTGCTACCACCCAGTCCCTATACAGGGGGTACAAGCCTTTCATTACAGAACAGGTAACAAGTCCTATGCAAATTAACTCATTTTTGGACATGACATTTTAACACTGATATTTTAACACAGCAGTGACAACCCAGTGGCTATCGAACTCGCCTCTCACTCGAGCGGTCCGGGTTCAACGCTGCCACGCTATATGTTTCAGAGACTAATATACTTACATAGATATTTTTAAATACATACATACTTAAATAGATTATAGTAACATCCAGATACAGAACAAATGAATGTTTCTCCTGGGTGGGATTTGAACCCACGATCCCTGGGGTAAAAGGCAGGGTCAATATCGACTGCGCCAATGGGCCCGTCTATGGACTGGTATTTAATATATTTATACAAAATACCTACCTCTTTATCCTAGCCATATCAGGGAGATATTGTGATGTAAAACTTGTGCTATTATCAACCGCTTCACGAGTCTCAGTCAGTTGGTTGAATGACCGTTAGTGGCACACAATTTTTAAGCACTTCCGTGGTTCTAACAAAACTTGTAAACCTAACTTTGAATTAGGTATTTTTTTATTCAATAATTGTAACTGTATAAGAGATTTTTTGTTAACGCAACATGTTTGGTGTGCGTTATAACTAATTAATATATTAATCAGGTTCTAAGAGTACCGTAAGTCATCGTTCCCTGTTGTTACAGTTGGCTCAGTTTATCCAATTGTTAAGTATAGGATTCTAATAGGAATAATTTACCCTTACACATAAAAAATATAAACTCGTTTAGCGTATTCAAGAAGGAACTTGCTTAGTACATTATTAGTAAGTGTTAACAATAAAAAGAATATATTATACGATTATTAATTATACGAGTCTTATATAATTATATAGCAATAATTATTACCTATCATTTGTTAAGTGCGACGACGAACTAATTAATTACGTTATTTATGTTCTCGTGTAAGTGACAGTGTCTTTTTTGAGATAAAGTATCTTTAAACCTAACATCTTCGAAGTTCCTTCCTAAACTCATCAAAATGAAACTCAAAGTAATAAAGAACACAATAATCTTGAATACTTATGTGGGTCAAGCGAGGGTGTTCTTTTTTCAAATCCGGTGAGCGACAAAGACAGACACTCACCGTCTTTTTCTAACGACTCCGGCGCACCTTAATTGGAGGGTAAGATTTGAAGCAACCTTGAAATTGCTTGTTATACGTGGCTGAATTTTTATCATCAAGTAACTACTAGTAATATTCAAAATTGGAATTTGATGACTGGCGAGAAGGTCAGTGACCCTAGTAGGATAGAAATAGACGCAAATCTAATGAATAAATTAACGATTAAGCTCTGTGTTTAAAACTTAAAATAGAATAGAAATAGAATAGAATAGAATAGAAAATATTTATTGGGTACAGGAAATACAACAATAAAAAAATACAGTAACATTTGAAGGAACTTATAAACTATTTATTATTTAGTTGCACCTCCTGTCCCAAAAAGGCGTACACTCAGCGCATATGCTACGACAGTAACCGTAGCGCTGGTTTTCAGTGCAGCCTTGGAGACAGTATTCGAACGATGAGATAGTTATCATTAGATTAGAAACTAGGTTAACATAAAACTTTTATCAACAAATTTTTATCAACAAGTAACTAACTAAACTAACTAAGTAACTAAAATAAACATATTTAATAAAATACATCACATATCATCACGCCTGTATTTCCCCTAAGTGACAGGCAGATGTGTGTAATACTTATGCCCACTTCTTTAACCAGTTGTGTTTAGGTCCTATATAACATGCACCATCCTCTCTTTGACCCACTATTGGGGACGGATAGGAGGGCCAGAGTCGTCCACGAGACACACCATACACCAGGCACAAATCCAGACTGAGTTTCCACTGGGAAATACAAGACAGAAAAACCCAGGATCTCTCGCTTAGCAAACGCGCTTGTGAATACTAAACCAACCAGACAGTAAATTTTAAAATAGGCAGACAATAAATTATAGTAATACCTAATACCACCACAACTTGTCCCACTGTTGGGCACAAGTCTTCTTTCGTAATGGGATGGGTTAGATCTTAGTCCACCACCCTTTCCAAGTGCGGATTGGCAGAATTCACACGTCTTCGCGAACATAACATGACGGGCCCGTTGGCGCAATCGGTAGTGACCCTGCCTGTTTCGCCAGGGGTCTTGGGTTCGAATCCCACTCAGGGCAAACATTCGTGTGACGAACACTTGTGTTTGTTCTGTGTCTGGATGTTAATATTATCTATTTACGTTTGTATTTAAAAGTATCTATGTATGTATATCGGTCTCTGACACCTATAGTACAGGCTCGCGCCTAATTTGGGGTCAGATGGCCGTGTGTGAGTATGTCCAAGATATTTATTTATTATTTATTAGATATGGAGAACATGCATGCAGATTTTTACTTACGATGTTTCCTTCACCGTTACAGCAGGTGATATTTAATTTCTTATATCGCACATAACTTAGAAAAGTCATTGGTGCGTGCCACTGGGGTTTGAACTCGGACCACTCGACACGAGGCGAGTTCGATAGCCACTGGGCTGTCATCGCTACAGTAACATCTATATTTAATTCAAAAACATTTAGCCTTATTTAAGTTATCTAACTCAGCCTATTTCGTAGCCAAAACCATACCAAAAGCACCATAAAACTCATCGTTCGGTCGTTCCTTAAGAATACAAAAGACGGCGGGTCCCACGACAACCGATGACCCCTGAGTCACGTCACGGTTCAGGGCGCGGCAACCATCGCAACCGACATATGGAGCCTCTTAGGGCACAAACTCATGCAACCGTCTTGCTAACTGGTAGAACGTCTATGGGGTTCGCCGGCACCAAATGTAAATAGAACATTTTTAAAGCCGATGTTTTATTAACGGGTATAGGATAGCATTATTTTCTGCCAATCCGCACTTGGCCAGCGTCGTGGACTAAGGCCTTATCCCTCTTGTTCTGTGAGGAGACCCGTGGCCAACAGTGGGACAAAGAAAGGGTTGTGATGATGATAGGATAGCAAAGAAATTTATTAACACTTGACTTGCAAAATCGCGCTCAATGGAAAATTAGGACAAGTAGTAGGCAAGTAAATGGGAACAAGTCTAGAAAGTGTTGATGATAAGATAGCAAACGATGCTATCTGACATACCTGTTTTTCCGATGATATTAAAATCAGCATGCTCCCATTTGCTGACGCCCATAACCGTGACAGACATTGCACAAGACTCAAATAGGGATATAGATAGTCCAGTTAGCAAGCTAAAATGGCAATGGGCAGGCCACGTCGCTCGTAGGACGGACAACCGATGGGTTAGAAAGGTCCTCGAGTGGAGACCACGGCTCGGGAAACGGAGCACAGGCCGCCCTCCAACCAGATGGACTGATGACCTGAAAAAGTCTGCGGTCCGCTGAATTCAGAAGGCACAGGATCGGGAGGAGTGGCACCGACTCCATCCATCCATCCATCAGCCTTTTGAGGTCCACTGCTGGACATAGGCCTCTCCTAAACGACACCAATCCGACCGGATATGATGTGCCTTCTGAAACTACCGTCTTCTTAAGGGATTATTGGAGGCCTATGTCCAGCAGTGGACTTTAAAAGGGTGATGGATGCATAGTCCAGATAGTCAGTGAGTGTTGATAAAAGTGAGAAAGTGATTTGGAAGCTTGGCTGTAATACCAATTGTAGCAGTGCGTTAAAAGCCTAAGTGTTTGTTCATAATTGAGGGATGTAGTTACGCTTTTGATTGACGTCAGCGATGATAACTAATGGTAATGGGCCTCGGCTTTGGGACTCAAAGATTCGATGCTCAAGACCTTCTATTTTAAACATGAACAATAACTTTTATACTAGACTAGTGGACGCCCGCAGCTTCGCTCGCGTAGAATTAGACCCATCAACGACGTCTGCCCGCGTTCGGGTTGCCCACTTGACTTCAAAAACGGCAAAGCTTACTAACTTTGCACCCCCATTTTACCCCCTTAGGGGATGAATTTTCAAAAATGCTTTCTTAGTGCTCCCCTACGAAATTTTGCACAGGGTACCCTATATAAGGGTACCTATAATGCGTCATTTTAATTTATCAGAAAGATTTTTACAACAAGTTTATTACGCATTAAAATCAGATTAATTTTTCGTTTCTCCATATTTAACTTGTATTGTTTGGAATTTAGTATCAGCCATACAGGCCCCCACTACTTAGGAGAGCAGGGCACCCTCCTTTCTGCAACCCGTGCCCAACAGTGGACTTGAAAAGAACTGAAAAGTTTTTAATGATCAGAAACAGGAAGTTAGTAGGATAAAATTGTATCATCATATTCCCATAGAAATACTTATGGAAAATATCAAACGCCTGTCATAAACTGGGTACCTAATCTAGCGTGTCCCATAAAAAGCAGCAAAAACCGCATGCAAATGCTAGTATGAATATAGATGACAAAAACTGTGCTGGTGTAGCAGTTCGCATGATATTTTTATGGAGTTAATGAAGCCTGTGACATGAGAATGGATTTTTATTTATAAGATAATTATCTAATTCGAATTTAAGATAATTAAGTGTATCAGGCGTTACTTTGCGGAACTCCATTATTACAAAACAAGAATTAATCTACTTTGCAACAATCCGCTTGTTCGCGGATTGTTGCAAAGTAGATTAATTCTTGTTTTGTAATTCGAATTTTAAAAGAGTACCGAGAGATTTTTTCCGGTTTTTTTCTCTCTCGGCACTAGGACATAGTAAATTATTCATCTTAAAGCTGATGACCAGGTACTGCCTATCGTGATATTAGAGGGCTTAGCTTAGTGGTAGGTAATTATTGCAATTAGCCTGAAGTTACGTTAGGCACCCGTGTAGTTTTGTCCAATATGAGAGTTGATAGATTTTTATGTGATACATAATGATTTTTATCTTATTATATTTATTCATATTTAATAAAAATACACGGTTAACAGCAATAATTAATGTAAATGTATCTACATACTGCTTGGGTATAAGGTTATTATAATTATAGAATTAAATTCATCCAATTTGCAATAGTTAATCCTATATAACATTTCACGTAAGTGCGATTATAAGTAAATAAATGATTTGTTGCTTTATATTAATCAATTTAGAATAGCGTTATAAGTATCTGTTTTCTTTAATTAAGTAGTTTGTAGTTACCTAGACTTTTGTTAAGCGTTTCCAATCACCTCATAGCGAAATAAATTATTTGACTTTGACTTTGACTAACGAGCTTGCAACTTCCCCGTTTGTCGTCCATTACAACTGCGACAGATCCTGACCAGAGAGTATTGATCGAGGTGATCTATAGAAAAGTGTTAAATTGATTAAAAGGTATCCCACAGTAGTAGCGGTGGTGCTGTCCCAGGGAAAGTGTGTTTGTTAGATTGTTGGTAAGTCCTTATTATTGTAGTGTTTGGGTGTCCATTATAGTAAATAAAACACGCCTTTGATCACTCAATAGGTGAAGTAGGTAATGCGTCCGTACTGGCTCACCACTAGCGCGTGACTTACGCCGGCGCATACACTACAATTATTATTATTATTAACTTTTTATTGTACACCAAGACTATAGGTACAGGAACAATTACATTACAATACCTTAAAATAAGTACAATATGGCCTTGGCTCCTTTGCTCTCTTTTATGCATAAACATAAAAATAAACTATATTTTCGATTTAAAAAAAAAAACATTACAAAAAAAAATATTAAACAACGACTTCCAACCACACATTTGTTCAAACCAACTAGCAAGCATTTCATGGATACAATTTACGAATAAGTAACTTTAAGTAGGTACAAAGACATTCCGACTCGGGAAACGAACCCGGAAACACGGGATATAATGAGTGGTCCCAGGCACACGGGACTAAGTCCGCTAGGCCTAACCTCAGGCTCCGCTTGTCACAATGGGCCTGCAGTACCTCCATTAGGTAGGTCCCGGTTATTAGATTAACAGTGAGAATTTCGACTGGACTGAAAGGATAATTGCATCCGGGCTGTTAGTTTTGCTAGAATATACGTCTCGTCGACCTATTATTTAATTTTGCTGAATAATACCTTAAGCTAAGCTAGCAAGGTTCACCGTCAACAAATAAACAAACATTCATTCAATTTTGGTAAAGGTACAATATTAAATTGCCTCACAGTATTGTCATCAGATAAAATGGTTTTGGTACCTAAGTTTAAAATCAAACACAATCGTATACTTTGATGTACTTTAGCTACCTACTGACTACTTAACAGTTACACGACAGGTCTGACTTACTCACGTTGCCCTTTTTTTATGGATATAAGATAGCAAACGAGCTTGCAGCACCACCCATCCGCTGCCGCCCATGACAACTGTGACTTGTCTTGTTCAACAAGCCAACAAGACTCAAATAGGGACTGGGATGGTGAGTCTAGTTAAGCTAATTTAATTAGAACATTAGTTGGTCAGTTCGTTAGTAGGTATGAGGACTAGGGACTGTTAATAGTAGTAGTTAGTCCTGTTAGTTGGTGTTAGTTACAGTCCAGTTAGTACTTGTTAGTAGGAGTCTGGTTCTAAGTCAGTCACAGATGTGTTGCTACCCTTGAGGGCATAGCTAGTCGCCTCTAAAGAAGTTTAAGCGGAAACCGCACCTTTCCAGCCGGGCCACAAATGTTTTTAAAACAATTACTACACGATAGAAATGGTATTGGGTGCCGTGGCGGGCGGTGGTACTGCCCCGGGCGAACTCTATATGGAACAAAATAGGCTTCATATAAAACCTATTAGCACTATATATGAATTAACCGTGTACGTTTCAAATAGTAACGCCCTTAAAATTTCATGTTTAAATAAACAAAATCATATTTTTCGAATGGTTATGGGAGTCCTACTTTCAACTAAAAAGACACACGGACAGACGAGCAGGTCTCTTTATGTCACCTAAAAGCATTGACTAGGCAACAACGTATTAACGTGACAATCGTGACAAACATTTCCACGTCAGGGGCCATTTATAATCATTGTATGGATTAAGTGATGTTAAACCGATCAGCAATATAATTTTATGCTTCCTAACTAGAAATGGTAGCAAGTTCGACAATTTAACAGGCATGGGATATGTGTGGGGTAATTATAACTATCCCACGGGGCATCAATGGCTCCTTCATGGGCCGCGCCGCTGGCGTCTTGGGTTCGAGGTGATAGCCTACAGGGTGCTCTAAAAATGACTATAGATGTTAAGTTTTAAAAAAAATTTAGTCTGCGTAAGAAATGTATTTAGTTTCAATTAAGATTTTAGTTTTCACTGGCCGGATATCGGAGTGTGGGATTAAAAAAAGAATTTTGAAACTTGCTAAATCAAAATCGACACTAGTTAGATGGCGCTAGTTGTACAATCAAAATGTTTTAATTCATTTATTTTTCATACATTTCAAATAATTACACTACTGTTTTTGTTTCTTCCTCTAATTGACTACATCTTCTCCAAATAAGCATTCACATTTTTCCGCGCATTATTTCAAACAGGGCTACAATGATTTCACTTAACATAAAAGAAACAGGTATCTACTTACAAGAACTACTGGACCGATTTCAAAAATTATTTCACCATTAGAAAGCTGCATCTTGACTGAGTGATAAATATAATACTAGTGGACGCCCGCAGCTTCGCTCGCGTAGAATTAGACCCATTAACGACGTCTACCCGTCTAAAGACTTCAAAAACGGCAAAGTTTCATACTAACTTTGCACCCCCGTTTTACCCCCTTAGGGGGTGAATTTTCAGAAATCCTTTCTTAGTGCTCCCCTACATTATAAAAGGAACCCCTGTGCAAAATTTCAAGTTTCTAGCCCTTATAGTTTAGGCCCTGCGTTGATATGTCAGTCAGTCAGTCAGTCAGTCAGTCAGTCACCTTCTCCTTTTATATATATAGATTACTAGGTGTAAACGATACTATTGTTATGTCTAACTCCACACGAGCGAAGCTGTGGGCGTCCACTACCCAAACTATTTCAAAACATCCACCAATCCATCAAGAATTTTTTAACAACTACCTATCGTATACTTACTGTAGTAACGGTTACGAATTCGGTGTCACACTCGAGAGACCGGGTTCAACTATAAGAGGTTGCATAAATAAAAAAAATTATATTTTGTTGTATTGATGAAGGAACCCGTTGAGATTCAGAGGGCAGAGGACTAGGACTTTCGTTTACTAGGCGTAAACGAGACTTTTGCTATGTCTAATTCCACGCGAGCGAAGATGCGGGCGTCCACTAGTAATAAATACGCCCACTTGAGTTCAGCATCACCCTGTAGCTGCGGTTATCTGGTAACCCTAGCCGTCACAGTCCGGGGCGCGCTGTGCGACCGTCCCACGGCGTATCTCCTATCTTCACGGTGCGCCTCTCGACTGGCGAAAGTACGAGTAATTAAGGGCTCTGATTGCAGGGCTAATTGAGAAGCTGGACGATGCATTTTTTATTATTAACTAGCTTTAGGTAATTCCAGCTCCGCTTGCGTTCATTCTTAATACCGTGCAGAACTACCTTCTCAAATAATTGAAAATTTATCTATTAAATTATGATGGATTTATCAATTAAATTAAGGAATTTTATTTATTAAATTATGATGGATGGTTTAGCTATTAAGTATATTAAGTCAAAGTCAAATAATTTATTTCGCTATGAGGTGATTTTGGTGTATTTGCTTATGTGTTGGACTTTTTATTTTTATTTTGCATATTATTACGTTGTAGTTAGGAGCAAAATAAATTTCATTTTCATTTCATTTTTCATTTCAAAATTCTGACTGGAGATGATGAAGATTCAGAAATAGGTCTTCGATGAGCTGTGATGAATATTATTACCTTCCTCAAATTGGCTTTGAACACGATAGAGTTTGGAAAAGTTTAAGGGCCGACGGTGCGAGAGAGCAGGTGCCCACAATAAGCTCTGTACACTAGAGGACGTTGAAATGTGTAACTATTTACTAGTGGTGAAAATTTCGACGTGGATACTCGTACTTATTGGGTGATTAATACAACCAAGGCTTTTTTAAACATATTTTTTATTTACTGTTCTTTTTAAAAAAAATCTGATGCCTTTAAAGTACTGTTTAAAAGGTCTATATTATTACCTTTGCATCCGAATTCTCAGACTATATGTAAAAACTAGTGGACGCCCGCAGCTTCGCTCGCGTAGAATTAGACCCATCAACGACGTCTGCCCGCGTTCAGGTTGCCCACTTGACTTCAAAAACGGCATAGTTTCATACTAAATTTGCACCCCCGTTTTACCCCCTTAGAGGGTGAATTTTCAAAAATCCTTTCTTATTGCTCCCCTACGTTATAAAAGGAACACCTGTGCAAAATTTCAAGTTTCTAACCCTTATAGTTTAGGACCTGCGTTGATATTTCAGTCAGTCAGTCAGTCAGTCAGTCACCTTCTCCTTTTATATATATAGATGTCATCCACCTTAATTTCATCAAAACAATTTCCGCCTCAAAGACACTACCAATCGAATTCTGTTCTTCGAACTTCATTCTTGGTAAAATCAGTCGGATAAAACTCTCTCTCAAACAGTATAGATAATAGTATTCGGTAAATTTAATATTATTTGCTTTGTGGTATTAAATACAAACATGACATCCTACTTTTGTTGTCCTGAAGTGTACGGACCACCTGTTTTTCTTAAGGATCGAATACAAAAGAAAACGTTACCAACCGTTCACGAACATGGAACTTCTTGTGTCCAATACATTGCTTCTTACCTACTTAACTTTGTTTCATATGTATTTAAAACCGGCAATGTATACGCAGTTTTGTATTGACAATAGGTTGTTGCGGTTTATTATTGACGATTGTAACGCGCCATCTGTCGATGAGTCTTAAGACTTTTTAATTTGCTAAAGGTGGTTCTGTTACCCTGTGAATGTATAATAATATCGTGCGTTAATACGACAGCTTTTTAAAAGGTGGATGAAAGGTTATATGAAAGTATTGTCATTTACAGAACTAGAAGATAAAATTTATATTTTAGGCTTTTGATCAGATATAAATAAATATGGCATTCAAAGTTTGTAAAATGTTACCCTTAAGGGTGTAAAATAAATATAGGGGTTAATACATTTACGAATTAATTACAAATTTATTATGTTTTTTATGTATTTATTTTTATATTTTTATGTATTTATTATGTTTAATATCACGCGAGCGAAGCTGCGGTCCACTAGTAATAATAAAGCTAAAATAACATCATCATAATGTAAATATAAGCTCACGAAACTTTCGCAATGAATCATGTGTCCGCGGGATTGTGGGGGAGTGGTTAACCAGGAGTACAGGAGGTACAAGGAACAATAGCGAGTGACTTTATTTGGGGGCGGCAGGACATGCCGCCCTTACTTATATATAAACGGGAAAGTGTTTGTTGGTTTGTTGTAAGCATGTATTGTACCCGCAGGGTTTCTGTTGAGTATACTTGACACTGTAGCGTCCATAGCCCAATGGCTCGCGCCGATTCAATGTGATCGAAAGAGTTAAGCAACGACGGGCGCGGTCGGTTTGTGGATGGGTGACAGGTAGTGGCAAAATTTCATAGACGCTACCGTGCTTCGGAGGGCACGTAAAGCCGTCGGTCCCGGTTGTTTTCAATGTTGGAAACAGTCGTTAAGCTTTTTCGATGACCTTCGGGTGGCTTGAGAACATTCGACACTGGGTTGGTCACTAAGCCCTCCACCAATCCGCATTGGAGCAGCGTGGTAGAGTATGCTCTAGACCAGTGTCTGTGGGGGAGACCCGTGCCCAGCAGTGGGACGTCTATGGGTCGCAGCGAACTTATCTGTATAAAGTTAAATAATAAAAATGTCACTTTACTCCTTACATACGTAGAGCTCTCTCTACTGTAGTGGAGTGAATGGAGGACGTTCTAAGTGTCCCAGAAAAGTCTCAATGAAAATTTAAACTGCTATAGGTCCGCAGCCCCTTGCCCCGAGTGCCCGGCCGGGGCTAACGCAATAAATTATCTCTGGTCCCCGCCGGATACTCTACCAAATCATATTACAGTGCAAGTCGAGTACTAATGTTTTTAGCGGAACAGTCTGCTGTATTATATTTTGTATCTGTTGAAAATGGGTTAGTCACAGCGGTGACAGCGGTTGCTATCGCGCCTCTTACTGCCCGGGTTCAAATCCAAGTGGCGGTAATGAATATTTAAGAAGAAGAAAAAGAACACATTTAT
Organism: Carterocephalus palaemon; assembly: GCA_944567765.1. Lineage (NCBI taxonomy): Eukaryota > Metazoa > Arthropoda > Insecta > Lepidoptera > Hesperiidae > Carterocephalus > Carterocephalus palaemon. The sequence continues at coordinate 8,080,311 of OX155664.1, forward strand.
TTCAAAAGTAGACAATACAAATTAACACAATACAATTAATAATCGATAAAAATAATGAAATTTGATTGCACTAGTATTACTAGTAGCAATAGTTACCAGGGATCGAACCAGCAGTATCACCAGCTCAGTAGTCGCTTGCGACCACTACACAAACAATATCTTTCACTAACGTACATAAATATATAACATGTTGTTAACCAGTAATTTCGCACCAACAGATACAGTTTCCGTAGTGTAGCGGTTATCACGTGTGCTTCACACGCACAAGGTCCCCGGTTCGATCCCGGGCGGAAACATTTTTTTTGTTTAAATGTATAATTGAATTAGTTGAAGTATTAGGATGTGTGTTGTTGACGCCACCAATTTTTGCTGTGTAATATTTCAATTAAATTATAATGATATTAAATTATATTGTCATCAGAACTAAAAGTGCATACCAAATTTCAGATAAATCCGTCAACAGGAAGTGGGTCAAATTTCAATTACTAGATTTGACCCAAATAAATAAATAAACAGGGCAAGCTAAATAAAACCGTTTAAAAAGAAGCAATTTATTTGCTGGTGCTCCAATTTTGAAGTGCTGATACCGGTTACCTAATAAATAGGTGAGCATCTTAGTCCTTAAGGGTAGCAATGCATCTGGAATACACTTCAAACGAGAATATACGTACCGGCATCAAAGCCTTTGTCGAAGACCTTCGGGTGGGAGAACATTCGACACTGGGTTGGCCACTAACCCCTCCACCAATCCGCATTGGAGCAGCGTGGTGGAGTAAGCTCTAGAACTCCCGTAGCTGTGTCTGTGGGGGAAACCCGTGCCCAGCAGTGGGACGTCTACGGGTCGCACCGATATCTAGTTCTTATCTCCAGTTTTCCTATAGTTTCATACCGGTTTGATTCACAGTCTTTTTCAGGATGTCAGACTCACTGGTATTATTGCAAGTTGAGCTGCATGTTCGGTTGCTATTCTAGTTACAACAATAATGTATTATGAGATAGCCATAGTTGATATAGGTAGTTTGTGTTTATCCAGGACAGTTTGAATGATGAAAACCGTAGGCGAACAAAGCTCACCGACATAGTTCGCAGAGTTAGTAAGTTGAAGTGGCAAAGGACAGGCCACGTCGTTCGAAGGACTGACAACCGGTGGGGGAGAAAAGTCCTCGAATGCAGACCACGACTCGGAAAAGGGAGCACAGGCAAGGACCGGGCGGAGTGGTGTCGTTTAGGAGAGGCCTATGTCCAGCAGTGGACCTCAAAAGGCTGATGGGTGGATGGATGGAACCAGTTTAGTGGGAGGTAGTCACACATAATATGGGCCAAGAAAATGAAATAACGGTCCAAAAGTCAACTGTTTATACTCCCGCGCACACACACGCGAACACACAAACAAACACACACATCGCATCTGCTCGCTGCACCTGCGGCTATCGACCTGTTACTGTCGCTTTTTATACGTAACTGGTTTGTATGATGCGGACGGTGTTATTCTAGATGTACTCAGTCGATACACTTGTTCCATATTGAATGTTCTACAACACGAAGCGTAGGTTGTATAGGTTGTCTAAAAAATTTGTGTTGACTACAGATTAATTCATATTGTAAGAAATTGAGATTCACGGGACTTTTATGGTCAACTGTGGGGAAACCAGTCTACAATTAGGCAGAAATTAATATAAGTAATTATGAAGATTGATTTTAAAGTAAAAGATAGAAACTGCTATATGTTTGTGACAAAAATCAATGGGTAAGCGAAAACTATGGAAAAAATGTGGTTGAATGTGTGGTTGAGAGTCAGTATTCAATAATTTTATTTTCATCGAAGCGGTGTATTGGTAAGCGGTAAGCGGTGATATTTGTGTGGGTCGAGTTCGCGGGCAAAGCTACACTAATAACATATATTTTAACATAAATATACTCGTACCATAAAGCTTGAGAAAAGTTCTTTATTTAGTAAAACCTATTTAATTTTTTAAATAATTTGTTAAATGGTAGAATATACTGATGATAGTTTTGAGTGAAAAAAATGACACGGGCGATGAAAACAATTACCTTAATCTTACCTTGACCTAAGTACAAAGATTTGATCAATTTTAATTTTACAAAATGCAACTTGTCATTTTGGCATTTCTGGTTACAGTACATTTCAGTTTATCTACAACCTCTCTGCTTACAAGAATGATCTTCTATATGTACTTAGTGTTCTCGTAAGTCTTGTATTTCAATTTAACCGAACATAATTTTGCAAATTGCCACAGGCAGAAATCCAACTCCAGCTGAGTAGCTTACACAACTTAGTCCCTTATAATTACTTTAATTAAAAAATAATATTATGAATCGTTGGGTTTCACGAAGCAGATAAGTAATTGAAGAGAGATTTTGTGGATCCAATTTAGCCATTTTTATATTACGTTAACACATTTTTTATCCTATTATTTTATAAGTCTAAAATTAGTACAGTATAAAAGTACATATTGATCGGTAGATCATCGGTGTAACGAGCTTTACAATTGCAATCATATGACAGTTTCATGACCATACAAAGGTTAAAACATCATCCAATCGACCTGCCATAGTAGTATATTTATAGTCACAGGTAGGTGTATCGAAAGTTGGCAATGAGTATCGACAAACGGACTGACGGACGGACCGATGCGATGATGATGACGGACGTACAGATACAGAGGTGATCCATGTGTCACCATGTCCATCCAATATATGGTTCCTATACATATATTAAAAGCTGGAATTGTTTAAGAGAACAATTCCAGGTAACTATTAAATTCATTTGCAATTACTTATGAATGTTTTTCTTTAAATTTCCAACTGTTTGTGACTGGTTCCTATCGGCATAACACCGTCCATGATCAAGTCTCGCTGCGACCGGACGTGAGCCGTTTTTTTTTCGTTTTGTGACATCATTGCCTCTGTCTATTTAGTTATTTGTTGGCTGTTATGTGTAATGATGAGTGTTGTACATGACTAGTGGACGCCCGAAGCTTCGCTCGCGTGGAATTAGACATAACAATACGTTCACACCTAGTAATATTATATAGCCCATGTCACTCAGTGAAGATGCAGCTTTCTAATGGTGAAAGAATTTTTGAAATCGGTCCAGCAGTTTTTGTGTGAAAACATTACAAACAAATCTTTCCTCTTTATAATATTAGTATACTTAGATGATATGTGTTATGTAAGGATTACTGAGTCGCTCATAGCCCGGCCCGCGATCGTACGTGATGGACCTAACCTGGAGTTAAGCAACGTCGGGCGCGGTCGATAGTCTATATTGTTACCATAGTCCCCTACCCTTTTATTGGGGGCTAGCTACAATATGTTTTCGTCGGTCTCAGTGGCGTATGGTAGCCCCCAACAGCTTAGTGGCGTGGTTAGTGGCCATCTAATTGGTATGAGATCGAAGAAAATTCAAAGTGTTTGATGTATTAGAATAGAATAGTATAGAATAGAATATAATAGAATAATTATTTATTTTGCTTTGTACACAAACAAAAATTAATACAAAATAAATACAGTTCACAATATCATTTAAGTAGGTATTACAAAGCAAAATAGGACTGCACTCAGCATTTTCCATGATCCTAATAAATCATGACGCTGATTTTCAGTGCACCCCTGTTCTGAGTTAGTTTGATATTATTCATATTCTGTTTGTTGGGGGGGAGGGGGGTTTGCTCACGTCCGTAGGAGGAAACCCGAAGAATATGAAGTAGTAAATTGAAGTGGCAATGGGCAGGCCACGTCGTTCGAAGGACTGATAACCAGTGGAGAAAAGTCCTCGAATGGAGAGCACGACGTGGACAGAGACGACCTGAAGAAGACGGCGGGAATCCGCTGGTTTCAGAACGACCGCGTCTGACGTTGCTTAAATTGGTTATGAACGAAGAGAACCATAGGGTTAAGAGCGCTTCATTGTTAAGTTTAATTTGATATTCAAGTAAATATTTAAAAAAAAGATTTGTGCCTGGAACGAAATTTGGAGGGGATATATAGCTAAGCTGCGACCCATACACGTCCCACTGCTGGGCACGGGTCTCCCTACAGATATAGCTGAGCTAATATTGATGTGGTTGATAATATTAGTATTATTTGACTTACATTGATGTAGTTTCCGTAGTGTAGCGGTTATCACGTGTGCTTCACACGCACAAGGTCCCCGGTTCGATCCCGGGCGGAAACATTTTTTTAAATCACCATCATTATCACAACCCTTTCATTTATTAAACTGTCTTCACCTTCGGGGCAATTTAAATGGTTTCTGTATCGTAAGTTTGAATAAAGAATGTCTTCTTTATTCAAACTTACTTGACACTTAAACACTTAGGTAAAGTTATGAATGAATGAGTGATGAATGAATATAAATTTATTTAGACTAATTAACACAAGTATCGTAACAATATGCCTTTAAAATAAGTAAATAACTTATGTTCATATTTAACACTGAACTAACTCGATTTTAATCTATATATATAAAAGGAGAAGGTGACTGACTGACTGACTGACTGACATATCAATGCAGGGCCACTATAAGGGTTAGAAACTTGAAATTTTGCACAGGGGTTCCTTTTATAACGTAGGGGAGCACTAAGAAAGGATTTTTGAAAATTCATCCCCTAGGGGGGTAAAACGGGGGTGCAAATTTAGTATGAAACTTTGCCGTTTTTGAAGTTAGTGAATGTCTAATTCCACGCGAGCGAAGCTGCGGGCGTCCACTAGTCAAAAAATAAGCTAAGAGAGCTGCTAAAGCTGCAACCCATAAACGTCCCACTGCTGCACAGATCTAGAGCATACTCCACCACGCTGCCCCAACGCGGATTGGTGGAGATGTTAGTGGCCAACCCAGTGTCGAATGTTCTCAAGCAAGAAGATTGTTTTCACCAATGAAAACAACCGGGACCGACGGCTTTACGTGCCTGAAGCACGGTACAGAAACTATTATGAAGTGAAGTTTAATAATAACAAATTTGTTTAACTATGAACCAGGCTGCGGTTAGTCTGCTTTACTCGATTTGCGAACTAATTAATCGTAGACTAAAATATTACGATGCAATATGGTAACAACATTGCGATGAGTTATGGCAGCCGTTGAGTGATATCGTGCTGGTGATCGATTGAGGGGCTTCCGTCCCTGCAGAATTTATTGCACTCGTTAGTTTAAACCTTTTTGTTATGGATACAAGATAGCAAACGAGCTTGCAGCTCCACCCTGCCGCCTGACAACTGTGACTGACTTTGAACAAGACTCAATTAGGGAGTGGGATGGTAAGTTAGGTAAGTTAGCTGGGAGAGTTAATTAGAACATTAGTTGGTCAATTCGTTAGTGTTGTAATTACATGACATAATTTTTAAACCATCCCGTGCTCCCACTGCTGGGCACTGGTCTCCCCCACAGAGACTGCTGCGGGAGGTCTAGAGCATACTCCACCACGCTGCTCCAATGCGGATTGGTGGAGAGGTTAGTGGCCAACCCAGTGTCGAATGTTCTCAAGCCACCCGAAGGTCTTCGACAAGGCTTAACGACTGTTTCCAGCATTGAAAACAACCGGGACCGACGGCTTTACGTGCCCTCCGAAGCACGGTAGCGTCCATGAAATTTTTGCCATTAGCGGTCACCCATCCACAAACCGACCGCGCCCGTCGTTGCTTAACTCTTTCGATCGCATTTAATCGACGCGAGCCATTGGGCTATGGACGCTACTAGGTTGCAACTTGACCGCTCCTGACCGCTCCAATTCTGCTTACTTATGCATACATAATAAGTTCCAGCGCGCGAGGAGAGCTACGCGGAAGAGGTAATGGTAGGACTGGCAAAAAGTGTCGACAAGAAGCCATCTTGAAACTGGTTGCGTTGGCCGCCGTATCTATAGTCGCGCCTGCTATGGCAAAGCTCATAACCATGTGTCATATGGCAAAGTCATGTAATAGACTACTATTAGTCTTTAATAGACTAATAGTAGAACATTACTGGTGAAAAGTCTGCTTCACTTACCTCTGCTTATCTCTTAAAGGAAATACAGTCGTGATGATCTTTTTCGTATGAGCCCATTACTATTGAGAAATGCAAGAGTGTTGCTGGTTATTTAACTGGGGTTCAAATCAAGGACTTTCAGAGATAAGATTAGGATCAGAGATTTTATATTTATGTTTTAATAAATAAACTCTAATTGCTTATATCTAACGCATTTATAGCTTTTTTTTTTCATTTATTTTAATTAAATTTCATATGTATTACATAAATAAAAGTCAAATTTGCTCATCACTTTAAAACAATAATATGATCAAAACTTACTTACAGTTTTGATTTGGTTAAATTGTAATTTTTTTTATTGAATTATGTATGTATGTATTGTAGTAGTATTTATTTTATTGTATGTAGTATGCACTATGAATACCTGTCTCGTCTATGAATACGGCGTCTAATGGAGAAATCCAGTTCTAGATGTTGAATAAAATGTCAATTACATAAGCTGTACAAAGCCATGATCAAGGGTACGGGATCGCCAGGCGCTAGTGGCTGGTAATACGAGTAGCTGGTAATAACTGGTAATAACTGGTAATAACTGGTAATAGCTGGCTGCGACCATTCCGAACCTTTTATAGATGTTGAATTTGTTTGAACGTGATGATAATAATATGTAAGCAGTGAATTAGTATAGGAAATTAATCAGGATCCGATAAGAAGTAATTTTATTAATTTAATTAATAAAATCCTCCGCCGAAACCAATCCGCATTGGAGCACCGTGGTGGAGTATGCTCAGGACCTGCAGCTGTGTCTGTGGGGGAGACCCGTGCCCAGCAGTGGGACGTCTATGGGTTGCAGCTAAGTTGTAATCTATACTAATATTATAAAGAGGAAACATTTGTTTATAATGTTTTCATACAAAAACTACTGGACCGATTTCAAAAATTCTTTCACCATTAGAAAGCTGCATCTTCACTAGGCTATATAATATTGCTAGGTGTAAACGAAACAATTGTTATGTCTAACTCCACGTGAGCGAAGCTGCGGGCGTCCACTAGTTAGGTACATCATACGTACATAACATTACGATTGCATTACCTCGACGGGGTATATTATGATCCTATGTAGCTATTGCAATATCCAGAAAGAAATCAAGGCAGAAATCCGAACTCATAGTTATTAATGGGAATTTTTCGTTAGAAAAATTAAATGATACATTGCTTGAACAACCATCACAGCCACCTTCTGTCTCCTCTCGATATGGGAGGGGGGGCGACCACATTTCGCTTTTCTAATGCCTCCAAGAACATCATGCAGAATTCTCAGGCATGTTGGTTTCCTTGCAATGTTAATTAAATAAATAATAATAAGTATCTTGGACATTCACACACACGGCCATATGACTCCAAAGTAGGCGCGAGCCTGTACTATGGGTGTCAGAGACTGATATACATACATAGATATTTTTAAATACATACCTAAATAGATAATATTAACATCCAGACACAGAACAAACACAAGTGTTTGTCACCGAATATTTGTCCTGAGTGGGATTCGAAACCACGACCCCTGGCGCAACAGACAGGGTCACTACCGATTGCGCCAACGAGCCTGTCTAAAACCATTACAGCACATTGGTGGTTCTGGGACTTGAATCCAAACCCTCTGAAACAACCGCTATTCAGCCCTAAAACTGCCCAATTCAGTCACAACGTGCCCTCCATACAAATTTCTGTCATTAATTCATACAAACAAAGTGCCCCGAAAAAAGTATCCGAACTAAGTTCATTAATTAATTTATGAGATCCGGGATGGGCGAAACTGCCATTAAACGTATCATTAATTAATGTGGGCCATTGCGGGGATTTCGTAAAGGGAAAACGACTCGAACTATTTACTTAGTTATTCGTCTTAGTTAGTTATTTGTATTGTAATGGTATCTGGAGACTCGCTGCTGGGCACGGGTCTCCCCCACAGACATTGCTGCGGGAGGTCTAGAGCATACTCCAATGCGGATTGGTGGAGGGGTTAGTGGCCAACCCAGTGTCGAATGTTCTCAAGCCACCCGAAGGTCTTCGACAAGGATTAACGACTGTTTCCATTGAAAACAACCGGGACCGACGGCTTTACGTGCCCTCCGAAGCACGGTAGCGTCCATGAAATTTTGCCACTAGCGGTCACCCATCCACGAACCGACCGCGCCCGTCGTTGCTTAACTCTTTCGATCACATTGAATCGACGCGAGCCATGGGCTATGGACGCAACTAGACCTCTATTAGTAGGTAATCTCCAATTTCTTGGGAAAAATAAACATGATATTTATATTTAATGTGTTGAATGCGCTTCAGTAAAGCTTAAGTAATTATTCAATTCTGTGTAAAATATAAAAACGAAACCTAAAAATCCTTTTATAAAGCAACGAAATCAGATGAATGGAACTATATTATATTATTAACAGGAGTCGGTAAAAAGGCTGTGCCTAATTACTTTATTCATTAAGTACCGCCCTTCGCTCAAACAGAGCCTCCAGAGCTTTTGTTGGGGCTTTCTTTTTACGTGAGAGCAAACTGGCCTGAAATATCTCACAATTGATGTGCTTTTTGTTTAATTTTGCGAGCTTTTGTAACTGATATAGTGCGTGTTGTAGCTTCGCTCGTGAAAGATAAGTGCTTTCATATTTATTGCGTTAACTCAATAAGCTTATTTCGTTCACGGTAGAAACGAATAAGGTCTGAACGGAAAACTAGCGCTTCTAAGTAGTTCTATATAGGCTAGCATTATACTGAATGCAGACTTTTTTGTTATGTGATTTCACAACTTTTATGTCTTTTTTAAGAATCGATGAAGTAATTGCTCTGGTGTTCGTTACTCAACGTTACTGCTAAGCTAGGGTCTTGGGTTCGCTATCCGGTTCAGCCAAAGTATAATTGAAGTTTAATCAACTGACAACCCATACACGTTCACTGTTGGGGTCTCTCCCAAAGCCACAGCTGCAATCCACATTGGTGCAGCGTGGTGGAGAATGCTCTAGACCTCCCGCAGCAGTGTCTGTGGGGGAGACCCGTGCCCAGCAGTGGGACGTCTATGGGTCGCAGCGAAACTTAGTAAAACTCGTAAAAATCTCGTCTAGCCCCTAAGACTGTCACAGACGTGTTGCTACCCTTGACAACTAAGTTGGTCAAAAAAAGGCGATAACTAATTAAAAGTGAGAGTTCAATCACCTCTGCCTACCGCTTCGAGGAAAACCAGGCGTTATGTTCTGTCATATAAAATATTCCCGTCGCTCCTCCAACCCGTTTAGCGCGAACCCGCAGGAACAGGAAGTTGTCAGTTTCCGAAAACGCGCGTAATTTTTTCGCGCGCGTCATGGCGTCGCTTCCGGTGCCGCCGTGACGTCATGTCTCTTCCGGTCTGTTTGGCGCGATAATGATCACCGGGATTTGTGACTGGTGGAAGGTTTAGCTTATTTGATGTATAGTTAGTTAACTTGTAAAAGATTATTGGGTGTTTAGATATGTATTGTAGTATTTAGTATATTAATTTATGATATTTATTGGTAGGAAAAGATTATTGGGTGTATACATACGTATTGTAGTATTTATTACCTACCTATATTAATTTATGACACTTATTGGTAGGTTTATTTGAAATTTAGCGCCTAATAAAGCACTATAGGCTCGTATAGTAAGTAAGATCATTATAAAAAAGTGACATAGGCTATATAATATTACTAGGTGGAAAACGAAACTATTGTTATGTCTAATTCCACGCGAGCGAAGCTGCGGACGTCCACTCGCTGCGACCCATAGGCGTCCCACTGCTGGGCAAGGGTCTCCCCCACAGACGCCGTTGCGAAAGGTCTAGAGCATACTCCACCACGCTGCTCCAATACGGATCGGTGGAGGTGTTAGTGACCAATCCAGTGTCGAATGTTCTGAAGACACCTAAAGGTCGTGGATAAGGCTTAACGACTGTTTCCACCATTGAAAACAACCGGGACCGACGGCTTTAGGTGCCCTCCGAAGCACGGTAGTGTCCATGACATTTTGCCACTAGCTAGCTAACCGACCGCGCCCGTCGTTGCTTAACTCTTTCGATCACATTGAATCGACGTGAGCCATTGAACTATGGACGCTACATTTCAATTAATTAATCCAGATGTGGTTTAACTAATGTGTTGTAAATAATGTAACTCGGTAAGGAATACATCGGATGCGACCATGTAATGAACGTAAAAGGGAGGTTAGTTTAGATTTACTTTTGTTAATCCATACCTACTTATATTATAATTTATAATTTTTATAATTATATTATAAATGCGAAAGTAACTCTGTCTGTCTGTCTCGCTTTCACGGCAAAACTGCTGAACCGATTTAAATGAAATTTGTTACACAGATAGTCTAGAGCCTGAGAAAGGACACAGGCTACTTTTTAATTGTAAAAAAGTGTTGTAAAGGGTTGAGAAGGGGGATGAATGGTTGTACTATGAAAGTATTGTCATTTTCAGACTTTTCAGAACTAGAAGCATAAAATTTATATTTTAGGCTGTTGATTAGATATAAATTAATATGGCATTCAACATTTGTAAAAATTAACCCTTGGGGGTGTAAACTAAACAAATTTGTGGTCCTAAAGTTAACGCGTTAAGAAGAATCTATTATTATCTCTAATTCCACGCGAGCGAAGCTGCGGGCGTCCACTAGTTCCATATATAACATTCCCGCTCATTTAAACAGGTCTACCTACCTACTTAGCCAAAGTAAGTGTGAGCTGAGTGTGGATAATCTCTCTCCTCCCGCATTACGTAACCGTACCCTCAACGCCCTCATTATTTCGTCACTTGACTTATTTTTTTGCCTCTATTGTGAAGCGTAAAGACAATGCGCTTCCTGGATCGGGTGTCGAACCTGCACCATTCAGGATTGGCTGTGCTTGCCGTCACTAATCTTATGTTGGAGTTGATGGTTATGTAATTAGCTTTTTATAGGCAAGTGGTCGTCGGTTTTGTCTACGCAGACGAATTAAGGTTTTGATTTTATCCATATAAAAGTTCTTATTCTTTTTATTAGTCAAATTTAGTCTTTTTACTTGTTGTTAGATTTTTTTTAAGGTCCATTGAATTTGTTGTTTTTATTGTAATTGTACGTAATTTGGCAAAATAATTTTTTCAACGTTCTATTTTCTATTTTTATTTTATTTTCGCCTTTCTATTAGTACAACACACTGTTGGGTCTGCTCTCAGAATGAGAGTGGTTATATAGGTTATAGTCCAGCATGATGGCCAAGAAATTAAATGCCACTTGTTATTACGGTAAAGAACACATCGTGAGGAAACCTGCATGCCTGAGAGTTCATCGTAATGTTCTCGGAGGCATGTGAAGTCTGCCAATCCGCACTTGGCTAGCATAGTGGACTAAGGCCTAATCCCTCCCATTCTGAGAGGAGACCTGTGCCCAACAGTGGGACAAAGAAAGTGTTGTGATGATGATGATGACGATGGCTAAGTGCGAGTTGGTAGATTTTACATGCCTTAAGGCGCGGCCACCCTAGATTTCTATCCAAACGAGATTCATAATTTTTACAAAATCAATAATTTGTGAATTTATGGTAATTACGACCATAGACTTATTTTACACTGTATTTTGATCTGGTTTGTAATGCACGTATTGATGCGACAATAGTGCGCAGAAAACTGGAGGTTTCAGGGGAAATATGGCGCAACGATGTATCATTCCGTTGAGGAGAATAACAACAAACTAGGAAATCAACAAACACACTTCCGTATTTATAGATTACTAGTGGACGCCCGCAGCTTCGCTCGCGTGGAATTAGACATAACAATAGTTTCGTTTACACCTAGTAATATTATATAGCCTTTGTCACTCAGTGAAGATGCAGCTTTCTAATGGTGAAAGAATTTTTGAAATCGGTCCAGTAGTTTTTGTGTGAAAACATTACAAACAAATCATTCCAATTTTATTATATTAGTATCGACTAAGGGACGCCCGCAGCTTCGCTCGCGTGGAGTTAGAAGACATTGAGGCAGCTTGATTTATAGTTGCTACTTATTATTCTCATGAACATTACCGGAAAAACTCTACCATGTGAAACCCTAGGAAACCCTCCTTATTTTCCAGGTATACGTTAGCCTGAATAAATTGTTTTCACAGCCTGGACAGACAATTCTTTTCTTCACTTTAGTCAAAATTTTCAACCCCTTTTCAGGTAGGTAGGATGTAAATTAAAAAACACTGAATTTATATTTGAGACAGTAGGTATAAAACAAAGGTGGTGGTATACAATATATGTAATATGTTTATAACGAGTAGCCAGCTCTCGCAGCTTTTGCTTATAAGATGTTATCATTGAAAATGAATTTTTTTCATCATCTGTCAATAAAATACTTCATACAAATTGCATACTCTTCAAACAAATGTGTTGCCGGTTTGGTAGACATCTGTTTACTTCTCACATCTGCCATTCCCGCGCAAATGTCTCAAGATGGCGCCAGTAAAAACCATTCTCAATCCACATGCATCCACGTCTTCGATGAGTGTTTATCTCAAATAGATACATTTCTTGGCAGCTCATACTGTAGTGAAGTAACACTTATCGATATTTTACACCGCGGCACGTGGTAGATAGAATTATCGATAATTTTTTCTTCCTCACCTGTCGTGCAAGGTGATTGCACACCTGCGCGGGAGTGTGCGAGTTCTATTCTCGTAAAGGTCATAGATGTTTATGGTCTATGGTCCTTTTTAATTTGTGTACATACAAAAAAACATAGACACTTTTATGATTATAGGTAGTCATCATAAAAGTGTCTATGTTATGTCAGCTTAAGGTATTTTGTAAGGTGTCTAGCTTTTCAGGGAAGGAACAAGTAAAAGAATGGATATATAATTAGCATGCATAACCCCCACAAATATAATAAGATTAATAAGTGTGCCATATACACGCCTAGTTCCAAGACGGTCACAGATGCGTTGCTAACTTTCAGAATGGTCTAGCCTCTACATAATTAGTTTTTATTTGTATGAGACATACAGAGGTTTATTAAAAGTGCTCATACTCGTAAATCTAACATAGCTACAATTAATAGGCGTCTCACTGTTGGGTATGGTTCTGCCACATTACCCTTTCTTTGTCCCACTGTTGGGCACGGGTCTCCTCTCAGAATGGGAGGGATTAGGCCTTAGTCCACCGCGCTGACCAAGTGATTATTAAGGATTAGCAGACTTCACGTGCCTTCGAGAACATTATGAAGAACTCTCAGGCATGCAGATTTGTTCTGTTGTTGTTGTTGTTGTGATTAGGACAGATGGCATTCAAAATCTGTAAAAATTTTACCCTTAAGGGTGTAAAATAAACATAGGGGATAACACATTTATGGATTCATTACTGTGGAGCTAAAGTTAACGTGTTAAGAAGAATCTATTATTATGTACATAATGTCTAATTCCACGCGAGCGAAGCTGCGGGCGTCCACTAGTTCCTGGATATATTAAACTTGCTCCACATAGAAGAGTCAAGGGCATGTTTTTTTTTAAATGGTTCACCTGCCGTGCACGCGCCGAGCCGTCTTCCTGAGGAAAGGGTGAGTGGTCCAAGTCAAAGGATGTAAGCTTATAGTTTTCTATAGCTCGAGCCCAGATTCTAGCCTAAGCACAACATAACATAACACCTGTATTTCCCTATTTCAAATTCTCTACCTATTCTGATTAGGGTTGCCAAAATTTTTTCGACTAAATATAGTATTTTCCATAATAAACTATTAAAGTTTAAAGTACACTCTAAAAAAATATAGTAGGTATTGAAAGGAAAGAGCATAAAAGAAATTCGAATGGTAATCAAAAACTACAGGACCGATTTCAAAAAGTCTTTCACCATTAGAAAGCTGCATCTTCCCTGAGTAACATAGGCTACATAAGATTACTAGACATAAACGAAACTATTGTTATGTCTTATTCCACGCGAGCGAGCTGCGGGCGTCTACTAGTTTTAAAAGAAATTCAAACATTGACGGGCCCGTTGGCGCAATCGGTAGTGACCCTGTCTGTTGCGCTAGGGGTCGTGGGTTCGAATCCCACTCAGGACACTTGTATTTGTTCTGTGTCTGGATGTTAATATTATCTATTTATGTATGTATTTAAAATATCTATGTATGTATATCAGTCTCTGAAACCCCTAACACAGGCTCGCGCCTACTTTGGGGTCAGATGGCCGTGTGTGAGAATGTCCAAGATATTTATTTTATCATTATTATTATTGAACTTGGACCACGCACCGCCATCTATCCGTAGCAAAAACTTAATTAGTTTCAACGATGTCACCTGTTCGCTTCTATTTAATGACGATAAATATACCTTGGGATGCCTTAAACACGACCTACAGGTTTTTACGGTGTTTTATTGGTGTTTATCAAACAAGCATGCAGCTTCACGCGGGCTTACTTGAAGATAACTGTATAATGTAGATCAGCCTTTCCCAAATAACGCCCACTTGTGGGCGCTGCAGGCCTAAAAGGCGGTAAGAGACCCAGAATAAAAATGGGGGCATCCTATTGCGCTCAGATTTCAAGTTAACTCTTGCGAGTATAGTAAAAGTCTCGTTTAGAATTAATGCTTAATCTCCGCTTATATTAGCAATAATTAATTAAATAAATTTGAAGTTATAGTGAAAAAAATGGGGGCGCTAAAAAATTATTTATTCTCAAAGTGGGCAGTCGACAAAATAAGTTTGGGAACAATTAGTGCAGTTAGCTCTTATTGTTTTTCACTATATTATGGTGATTCCTATGTGGGAGGGAGGAAGGTGCTGCGTGCTAGAAGGTATAAACCACCATACTTACATCTTTGTTCGCGGATTGTTGATTAAAACAAAGTAAAAGTAAACAAAGTACCTAGATTAATCCTTTGTTTATCTTATATCCATTAAAACATATGTATTCAGTACTAGGAATACAGTACAAACAGTACAATATATCCGTTCTATGAAAGCCGACGGACTGACAAGGGTAGTTCTAGGTAAAAGCAGAATAAAGCGTTTTCATCAAATGTTCAACAGTATTGTTTAGAAGCTACCAGGAATTGTGGAATTAATATAACATAGTTTAGTGCCTTTAATACCTACTAATAATTTATGGATTCTCGTTATCCGAAAATATGTATTTTTTATAATATACTTTCATTTCAAAATGCCGTTTCATCGTTAACTTTAGCTCCATAAATTTGTAATGAATCCGTAAATGTGTTATCCCCTATGTTTATTTTACACCCTTAAGGGTAACATTTTTACAAACATTGAAAGCCATATTTATTTATATCTATTCAACAGCGTAAAATATAAATTTTATGCTTCTTGTTCTGAAAATGACAATACTTTCATACAACCTTTTATCCTCCATTTCAACCGTTTGCAACACTGTTTTCCAATTAAAAAGTAGCCCATGTCCTTTTACAGGTTGTAGACTATCTGTGTATCAAATTTCATTTAAATCGGTTCAGTAGTTTTGGCGTGAAAGCGAGACAGGAAGACAGACAGAGTTACTTTCGCATTTATAATATTCGCTTCGACCCATAGACGTCCCACTGCTGGGCACGGGTCTCCCCCACAGACACTGCTGCGGGAGGTCTAGAGCATACTCCACCACGCTGCTCCAATGCGGATTGGTGGAGGGGTTAGTGGCCAACCCAGTGTCGAATGTTCACAAGCCACCCGAAGGTCTTCGACAAGGCTTAACGACTGTTTCCACCATTGAAAATCAACCGGGACCGACAGTTTTACGTGCCCTCCGAAGCACGGTAGCGTCCATGAAATTTTGCACAACAACCCACCCACAAAAGTAGTAGGGATTCGCCGGTTCTGACTCAGGGCGGTCCGGCTCTAGCTCAGAGGGTATAAATTGCTAACTTCGGGACCGACCCCGGCTAAAAAAAAAAAAAAAGTTTGGTGTCGAATTGTATGTTTTCGGCCATGCCCGATCGAATGCGCTCATCCATTCTTTGCTAACTTGCGTATTAACAAAGATAGCTTTTCCATTACTTAAGCTCTACTTCGTTATCTAATCACCCATTGTTCATGTCATTAGGGGTTGCTCACTCGTAGCTCGCGCAAAAAATAATCTCTAACCTCTAACAATAGCTTATCGATTTGCTAATGAGGCGATGATAAGTAACTGGTGTGGGTATACTTTTATGAAATCAAAGAATTGTTGTTGATAATATATTTTTATTTCGTATTAAAACTTGTATTAAATAATTGAATTAATCTCATATCATTACAAATAGTGTTGTCATCAAACAATTTCAGAAAATGATTCATTGATTTCCCATGAAATTTAAAATATAGGTACATGATGCAATACTCTCCGCAAACAGGAGTGAAATCATTTTGGATTCGATATACGTTATAATTCCACATCCTAGAATTTCGTTGTAAGTAACACTTATGATATTTTTGAGGTGGCCGGCCATATGAATCAAAGTACTGACCAAAACCATTCTCATCTATGTGCATGGCAACCCAGTGTGATCCGGGTTTGTTGTCTGTATCTAAGTTACTTATGACATACATTGGAGTAGGAACAAATATTGGTAGTCGATTAGCTGCATAGACATTACATTCAATGCTTGGATCAATTTTACTTAAGTAATGTTGTATTTGTACGGTATCCATAGTTTACGTTGATAAGATATCTCTTCAGTTCCACGGACTCATTAAGAATGTGGACATTGTTATTGATACAGCATTTTTAAATGTGTGTCTGCAACCTATTACTGAGTCACTGCAGGCTCTGGTCTCCTCTCAGAATGAAAAGAATTCAAGCCATAATCCACCACCCTGGTCAATAACGGGTTGGTGGACTTCACATATCTTTGAGAACATTAAAGAACTCTCAGGCATGCAGGTTTCCTCACGATGTATTCCTTACTGTTAGAGCGTGATATTGAAATGTTTCAAACGCACATAACTTATAAAAGTCACTGGCTGCGTGCTGGGATTTGGACCCGGGCCTTCCAAGTAAGAGGCCGAATTCTTAGCCACTAGGCTATCACCGCTCCTTTTTAATGTACGAGGGTTGAATATGGTATATGGAGGAAAGAAAATAAAGAAATACTTTGAATATTTGTATTTATTATAACATTTAAACATTAATCTTAGCTACTAAAATCTACTGAAATATTACGATGCTTATCGATTTCTATGACATTATCAAATTCTGCATAAACAATACAGTTAATAGTTTGAGTGAGAGCAGATTCAAAACGAACTTCTAGTCTTACACTACCATGTTTAATAAGATTCCAATGACTCAATGAGTTCGCCGATAAGTCAGGAGTTAAATCAAATGCAAGCAAACAATAACCATTAGCATACTGCTCTCTAGAGATTGCGTTACTAGATGAATAATGTTATCACGTTTCCGGTATTTTACCTTTATCTGGTCAGGAATGCTTACGAGCTCGATAAGTTCTCAAGGCTTACGACTATATAAGCTCGGTCATGCTTAGAAATACTCGCAGTTACTTGTGTTTAAGTTTGTGAAGTGTCCTACGTTACTATGGAGGTAAGTTTTTTTTTAATTATGCTGTTACTTATTACTGTTCCATCTTATTTTGTGGACTTGACTATTATATTTTGTTATAAATTCTTTTAAAAAGTTCATTTTTTTTTGTTCTTACAGAACTCTATTGACATTCACGAACAAAACACTTTCAAAAACTACTATCACGATCTATCAAATGAAGAGGAGAGTCAAGATTTAATTATACCATTCGTAACTCCGCAAAATCTTAAAAGGAGCAGAGCGACTGATTGTTTAGATAATTTTTTCGAGCCATCTAAAATAAAGAGAAAAAAATTATGCTCGACAGTATCTCGAAATTGTCAAAAAAAAGGGAATTCATGTATTTCAACCAATGCAGATGACGGAGCAAAAAAGACTCATCTAATTAAAATAGATATTTATGACATGAATACGATATCAAAAATATCTCCTCAGGAACAGTGGAAACATGCTCAGTATCGTTTAAAATATTATGTAAACGACTGTCATATAAATTATATTAATACGAAGAAATTAATATGTGCCGTAACTAAAGAGATCGTAGATATGGAAACTACAAAACAATTTCATTTTGATACTAAAAATTGACCCTGCATTAACTAATTACGGTACTTACGATTGATTATCTTTTATTTTGTTTTCACCCATTATTTCTATTCCTAGTCACTATGATTAAATATGATTGTTTCTAATGACACTTAGCCTATGACTAATGAGTTGTGTATATATAAAAAGGTTCAACAGCATTTATCAGTCTAACAGAAACGTACCAAACTTGGTCAAGTAAAGATCAATAAAAAAATATTACGAACAAAGATGGAAGAATATTTATATGATATCAACATTGACGAAGAGTTATGTAAGATTTGTGATGAAGTAGAAATTAAGATGTTGCTTGATGATGGCTATAATGAGGAACTTTCAAGAATATTCGACAGTACTGAGACAAATATTACGTAAGTTAAATCTTTTTTTTTTTTTGTGTAGAAATCATTTCATCAATTATCTTATATTATGTTCCTTATTGTAACACATTTTTTTAATTACAGTCAGCAAACAGGAGGATCACTTAAGAGAACCGTTGATATTGATAATAACCCGAAAAATATCAAGATAATAAGAACAGAGCCATCAACGTCAACGTCCAGCAGCAGTACCGAACTTGGTAAAGTTAAATGTAATTTTTGTCAAGTCTTAGTAAAAAAGGAGTATTTCACAAATCACTTAAAAAGTAACGATCATAAAGATATTGTTTCCAAATTACATGAATCTTTGAAAAACGTTTGTGTTATCGAATCCGCTTTTGGGCAGCGAATAATATCGTATAAAATTTGTTGCCGCCATAATACGGTTTAGTGGATTCATAAATTTTACCCATATCCCTCATCCATCATCCATCCCTCTCCCACGCACGCTCAAGCCGATGCACTCGCTAGAGAGGGACGAGACGTAAGATGTCAAAACGTCAAATCAGTCTACGATAACCGCTCGCGCCGCTCGTATTGCATCGGAACGTTGCAATAAAATTAAACCTTTATAACCCTGTTGAAACCCAAAAATATAGTAGTATAAGTGAAGGAACTGAAGCAGGGATCCCTGGGGAAGTGAAGTTTGGTGTGTGCCTGACGAAAATTACGAGATTGCGCTGGATTACCGCGCGCCCTGCCGGCGAGCCGCCTCAACGTGTGTAAGGTAAGCGTGCGTGGCTTCCATTCGTCCACCTCCTCAAACCACCAGCTCATCACCTTCAAAAATACAGTCCACTAACCGCAAGGTCTAGTTTAGACCTCATCCGCCGCTTCCGCGCCTCCATAGTTGGTCACTTCGAGCCGAATAATAGTACCATACTGGTACTTAGATCCGAATACCTACGGCCCAGCGGCCCTATAATTCGGCTTAGCCGGGGGGGATCCTATCACTTACTATTATATGTATTTATATATCTGTATCTTTATAATATATACTTAATCCCGCAGTCTATACACCCGCAGTCAGTATTTATATACTTAACCCCGCAGTCAGTATTTATATACTTTATCCCCGCAGTCTTATGTACCCGCAATAGATACAGATTCATATATAAAACGCACCGCACCTTGTAATATTTACTCATTTTAATCGTTTTCTTATTGTTTACGCATAACAACCCGCAGTTAAATGAGTACTTAATACCTATTACAAGTGTTAAAATCGTAGACTCAATTTCGCCCGTTCAGTGTTTACAGTAAAACCTGAATTGTGATTTATTTCCTACTAGGTTAGTTGTTCATAGTATAATACAAATACCTATAAAGCGAGTTAGCCGGTAGATCTGTAGATAATATACATTACGCGCCGCAATACCTACATTCATTTGCTCGAATTAGTGGGTATTTATTCATATTGGTACCGCCGCACCGCGATTACTTTAAATTAGTTTTCATTCACTATCTCATTTAAAATGCCTAAACAGCCACATAAAACCGACAGTACCGAAAGTAAAGAGGACTGCGGTTTGGCTACTAACGTTGATTTGTTAATGTTAGAAGCAAAACGCAAGGAATTGTTTGCGCGTGCGCAATCAATTTATAACAAGGCGCAGCTTGCCTTTAGGGATCAGTCGCAGAAGGATGACTTCTTAATATCAATAGAAACCATTGATGATTTGAAACTAGATTTTCGCAACGCTCAAGATGAATATAATAGGACATTGCTGACTATTGACCCTGCAAAAATACCTAGTTTTCAGTCATACTTCGCATTTGAAGATATGTTTTGTTATATTAAAAAGGTAGCTAAACAATTAAATTCAAATATTGATAATTCCTGTTCGAATAACGACAGACTTTCTTCGATGCCTAGGAGACCTGTATTGCCGCCTATTGAGCTGATAACCTTTGATGGTGACATAAAAAAATGGCCGCTGTTTTACGCTAGTTTCAAGTCAACCGTTCATGATAATTATTCATTGACGGATGATGAGAAACTTTACTATTTAATAGGTAAATTGTCCACTAAGGTTCAGTCTACATTTGCAGGGATTTCACCCTGTGGTGAAAATTATAACATCATTTTACAGTCCCTTACGGATCGTTACAATGATGTTCGTACAATAGCGTCCTCTTATATTGATCAAATATTAAATGTTAAATTAACAGGTTCCGCATCCGCTTCTAATTATGAAACATTTATAGATAAAATTGTAACCGCAACTAACGCTCTTAAAAATTTAAAAATAGATAACTTAGCTGATTTTATTCTTTTTCATATTTCTATAAAGAAGTTAGACACAGATACGATACGTGCTTTTGAAAATAGTTTAGGTACCAATCCACTTCCCACATTTGAGGAATTGTCCGCATTTATTAAAAAACAATGTAGGGTGTTCTCACATTCTTCGATAAATAATAAATCCCGCGCAACGGCTTCCGTTGTTAATAATTATAATCCGCGTAATAAGATGTCCGCGCCTAAAACTCAATCTTATGTCGCGTCGGTAGCAAACAAGTGTCTGTGTGACAATGTGGTCCACGACCATTACTATAAATGCCCGCTGTTTCATTCATTAACGCAGTCAGCCCGCTTTAAATATGTTAAAGAACATAACGCGTGTATTAACTGTTTAAGTAGCAAGCATAAAGTCAGTAATTGTAACTCCCCTAAGAACTGTCGCAAGTGTCTACAAAGACACCATGTGTTGTTATGTACACGCATAGATAACAGTGCAGAGCACGCGCGGCCGCAGCCCAGGTGCGCGAGCCCCGCGCCGGCGCCCGCGCCGAAGTCTGACGCATCATCGAATGTAAACAACACTCAGGCCTCCTTGTGCTCGACCTCAGTCCGTGCCCTTAGGCCGGCTGGACCGAACGCTGACACAAGCGAGCGCGCTTCTCACTCCTCAGTATTATTACCTACGGCCCGTGTCGTTATGTACGACGTCGCAGGGAATAAACACATTGTCAGGTGTCTTTTAGATAGCGCATCGCAAAGCAACTTTATCACCATCGACTGTTGCAATCGCTTAGGTATAAATAATTATAACAATTCGCACCTGGTGATTATAGGTATAGGGGGTTCGAAGCATTCGGTAAAAGATTCTACAGATGTTACAATTCATTCCCGCCTTAACTCGGATATCAGATATGATCTTACGGCACTTGTTGTTGACAAGATAACTCACGACTTGCCCGCCGTGTCTGTAGACCTTAATGCATTGCATTTAGATTCATTATCGCTTGCTGACGATGATTTAGGCAGTTTTAAAAGAATAGATGTACTTATCGGTGCATCATTATTCTCGCACCTTTTACAGCCCGACTCGATGTCGAGCAACGCGTTGCTACCGCCGGCCGCTGTCAACACTGTGTTCGGCTATGTTATTATGGGATCGGTTCCCATTTTACATAACCAACATAGTTATACAACTTCGTGTTGCGCGAGTATTCATGACTCGATGGATACTCTAATTAAAAGATTTTTCGAATTAGAGGAGATTACTGCTCCGCCCGCTCATAGTAAAGATGATCTTCATTGTGAAGACATTTTCCGCGCTACCACTGTACGTGATGGGAGTGGTAGATATACAGTTGCGTTGCCTTTCAAGGGTGACGTACATACGCTAGGAGACTCGTTTGCAATCGCTCGAAAACGTTTCTTATGTTTAGAAAATAAACTACAAGCATCGCCAAGCTTACGCACCGCATACGATAATGTCATTCGTGAATATATCGCTAAAAATTACTTATATCCCGTGACAGGTGAAGACATTCAGTCCAAGCCCACTTATTACATTCCGCATCACGGGGTGATAAGAAATGATAAGTCAACTACTAAGCTCAGAGTTGTCTTAGATGCTAGTTGTAAGTCTACTACTAATGTGTCCTTGAATGACATTATGTACTCGGGCCCTAATTTACAGGGAGACTTATTTTCGATTCTCATTAATTTTAGGCTATTTGCCGTAGCGCTCTCCGCCGACTGTAAACAAATGTACCTACAGATAGGCGTTAGAGAATCGGACCGCTGTTTTCAACGAATCTTATATAGATTCAACCCGCGTGAAACATTACAAATTTTAGAATTTGCCCGCGTCTGTTTTGGTCAGAAGGCCAGCCCATATCTGGCTCTTCGTGTCGTGCAGCAGCTCGTCGAGGACGAGGGCAGCAGCTTCCCTGCTGCAGCAGAGATCCTTTCCAATTCATTATACATGGATGACATAGTTTTTAGTGTAAAAAATAATTCTATGGCCATCGACACAAGCCAACAGCTGATACAACTGTTTAAGGCTGGTGGGTTTGACCTTGTTAAATGGGTCTGCACCTCCCCAGCGGTCTTACGTTCAATCCCGTCATCGCACAGGTCGACTCCGGACATTGAGTTCGATGAGTCCGTTCAGCACAAGGTTCTGGGTCTACACTGGAACCAGGTCAGTGATAGCCTTTATTTCAAGGTTGGCGCTCCAAGCGAAGGATGCACAAAGCGTATAATATTATCCACGGTCGCAAGGCTGTGGGATATTTTAGGGTTCGTGGCTCCTGTCACACTTCATGCCAAACTTCTTATCAAGGAACTTTGGTTATTGAGGTGTGGCTGGGACGAAAGCCCACCTCGCCATATTGTTGCTATCTGGAAGCAATTTTGTAAGGAGCTGCCTGTGCTGAACGAGCTGCGTGTACCGCGGCACCTGGGGGTCGCTGATGGTTGCGAAGTAAACATAGTTGGCTTTGCAGACGCAAGCGAACGTGCCTATGGTGGTGTCGTGTACTTGCACATCACTCACCGCAGTGACACCTCCGTCAGGCTCGTGTGCGCCAAGTCCAAGGTAGCACCTTTGAAGGTACTTACCGTCGCTAGATTGGAACTCTGCGCTGCCCTGCTGTTGTCCAAGTTATTACGCATAGTCTTTGACAATTATAAGTCCCGCTATCATATTAATAAAATATTCGCATTTAGTGATTCTAAAGTAGTGTTATGTTGGTTAAAAGCCTCTCCGCACCGCTGGCAGACATTCGTGGCAAACAGGGTTACAAAAATAGTTGAAAACATACCTGCCGACAGTTTTCATCATATTGCAGGTATTGAGAACCCTGCAGACTGTCTGTCCAGAGGTTTGTCACCGGCTAAATTACTCGATCATCCTCTGTGGTTCAATGGGCCACCGTGGTTGACACGAGACACTTTAGAATGGCCAATTAATAACGCATTTGATACTTACTTGGACAACATACCAGAACAGAAATTATGCACTAATGTTGTAGCCGCTAACTTAAAAATTCCGTTTTTATATGAGCTGGCTAAACGCTTCTCATCCTTTTTAAAATTGTTACGCGTCGCTGTTTATGTATACCGCTTCTTAAAATTACTCCCGCGTTCTAACGGTTCAGTCACCAGTTCAGAACTTCAATTTGTAGAAACCAAACTTATTGGTGCTCTTCAAAATGTTTATTTTTACGAAGACATTGTTAATATAAAAAACAAAAGACTTTGTCCTTCTTCCGCGTTACTTAAACTTAAACCGTTCTTAGATAAGGATGGGCTTATTCGTGTTGGCGGCCGACTTTCAAACTCTGCCGAGGAATACGCATACAAGCATCCATATGTCTTGCCGCGTAGTGATCATATAGTCAATTTGTTAATTGACATGTATCACGAACAGAACTTACACGCCGGTCCTGAGCACTTAATGTCTCTGTTGCGGCAGAAGTACTGGATCCTCGCAGCCCGCAATATCGTACGGCAACGCATAAACAAGTGCAACACTTGTTTCCGATCGCGACCGAAGCCGACGTATCCTATGATGGCTGACCTTCCAGCCCAACGAGTGAACCGTATGGAAAAGACATTTTCCCATACTGGTGTCGACTACGCTGGGCCGCTGACATATACGCCACACCGCGCGCGTGGAGTCAGGACTCTCAAAGCCTGGCTCTGCGTATTTACTTGTCTCACCACTCGAGCTATTCATATAGAAATAGCGACGGACTTGAGCACCGCTTCCTTTCTCGCCGCGTTTAAAAGATTTCTTTCGCGTCGTGGCCCAGTGCAATGTATGTACTCGGATCGTGGCACAAATTTTATAGGCTTGCGCTCATACTTGCGAGACCTTTATAAATTTCTGTCTGAGCTTCAACCCAAATTGGAACAGGAGCTCACGCAGAACCGCATTGAGTGGCGCTGCATACCAGCCTCGTCTCCACACTGGGGAGGCTGCTGGGAAAGCATGGTGAAACAAGTGAAGAAACACCTGTTTAAAGTGGTAGGACAGCAGATTCTGTCGTATGAAGAATTGCTGACTGTCCTCACTCAAATTGAGGCGCTGCTCAACTCTCGCCCGCTTACAGTTTTAAGCAGTGATCCCGCTGAACCCACTGCTTTAACACCCGCTCACTTTCTGAACACTGTACCGCTGTTCTCTCTACCGGTACCCCCGGGAGACGAGAATTTGCTTGGACTTCCGCAGAGACATAAGCTTCTAGATAACATGCTTCAGTCCTTTTGGAAGCGTTGGCGCCTTGAATATCTGCATCAACTGCAATCGAGGTCCAAGTGGACTAAGCCATCAGTCTCGATTGATGTTGGAACTGTAGTGGTAATCATAGTGGACAACATTCCTCCATTGTCATGGCCACTGGGTGTCGTAGAAGAAATACACCCTTCGAAAGATGGGACAGTCCGCGTAGTTACTGTTCGGACTGCTAAGGGTAGACTTGTACGGCCGGTAGTCAAGCTATGTCCTTTGCCTAGCCAATAAAATTTAACTTCAATTCCGCATATTAGTATTTACATAGTTAGTTTAGTTCAGTTAGTTACCGCTTTATATAGATTTAGTTTTACATATAAACCGCATCCGCAACCGCGTTATGGGTAAATGTATCCTATTATATATTCCCTTATATTTATATATTTTCTTTTCCGCTGTTTATTTCTTTTAAAGGTGCCCTTTAAAGCCGGGGGAATATGTTGCCGCCATAATACGGTTTAGTGGATTCATAAATTTTACCCATATCCCTCATCCATCATCCATCCCTCTCCCACGCACGCTCAAGCCGATGCACTCGCTAGAGAGGGACGAGACGTAAGATGTCAAAACGTCAAATCAGTCTACGATAACCGCTCGCGCCGCTCGTATTGCATCGGAACGTTGCAATAAAATTAAACCTTTATAACCTTGTTGAAACCCAAAAATATAGTAGTATAAGTGAAGGAACTGAAGCAGGGATCCCTGGGGAAGTGAAGTTTGGTGTGTGCCTGACGAAAATTACGAGATTGCGCTGGATTACCGCGCGCCCTGCCGGCGAGCCGCCTCAACGTGTGTAAGGTAAGCGTGCGTGGCTTCCATTCGTCCACCTCCTCAAACCACCAGCTCATCACCTTCAAAAATACAGTCCACTAACCGCAAGGTCTAGTTTAGACCTCATCCGCCGCTTCCGCGCCTCCAAAATTAAAAGCAAAAGTATTGAGACAACTTTTGAAACTCCTGAGTTATTTTTAAATTCAATCCAAGACGAACTATTTATTTTAATTAATGATTCAATAGAGAAATATACAGTTTTTAAAGTGAATTTCGTATTACATGCAGATTTTATACAACAAGCAAAAAATATTTCAAACTCTTTTGATTTCCAAACATGTAACTATATTATATTTCAAGGCGATGATTTAAATATATTTTTTTCATCTTTACGTGATACTTTTATAAATAAAATTAGCACATTTGAGAAAAAAGATAGTGGTTGGAGTTTAAATTTTATTAAGTCGTTAGACATGAATGTTAACAAATTTAATCCTTTACGAGGTTCTTCATATATTGAGTTACCTAGAGACATAGTTATGAAAAGGGCGGTCATTAATGTTAAAAATTCAGATAATTTATGTTTAAAATGGGCCTTGCTTTCTGCTTTATATCCAGTAAATAAAAATATTGATCGCGTTTCATCTTATAGTACGCATTCCAATAAATTGAAATTTAATGGAGTTTCTTTCCCAGTTAAATTATCGGACATGTCTAAAGTAGAAAAGTTAAATGATATTAGTATTAATGTTTATGGTCTAGAATTTGATAATTTAAAAAAAAATCATAATTTGATAGGTCCTTTATATTTTACAAAATGTCGTAGAAGTATTCATGTAAATTTGCTATTAGTTTCAAGCGGAACAAATAATCATTACTGTTTCATAAAGAATATGTCGCGTTTAGTTAGCAAACAAATTTCAAATCATGAACATGCTATTTATATTTGTGATGGATGCTTATTACATTTTACTAGTCAAATAAAGTTAACAGAACACCAACAACATGACTGCTTTCATATTAAAACAGAACTTCCAAATTCTCAAACATTATCAACAGACTGGTTCGGTCAAACAGTTTCTAATGATAGATTAAAATTTGATAAATTCAATAAAAAACTAAAAATACCTTTCGTTGTGTATGCAGATTTTGAAGCTTTTCTAAAGCCGATAAAATCATGTTTCAATGATCCATCAAAATCTTACACAAGTAATATACAAAAACATGAAGTATATAGTTTTGGTTATTACATTAAATGTTCATATAACGATAAACTTTCAAAATACGAAACATATAGTGGTCCAAGTAGTGCACAAGTATTTATGACTCGTTTGTATGAAGATTTGAAATTTATTTGGTCCAAAAATAGTATTGAGATACCTCATAAACCATTAACATTGGATGATAAAGTTCGCATTTTAAAATCAAAGACTTGTTTTATATGTGAAAGTGATCTGAATGGTAGCACTGAATTAAATTATCATTCGCAAACTGGTAATTTTCGAGGTGTTGTACATGGAGTATGTAACAACAAGTTTCGTATACCAAATCACATTCCAGTCATTTTACATAACCTCAGTCATTACGATTCCCATTTTATTGTTCACGCACTTAATTTTGTGGATGGAGACGTAGATATCATCCCTCAAACAAAAGAAAAATATATTTCGTTCACAAAAACATTAAACATAAATAATAAACAACTTGTTAAACTAAGGTTTATAGATTCCTTTAGATTTTTACCATGCAGTCTCAGTCAATTGGCTAACAATTTAGTTGATGAGCAATTTCTTTCTTTGAAACTAAACTTCCCTATTAGAGAAGATTTCAATATTTTGAGAAAGAAGGGTATTTATCCTTACGAGTTTATGACATCCTTTGATAGCTTGAAACTAACATCACTTCCTGAGAAAGATAAATTTTATAGTTCATTGTCTGATTCGCATATTTCAGATAACGATTACAGTCATGCTAAAAATGTTTGGCAACACTTTCGCTGTAAAAATATGTCTGATTATTCCGACTTGTACCTTAAAACTGATGTTCTACTACTAGCAGATATATTTGAGAACTTTAGAATATTGTGTTTACAAACATATGATTTAGACCCAGCTCATTACTATACAGCTCCTGGGTTAAGCTGGGATGCAATGTTAAAAATACCTAAAATTGAACTAGAATTGCTAACAAATATGGAACAAATAGCATTTATTACTAAGGGTATCCGGGGAGGGGTATCTCAATGTAGTAAACGATATGCAAGGGCCAATAATCAATTCATGGATGATTATGATAAAAATACACCTAGTTCATATCTAACATACTTCGACGCTAACAATTTATATGGATGGGCAATGTCTCAATATTTACCTTCAGGAGGTTTTGAATGGGTTAGCATAGAAACAGATTACAATGTGTCAAATAATATGGAATATGGTTTTATTTTAGAAGTGGACTTAGAGTATCCAACAGAACTGCATGACCTGCATTCTGATTTTCCATTATGTCCTGAAAAAATATGTCTAGGAACTTCTAAAGAGGAGAAACTCGTTCCAAATTTGTTCAATAAAACTAAGTATATTATTCATTATCAAAATTTACAGCAATGTATTAAACTGGGTTTGAAACTAAAAAAGATTCATAGAATATTAAAGTTTAAACAGAGTCCGTGGTTGAGACAATATATAGATTTAAATACAAATTTACGAATGCAGGCTAAATCGGATTTTGAAAAAGACTTTTATAAGTTAATGAATAATTCGGTGTTTGGAAAAACAATGGAGAATGTTGAAAAACGTGTTAATGTTAAATTACTGACCCACTGGGAAAATCGAGGTAAAAGACTCGGTGCACAAGACTGGATTGCGAAACCAGAATTCCATAATTTATCAATATTTTCCGAAAATCTAGTTGCAATTCAGCTTAAAAGAACAAAAGCACTCCATAATAAGCCCATCTACTTAGGTTTTTGTATTTTAGATATTTCCAAAACTCTTATGTATGATTTTCATTATAACTACATGTTGAGAAAGTTTCCTAGAAAGATTACATTACTTTATACAGATACAGATAGTTTAGTTTATGAAATCTTTACAGATAACTTTTATAACGACATCAAAACTGATTTATCGGAACGATTCGATACATCAGATTATCCATTAAATAACATATTCGGTTACCAAAGTATAAATAAAAAAAAATTAGGTGTCTTTAAAGATGAATGTGCTGGTAAAATATTGAGAGAGTTTGTAGGGTTACGATCCAAAATGTATGCATTGGATATTGAAAATATGTTTGTGGCAAAAGCTAAAGGTGTAAATAAAAGTGTCACGAAAAATTTTAAAATGGAAAATTATAAGTCTTGTCTATTTAACAAAAGCAATGAATACCGTAGTATGTTAAGGTTTAGATCAATTAAGCATAATTTTTTTTACACAGAAAATTAATAAAAAGTGCCTGTCTCACAATGATACTAAACGATATATAGCGCCTAATAATGTTGATACATTCGCTTGGGGTCACTACAAAAATAACTAAATACATATCCGGATGTGTGAGATTATATTAATCTTTAGAAGTAAGTTATGATAAGAATGTAAACGTTGTGAACTGTTTGTAAAATATTTAATTTAGTTTTATATAATTTTGTAGGAATGACAATTTTAATGTACTTATGTTTTTTATATTTTGTAAATATTAACCACATATATTTTTTTATTTTTTTTTATTTTTTACCATAAATATATCTTTATATCCACCAACAAATTGTTTCATTCTTTCCTTAAACCTTTTACACAACACACGTCAAGTTACAATGATTCATTTGATTCATCCATTTACTGCAATAGTTGCTGGTCCGAGTGGATGTGGAAAATCTATTTTTGTTACAAACTTCATTAAATATATTAAAGAAATATGTAACACACACTTTGATCAAATAACCTGGTGCTTTGATGAAATGCAACCTTTGTATAACTTAAAAAATGTTACCTACTATAAGTTATGATAAGAATGTAAACGTTGTGAACTGTTTGTAAAATATTTAATTTAGTTTTATATAATTTTGTAGGAATGACAATTTTAATGTACTTATGTTTTTTATATTTTGTAAATATTAACCACATATATATATTTTTTATTTTTTATTTTTTACCATAAATATATCTTTATATCCACCAACAAATTGTTTCATTCTTTCCTTAAACCTTTTACACAACACACGTCAAGTTACAATGATTCATTTGATTCATCCATTTACTGCAATAGTTGCTGGTCCGAGTGGATGTGGAAAATCTATTTTTGTTACAAACTTCATTAAATATATTAAAGAAATATGTAACACACACTTTGATCAAATAACCTGGTGCTTTGATGAAATGCAACCTTTGTATAACTTAAAAAATGTTACCTACTATCAAGGAATACCAGATTTAAGTATGTTTGATGGAAAAAATCCTCAGCTTATTATAATTGACGATTTAATGAGAGAGTCAGATGGTCGCATTGTTGATATATTTACAAAAGGAAGTCATCATAGAAATTTAAGTGTATTTTATATATCACAAAATTTGTTCCACCAAGGTAAAGGTCAAAGGGATATATCTCTGAATTCAGGTTATATAATTTATTTTAAAAATCCTCGTGATAAAACACAAATCAAATACTTAGCACGACAAGTGTCACCAGAAAATACAAAGTTCATGGAAGATGCTTACAAAGACGCAACGAATGAACCACATGGATATTTAATGATAGATTTGAAACAGGACACAAACGATATGTGTCGTTTTAAAACTAGAATATTTCCATCAGATGGACATTGCATAGTTTACATTCCAACGAAGGGCTTTAAGTATGCTAAAAATCAAAATATTCCTATCATTCATAAATGATGCATCGACGACTACAGACGCATAAGGAATTACTAAAGGCTTTGCACACACTTAAGCCGAAATATCAAAGAGCCCTCTTAAAATCGTGTAGTGATAAGGAAATAAATTGTATTTGTGAGTGTATCCATAACGTTCTCCAGGGCAAAGTCGATCTAAAAGATAAAGAAAAGACTAAGTTGAGTAAATACAAAAATATTCTTCGAAAACTGGTGCATAAAGGTTCTAACAAATTATTTAGGAAAAACCTCATAATACAGAAAGGTGGTGCTTTCCTACCAATTATATTGGGTGCTATTCTTAGTGGTTTAGTAAGTTCTCTTATTTAAAATAAAAATGGAGAATGCGAAAAGAATGTTGCTCATAGAACCAAGTTTATTAGAGACATTAAAACAGCCAAGTACAAACGATACTCCCATGTCTCGATTAGATACTGATATGGAAAATATTTTAAAAAGCAAGATTGACGATCGAGAAAAGTGTATTTTGTATTTACAAATACTCCGACGATATCTTAACATTACCAAAGAAGATCGTCAACCTCATCATATACCAATAGTAACTGAGAAGGACAACACATTTGATGAATCAATAATGAACTACAAAAACCAAATCATTGACAACAAAAGTCCAGTACAAGGTGATACATCACAGAACGAACTTCTTCTTTCCCAAAGCAAAATCCCCATAAAAAATTTTTACACAGCCTATCAAATACTTGATCTCATACCAAAAACATATGCAAAAAAAGCTGTATTGTTAATGAATTTATTGTCTTCGAATGAAAATAAAATTAAATGGGATGAGCAGGGTACTGTGATCATAGACGACAAAAAAATAAGCGGGAGTAATATTATAGACTTAGTGAATGACACATTGAGACCGCTTAAAAAAAGTGATCCAATTGGATGGGAACCTTTCGCAAAGGTTTTAAAAGATATTCAAGTTCCACTAACTTACATCGGCAACCCAAAACGATGTGAATACATAAGTGGTATGCATACACAATCGAACATTACAATACCTGAAGAGGAATTTGACACTCCAACGAGTGTAACACAATACAAAGGAAAATCGAAAAGGAAACTAGACTGGGAAAAATGGGTACCTTATTAGAAATACATAATCTTTATTATGATATATCACATCCTGCAGGGTATAGTAGTATCGACAAACTTACAAAAGCTATGAAGGGGAAAATGAATAGAGAAGAGGTAAAGAAGTGGCTGCAATCACAAGAAACTTATACTATGCACAAACCCATTCAGAGAAAGTTTACTAGGAATAAATATATATTATCAAATTTAAATGAACTGTGGCAAGCTGACTTAAGTGATATGAGAGCCTATTCAGAATATAATGAGGGTTTTAATTATATTCTTTGTGTTATTGATGTATTTAGTAAATATGCTTATGTTAGACCTATGAAAAGAAAAAACTCAGAAAATGTTAAGGAATGTTTTGAAAGTATATTTTCTGAGGCTAAGATAACTCCGACGCATATACAATCTGATAAAGGTACCGAGTTCATGTCAAAGGATGTACAAAAATATATCAAATCTAAAAATATAAATTACTACACAACTAATAATCCAGATATTAAAGCAAGTATTGTTGAAAGATTTCAGAGAACTCTTAAGACAAAAATGTGGCGTTATTTTACTCATAGAAATACATACAAATATATTGATATTTTACAAGATTTAGTTTATTCTTATAACCACAGCTTTCATTCGAGTATTAAAATGTGTCCTTGCGATGTTAATTCTACAAATATAATGACAGTATGGTTAAATTTGTATGGGCATGAAAAGAATGAAGTATTAACACATACCATATTACCAAAATTACATGTTGGTGATCACGTAAGAATCACCAAATACAAACACATTTTCCAAAAAGGGTACGAGTCGAACTGGAGTGATGAAATATTTTTAGTATCTTCCATAATAGATAGATCCCCTTGGCCTGTATATACCCTAAAAGATTTAAAAGGGGAAAATATAGAAGGCACGTTTTATGAAAAAGAATTACAGAAAGTAAATTACGACCCCACTTTACATTATAAAATAGATAAAATAATACGCACTCGGTATAGTGGTAACAGAAAGGAAGTGTTAGTGAAGTGGAAAGGTTATCCTAATAAATTTAATAGTTGGGTTCCATATTCGTATTTGAAAGAAATATGAACAAAGAAAGTTTTTATTTAACTCTACTTAGCAATAGCTCAATGGAATATTTTCCTGACAACAAAACTACATCGTTTTCAACTAAATTACCTAAATCCATAGTTTTGGAAGGAGAATGGTCAGTGGGGGTGGTTGAATTTCAATATCCATGTACCATGTTCACAGTACAAGAACATGAGAATATTGTTTATATAGCGAAGTGGATGTACATGCCTGGTGAATCAAAACAATCCCTTACATACTACAAGACACATATTCCAGCAACAAACTACGATAACATCAATCATATTCTAAAGGCATTAAATAATATCAAGGAAAAAGTTAAATTTCGTTATGATGAAATATCAAAGTTTGTTACAGTTTCTATATCAGATGAAACAATTAAATCAATAACATTGTCTCCTAAGTTATGTTTACAGTTGGGGTTTGAACCAAATAAAAACCTCATAGAAAAGAATTTTGGAAAATGTCCTGCAAATCTACACTTAGGCCTGCCTTCACAGCTTTTTGTTTACTCTGATATAGTGGAACCACAAATAGTTGGAGATGTGATGACTCCCCTCCTAAGAATTATACCATTAGATCCGTCGACTTATATATACGGAGCAAATAAAATGCATGTTTTCTCTCCACCGCATTACATTGCCGTAATGCGAAGGGAATTTGATACAATTGAGATAGATATAAGAACAAGCACCGGTCAAAAGATACCATTTCAGTTCGGAACAGTGTGCGTTAAACTACACTTTAAAAAATTATATAATGTATCTTAAACACGATAACAGTTTCAAATGTCCATACGAAAATTATTATCACCATCAAGCTGGATCTGGTATTGGAATTATTTACAAAGGTGCACCATATCAAAGGGGACATGGAATTGGTAGTTTTCTAGGAGGATTATTTAGATCGGTTTTACCATTATTTTCGAGTGGTGCAAGAGCTATTGGTAGAGAAGCATTAAGCACTGGAGTAGGAGTTTTATCTGATATGATGAATGCACGCCCCATTGAAGATTCAATTAAAACACGTTTGAAAGAAGCAAGTTCAAACTTAAAAAGAAAAGTAGATGGTAAAATTGATAAAATCAACATGTCTGGTACGGGGTATATAACAAAGCGAAAGCATCTCTCTCCGTCCATTGCAACGCTAGCCACGAAAGTGAAAGCATTAAAAAAAGGAAAACTTAACTACAAAAACATAGACGATATTTTTTCTAGTTAATTATGTCTTTCTTACATAGTCATTCTTGTGAATGTATCAAGTCAGAGTTAGACTTATTTGCATTACCTTCAACTCAGACAAGCATTGAAAGTGGAGTATGGATTCATTACAAACCTATTTCATCTTTAGCCGATGATGGGCCTTTAGAATTTCAAATTCCTGGAGCCGGAGAAGACTATGTTGATTTATCTCATACTTTGATACATATAAAAGCAAAAATAATGAATCAAGATCACTCAAAATTAACAGCTGCTACCACCGTGGCTCCTGTAAACAATTGGCTACATTCAATATTCAGTCAACTTGATGTTTATTTAAACCAAAAACTTGTTTCTCCGCCAAATAACACATACGCATATCGTGCCTACATTGAAAACCTATTGAACTATGGACCAGCAGCCAAACAATCACATCTAACTTGTGGTCTTTGGTATGAAGATACTGCAGGAAAAATGAACGAAACTGATGAGAAAAATAATGGCTTTGTTAAAAGGGAGTCACTGGCAAAAGAGAGTAAAGAAATAGAAATGATTGGACATCTACATGGTGATTTATTTAATCAAGATAAATTTTTAATTAATGGTGTTGACATGTGTGTTAAGTTAGTTCGGTCAAGAGAAAATTTCAATTTAATGAGTGGGTCAGTAGATTCAAAGTTTAAAGTATGTATTACAGATGCGACGTTGATTGTTCGTAGAGCACGCATCAACCCCAGTGTGTTACTTGCACACCAAAAAGTTTTAGCATCTACCACAGCTAAATATCCCATTACTCGAGCCGAGGTTAAAGTTTTGACAATACCATCAGGTGTACAAGGAAAAACTCTAGATAATATATTCCTGGGGCAAGTACCTAAAAGGTGTATAGTTGGATTTGTGAACAATGCAGCATTCAACGGAACTCTCAATAAGAATCCATTCAACTTTGAAAATTATGATATTAATACATTTTGTTTATATATCGATGGAAATCAAATACCTTCGAAAGCATTACAGCCATCGTTTGATAGTAATGTCTTCACTTCTGTATACCATACATTGTTCTCAGGAACAGGCATACATTTTCTTAATGAAGGTAACGCAATCTCTAGAGAGCAGTATGCTAATGGTTATTGTTTGCTTGCATTTGATTTAACTCCTGACTTATCGGCGAACTCATTGAGTCATTGGAATCTTATTAAACATGGTAGTGTAAGACTAGAAGTTCGTTTTGAATCTGCTCTCACTCAAACTATTAACTGTATTGTTTATGCAGAATTTGATAATGTCATAGAAATCGATAAGCATCGTAATATTTCAGTAGATTTTAGTAGCTAAGATTAATGTTTAAATGTTATAATAAATACAAATATTCAAAGTATTTCTTTATTTTCTTTCCTCCATATACCATATTCAACCCTCGTACATTAAAAAGGAGCGGTGATAGCCTAGTGGCTAAGAATTCGGCCTCTTACTTGGAAGGCCCGGGTCCAAATCCCAGCACGCAGCCAGTGACTTTTATAAGTTATGTGCGTTTGAAACATTTCAATATCACGCTCTAACAGTAAGGAATACATCGTGAGGAAACCTGCATGCCTGAGAGTTCTTTAATGTTCTCAAAGATATGTGAAGTCCACCAACCCGTTATTGACCAGGGTGGTGGATTATGGCTTGAATTCTTTTCATTCTGAGAGGAGACCAGAGCCTGCAGTT
Source organism: Carterocephalus palaemon (assembly GCA_944567765.1). Classification (NCBI taxonomy): domain Eukaryota; kingdom Metazoa; phylum Arthropoda; class Insecta; order Lepidoptera; family Hesperiidae; genus Carterocephalus; species Carterocephalus palaemon. The sequence continues at coordinate 8,116,126 of OX155664.1, forward strand.
ACTCAGTAATAGGTTGCAGACACACATTTAAAAATGCTGTATCAATAACAATGTCCACATTCTTAATGAGTCCGTGGAACTGAAGAGATATCTTATCAACGTAAACTATGGATACCGTACAAATACAACATTACTTAAGTAAAATTGATCCAAGCATTGAATGTAATGTCTATGCAGCTAATCGACTACCAATATTTGTTCCTACTCCAATGTATGTCATAAGTAACTTAGATACAGACAACAAACCCGGATCACACTGGGTTGCCATGCACATAGATGAGAATGGTTTTGGTCAGTACTTTGATTCATATGGCCGGCCACCTCAAAAATATCATAAGTGTTACTTACAACGAAATTCTAGGATGTGGAATTATAACGTATATCGAATCCAAAATGATTTCACTCCTGTTTGCGGAGAGTATTGCATCATGTACCTATATTTTAAATTTCATGGGAAATCAATGAATCATTTTCTGAAATTGTTTGATGACAACACTATTTGTAATGATATGAGATTAATTCAATTATTTAATACAAGTTTTAATACGAAATAAAAATATATTATCAACAACAATTCTTTGATTTCATAAAAGTATACCCACACCAGTTACTTATCATCGCCTCATTAGCAAATCGATAAGCTATTGTTAGAGGTTAGAGATTATTTTTTGCGCGAGCTACGAGTGAGCAACCCCTAATGACATGAACAATGGGTGATTAGATAACGAAGTAGAGCTTAAGTAATGGAAAAGCTATCTTTGTTAATACGCAAGTTAGCAAAGAATGGATGAGCGCATTCGATCGGGCATGGCCGAAAACATACAATTCGACACCAAACTTTTTTTTTTTTTTTTTTTAGCCGGGGTCGGTCCCGAAGTTAGCAATTTATACCCTCTGAGCTAGAGCCGGACCGCCCTGAGTCAGAACCGGCGAATCCCTACTACTCACAAACCGACCGTTCCCGTCGTTGCCTATCTCTTTCGATCACATTGAATCGAATCGAGCCACATAATATTTGTATGGATGTATGATGGATGGGGTGGTTGTGATGGCTTGGTGGTTAATTGCGTAAAATTTTTTCAATGATGGATTCATACTTTCGATGAAAACAAATGTCAAGTCCCCATAGCATGGCTATGGAATCCTCGCGCGTAAACACATGCAGCGTATCCAATTAATTCCTATGGCGGGGTGTGTGGCGCAAATTTCCTGCGTCCTTTTGCGGCGCGCTGCCCCGGGGGAGGGGCCGGCTCGCTACTACGATTTTTACTATCAAAATTATGATAACCCTCTCACAATCCACCACCTCTAGCCTTTTTTGTCCCACCATTGGGCTCGCCCTCCTCTAGGAATGGGAGGGGCCAGGTGTCCTTCACGCTGGCCAAGTGCAGATTGGCAGACTTTACATGCCTGCGAGAAGAAATAGATTCCACGCTCATTCCTCCATTATTATAAACGATTACATCACACACTGACACACTACGCAGGCTGCACTGTGATGTGGGGGTCGATGACACAAATCGCACATACATTATGCATGCGAAATGCGGTCTTTTTGACATTTTAGCGTTACATCGCGGAGTAAATACCTAATGTAATAATAATAATAATATCGTTTATTTCAGAAGGTAGGTATCCATATTGGTCGGTAGGTATCCATCCATAATGTAAATAGTATCTCAAAATTTAATTATATTATGTGTCCTTCACCGTTATAGCAAGAGACATTAAATTTCTTAAATCGCACTTTAGAAAATTCATTGGCGCGTGCCGCTTGGGTTTGAACCCGGACCGCTCGAGCGAGAGGCGAGTTCGATAGCCACTGGGCTGTCACCGCTTATGTGGATTGAATTAACACACTGTCATAAGAAATCAGGTTATAACTGAGTTAGAAATTACAGGAAACTAGGCTAACCCGGCCCCAAAATCTCATAGATCATAGTTATTAGTTTAGTAATAATTACAGTCGCGCTACTAACACCAAAAGCATGAAGATTATTAATTACACCTATAATCACACGTATAATTACAGACGGCTGAAATACAAGGAAGGGCTCAGCTTATTACGCGTCCTTACTGAATCGATGCCAACGTAAACACGCGTGATATGCAAATCGTACACTTCATTACTCGTCTCATAATCCGTTGCATGGCCCAAGTTAGAAGATTCCAAATATTCCCTTTATTGTTGGTCTAAAAAGCAAAGCTAAGATACTACCCACGGACGTCCCACTGCTGGGCCGGGGCTCCCTGCCAGAGGTCTAGACCAGGGGTCTAGACCAGACCTTGATGACTATTCTACGGAACCCAGTTTGGGAATACCTGGTCTAGAGGGTACTCCACCGCGCTGGTTAGTAGCCAACCCAATGTCGTTCTGCGTAGATTTAATTGTGTGTGACACATACAAGGACACGGTGTATCAAGTCTATAAATATGATGACAACGTAAAATGTTAAAAAATAGGCATTGTATGTGTTTATATGAAGTATTTGCATAGAAAACGGGCGTAAGTAAGTGCATAAGTTACCTACACTTATGCACGTACTTACGCCAGTTTTCTATATGCTTCAAATTTGTGGAATTGTTACTGTTATTTTGACCGCGACCCTCCTGACCGTGTTACTTTAATTTTGTATTTCTTTTTCTATACTAATAATAATATTATAAAGAGGAAATATTTGTTTGTAATGTTTTCACACAAAAACTACTGGACCGATTTCAGATTTTTTTTAACGATTAGAAAGCTGCATCTTCACTGAGTGCCATAGGCTATATAATATTACTAGGTGTAAACGAAACTATTGTTATGGCTAATTCCACGCGAGCGAAGCTGCGAACGTCTACTGTAAAATAATTGATACGCATTTTTCTTAACATAAAGTTTATAGTTCGGTATTATATCCGACAATTGTAAATTGTATGCATATATCTGAGGTAGCATCTAATCTTGACCTGCAGGATAACGAAGCTGCGGGCGTCCACTAGTCTTGTTAATAAAAGCAAAGAAATAAATAAATAATCCTTTATCGCGTAATGTTATCACTTGAACCACGCCCGACCGGAATCCGTCGGCAGTCGGAGCACGGCCCGATAATTTCTAGGCATTCTGTATTATGAATAATTATCGCTGATTCCCGGATAACGCCTGCATCTGTTTACTTCCGTATATTAAACTAGTGGACGCCCGCAGCTTCGCTCGCGTAGAATTAGACCGATTAACGACGTCTGCCAGCGTTCGGGTTGCCACTTGACTTCAAAAACAGCAAAGTTTCATAATAACTTTGCACCCCCATTTACCCCCTTAGGTGGTGAATTTTCAAAAATCCTTTCTTAGTGCTCCCCTACGTTATAAAAGGAACCCCTGTGCAAAATTTCAAGTTTCTAACCCTTATAGTTTAGGCCCTGCGTTGATATGTCAGTCAGTCAGTCAGCTTCTCCTTTTATATACAGGGTGTCCCAGAATGAATGGATAATCCTTGAGCCCCGCACAGAACAGCTCTCCAGCGCTTAGAAAAAAATATCAAAAAAAATTAATTCCAAGTGATACCCAAAATATGATTTTTTTTAGAAAAACATACGTTATTTTAGCTTCACTTCACATTAATTTACACAACTGCCACAAATTAATGATATTCTTGGCGTTTTTGGTGTCATTTTATTCCTGATAGACTATACTACTAGAAATACATCAAATAATATAAGTATCTGTGATACTTTTTTTATAAAAAAAATAAGAACTTGAATTTTTAACATGAAATTTGATACCAAAATAATTTTGACATAGTTTGAGAGTGTTTCATGTAAAAAAAAAGTATGAAAACGTAAGTGTCCAGCTATTTTAAAAACATGCGCAGTTAATACAGATTAAATAATGGTATAATACATCATTTTATCCAATACTACTACGAAGTTATTGCTATTGAGATGCAAAACGAGTAAATACGACTAAAATTAAAAAGTTAATGTCTTAATACATTTTAATAATAATAAAACATTTCAGGTGTCGCTGCGACCCATAGACGTCCCACTGCTGGGCACGGGTCTCTCCCACAGACACTGCTGCTGCGGGAGGTCCAGAGCATACTCCACCACGCTGCTCCAATGCGGATTGGTGGAAGGGTTAGTGGCCAACCCAGTGTCGAATGTTCTCAAGCCACCCGAAGGTCTTCGACAAGGCTTAACGACTGTTTCCAGCATTGAAAACAACCGGGACCGACGGCTTTACGTGCCCTCCGAAGCACGGTAGCGTCCGTGAAATTTTGCCACTAGCGCTCACCTATCCACAAACCGACCGCGCCCGTCGTTGCTTAACTCTTTCGGTCACATTGAATCGACGCGAGCCATTGGGCTATGGACGCTACATTTCAGGTGTACATTACATCAATCTTTATTCACAACAGGTGTTCAAATTGTCTGCCATCGATTCTAATACACGCTCGACATCTTCTTTTATAGGCTCTACTAAGAAACCGTGCGTAGAGTCATTCATTTATTTTTGAAGCGGCCTCTTGAACACGGCTGCGTAATTCCTCATTTGAAATTGTTTTCGAGTACACTTCTTCCTTTAGACAGCCCCAGTAAAAAACATCCCGACAGTTTAAATCTGAAGATCGAGGAGGCCACAGAATAGGACCCAAACGACCAATCCATTTGTTTGGATACGTGGCATAAGGTTTGTACCATAATATGCAGGGCAGCCATCATTCTGTAACCAATGGGATTCCATTACCTCCTACGAAACAGTCGTTAAGCCTTGTCGAAGACCTTCGGGTGGCTTGAGAACATTCGACACTGAGTTGGCCACTAACCCCTCCACCAATCCACATTGGAGCAGCGTGGTGGAGTATGCTCTGGACCTCCCGCAGCAGCAGTGTCTGTGGGGGAGACCCGTGCCCAGCAGTGGGACGTCTATGGGTCGCAGCGACACCTGAAATGTTTTATTATTATTAAAATGTATTAAGACATTAACTTTTTAATTTTAGTCGTATTTACTCGTTTTGCATCTCAATAGCAATAACTTCGTAGTAGTATTAGATAAAATGATGTATTATACCATTATTTAATCTGTATTAACTGCGCATGTTTTTAAAATAGCTGGACACTTACGTTTTCATACTTTTTTTTTACATGAAACACTCTCAAACTATGTCAAAATTATTTTGGTATCCAATTTCATGTTAAAAATTCAAGTTCTTATTTTTTTTATAAAAAAAGTAACACAGATACTTATATTATTTGATGTATTTCTAGTAGTATAGTCTATCAGGAATAAAATGACACCAAAAACGCCAAGAATATCATTAATTTGTGGCAGTTGTGTAAATTAATGTGAAGTGAAGCTAAAATAACGTATGTTTTTCTAAAAAAAATCATATTTTGGGTATCACTTGGAATTCTTTTTTTTTGATATTTTTTTCTAAGCGCTGGAGAGCTGTTCTGTGCGGGGCTCAAGGATTATCCATTCATTCTGGGACACCCTGTATATAGACAGATGTCGGGCTGTGTGTTTGTATGTGGTTGTGGAGATTATCTCGGAGATAATAGCGCTGCGGAGTGAGTGATAGCATTGGCTTTGCGGTTTTATCTTGTTGATTAGCGCTGAGGTGAATTGTTCATCGGGGATCGTGTGCATTACATGAATTACTCAAGGGAATGTGCGTCCATAGCCCAGGCTTGCGTCGATTCAATGTGATCGAAAGAGTTGAGCGACGACGGGCGCGGTCGGTTTGAAGATGGGTGACATGGTAAAATACACATAACATTTCCAGCTCCGATAACGTCTTTTTCGCCATAGTGGACGCCCGCAGCTTCGCTCGCGTGGAATTAGACATAACAATACTTAGTTTCGTTTACAACTAGTAATATTAAATAGCCTATGTTACTCATTGAAGAAGCAGCTTTCGAATGGTGGAAGAATTTTTGAAATCGCTCCAGTACATTTTGTGTGAAAACATTGCAAACAAATCTTTCCTCTTTATAATGTTAGTATAGATAGGGGAGAGCGGGGCTACAATTAACAGAGGTAAGTATTAACAAGCAAATTTCTCTAAAACTATACCTACTACTTGTCCAGTGCCTGACTTAATTTGTCAATTAGATCGCGCCACATGGCACAGTACCGGTCAGTTGGGATCCGCGCGTCATTTGAGTGATTTGTGTTGCGGTCGATATTTTTAAGCAGGTAACGATCATTTTACAGTTCACAATTTTCTGATTAGCACATGAATTATAAAGTGTAATGATTACATTTTTTTTTTCTTAGTAGCATATTTTATACTAAACAATTCTACGTTTAATATTTGATATAACTATTGACCAATATTTTATTACGTTATTTAAATATTAAAATGTACCTTTGGGGCTATAATTAACACATCAGAGGGGCAAGTATTAACGTGTTAATACCTACCCTGGATTTGGGGGCAAGTATTAACAGGTTACCTGAAGGCTTGGAATGATTATTTTAAACTATTTTTTTTTACTACAGCATGAGAACTTATAAACGAAAAAACGACGATATAACGAATCTGATTTTGCGCCATCTTTTGCCACGGACCGCCCAAACCCCAGCTATAAAAAACAGTCATTAGTCTCTGACCCCTCTGTTGATAATGAAAAAATGATTTGAAAAAATGATTTATTCACCAAACCAACACCAAACCAAAGACCTCTGCCAAAAGCTCCACCACGTCTAATAGAAAACGCGCTAAAAGTCAGCTATTCTCACTGATACTCTTGAAAAAAATTCTCTAGAAGAAGAACATAATAGTAGAGAAATAAAATAGAGAAATATTACAACAAAAAACCAGAACAAAGAGAACAAAAAAAATAAGGGAAAGGGTAAAGGATAGGCTAAAGGAAATATTAATAAAGACGAGAAAGTAGAAAAACTGAAGAAAAGGATATTAAATGAAAGCAAGCATAGCATCCATAGCCTAATGGCTTGCGTCGATTCAATGTAATCGAAAGAGTTAAGCAACGACGGGCGCGGTCAGTTTGTGGATGGGTGACCGCTAGTGGTAAAATTTCATGGACGCTACCGTGCTTCGGAGGGAACGTAAAGCCGTCGGTCCCGGTTGTTTTCAATTCTGGAAACAGTCGAGTGAAACTTGAGAACATTCGACACTGGGTTGGCCACTAACCGCTTGTTGGCCACCGCCGTTGGTGGTGGAGTATGCTCACCTCCCGCAGCAATGTCTGTGGGGGTGACCCGTGCCCAGCAGTGGGACGTCTATGGGTCGCAGCGAACAATGTTAATTTTTACCCCTTCTGTTAATACCTGCCCCACACCTGTTAATTCTAGCCCCAAATGTGAGGTAACAATTAACAACTGCCATCTTTAAGAAAAAGCGTTCTATCTACGGCATCGTTTCTATTATGTTTGTTTTGAAATAATTACATAATACCTGTATTATTGAAGCATCATATATCCTAAAATCAAGTCAAAATGTTGAATAATTCCTAAGCTACAACTAAAAATATATTTTTTGTTAATTGTGGCCCCGGTCTCCCCTACATTTATCGAAATGGATGGTCTTTTTTTATTAAACGGTTTTATTTAGCTTCACTCGTATGTACGAGCATGTACGAGTATATATACTACTATATGTCCTGGAGACTTGCAATCAATATTTCACCCACTTCCACTGAAGCTATCGAACTAAATTAGGCACACATATTTAGTTCCGATGACAATGCACGAAAATAATTTCTTTTATAAAAGCTTTTTTAAAAATTAGGTATATTTTTTAGTTATTCAACTTGTTCTACTAGTTGACACAATAGTAATATTCTATCTCATTCACATAAAAACTATCTATCTCCGCCTGTCTATAAATAAAAAATAAATAAAATTGAAAAAAATAAAACCCACAAAATCGTATCAGCGAGCCGTCCCCTCCCGAGCGTCCACCGAGAGCAGCATTCAAAGAATTTGAAAACGGTTAACAAAAAACCTTTTGCATTCGAATTTTGAAACAATTAAAAACTCATTCCGAATGAAAGCTGAGCAATTGTCGCGAATACTTCACGAATACTCTGCTATTTGAATTTTATTGTTCTTCATAGGTATTGTGGGGGATTTCAGTTAAGTTGAGTAAGGCAGGATAAAGTTTGGAGTGGGTAACGTCCATAGCCCAATGGCTCGTGTCGATTCAATGTGATCGAGAGTTAAGCAACGACGGGCGCGGTCGGTTTGTGGATGGATGACCGCTAGTGGCAAAATTTCGTGGACGCTACCGTGCTTCGGAGGGCACGTAAAGCTCTCGGTCCCGGTTGTTTTCAATGGTGGAAACAGTCGTTAAGCCTTGTCGAAGACCTTCGGGTCGGTTAAGAACTTTCGACACTGGGTTGGCCACTAACCCCTCCACCAGTCCGCATTGGAGCAACGTGGTGTATGCTCTAGACCCTCCGTGTCTGTGGGGGAGACCCGTGCCCAGCAGTGGGACGTCTATGTGTCACAGCGAGTGTAGTCTTTGCAAGAAAAGTCCTCAAATATAGACCACAAATTGGAAATTATACGAAATTATTATTGGAAAGCTGAATATTGAGTAGTCTTCGGCCGGCTGGACTGAAGACATAACGAAGACAGCGGGAAACCGCTGGATTTGGAGGGCACAGGATCGGAAACAATACCTACACAAAAATCAACACAGTATAAAAACTGGCAATCAGGTTTAAAAAAAAAACAGGCAAAATTACTGGCATCGGTTGAGTCCACTGTTGACATATGACAGGTATTTTTTGTCGATTCATTGGCGTTGGTACCAAGTACCATTTCTGCTGTGTAATCATTGTTTTTAAAGTAATTGTGTTTCGGTTGGAAAGGTAGGTATTTCAGACGAGGTTTAACGCAACGACACACGCCTTTCAATTGCGTCAAAAACAATTATCTACAGCTGAAATAGCCCTGTACTGTCCCGGACCAATTCATTAATTCTATCACCTAGACGAAACTTGATGTTTCCTTGAGATTTGACTTCTAAGATCCTAACTCGCGTATTGCTTCTGCAGTCAAACCCAACTCAACTTCAAACGAAATGGCCTACCAACCCTCCAATGCTCTAAACTACCCAAAATTCAAAAGGAAGCAACTAAAACAATCGAGTGAATTAAATAGTCCCGGTCATAAATATACCTTAAGCTTGCCCATCGGACGTCCGCAATTCTCATGTTAATAACCCATTACCTACTCAGGGCCAGATATGACCCCAATATTTGGCCACATTTGAATTACAATGGGCAACTAAAGTAAATTTATCTGAGCCGCTGTGCCTGAATAGTTTAGGTTTTAATGACTCCCAGATGTGAAACGGTTTGCTGCCCGCATTGCGGTTTTAACTGGTTTTAACTGGACAATAAGGGCTGGTTAATAAGTTTTTGGTGAAACGATTTTGTTATTTTCGAGTAGGTAACTAGAATGTATTCGAATGGGTCTAAAGACCCAATATGGTTTTGGGTTATATTCCAGTTCAATTACTAGGTAATGCCTGGAGAAGCCCTCGGGAATTTTCTACGCTATTTTAATTATTAAAATATTCCACTACTATAATTAGTTGATTAAGCACAAAACAAAGGATGTATCAGATTATATTCAGAATTATTTACTCTTAATTTTATGGTATTTTATACTCTTAATGAACCTCATTAAATGTTTAGTTACCGTCGCTCGGTTCATAAAGTTGTATCGAGAAGATCAGGGCGAGAAACTCGATAGTTAGGAACTGTTTTCAAAATTTACAATTTAATTATTAGATACAGGCACATCATTAAGATGGAAGTACTTCGCAATAAGCGTTTTTATCGCTTATTTTTATTCATATTTATTAATTTAATGAATATAAAGCTTTATTAAGGTAATGACATAATCTATACTAATACTTGTTCTGCCATAAGAAATGTCAAAGTGACGCGACGCTTTACGTCAATGAACGACGGCTAAAAATAAAAATACTAAAATAGTGTTTAAAAAACATTTTCCAGTGGAGCAAATTGTGAATCTAAACCATTCTCGAATCCCCTTGAACATACACAAAAAATTTCATCAACATCTATCCAGCTATTTCGAAGGAGTTCACTATCATACACACGTACACAAGAAATATACAGGGTTACAGGTTAAGTCGACCTATTCCCGTTAAGGGCGTGTAGTTTACATCGTTTCTGACTGATTTGATAATAAAACACCCTATCCTAAATCTAACCGTTTTCGAGATATTTGAATTTAATTGTTTTTTATAAAAAGTACCCGATTTTCGGCTATCAGCTTAGATATTTTGAAATGTGTAAGTCTTATTATTACTATTATTTGATTTTTTCATGTCAAATAAGATGCTTTACTACCTCAATAACCAATATTGTACGTAAAATGAATAAATAAGTCATTGTAGATGATTGAAACTCATACAAACTAATAAAAATTTAGAAAGTTTATTTTTCTATCAATAAAATCTCAAAAAAACATTATGGCCGCCGTTTTGCAGATGTACTTAAAAATATCTACGTTTCATCAGCTATCCAACGAGGTATAACAATCTAGGGTTATAATAAACATTCATAGAAAAAACTTAGTTTCATTGGCTACAGGGAATGCAAACAAAAGTTAAATAAAACGATAGTGAGTACAAGATACTACATTTATTAAACTTTAAAGTTCCAACAAAACATCTTAAAGTCTAAATTTCATGCTCGACATGTCCGCCTCTATTTTGCACACATCTTCGCATTATTTTACGAAGTCCACTTTAAATGGAGAATACTACGAAAATTTCCTGCGAGACCTAAGTGACCTACTAGATGATTTGCCACTCAGTCTGATTCGAGACATGATTGTGGTTTCAGCATGATGGCTGCCCTGCACATTTTAGAAGTGTCAGAGAATGGCTGGACAAAAATAATCCAAACAAATGTATTGGACGAGGTGGGCTTTTACCCTGGCCAGCCAGAAGTCCGGACCTAACCCCCATGATTTTTTATGTGTGGGGGCACATGAAGAGTCTCGTGTACAGTGAGCCCAACCCAATTTCGTCACTTCAACTGACGACTGTATTGAGAGACAGGATAATTAATGCGGCGAATGAAATGAGAAGAAAATTTACTACTGGTGTAGTAAATAAAAAGTGGACTTCGTAAAATAATGCGAAGATGTGTGCAAAACAGAGGCGGACATGTCGAGCATGAAATTTAGACTTTAAGATGTTTTGTTGGAACTTTAAAGTTTAATAAATGTAGTATCTTGTACTCACTATCGTTTTATTTAACTTTTGTTTGCCTTCCCTGTAACCAATGAAACTAAGTTTTTTCTATGAATGTTTATTATAACCCTAGATTGTTATACCTCGTTGGATAGCTGATGAAACGTAGATATTTTTAAGTACATCTGCAAAACGGCGGCCATAGTGTTTTTTTGAGATTTTATTGATAGAAAAATAAACTTTCTAAATTTTTATTAGTTTGTATGAGTTTCAATCATCTACAACGACTTATTTATTCATTTTACGTACAATATTGGTTATTGAGGTAGTAAAGCATCTTATTTTACATGAAAAAATCAAATAATAGTAATAATAAGACTTACACATTTCAAAATATCTAAGCTGATAGCCGAAAATCGGGTACTTTTTATAAAAAACAATTAAATTCAAATATCTCGAAAACGGTTAGATTTAGGATAGGGTGTTTTATTATCAAATCAGTCAGAAACGATGTAAACTACACGCCCTTAACGGGAATAGGTCGACTTAACCTGTAACCCTGTATATTTATTAGAAAGTGGAATTATTTGTTTGTATGTAATGTTTTCACACAAAAACTACTGGACCGATTTCAAAAATTCTTTCACCATTAGAAAGCTGCATCTTACCTGAGTGACATAGGCTATATAATAATACCTTGGATGGCGATGGGACTGCCCCAGGCAGACTACATAGGTTCTACCACTGCGACCGTCTCTGTATGCATTTCGAAGACCGCATAATTACCTTACTGCCAAGCAGCGCTGACATTTAGAGCCATCTGCCGGCCCCATAGCTTATATCAGCTGTCGATATAGACTTGGCAAAACCCACACAGCTGTCTGTACTTGTGTATCAATATCTATCTATATTATATGAAAGGAGAAGCTGACTGACTGACTGACTGACTGACATATCAACGCAGGGCCTAAAATAGGGTTATAAACTTGAAATTTTGCACAGGGGTTCCTTTTATAACGTAGGGGAGCAATAAGAAAGGATTTTTGAGGATTCACCCCCTAGGGGGGTAAAACGGGGGTGCAAAGTTAGTATGAAACTTTGCCGTTTTTGAAGTCTAGTGGGCAACCCGAACGCGGGCAGACGTCGTTAATGGGTCTAATTCTACGCGAGCGAAGCTGCGGGCGTCCACTAGTTATGTATAATTATCATCAAATTTCTGAGTAATTACAATGACATGTATTGACGCCACTGTTGACTTAATGGAACTTAAGTCACGGAATTAATTAATTTATTTAATTAATACGGGAATACCACTGACACTAATTAAAAAATTACACAATTTAAAATAGAATTGTGAGTAAGGAATAAAAATCACAATTATTCATGGAATTTTATTATAAATAAACAAATAAATAAATAGACACTATTAATATAGGTTACTTTCGAATTTCGTTAAACTATGTAACCTACTTAATTGTTTTATTACTGAACGATTCGTGTCGTGAGTGTCTGTATTCATAGTTGAAGTTACCGGCTTACTCACGTGTGATTTAAGTCGAAAATAGTCCGACTAGTTTCGATCTATTACGGTGATCATCTTCAGGAGTGAACGCGCTGAACACGTGAGTAAGCCGGTAACTTCAACTATGAGTAGGTATAAATCAAAACACAAATCTTGTACTTTATACAATATTATGAATACGAAGACATAAAATAACATCACGGCTCTATTTCCCTTCGAAGGGATAGGTTGTGTTGTACTTTTTGTACTTGTTATTCGACCGTTGGTCTACCTATTTATAATATATACAGGAAATTTACACGAATGCTATCTAATGTTAGCGGTGACAGCCCAGTGGCTCTCGAACTCGCCTCTCACTCGAGCGGTCCGGGTTCAAACCCCAGCGGCACGCACCAATGACTTTTCTTAGTTATGTGCGATTTAAGAAACTAAATGGCACTTGCTGTAACGGTGAAGGACACATCTGAAACCTGCATGCCTGAGAGTTCTTCATAATGTTCTCGAAGGCATGTGAAGTCGGCCAATCCGCACTTGCCTGTGTGGTGGACTAGGGCCTAATCCCTCCCATTCTGAGAAGAGACCCGTGCCCAACAGTGGGAGAAAGAATGGGTTATGGTGGATGTCAACTAAATGTGCCATTTCCGAAACTATGAGGGTTACATCTACTCGTATCACTTTGCTACATAACAAATACAATTACTATACTTACTAATTCAATCACACTCAAGAGTAATTTTCATCTGTACACCGGTTTTGTCTCTAAACTTCAAGTCTTTTATCAACTTTAGCACATTCAGCCGAAATTCTAGTTTAGAGTCTTCCGACAACCCTTTCACTGCCGGTTCTATCGATTTGAAGAACGCCCTATCTTCGTCTTCTTCTCGATGCATCATCTTCGCCAACAAAGCCAGCACATTGTCTGGTTCCAACTGAAGTGGAGAACTTTCCATCCCTTCTGCTCTCTCTTCTATTTCTACTTTAGGTTTCTTCGCTAACGGTTCGTCTTCTTCTAAATAAACAGTTTCATTAAACCAATTCTCCTCGCCGTCGTCGTCACTCTCTATTCTCTCGTCATTCTCTCTATCTTCTGAGTTGCTCTCGTTCTTTCCCACGATGAATGGGTCGAGGAATGACAGGAGCTTCGTGTGGATGTACGGTTTCCCGGTCTTGTTCGGTCTGTAGTGTTTCGCTTTGACGTACGCGTCTCGTATGTTACACCATTTCTTGTTTACCTGGATACCTGTCGGATATTAACAAAATTTTTTACTGTACACTGTTTATCTCCATTTTATGGTGGGTAAAATCAATACAAGATTCAAATCACCTAGCTTTGTTTCTTAATTTTTTAGGATTCGGTACCCAAAGGTTAAAACGGGACGCTATTACTGAGACTTCGCTGTCCGTCTGTCACCAGGCTGTATCTCATGAACCGTGACAGTTGAAATTTTCACAGATGACCACCCATCCACAAACCGACCGCGCCCGTCGTTGCTTAACTCTTTCGATCGCATCACTCTTTCGACACGCAACTCCTACCTCTCTACCTCTAAACTAAGCTCTAAAGTCACGATAGACTGTCTATCTGGTCATCGGCTTTAGGAAGAATAATTTACAATATTCTTATCCTATAGTGTAGGCCGAGAAAGAAAAAAGCCGGAGTACAAAACTCTTTTAAAATTCAATTCAATTGTACAGAAAAATTCACAGTATGACCATGACAAGATCAGGACAGACACGAGACAGCCAATCGTGTATGCCAAGAATCACCCCATATAAATAATAATAAATAAATATCTTGGACATTCTCACACACGGCCATCTGACCCCAAAGTAGGCGCAAGCCTGTGATATGGGTGTCAGAGACTGATATACATACATAGATATTTTTAAATACATACTTAAATAGATAATATTAACATCCAGACACAGAACAAATACAAGTGTTCGTCACACGAATATTTGTCCTGAGTGGGATTCGAACCCACGACCCCTGGCGCAACAGACAGGGTCACTACCGATTGCGCCAACAGGCCAATATGCCACCTGCTTACAATATCAGCTCACCAATCTGTCGCTTGGCGGTATTCTTGTAGCTGTCGAACTCAGGTTCTACTGCGCGGTATATCTCCGTCCAGGCAGCGTCGCGCACCGCCTTATCCTTGTACTCCAGCAGTGTCCTGTTCCACAGGCACGGCCGTTGCTTCACAAGCTTTATGAGGGTCTCCGATAGCAGGTGCAGCTTGTATTGATCTGGAACTAATGGGATATTTATAAGGATGAGGTATATTAGCAAACTAGTGGGGCGTCCACACGTTTTCCTGTACGACTGTGAAGGTCAGCAAACCTTGTCCACATTCGGTCAAGTTCACACGCGAATACAATAATGTAGGTGCTACGAAACTATTTTTTCGAAAGAATTTTTTCAGTAGTTTTTGTGTGAAAACATTACAAACACATCTTTCCTGTTTATAATATTAGTATAGATAAAAATCTTAAACCATACGAGAACATTATAGAGAACTCGCAGGCATGCAGATATCGCGATGTTTGCCTTCACCGTCACAGCAGGCAATATCTATATCACAGACAGAATATACTATTGCGTGCCGCTTGGATTTGAACTCGGACCCTACGAGTGGGAGGCAAGTTCTTTAGCCACTGGGGGCTGACACCAGTTTGCATTACGTAGGTTAGTAATATTTTATATTAGGTAACCTTTTTAACCTACCAAAGACATAGGGACAATGCGAGTTACAAATAAATTAATTGCAATCCGTTTAAATCCGAGTCGGGTCGAAGAACAAAATCCTGACCCGGTTTCGACATCAGGTTTTCCTGTACGACTGTGTGAAGGTCAGCAAACCTTGTCCACATTCGGTCAAGTTCACACGCGAATCCAAAATGCAGGTGCTACTAAACTATCCATACTAATATTATAAATGCGAAATGAAATTTGGTACACAGATAGTCTAGAGCACAGAACAGACTTTTATCTGTTCTGTGGTCTAGAGCCTAACAAAGGACATAGGCTACTTTTTAATTGGAAAAAAGTGTTGTAAAGGGTTGAAAAGGGGGATGAAAGGTTATATGAGAGTTTGTCATTTTTAGAACTAGAAGCATGAAATCTATATTTTAGACTGTTGATTAGATATAAATAAATAAATATGGCATTCAAAGTTTGTAAAAATGTTACCCTTAAGGGTGTAAAATAACATAGGGGATAACACATTTACAGATTCATTACAAATTTGTGGAGCTAAGGTTAATGCGTTAAGAAGAATCTAGTATTTTGTCTAATTCCACGCGAGTGAAGCTGCGGGCGTCCACTAGTGATATTAAATACATAACAAGAGGCATTATTTACTGTAACAGGTACCTAACATAATTATATCAATGCTGTAACACGACCTTCTGTTACACTTTATTGCTTAAATACTTATTATTAATAAAGCTATAAAGATGAACCTACTATCTTTCTTAGAGCCATACATCATGAAACACAAGTCACGGTATCACAAGATGAGTTTTCTTTCCGTTCAGATAGTTGCTCGCTGTCCGTAAACGGTAAAGCAGTTCACAAAACGTTCTCACGGCCACGGTTAGCCACGGTTCCGGTTCCAAAATGGCGGCAACATCACATTTTCGTTTCAAAAACACTTTCCCCTCAAAAATACCACATAAACTTAATTAAATATAAACATAGCAGCCTATGATTGCAATATTATTTACTTTTTCACATGAAATCACAGAAAAAACTGACGTACGGAATGCCTGACAGTTGTTTCGACACTGATGCCGTAAGCACACCGGATACCCAATCCGGTCGAAGCTAGTAAGCCGGGCCAACACGCGGGACGAATATCGCAGAACTGCACTGTTCACATTGAAAAATGAACCTTCAACCGTTTACACAGAACCTAAACTCATTTAAATTACATCAAGTATCATAAGTCATTTCTAATATGTGCAATAAAATATACAATTTTACTAAATTGTGCTCAATACCATCGAAATAAGGTGAATATTAAAAGGGCGCGAATCAAAGCGTTCACGGTCGGGTCGAATAGTCCATTGTGTCGCTGAGGCATGCGATAAAACGGCGACTAGAGCACGGAGCGGCAACGTCGCACTCCGAACCGGCGCGCGGTTCGCCGTCTCTGCAAGCCGTCGTGTTGCGTTGACTGATGAATGAAATGTTCCTTTGTTTTATGTTCTCCTAGTACTGTGTTGTTACAATCTTGCAATATGGCACCTTTATTGATGAAATTAATGTATGTACACTTCACTTCGAATGTTGCATGCAAACAAGAAACAATTAAGTAATGACGTAACCTACTTTTTTTATTTAGTATCCGGCACGGCTGGCGCGGCGCGAATACATACGTTGCGTACCTACCTATTCCGTAGGCAATGCCGCAGTCGGAGCATAGTTTAAAGACTAAACTATGGTCGGAGTCTACCTGGCGCTACAACCGCTACAACCTCAGACTATTAATGTCAATTTATGGCTACAACATGGCATCAACGCAAAAAAAAAATAATTTAATTCGTGTATATTTTCACAGAAATACAAAAACTAACGGATTTTTTTTAAATACAAACGAACAAAGTCGAACATTCTCGTAGAACCACCTCCTTTTTTCGAAGTCTGTTAAAAATAAAATCAGGTGTAAGTATTTGTTTTTTTTACACTGTTTTGCCATGTTTTAAAAACAGTTCACGTATGTATCAACACAACGACATGTTTTTGCATATTTATTTGACTTGACAGAATAGATGTTCGGGCTTCAGCGGATTTTTTTTAAATTTTAATATTTGTTTTTTAAAATGTAGTTGATTGAAAAAAGGAATAACAGGTATTTTAAAGCTTATTATAAATTACGTTATTTTTACTGTAAGTATTCTGAACATCTGCTAGTACCAGTACCAGGCAAAGACATTTAATAGCCAGGCAAAAAGTTACATTTTTTTCTGTCTGGAACCCAGCCCCCCAAAATTATCTTCACCGCAACAGGACTATTGAGTAGTATTAACTAGGGATAATCTATAAGTGCATCCACCCTATTTTTAGAGACCCGCAAAAAAAATCTGTAGAATCTTTCTTACTTTATTTTATCACAACTTGATGAGGATATATTCTCCTTGATGCTTCGCCTGGACGCTTTTAAATCTATATATATAAAAGGAGAAGGTGACTGACTGACATATCAACGCAGGGCCTAAACTATAAGGGTTAGAAACATGAAATTTTGCACAGGGGTTCCTTTTATAACGTAGGGGAGCACTAAGAAAGGATTTTTGAAAATTCACCCCCTAAGGGGGTAAAAAGGGGGTGCAAAGTTAGTATGAAACATTGCCATTTTTGAATTTAGTGAATGTCTAATTCCACGCGAGCGAAGCTGCGGGCGTCCACTAGTTTAACATACATGATTCGAGTACAAATATTTATCTGCAAACTAAATGTCTGCCCTGGTCGGGATCAAGAACCGGGATCCACTGTTCGGCGACCACCACTGTGTCATGAAATCACAAGCTTAGCTTAGCTAAGTAATGAATAATATACGGAACCCTCAGCGTCACAGCGCTACTCTACACGACACAAGCCACCAGGGCAGGGTAATCCGCCCCTGAGGAGTGTCTGCGACGGATGTCCGGATAGTTGTGAAGTTGTGACCATAGAGCATAGACAGTCAGTGTAGAGAGCGTTACGTAGCTTACACACGCTGACATGCGGACTCGCTCTATAAAAAAATACTATGTAATATCTTACTGTTACGTTGTAGCGTCCATATCCCAATGGCTCAGGTCGATTAAATGTGATCGAAAGAGTTAAGCAACGACGGGCGCGGTCGGTTTGTGGATGGGTGACCGCTAGTGGCAACATTTCATGGACGCTACCGTGCTTCGGAGGGCACGTAAAGCCGTCGGTCCCGGTTGTTCTCAATGGTGTAAACAGTCGTTAAGCCTTGTCGAAGACCTTCGGGTGCCTTGAGAACATTCGACACTGGGTTGGCCACTAACCCCTCCACCAATTAGAGCAGCGTGGTGGAGTATGCTCTAGACCTCCCGCAGCAGTGTCTGTGGGGGAGACGCGTACCCAGCTGTGGGACGTCTATGGGTCGCAGCGAACTAATTTTGGGTCTTACTAAACTGTAGGCGTTCCCAGAAAATAATGAGGGTCTCTTGAGATATGGGATAGAAGTTTGAATATGTATTTCTTAAATTACAATAGATGTTCTTCATGTTTGCAACAAATGTTTACAGTTGAATAAATAAAAACATAGAATATGTGATGGAAACGAAATTAATGTTATGTCTAATTCCACACGAGCGAAGCTGCGGGCGTCCACTAGTTAATAAATAAAATAGAGATAGGTAAGTCAATAAACATTTTATTTTAAACTTTTGTTCAAGAACATAAGATGTTCACGGATAAGAGGAGGATGTTAATGATGTTAAGTACACACGGAACATTTTTGACGTGATAACGTCTTATAAATTGATGAACAGCGCATATGAAAAAGTGTATCCCGTTCCGCTTCCGTTTCCGTTGAGTGTTTTTATAAGGTAAATTAATTTTTAATTTTATTAAATTAATTTTACACATGACAACATTGGCGTTTCCATGGCTCCGAAATAGGGAACTGTCAAAATAAATATATAGACTTGTTATCTTTGTATTTTCAATTCTCCTTTTTTGTATTGTATAAAATAATGATTATGACGTTATCACGTAAATCTATCGTCCATAAACGGACTTTATTTAACTCCAGATACTTCGCACATTAAAGACAAAGTCTAAAGGGAGTTTATAGAAATAACTCCGATCTAACTAAGAGTATTATAGGGCTCACCTAATTCTCAACGCATTCCTCCCAAGGCATTCGAGCAATGAAAAATAGGTACAATAAGCTAAACCACTTACCGCCTAATGATCAGAAGCGTGGCCATTCTGGAATGCTGTCCTTTAAGAATCCGATCAGCTATAGATACTCGTAAATGCTGAAATTTTCGCAACTTTTTGATGTGAAACATCTTTAGGCGGAGGGCAAACCAAATTTTTGGCGTGGCGAGCGTGGCGAGCGTGGCGAATATGGATTATTATATACTATACAGTTCCGACAAATGACGGTCGGAAATTATTTGATTAATAAAATATAATAATTTTTTTTTCTTACATGTTTTAGTTCCTGTCATAATCTGTACTTTTGTACATATTACTTGTACAAAATAATTTCAATGTTTCACATTTGCCAGGCGTCCCGTGACGGCTCACAATTTTTTTTTTATAATTTTCAAGCTTAGTTATAGCTGCAACTCATAGATTTGCCACTTCTGGGCACGGTTCTCCCCCACAGACAACATCTATGTAATATATGTATGTATTACCTATGTATGTGAAAAAAAGTGTTGAAGAGGGGATGAAAGGTTGTATGAAAGTATTGTCATTTTCAGAACTAGAAGCATAAAATTTATATTTTAGGCTGTTGATTAGATATAAATAAATTTGGTATTCAAAGTATGTAAAAATAAGCGTGTAAAATAAACATGGGGATAACATATTTACCGATTCAATACTTTGTAGAGCGCAGTTAACGCGTCATGGAGAATCTAATAGTAGACATACGAGTACAATTCCACGCGAGCGAAGCTGCGGGCGTCCGCTAGTTATGTTATATAACAAAGTCAAAGGCTGTTGCGGGTAAAAATTTCCTTTATTCCGTTAATTTCTTTCTCCATTTATATTTCTCTGTACAATTTCTGCAGATAATTTTTCTGCATTCTTAAGATTGCCGTTCCTTTGTGAAACTGCATTGTACCTTATTTGTACCCCAACAATAATTTGAACAGATCGCTTTCCTTGTGAATTGGTGCTAAGGAATTTTTAAATTGACTGTGTAATACTTAAAAAAATGTACCTAGATATAAGGCCTGTTGCCTGTTGGCGCAATCGGTAGTGACCCTGTCTGTTGCGCCAGGGGTCGTGGGTTCGAATCCACAGGACAAATATTCGTGTGACGAACACTTGTATTTGTTCTGTCTGGATGTTAACTGTGTCTGGTGTGTCTGTGTCTGGATGTGTCTGTTGTCATGGGCGGCAGGGGATGGGTGGTGCTGCAAGCTCGTTTGCTATCTTGTATCCATAAAAAAAAAAAATAATATCTATTTAAGTATGTTTTTTTTTAAAGTACATAATGTATATCAGTCTCTAACACCCATATTACTGACTCGCGCCTTTTTTTTATAGTACCTATAGGACGGACAAACAGACATACGGGCCACCTGATGGTAAGTGGTCACCGTCGTGTATGGACACGTGCGACACCGGGGATGTCATAGGTGCGATGCCTGCCTTATTTTGGGGTCAGACGGCCGTGTGTGGCGTCCATGGTAACAGAACATTCGACACTCGATTGACCACTAAACAATAAGCAATCCGCATTGCACCATCGCACTGGAGCATCCTGGTGGAGTATGCTCTATATATAAGAAGCGGTAACAGCCCAGTGGCTATCGAACTCGTCTCTCACTCGAGCGGTCCGGGTTCAAACCCCAGCGGCACGCACCAATGACTTTTCAAGTTAGGTATGTACGATTTAAGAAATTAAATGTCACTTGCTTTAACGGTGAAGGACACATCGTGAGGAAACCTGCATGCCTGAGAGTTCTTCATAATGTTCTCGAAGGCATGTGAAGTCTGCCAATCCGCATTTAGCCAGCGTGGTGGACTAAGGCCTAATCCCTCCCTCTGAGAGGAGACTCGTGCCCAATAGTGGGACAAAGAAAGAGTTGTGATTAAGATGATGCTCTATACCTCCCGCAGCTGAGTCTGCGTGGGAGACCCGTGCCCAGCAGTGGGACGTTCGGGTCGCAGCAGCTACACGATCCCTGTTGTCACAAAAGCACTATTTTAAACTCGCGTGACCGATATTCCAAGTCTGCCATCTGTACACATGCTCACTTCTCGCATGCAAAACAGAAAACCAACATTTATGTGGTGTCACGTGTATAAGTGCTTCTCATATCGATGCGTGTAGGAACACCGCACACGTTATACTATTGTGTACTGGTGGTAGAATCTGTGTGTGAATACGAGCACCGTTATCGTGAGTTTGTTAGTTTATAGGCCAGTAAGTAATAATTAGAATAGAATAGAATATAATAAATTTTTATTTCACTTTGTAATATACATTTTAAAACTACTTACTACTTACTTATTACAAAGCGAAATAGGACCGCACTCAGCTTATGCCATAATCCTTTGAACAGAAAATACGGCGCTGATTTTCAGTGCGGCCCTGTTGCAAGGAATAGTTACGTATTTGGTCTGTTGAAGTCGGAAGACCGAGTTGGTTGCCAACCGGAATTTGCTTTAAAAACAATAGTTACAATAAATGCCGGTCAAGTGCGAATCGAACGCGCACGAAGGGTTCCGTAGCATCGTATCTATAAAAACGTCAAAAAAATCATGTCTGTTGTATGGGTTACCCTCTTAAATTTTTATTTTTTCTCTTTTTATAATTTATTGTAAAGCTTGAATAATTAATATACTCTATAATATTATACGATCATAAAATGTCTCAGTAAAATTAACCATTAGTATCTAACTAATGGTTAATTTTACTTAAAAACTTTATTTAAAAACTATATTTTCGTAAAAAAAGTAGTAAAAGTGTAAGTGAAAAAGATTTGTAAAAAGTTTTCTTGCTAATTAATGAAATTTTGTTGAAAAATAAAAAGACTTTTTTACATTATTCAAATAACTAAATATAAATCTATACTTCTTTAATAATATTATAAAGAGGAAAGATTTGTTTGTAATGTTTTCACACTGGACCATTTTCAAAAATTCTTTCACCGTTAGAAAGCTGCATCTTCACTGAGTGACATAGGCTATATAATATTACTAGGTGTAAACGAAACTATTGTTAAGTCTAATTCCACGCAAGCGAAGCTGCGGGCAGTCCACTAGTAAATATATAAACAAATAAATATAACATTGAAAAACAACTGTAAAACCGTCTGCTAATTCTAGTCAGCTACTATACCCTGTACAAGATAGCTTGATCTTTTTGACAGACTGGCTAGTGATGGGAAACAGAAAATATCTAGTAGTCCAAAAAATAACGTTTTAAAATACTTGTAACTGTGACAAGATGGTGTGGGTGTATTATGTGTGAAATTCTTTATTGCACTAGAAATATAAATGGCTTATATGGCCAGTCGATGGAACGATGGAATGCGTAATTAAAATTAGAATTAAATTTTTTTTTTACCTTATTATTCTAAAAAGAGTTATACCAGCTAAAGAGACCCAACCACTAGCCACAGAAACCCCAACCAAAAGGACCCCGGTTCGTAACAATAACTTAACAATGATCTTTATTAATGATTTTTTGTAATCGATATTTGTAACGGTTACTGCCTGTTATTCGTGTCCCATCCGTCCGACCGATGTAACATTGTACAAACGTCTATTATTTTCAGTGTTCCTATTAAAATTTTACTTTGAAGCAATAAAAAGTCTTAAAATTTTCGGATAACGCTTGAATCTTAAGGGACTTTTGTGTTATATGTATTTTTTTAATATTATTATAATTTTTAAAATCATTTAATTAAGAAAATAATATGGTCGTCATTGCAAAGTTATGTCGATCACTAAAATTTACATCTGTCAAAAAGATCAAGCTATCTTGTACAGGGTATAATATCTAATATAACATACGTATCGTGCTTCTTACCGTCAGTGTCGTCAGTGTGCCAGCTGCCTTGAAAACTCGTATGAAATCTATTTTTCCGTTGGATAGCGAGTGCTTGCTCACGAGAGAATGATGTTGTGCTTCTAAACGATACGGGATAGAATACGGTTGGATGTTGATATGTAACCGACCATCCACCCAGGAACTTGGTAGTTTAACGTGATACGAAGAGTTGTACCTACTCTATTTCCATATTTGGAATTAAATAATTCGCATGACTATGGTCTTTCTGTTTATTTATTTACTAGTGAACGCCCGCAGCTTTGCTCCCGTGGAATTAGACATAACAATAGTTTCGTTTACACCTAGTAATAGTAGTAGAGTCCATAGCCTAATGGCTCGCGTCGATTCAATGCGATCGAAAGAGTTAAGCAATGACAGGCGCGTTCGGTTTGTGGATGGGTGACCGCTAGTGGCAAAATTTCATGGACACTATCGTGCTTCGAGGGCACGTAAAGCCGTCGGTCCCGGTTGTTTTCAATGGTGGAAACAGTCGTTAAGCCTTGTCGAAGAACTTCGGGTGGCTTGAGAACATTCGACAATGGGTTGGCCACTAACCCTTCCACCAATCCGCATTGGAGCAGCGTGGTGGAGTATGTGCCCGTGCCCAGCTGTGGGACGTGTATGGGTCGCAGCGAGCTAGTAATATTATATAGCCGATGTCACTAAATGAATCCTCAAAAGTGATTAACCCAAAACTAATCATTACTTAAAACTGTATGCACACATCAAGTTAGCATAATGTTAATTTGTATTATCATTCGGTTCGTTTCCCGCGGTCTTTTTACGGCGAACTGGTGTTCTGTGGAATGAGCTTCCGACTGAGGTTTTCCCTTAGAGATACGACATGGAGCGCTTCAAAAAGAGTGTGAAACGCTTGCTTCAAGGCAGGCAACGCATCTGTGATACCCCTGGTGTCGCACGTGTCCATAGACGACGGTGACCACTTACCATCAGGTATGTCTGTTTGTCCGTCTATTCTATATTATAAAAAAAAAATATTGCAAATTAGCATGCAACCCGTTCGCTGCCGCCCAAAACAACTGTCTGTGACAGACCTTGGATAAGACTCCAATAGGGAATGGGCTCGTTAGTCCAGTAAGCATAGTGTTAATAATATAAATGCTATAGGTACTTCTCAGGACATAGTTCATAACCTCTAGAATAATGTAATTATGATTAAACAGCAGAAATACTGGCAAATACCTATATATAATTAGTTTCGAGAAAAACAAGTTAATAAGTTAAAAATATCTCCAACGCTAATGAAAATCGCATTTTTCCTCCAACTTAGAACCAACGAAGAATTCTTTACAATCTATAGTTTTTGTATGGCTTCTTCGCTGTTCCAAGAACCATTGATTCGCTATTATATAGCGAGTGAAATACTCCATTTTGTTTATCTCAACGTATATTAATTAATTAAATAATAAGAAGTACTCACCATTTTTCAATTTGTAATGAGTGACACAAGATAATTCAATTTGAATTTCTCAGAACAAGAAAATTCTTTAATTTTTAATTATCCGAAGGGCAAAAGGATAAACAAATGAGTTTACTCGGAATTCTATGAAAGATAATCTGACTAAATTAATACTAAATTAATTAAAACATATTTAATCTTATTTCATATCTGGTAGAACCCGTATCGTCCATAGCCCAATGGCTCGGGTCGATTCTATGTGATCAAAAGAGTTAAGCAACGACGGGGGCGGTCGGTTTGTGGATGGGTGATCGCTAGTGGCAAAATTTCATGGAAGCTACCGTGCTACGGAGGGCACGTAAAGCCTTCGGTCCCGGTTGTTTTCAATGCTGGAAACAGTCGTTAAGCCTTGTCGAACCTTCGGGTGGCTTGAGAACATTCGACACTGGGTTGGCCACTAACCCCTCCACCAATCCGCATTGGAGCAGCGTGATGGAGTATGCTCTAGACCTCCCGCAGAATTGTTTGTGGGGGAGACCCGTGCCCAGCAGTGGGACGTCTATGGGTCGCAGCGAGAACCCGTATGAATTATAGCCTAACATCCCGCCTGTATTTCCCAAATACTGTAGGCAGACGTGTGCACCCACTGTTAGGTCTCATGTGGTGAGCTTATTGCCATCATCCATATCCCTACTACCTATTGATCTGCGAAATAAAAATAAAATTAAAAACACTTACCATCAGATGGCCCGTATGTCTGTTTGTCCGCCTCTAAGTGTTATAAAAAAAATATATCAGCCCGACCGGGATTCGAACCGAAGACACACGATTCTGCAGGGTCATACCTACGGCACGGAGTCGTCAAATTAACACGTTCGCTGCGTTACGGGAAGTATTTTGTCGTATTTGAGTTCCGGACTGTGCGGCAGCTAATTTTCCTTGTCTTACCCCTGGTGCGGCGGTGGTTAAACTAAGATGCCATACACGTACAAAAGAGATAACTATATTTCTGACATCCTTGCTTCATATGTAATCAGTTTTTAATAAAAAAATTTACGGGAAGTATTTTTGCGTAACGCACAGAAAAAAATTATTTTACTCAGATGCGGCATGGGAACTATTTGGTCGTACCCCTCGACCCCGTACCGCACCGGCGGACGGGTACGCGGCGCTTCAAATTGCACTAGTGTTGTGCGTAAAAACGATGTTTTTAAAACTCACCATATATTTTTGTCCAATTAAGCAAGACTTAAAATGAAGAAAATAAAGAAAATAAGGTTGTTTTTTTTTGTTACGTACTTAAAATTATTTGAGGAGGTGAAGAACAAAAGGTGACATTTTCATATTTGGGCTATGTGTAAATTGGGCTTTTGTTCCTAATTTTCTCAATTGTATTGTTTTTATTTTTATTTAATTTGTTAGCTTGCTCTGGTTTAATAGTTTCTCTATTATATTTTTTGATTTAGCATGCCAATGATTAGTAAATTGATCTCATTAACTAAGTCTGATCTTGAAGTTCCTATTATATTTGTTTTTAAAAAAAGAGGAATGTGTAATTCTGTTTTTATTTTCTTTTTGTTTTTAAAGATTATTATTTAGTTGATAATCCATGTTGTCATATTAATAAATATTATTTCAAGTTTCTGTCGCATTTTCATATTTTACGAGTGTACCTCATCACTAGCGTTATATCTATTCTATGCGGCACGGGAAGTAATTTCCCGTAAAATCACCGTTTTTGAAAAATGCCTATAACTTTTGATATATCGCACAGAACCCCAGGCGACGCCAGCTGTATATACACAAGGATGTAACCGATCGATTTGTTCAAAAATTTTGTACTGGCGATGAGTTTCCATGTCTCCAAGGACCTTTGAAGTCAGGACCTGATACGGGAAAATGAAGGTCGTAACGCAAATCTGGCATTCTTGTTACGAGAAATATATGACTCGTATAGCAAATGAGGCAAGTTTAAGTTTAGCGTTGACGCAGCGAACGTGTTAATTGAATATTAAATTAAAACGATTTGTATAAATTTTCCAATACATATCCAATTCGAAAAACCTCATTCCCTAAGAAATCATTCAAATTCACATTCATTATATTTCTGCAACCGTTCGTTCCAATTATACGTACCGATTGCAAATATCTACATTGTCGCCCTCTATGCAAACTGTTTGAAAATGGAAAAATAACACAATTTGAACTGGATTCTATTCGTTCGCTGCAGACTAATATGAGCTGGTTCCGCTTAATAAATTAATCTATACCTAGTTATTAGTTAGTTTTTTCATCGGCAGAGTGTCTATCCAACTCGCCTCTCACTCGAGTTCTGGTTCGAATCCAAGTGGCACGCACCAAAGATGTTACTAAGTTATGGGCGATTTAAGAAACTAAATGTCACCTACTGTAATCCATACTAATATTATAAATGCGAAAGTAACTCTGTCTGTCTGTCTCGCTTTCACGCCAAAACTACTGAACCGATTTAAATGAAATTTGGTACACAGGTAGTCTAGAGCCTGAGAAAGGACATAGGCTACTTTTTAATGGGAAAAAAGTGTTGTAAAGGGTTGAAAAGGGGAATGAAAGGTTGTATGAAAGTAGTCATTTTCAGAACTAGAAGCATAATATTTATATTTTAGACTAGTTTATATTTTAGACTAGTTGGTTAGATATAAATAAATATGTCATTAAACGTTTGTAAAAATGTTACCCTTAAGGGTGTAAAATATACATAGGGGATTGGCAGACTTCACATGCCTTCCAGAACGTTCTTACGACTTTTTATTTCACCACTAGTAGACACCCGCAGCTTCGCTCGCGTTAGACAACAATAGTTTCGTTTACACCTAGTAATATTATATTATAGCCTCTGTCACTCAGTGAAGATGCAGCTTTCTAATGGTGAAAGAATTTTTGAAATCGGTTCAGTAGTTTTTGTGTGAAAACATTACAAACAAATCTTTCCTCATTTTCCTCATTATAATATTAGTATAGATATAGATAGAAAAGTAGGTACTGCTTTATTATAGATAATGAAGTGCTGCTTGGATTTAAAGCGAGCGGAACCGCGGGTAAAGCTAGTTTACTTATAAAAGAAACATTACTCCGACCACTAAACCTAGCCTCGTCTATCGGAATGCCTTGAACATTTCCTTTCGATAAGGCTGCTCATTGGAATCGTATCCAAGAGCTTTTTGTAGCATTGATAAGCGGAGGCTGCGTTACGGAAATACAGATAAATAAGGACTATCGGCCCCGAAGGACAGCCTAAACAGCGTTCGTAATAAATATATCAGCTAATCTTGTGATGGATGGGCATAGGAGGCGGGGGAACGATAAATATACGAATTGGAACTCGTTTTGCTGTTGGCAGATTTGGAAATAAATATAGGTAATTAGGTACACTAACACTTAGGTACACTAGGTACACTAGCGGTGACAGCCCAGTGGCTATCGAACTCGCCTCTCACTCGAGCGATCCGGGTTCAAACCCAAGTGGCACGCACCAATGACTTTTCACTGGCAGCAAACACTGCTAGTGTACCTAATTCATCCCAACCCTTATTTTTGTTGTTGTTGGGCACGGGTCTCCTCTCAGAATGGGAGGGATAAGGCCTTAGTCCACCACGCTGGCCAAGTGCGGATTGGTAGACTTCACATGCCTTCGAGAACTTATGATGAACTCTCAGGCATACAGGTTTCCTCACGATGTGTCCTTCACCGTTACAGCAAGTGACATTTTATTTCTTAAATCGCACATAACTTCATTGGTGCATGCCGCTGGGGTTTGAACCCGGACCGCTCGAGTGAGAGGCGAGTTCGATAGCCACTGGGCTGTCACCGCTTGAATACTGGTATACAAATAGAGTTATTTATAAATACAGACTTATATAATTAATTCAGACACAGAACAAACACAAGTGTTCACACGAATGTTTGTCCTGAGTGGTATTCGAACCCACGACCCCTGTAACAGACAGCGTCAATACCGATTGCTGATAAATGCTGAATAAAACCGCAGGGCAAACCTGTTACCGCTGAGAGTACAGGGTGTTCACAAAAGGCTGGCGGGCGGCGAGCGTACAGTTTAAACTATGTTATTTTTCCATCTTCAAATAGTTTGCGTAACCATGGTGACTATGGATTTCATGCTATGGCGGACACATGAAATTAAATGTTTTTGGTAAACGATTTCGATAGTAGATCGAGGTTTGTAAGTCAAATATCTTCATTCATACTAATATTCATACTACTCGTAATATTATAAATGCGAAAGTAACTCTGTCTGTATGTCTGTCTCGCTTTCACGCGAAAACTACTTAACCGATTTAAATGAAATTTGGAACACAGGTAGTCTTAAGCCTGAGAAAGGACATAGGCTATTTTTTAATTGGAAAAAGTCTTGTAAAGGGTTGAAAAGAGGGAAACCCCATCTATAAGTTTGTATTAGAATTATTACAAATTTCCAAATATATAAGAAACTTGTGGGCGCCCGCAGCTTCGCTAGCGTGGAATTAGACATACCTAACAATAGTTTCGTTTACACCTATAATATTATATATCCTATGTCACTCAGTGAAGATGCAGCTTTCTAATGGTGAAAGAATTTTTGAAATCGGTCCAGTAGTTTTTGTGTGAAAACATTAAAAACAAATCTTTCCTCTTTATAATATTAGTATAGATTTATTTATTGCTTTTAAGACTATGATAAGTAGAAAAATGGATCTTTCCTTATCTTAGTAAGACTAGGGTTTCCTTATTTTATTTTTTATGGATAAAAGATAGCAAACGAGCTTGCAGCACCACCCATCCGCTGCCACCCATGACAACTGTGACTGACTTTGAACAAGACTCAATTAGGGACTGGGATGGTTCGTCCAATTAGTTGAGATAGTTAATTAGAACATTAGTTGGTCAGTTCGTTAGTAGATATAAGGACTGGGGACTGTTAGTGATAGTTAGTCCTGTTAGTTGGTGTTAGTAATAGTAAGATTAGGATAAGGAAAAATCCAGTGTAAAAGAAAAACAAGACATGTACGTAATCCCACAAATCCATGGCGTCCCCACAAAAGGCTAACCTAGCCGCGCTCGCTACACGCTCGTCAGTAAACACCGACAAGAAAGCCTTCGTATCGCCACTTTCATTCAAAACCAGACTTTGATCGCCTTATATTTACAGAGTAACTAAATAACTGAACTAAGTGGCTCACTTGTTGGCTGGCCACTGCTATACGCTGACACCTGTTTATCACGCAGTACTCAGAATAGGTTAATTGTCCCAATACAAGTCGTATTGGGACAATTAACCTATAGCGATAGTCGACTTACCATAGACTACTATGGTACCTAGTATATCGCTGCGACCCATAGACGTCCCACTGTTGGGCACGGGTCTCCTCTCAGAATGGGAGGCGTTAGGCCTTAGTCCACCACGCTGGCCAATTGCGGATTGGCAGACTTCACATACCTTCGAGAACGTTATGATGAACTCTCAGGCATGCAGGTTTCCTCACGATGTGTCCTTCACCGTTATAGCAAGTGACATTTAATTTCTTAAAACGGCCTAGTATATACTGGCCAACTATTGATAGGCAGAGTGAATTCGCATTTGAAAAAAGTATAGAAACTCCTAAGATAATTATATATGGATAGCAAACTAAAATCAAATTAAAATCCGCAGTTCGGTGCGGTTTAGGCTCAACACTTTCTTATAATAGTTTATCGAGACACCAGATGAAAGTGCTTTTTGGCTAGGTATTGTTGACTTTTGTCCTAGTTTAGACTTTTGACTTTACACTGTATTGTACGTTTGCGGGAAATGCGAACCGGGGCAGCTAACGCGACACGGGGTATAAAACGCGTTGCTACCGGCCGCAGGCATCGATCGCTCGTAATCGGCAATAAATCAATTAGGCTTGACGTCTAATGTTTCCGCAATAAAGTGCCCCGCCACGCGCCGTATCGTGTGAGCACAATTTGTACGCTGGTTTATAGCTTTTAGTGTGAAAGTAGCAAACGAGACTGCTTTCCTGTCAATTAATGACGCATGTTCGATAAACATGTACAAAGGAACAAGCAGTGTTTGGTCAGTTCAGTAAAATTTGGAATAGTGAAGTAGTCAGAATAACAAAACAGTTAAAAATAACTAAAAACTACGCTAAAATGTATTTCTTATTTTAACCGTAACTCTCCTAACGCTCGTAACCATGACTGGAGAAACGGAGCACGGACTACCCTCTAGACTAGATAGATCAGGGGTCGGCAACCTTTTGAGTCGGAAGAGTCAAAAATTACAATTTAAACATTTCAAAGTTTTTAAAGAGCCACAAAAAAAATTCTTGCCAACAATAAAGAAAAATATTTATTTATACTATGCGTATGGAACTAAAGTGCCGCAGCTTCACATCCAAAGAGCCGCAGGTTCCCAGCCCCTGCTCTAGATGGACTGATGACCTGAAGAGTCAGCGGGTAACCGCTGGATTCCAAGGGCACAGGACTGGGAAGAGTGGCACAGAAGGAGGCCTATGTAAGTGGACTTCGAAAGGCTGGCTTCGAGGCCAAAGTTCGAAAGGTATGGATGTATGGTCTCGAGCCGTACTGCAACGAGCGCTTCTCTATGGAACAATAGTTTATCGGCGCGTAACCATAAGCAGGCGGTTATTACGGAAATGGTTTATAAACAACCCAGAGGCTAATCGAATTATGTGTAGTTGATCACATTTATTGCTCAATTGATTACCTATAACTCTCGTTACTGTTGGGAGTGTAAGGATCGGGCACCTATTGTATTATTACTACTATTAGTATTATTACTATAGTATTATTACTTTATTTTATTTTATTTGACGGGTCCAGACGTGGACCCGGTAATTTGGAAGGCTTGCGTGGGGACACAGGTCCAACACGTAGAGGCCCCTTCGAGACATTTTAATGAGTTGCGATATGGCACACGTGACGGATACCACCCTCGATCGACTGTACCATCGATTGGTACATCGAAGGTGGGCCCCGCCAGATGCACAGGAACTATTGCAAAGGAATGGAAACTATATTGGGTCTAATAATCTATCTAAGTATTAATGGATTTTTATAACTTGAAACTTCCATTTGTAGCTCGGTGTATGGCAATTGGATCATGATCTATTACTCGTACATGGGACCGAAACATTAGTGGTGAAATGTTGGCCTATTACACACTTCTGCTTACCCCTTGGGGAAAATAAAAGCGTAATAATAGGAGACGACGTATTCAGAGTAGGTACCTGAATTATAATATTGTAGTACCTGAATTATAATACGTGAAGCAAAAATTTCGACCTTTTTTACGAAAAATCACGTGGACGGAAGTGTATGAAACTTGGCACAGTTAAAATTTATATGAAGCAGATTTGCAGAAAGCTAATATTTTTATATAATATGCATTGGAAATAGTATATTAAGTTGATAAAAGAAAACACTACCATCGATAAGTAATTGTATCGGGCGTTACTTTGCGGAACTCCATCCCGTGCATGAAGGTATACACCACCATACATTTTTGTTCGCGGATTGTTTCAAAGTAGATTAATCTTTGTTTTGCACTACCATTGATTTAACACCCACTTATAATAGTTGGTTACCTGGATACGTATTACGATGGCATGTTATTTGTCACATGTTTATGTTATTTTTCACTGTCACGCTTTGAACCACAGATTAATATGTAGAGTACTACGTACGTACTGCTTTGAAGATTTGTCTATTAAGTCTAATAAAGAGATTCCTTATTAACAATCAAACTTAAATTTAAAAAAAATATGTTCGATATTCGACCACTCGGCGACCACTAGTAGTCACTCAACTAAGTTATTACCGGCAGGTACTAACAATACCAAACTTAATAGATTAACTACTTCGCCCGTTGCCTTATAGCTCGTCAATTGATTAATTTTACGACTAGCAAAGTGATGTTACTTAGCCTGATGAGATATGACTTTATTGTTACTAATAAAGTGGCGAGTGTTAATCTTATTACCATCGGCACACCCGTTTATGCGATATAGTAGCTTGAGGACTCTGGAGTGACCCGGGTTTGAATCTCGAGCGGGGTAGATACTCGTATTTATTAAATAGAATAGTGGACGCCCGCAGCTTCGCTCTCGTGGAATTAGACATAACAATAGTTTCGTTTACACCTAGTAATATTATATAGCCTATGTCACTCAGTGAAGATGAGGAAAGATTTGTTTGTAATGTTTTTATACAAAAACTACTGGACCGATTTCAAAAATTCTTTCATCACTAGAAACCTGCATCTTCACTGGCTGTATAATATTACTAGGTGTAAACGAAACTATTGTTATGTCTAATTCCACGCGAGCGAAGCTGCGGGCGTGCACTAGTAAGGTAATAAGGAGGCGAATTTGGCATTGGATGGGTCCATTAAATTCGCCATTTCTAAATCTAACATAAGAACGGACCCGACCCGTGTTACCTCGTTACCAGACCGACCGATGAACTACGGTGGCTAACTTTAACTAACCAACTACGGACTAACCTTAATGTTCATTAAGCTAGGACAACAATTAACTCGTGTTTAGTTGGCAACCGTGATAGCTCACTGGTTAATGGTCTCTAGAGAAGACCAGACATAGTTTATTTTTATAATAATATAAATACAAGCTGACCCCGCAAACGTTGTTCTGCCATATAAAATGTCAAAGTGACGCGACGCTTCACGTCAATGAGCGACGGTTAAAAATAAAAATACTAAAATAGTCTTTAAAAAACATTTTCCAGTGGACAAAATTGTGAATGTAAACCATTCTCGAATCCCCTTGAACACACACAAAAAATTTCGTCAACATCTATCCAGCCGTTTAGGAGGAGTTCAGTGACATACACACGTACACAAGAAATATATATATTAAGATGTATTGTAACAAAATAAAAAGTAATATCAATAAAGAAATTACGAGTACTAACTTTTCCTTAAATAATCTGCGTTCGTATGTTTGTATGTATGTATGTAACGGAATCTTTGTACGTGATTTTCACCCCCCTCGAAGCGTCGTATTAATTTGAAACTTTGCACACTTATCAAGGCCAGAGGACTGCAATATGTAATTTTTTTTAGAGATATAAAAAATGATTTTTTTTAGTTCAGCTATCCACAAAAGCATATTTTTTTAGTTTCTTTATACGATGTTGTTCATGTTGTTGTTGTATTTATTACCAAAAAATAAAGATAAACGTTTAGAGAAACGCGGTTTGACGCGAGCTCGCCTACGATAAAACAAGTGATTCAACACATTTTTCTTTGCGTATGAAATAATATTATCTCATCTCAATCATTCGAAATGTAATAGAATTATTTTGTAACTAACGGATGCCCGCAGCTTCGTTCGCGCAGAATCAGACATTTTGGTAGATTCGTATAAAGTTCCTATTATTGACCTTACTGAACGAACTCTACCCAGTTAACCGAAGGGAATGCCTTTGGTTAAATCATATTTTTGGACTAAGATTCCTATATCTTGATTTGTTTTACTTTGTGAACAGACAGACATCCGTTAAGAGTTTTATTATACGCATAAATGTTTAGGTAAATAAGTATAATTTCCCATGTAAACGCATGTCTTATTTTCTGTTTAATGAAATTTGTTTCATCATCTGGAACAAATTGCCTTTGATGTTAAGCCTTCAATAAGGTTAAATGTGAATTAATAATGTCGCTTAAAGTGGTTGGGTATCTCAGATGTTTCATTTTAAATTGTTACGTTCTAAAAATAGATAGATATTTGATATTATTATATTCTGTTATGCCTCTATGACATTATGTAAAATGGGTCTCACCCACAGCTAGAGCTGCGATAGGTCTAGGAATAAAAGTGACTTGAAACGTTTTGATACAAAACTATTCAAGAGTTTTACAATCTGATATACCAGACAAGTGGCAAAACGCTAGTAGAATAGAAGTAGAATAGATTAACAAATGTACGGGATTGACATTCACTTACGACTAATTAGTCGTTAGCGAATGTCAATTCCATACATTTGTTAATCTATTCTACTAGCGTTTTTGCCACTTGTCCTAGACAAGTGGCAAAAACGCTACATTCACACACATACATAACATGTTTTCACACAACTACTGGACCTATTTCAAAAAACCTTTCACCATTAGAAAGCTGCATCATCACTGAGTGACATAGGCTATATAATATTACTAGGTGTAACGAAAACGTGTTGTTATGTCTAATTCCACGCGAGCGATATATCTTCAACGAGGGTAAAG
The DNA here is from genome assembly GCA_944567765.1 of Carterocephalus palaemon. Lineage (NCBI taxonomy): Eukaryota > Metazoa > Arthropoda > Insecta > Lepidoptera > Hesperiidae > Carterocephalus > Carterocephalus palaemon. The sequence continues at coordinate 8,151,305 of OX155664.1, forward strand.
CTACTGTATCATATTGTACTCGCCGATCACCATAAAAATCAAAAGCTGTCCAAATTAATTACTAGACCTAGAAATAATTAGTTTTAGTTATAGTTCCTTTTTATAATACTTAGTTATATTTTAGTACTAAATATGTGATTTCTTCAACCAGGGTATATATTCGCGTATGCGACAATCCCTTTTTTTGTATTTTTAATAGAATAAAATAAAGACATAAAAATCAAAATGTCCATAAATATATAGAAAACAAAACGAACCAGTTTTAACTTCTAAAACTTCTAGCGCTAATTACCGGTTAATCAATCTGCGTCTGTTAAAGTTAAGTTTGTTAACTTATCCTTTAGTTTAAAGTTGTACCAAAATAGTTAATTAGGTACGTGTTTAGTTGGTATTTCGATTTGTGTTATTAGTTTTCCATTGGGAGGCTCTTTTATATTTACTCCCCCACAGACACTACTGCGGGAGGTCTAGAGCATACTCTACCACGCTGCTCCAATGCGGATTGGTGGAGGGTGGAGGGTTAGTGGCCATGGGTGGCAGCGGAAGGGTGGTGCTACAAGCTCGTTTGCTATCTTTTATCCATACAAAAAAACCCAGTATCGAGTGGCCAATCCAGTGTCGAATGTTCTCAAGCCACCCGAAGGTTTGAAAGATTGAAAAGAAGATTTGAAAACAACCGGGATCGATGGCCTAAATTGCCTTCAGAAGCACGAAAGCGCCCTTGAAGTTTTGCCGACCGCATCCATCGTTGCTTAACTTGCTCTACCAAATACGATCGACGCAACCGATTTGGCTATGGATTATCTGACAATAAATACTATTGAATAAGTTCTTTACGATAAAAAGAAGGGCTACATCTTGAAAATTGATTTGTAATGAGAAGAAAGTGGTTTTATTTAATACCAGTCCCACCAAATTTAGAGAGGTGAATTTGTACGGTTGAGAGTTTTCCAATATGAAACTGAAATGAAAAATATATACATAATTATGTTAACATATTATTTTTACAAACTGGTTAAATACTTTATTTATAAGCTCTTCTCTTATCGACGTCGTGTGCAGTCTACCAATTCACACTCGGCCAGCATGGTGGACTACCCTCAAATTATAAATAATTATGGTACCCGATGGTACCAAAGAAAATTTATGCAGAAATTTAAATGTTTGGTTATTCTATTTTCCACCAATCCTACGCCTTGCAGGGCTTGCCAAGTTGTAAACTCCACGGCCCGCTTTGTTCCCGGGGATCCTATTATTTATCGACGCCTTTCATCCGGCAATTAGCCGGATCCAAGTGGAAATGCATTAACCAGTTCCAACCGGTTCGAGCCGGTTTTTAATTAATAAGCTGCAGGTTTTCATTATTGCTTCCAGCCGGGAATGGTGTTTTGTTGGTTTAGTCGAATTGCTGGTCGAGAATGTTCTGGAAATTAACTTTAATTAATTGGTAGGTAAATTAAGTTACTAACAATTCATCGAGTTAAGAGAAGAAAAAAAAAGAAAGAAGAAATAAGAGTTAAGCAACGACGGGCGCGGTCGGTTTGTGGATGGGTGACCGCTAGTGGCAAAAATTTCATGGACGCTACCGTGCTTCGGAGGGCACGGAAAGCCGTCGGTCCCGGTTGTTTTCAATGCTGGAAACAGTCGTTAAGCCTTGTCGAAGACCTTCGGGTGGCTTGAGAACATTCGACACTGGGTTGGCTACTAACCCCTCCACCAATCCGCATTGGAGCAGCGTGGTGGAGTATGTTCTAGACCTCCCGCAGTAGTGTCTGTGGGAGAGACCCGTGCCGGGTCGTCTATGTGTCGCAGTGAGCGAATTGGTAGGTAAATTAAGTTACTAACAATTCATCAGCATCATTTTTTCCTTTTATCATATGAACCATATCATGAGGAAGATACTTACAGTATCCGCTCTGTGGCACACAAAATCTGATCAAATTTGTGCACTTTTCGAAGTATCTATTTCCAACATTTAATTTAAAAAAACGAGTTGTCTTGTAAAATCTTGAAAAATGGGAGCATATTCAGCGCTTTGAGAACGATTTCTCAAATTTACGATCAAACGCGATCACATAAGTTAGGGGTAGGTACCATAAGAATGGGCTCTCAGATTTATGCTTGATTTCACCAGCCGAGTCATATCCGCTAATATTACGTACCTACAGATTCAGATTCATTTATTTTTCATTATATGGTATTTTGTGACCGATGGCTTTACGTGCCCTCCGAAGCACGGTAGCGTCCAAGAAATTTTTGCCACTAGCGGTCACCCATCCACAAACCGACCGCGCCCGTCGTTGCTTAACTCTTTCGATCACATTAAATCGACGCGAGCCATTGGGCTATAGACGCTACGTTAGCTAGTTCTGAAAAAGCATAACATTACATTATCTTAAGCTTATATATTATCTCCACATTGGACACGAGTAAGATAGCAAACGATAAGATTGCATGCAGCACCCCGCTACAACTGTGGCAGCCTTAATACTCAATCTATATCTATATATATATAAAAGGAGAAGGTGACTGACTGACTGACTGACTGACATATCAACGCAGGGCCTAAACTATAAGGGCTAGAAACTTGAAATTTTGCACAGGGGTTCCTTTTATAACGTAGGGGAGCACTAAGAAAGGATTTTTGAAAATTCACCCCCTAAGGGGGTAAAACGGGGGTGCAAAGTTAGTATGAAACTTTGCCGATTTTGAAGTCGTTAGACGGGTAGACGTCGTTAATGGGTCTAATTCTACGCGAGCGAAGCTGCGGGCGTCCACTAGTACTCAATATTTACACATGTCAGGTTGGTAACAATGGATATAGAACACGTATACATACACCCTTGATTGCAAGCAGAACGAATTATTCTCTAATTATTTTGGATTTTACTTTTACTCGCTTTGTATTTATGTAACGGAATCTTTGAACATAATTTTCGACCACTTCAAAACGTCGGATTAATTTGCACACTTATCAAGGACCGAAGACAATGCAATAATAGAAAAAAAATATTAAAAAATCTACATTTTAGTTCGGTTATCTACAGCGAGTTTTTTTGAGCGATTTAGTTAGGTAGTTATTTTTAAAGAATTCGTCAAGTGTATGTGTGTGTGTATGTATAAAATTATTATTATTAAAAACAAGCGTGATTTTATGTTATATAGGCTCTACTACTGAAAGCTCCTGAGCAGGCTATAGCAGATGACAAGATACAACCTCCTTTGATGTCAGGTCCAGCCCAGCCTCTGCTAAGGTTGAGACAAAATTAATTAAGATGCACTCGAAAGGTTAGAGATTACGAGAGTAGCCTTTGAATCTAACCGATGTTATGACTTACTAATAAAATTAACTTAACTACATTTCCGTTTAAAACATTTTTTTTATATTATTGCGGTTTTTAACATGTAATTTCCAGTAGTAGGTAGGTATCTCGGACTCTGGATGGCCAGGTATGGCAATTTGCTTCGCTGCGACCACAGAACAGTCTGTGGCTGCGACCCATAGACGTCCCACTGCTGGGCACTAAAAATTTCCGACAGTCGGGTCGTCCAATAATTCCTCCGCCACTAGATATATACATTCCCTGCAGTGGGTCGATACTGACTTGCAGCCAGGTTGAGAGAAAATGATTCTACTTCAACTCGCAAAATTTGGCCTAAGCCGACAAGCACTGCGATCCAATGAAAACCTTTTTACAATCGAATCCCCAGAGTAGAAACTACCAAAAATGGAGATAATAATACCTACCATAGATACCTACAGATAACAGTTATCTTAAAAGGGTTAGACATCGCATGGGTTTACCCCCATAAACTATTGTTTGGGAAAATTGAAGTTATACCGTATCGCTGGGGGCAAAAACCATCGTATTTCTTATATTTGCATGCTATGTCGAGAACAGAAATGAGTGAAATATAAATGAATGGAAAATTACCGAGTCGATCGATGACTGTCGCGATTCTGAATTGAATCGAAATGTATTCGGCACAAGATTCGGCAAATCTATATATCACCATATCATATCTATACTATACTAATATTATAAAGAGGAAAGATTTGTTTGTAATGTTTTCAAACAAAAACTACTGGACCGATTTCAAAAATTCTTTCACCATTACAAAGCTGCATCTTCACTGAGTGACATACACTAAACTACAGACTGAGTTTCATCTTTATAATATTAGTATAGATGTGTGATTTAAGAAATTAAATGTCACTTGCTGTAACGGTGAAGGACACATCGTGAGAAAACCTGCATGCTTGACAGTTCTTCATAATGTTTTCAAAGTGAAGCATGTGAAGTCTGCCAATCCGCACTTGGTCAGCGAGGTGGACTAAGGCCTAATCCCTCCTATTCTGAGAGGAGACCCGTGCCCAACAGTGGGACAAAGAAAGGGGTTGTGATGATGATAATTTTTAAGTCCCAGGTGGTGAGCCTATTGCTATACATCGGCCACAAATCCGGACTTCCCGAGGATCGAACCCAGGACTAACTCAGCAGTCACGGTTACGACAACTAGACCAACTAGGCAGTTGATGACACAAAATAAATGAATATGAATATTTCACGGAACTGGAAAGGTAATCATAGGACCGAATAGTCTTTACTGTTTTAATTCTTGTTTATCCTACGTTCACAGAGCAAGCAATAACTCTCCGCGATAAAATAACACACGACAGAAACGAGAAAAACTTATAATAATACAATTTTGCGAGTGAAATATGGTGGCGGGAATTTCTAGGTTTTTATAGGGGAGGTAACTTTGTTGTGGCACTCTGAGGCGGTGTCGCATTGTATACTTGCAGCGATAAGCGATGCAATTTTCCTTTATTGTTTACACCGGTGACAGGCAGCTATTGAACTCGCTTCTGACTCGAGCGCTCCGGGTTTAAATCCAAGCGGCACGCACGAATGACTTGTTAAGATACATGCGATTTAAGAAGTTAAATTAGTTAAGAAACTTGGTGAGGAAACCTGCATACCTAAGACCCGTGCCTAACAGTGGGACAACGAATGGGTGGCATCCTCGCAGTGGGTCTGCGTAGTGGGCGGCGAAAACAACGATTAAAGCATCGACAGTCATGGTCTCTGACCACCACGGAATCGTCAAAAGTTGTTGTAAATGTGCTTGTCAATCCTTGCGGGCAATGACGGGCCCGTTGGCGTAATCGGTAGTGACCCTGCCTGTTACGTCAGGGGTCGTGGGTTCGAATCCCACTCAGAACAAACATTCGTGTGACGAACACTTGTGTTTGTTCTGTGTCTGGAAGTAAATATTATCTATTTAAGTATGTATTTAAAAATATATATGTGTGTATATCAGTCTCTGACACCTATAATACAGGCTCGCGCTTAATTTGGGGTCAGATGGCAGTGTGTGAGAAGGTCCATGATATTTATATTTATTGATTTACCTGGCTTGTTTTTTTTTCAATGTATTAAATAAATGTTTATTTCATATAGTATTTATTTACAATGCGCATTTGAGTATACCGAATATCGTAAGTATGTGGAAATGCAAAGGTGCAGTAGCCAAGAATAAAGACCTACCATTGCATTATTCATCTTAGGGCCACCAACACTGACCAGAGTGTAAGACTAACCAGAGAAAAGTATCCAGTGCCAAGCAATACTATCGACGTAAAAACGTCGCTTCGACCTATCGCCTATCGCACACCACCAGTGATCGTAAAGCCACCTGGAAGTGAGCGAACAATAGTTTTTATTGCTTCACCTGTCGGATTGGCGAGTTCCGCTCTGGAGTGGAACCCACCAGATTCTATTATGTAAGTAGCTAAAGTAGCGTCCATGGCCCAATGGCTCGCATCGATTCAATATGATCGAAAGAGTTAAGCAACGTCGGGCGCGGTCGGTTTGTGGATGGGTGACCGCTAGTGGCAAAATTTCATGGACTCCACCGAGTTTCGGAGGGCACGTAAAGCCGTCGGTCCCGGTTGTTTTCAATGTTGGAAACAGTCGTTAAGCCTTGTCGAAGACCTTCGGGTGACTTGAGAACATTCGACGCTGGGTTGGCCACTAACCCCTCCACCAATCCGCATTGGTGAGTGGAGCTTGGTGAGTATGCTCTAGACCTCCTGCAGCAGTGTCTATGGGGAAGACCCGTGCAGCAGTGGGACGTCTATGGGTCGTAGCGAACGAGCGAAGACATTTTAAGAGAACTACCTACTACCTACCCAATTTCTGATTGTACGAACTAGAGCTCAAGCTATTTACCTGCAAAGTGCCATTCTCTTGACCTTTGTCAGGTAAGTGCACCGTCTGAATTAGGGTTGCCAACTTTGCAAATTACTGTTGGTTTAGAATGAAATAATTCAAGAATATCATTGCTAATGATTTTTGTAGGCGAGGCGTTGCGTACCTACTCGTACGTTATTTAACTTCACTCGTATCTATGTACCTATGTATGTCCTGGAATCTTGCAATCAATATTTCACCCACTTCCACTGAAGTTATCGAGCTGAAATTTGGCACACATATTTGGTTCCGATGACAATGCACGAAAATATATTTAAAAAATTATCATAAAAATCCTTAAAGCTTTTTAAAAAAACAAAAATCTTTTAATAATTCAATTTGTTTTGTACCTACATCTCAAATAATTTTAATTTAAAAATGTAACTCTATTTAAAATTACTTATGTTGTAATTTTGTTACTGACAATTCTATTCTATTTTCATCCTAGTGGCAACCCTGCGAGCTAGAGCCGCCCCCATCCTGCGGGGTGTAATTCCACTATTTTTATGCCTTCCTTCCCGCGCTAATGTCTGCAATTTTATGTATCGCATATCCGACACTCGTACCTACACCACAGTTACTGTAATAGGTCGTAGAACATGCGATTGAATGAGTGTAGGTTCTACACCCATGTCCCTTTAACTCGGAACCAGAATAGAAAGAAAGAAAGAGAATAGTGCTACGGTAGCCCCTGCCTGTCGTAAAAGGCGACTAAAAGGGGACTTCTGGGGTTGCGCGCGGCGAGAGTGGGAGCTCGAACCGTCCATCATGTGACCCCGGGAAAGATGCTGTTTGTGGCTGCACAGCGTTTTGTAAACCGGGAAGAGCCCGTCTTGAGCGCAGCGCCGGAGGGCACCAGAGATCCCGGAGCCCTCCTATAGCGCCGGAGTAGGCCACCGAGCGGGTTTTAGTGGGTGAAAGTCCCACATAACCCGGCGTCGCTCCCACGACAAACAAACAACAACAAAAAAAGGTTCTATACCCAGCAGTAACTCGTACTTTGGCATTTTGCCCGGTACCTACAACACCTAAACATAACTGGTGAATAGTGGATGTTCACACACCTATGCCTGCCCATTCGGGGAAATATAGACGTGATTTTATGTTATGTCTAATTGGTGCAATCGACTCTACTCAATGCTATTCGCAGCAGGTCAACCGAATGCATAACTCCATATCTGGTAGATGCCTTCGTCTATTGGTAACGTACATCAATTAGTACACGGAGAGATGTGTCCATTACTCCGAGTTAGGCGCCGGGACAGGTGCGGTCGTATCTTAAATGAACGCTTATGGAGTGTGGTAGAATAGAGCTATGCATCTCAGTTCAAAGGCGGCCTTGCAATACAGAGCCAATGAACAGGCGGTTTATTTAACAGGCCCGTTGGCGCAATCAGTAGTGACCCTGTCTGTTGCGCCAGGGCTCGATCCCACTCAGGACAAATATTTGTGAGACGAACACTTGTATTTGTTCTATGTCTGGATGTTATTATTATGTATTTAAAAATATCTATGTATGTATATCAGTCTCTGACACCCATAGTACAGGCTCGCGCCTACTTTGGGGCAGATGGTCGTGTGTGAGAATGTCCAAGATATTTATTAGGTACTAGCTTTTGCCCGCGGCTCCGCCCGCGTGGTCAAAGGGAATTAACAATGAGTTGTTTATCATACATGACACATTTATTGGTGGATGAATAGTGACAGTTCCACGATTAAAAGATACTAACTACTTAACTGCTATACTAACTACTTAACTAAATAAACGCCATCTATTAACAACATCCGGAACTAAATATCTAGCAAATAACAAAACATCGATATCTTCCCATGGGGATGTTTTACCGCGGTAAAAAGTAGCCTACGTCACTCTCCACCCTCCTCACTATCTCCACACACAAAAACCATACCATATAATAGCTTCGTTGCGACGTGAAAGCCGGACAAACAAACAAATAAATAAACAAACAAATAAATAAACAAACACACTTTCACATTTATAATATTAGTATGGATTTATTTATTGGCTAAATTCTCAGATAATGTTATGTTGCTGCAACCCATAGACGTAATGTGGCACTGCTGCACGAGTCTCCCCCACACACACAGCTACAGGTTTAGAGCATACTCCACCACGAGGGTTGGTGGTTGATGCTAACCCCTCCAGGGTTAGTGGCCAACCCAGTGTCGAATTTTCCAGCATTGAAAACCACCGTTTACGTGCCCTCCGAAGCACGGTAGCGTCCATGAAATTTTTTGTCACTAGCGGTCACCCACCCACAAAGCGCGCTCGCATATTAATACTCATTTCCATGGAATTATAAAATGTACCTACTGGAAGGTGTACATGTGTCATTAATAACGCAAGCGTAGCTTCTTACCTAAGTACCTTCCGTTCCAACGGGAACACAATTATGTATGTATTACAATTTGCTTGAAAAATAATTATTACCTACCCGCAAAAAATTACACTTGGTACTTGATGGGCGGTCCTGCCCCCAGCGAACTCTATATATAACCAAATTCCTTGTGACTGTACTTAAATAAATAATATCTCGGACATTCTCACACACGGCCATCTGACCCCAAAGTAGGCGCGAGCGCGAGCGAGAGAAAGACTGAAAACATACATAGATATTTTTAAATACATACAATACAATACAATACAATACAATACAATATCATTTAATGCACCATACACTTAATTAGATAATATTAACATCCAGACACAGAACAAATACAAGTGTTCGTCACACGAATATTTGTCCTGAGTGGGATTCGAACCCACGACCCTTGGCGCAACAAACAAGGTCATTACCAATTGCGCCAACGGGCCTGTCAACTTATTTGTAAAGGTTCTATAAATCCTCTATCATGTTCAAATCAACATACGAATATCTCTGGTTCTTTCCTAAAAGTGTCAGCCATTTTCCTGCACAGTGTATGAAAACTATAGCATAAAATTTCAAGGCAGCACAGTTTAAACGATGAGGCGAAGTGTAAGGTTCCATTTTAATAAGCTCCCGACGTTCGGGATGATGTCAGGAGGACAGGACTTGTCTTGTTTGAAACGAGGGGGCTTACAAGGAGAAACATCACGCCTGTATTTTTCTGAAAGGATAGACAGAGATGTGTAGTACACCCATTTTTCACCAGTCACGGCCCCGCGCCAAAGGATGCATCGTGAGGAAACCTGCATGTCTGACAGTTCTTCATAATGTTCTCGAAGGCATGTGAAGTCTGCCAATCCGCACTTGGCCAGCGTGGTGGACTAAGGCCTAATCCCTTCTATTCTGAGGAGACCCATGCCCAACAGTGGGACAAAGAAAAGGTTGTGGTGGTGGTGGGGATGGCGCTTGTGGTGATCCTATTGGCACACACCAGGCACAAATTCCGTGTTACAGTACTACCAGGAATTTCAAGTAACAATAACTCAATAATACTTTACCTGACCCGGGAATCGAATCCTGAACGTCTAGTTTAGCAGTCGCGCTTGCGATCACTAGACCAGCGACGCAGTAAAACAATATAATCTTAAGAATATTAAGATAGTAAGCTTTGCAGATTACTGAGGCTATTGCCGTACTAGATGTTTCGCTTATTTTAAAAATCTTATCTATTTTGGTATAATAATAGGGCCACAAGCTCACCACGCCACCACACATGGGGTTTACACGTAGCTGGAGATTAGTGGGTATGCAACCTCTGCCTATCCCTTTAAAAAAATATTGACGTGATAGTATGTCCGATAGATATGTAAAATCAGTTAATTCCATTCAAGCAAATTCATTTTTGCTCGTATTTTTGTCTGTGAATGGAATATTTAATTAATGTGTTCCATATTATTACACTAATCGCAAAAAAAATGTCAGACATATTTAGTTTTGATTAGCACAACAATTATTTAAATTCAGCGTGTCGTGGCGTCTGTGATATTTGATATTTAAATTAGTTTAATAATATTTGTCAATAGTGCTAATCGTGTAATAAGAGTTCCGTACAAAAGAATGATTGAAAATAGGATAACGAACATAGGGTACACCTACTAGGTACAACTCATAGACGTCTCACTGTTGGGCATGGGTCTATCCCACAGAGAGCTGCGGAAAGTCTAGAGCATACTGCACCACGCTGCTCCAATGCTGATTGGCAAAGAGGTTAGAGGCCCTCACGAATTTCACAAGTTCATAAGCCGGAACCCATCCACCAATCCTCATTGGAGCAGTTAGATGATGCTCTAGACCTCCCGCAGCTGTCTCCACAGACACACTGGAGACCCGTGTCCAACAGTGGGACGTCTATGGGCTGTAGCTAACCGGAACCATCTTAACGTATTCTGCGGAACACGGAAGTTGGTAATGAGCAGCGAGACCAAGGGCGTTTCAAAAACTTGACAGCAGCACGTCTTAATTCATACAATTTATTGGTCAAATATTTTTGCGGATCCCCAAAATCCAAGTAATTTTTTCTTCCAGAAAACTAGTTTTCACGACGTTTTTGCTTTAAAGCTTTTTGTTACGAGTTCGAACCAATGAATTGGTGCATGTTTTGTTGAACGATGCTTTGATTGAGCCAGGCTTTGCCTTGTGACTTTGTCTATTATTGGAATTGATAGTCAGAACAAAATAATCATTTCACATCACTCTTTTACGTAAATAACGACAAAGAGTGTGTAATGATTTTTTTAATAATGTTAAACTATGTATTTTCAAGTAACATGAATAAGATAGCAACCGATCATGAATCTCTAACTATCTTATTCCACAGTCAAACCCCCGTTGTAAGTCTTGTTTTGATTTTCATTCTTACTAATATATAAATGAGAAAGTGCGTTTGTTCTTTTGGTTTGTCCAAAGGAATGATGGTTCTTCGTTTCGTGATTTTGCAAAGCTGTAGTGTAAGGCCTGGAGAGTGACATAGGCTACTTAGCCCGGAAAATTGCACGGTTCCCGCGAAATGAACAAAACATTGAAATAATCGTTCGATATTCTTCGTTAATTAACAATCGATTAATATTTAATCGATTGAAGAGTATCTCGGATTATTGGCCGAACTGCGTACTACCAAAGAACCGAAATCTAGCAAATTGCATGGAAAACTTTTTGATGCAGGCGAAGCCACGGGGAAAACTAGTTCGCAAATAAATTATTACATACTTCATATTATTCGATTTAGAATAGCATTATATCTCTTTTATTAAAAACTTTTATTTAACTTCACTCGTATGTATGTATGTATGTATGTATGTATGTCCTGGAATCTTGCAATCAATATTTCACCCACTTCCACTGAAGCTATCGAGCTGAAATTTTGCACACATATTTTAGTAGTTAGCTGTTACCTAGACTTTCGTTAAGCGAACACAGCGAAAAAAATTCAGTGACTTTGCCTTTAACTTTGACTTTGACTTTGACATGCGGAGCAACAAATTTTAAATTTAAAGCTTTTATTTAACTTCACTCGTATATATGTATGTATGTATGAATGTATTTATGTATGTATGTAGGTATGTCCTGGAATCTTGCAATCAATATTTCACCCACTTTCACTTATTATAGCAGTGAATTACAGTTGGGTGACTTTTCGTATAAAATCATTGCCATTTTAAACAAACAAACAAAGTGTATCTCCCTCGACCTAGCCGCGGCCTTCGAATGCCGCCAAGGAACCAGTCGCCAGTGGCCAGCACGGGTTCCCACGGTGGGTAATGCCATGCAAATATCATGCAGTCCGGTCTTTCATTAATGGCCTGATGTCAACGTTTTTATTGGTAGTTATAATACGCGCGAAGCGATATTTTAGTAGGTAATTAGTTTAAGGGAGAAAACGAGCATGCAACTTTTTTTTATGGATACAAGATAGCAAACGAGCTTGCAGCACCACCCATCCGCTGCCGCCAATGACAACTGTGACTGACTTTGAACAAGACTCAATTAGGGACTGGGATGGTTAGTCCAATTAGTTGAGAGAGTTCATTAGAACATTAGTTGGTCAGTTCGTTAGTAGGTATGAGGACTGGGGACTGTTAGTGATAGTTAGTCCTGTTAGTTGATGTTAGTAATAGTCCAGTTAGTACTCGTTAGTAGGAGTCTCGTTCTAAGTCAGTCACAGATGTGTTGCTACCCTTGAGGACTAAGATGGTCGCCTCTAAAGAAGTGTAACCGGAAACCACACCTTTCCAACCGGACCATAATTGCTTTAAAAACAATTATTACACGGTAGAAATGGTACTAGGTACCGTGGCGGGCGGTGGTACTGCCCCGGGCGAACTCTATATGGAACCAATTAGCTTTCATATAAAACCTATTTGGTTCCCTATAGGCTCTACCACCTATCAGGGGATTGTTTACAACATTGAAAATAACCAAGGCTTCACGTGCCCTCCGATCCGCCCATGAAATTATTTGACACTAGTGGACGCCTGCAGCTTCGCTCGCGTTGATATAAACATAACAATAGTTTACACCTAGAAATATTATATAGCCTATGACACTCAGTGAAAATGCAGCTTTATAATGATGAAAGAATTTTTGAAATCGGTCCAGTAGTTTTTGTGTGAAAACATTACAAACAAATCTTTCCTCTATATAACATTTGGATAGGTAGGGATAGGCTATCCCTAAGTCGACCGCGCCTGTCGTTGCTTAACTCTGTCAATCAAATTGAATCGACGCGAGCCACTGGGCTATGGACGCTACAACAACAAAGACAGCTCGTATCATTCTAGCTTTTAGTGGGGTGATAGCTTTATTGAACTTTTTTAAGCTCGCTACCGTTTACAGCCGGAGGCTATGAATACATACTCTCTCACGATTTATTCAATACGTTATTACCATCATGTATACAACCGCGTAATTAAATATCACTTAACCGTGAAAGAAAATATTGCTCTGGGAAACTCGAAAAACTAAAAGAATTGTATTAATATTAACTGGTTCAGAACAAGCAATTAATTAAATAAATAAATAATCTTATATACATATAAATAATATCTTGGACATTTTTACACACGGCCATCTGACCCCAAAGTAGGCGCGAGCCTGTAGACTGATATTCATACATAGATAATTTTAATAGCATACTTAAATAAATAATATTGACATCCAGATGCAGAACAAATACAAGTGTTCGTCACACGAATATTTGTCCTTAGTGGGATTCGAACCCACGACCCCTGGCGCAACAGGCAGGGTCACTACCGATTGCGCCAACGGGTCTGTCAAAACACAACTGTGACTGACTTTGAGCAAGACTCAATTAGGGACTGGGATGGTTAGTCCAAATAATTGAGAGAGTTAATTTAGAACATTAGTTGGTCAGTTCGTTAGTAGGTATGAAGACTGGGGACTGTTAGTCCTGTTATTTGATGTTAGGACTAGTCCAGTTAGTACCTACTTGTTAATAGGAATCTAGTTCTAAGTTAGTCACAGATGTGTTGCTACCCTTGAGGACTAAGATGGTCTCTAAAGAAGTGTAACCGGAATCCACACCTTTCCAACCGGACTCGCCAACTAGCTATCTATTATAGATTCTAGCACCTATCGGTCATCACATCAGGTTTTATAGGGAGACGGGAAAGAAAACTCCCCCCCCATCCCCCTCTGTGTGTTGTGTTGTCTTACTATAGCCGTGGACACAGAACCGCTATAAATAAAATTCACAGTTTAAAGAGGGTATGCAAAAAAATACAAACAAAAAAAATAAAAAAAATAAATGTAATAGTCTAAAGGTACACTGGATGGGGAAAACTGCAAGCCTGATAGTGCTTAGTGCTGTCGAGGGCATGCGAAGCCTGCCAAACTGCACTTGGCCAGCGTCGCGAAGCATCCTTCCCATTCAAAGAATACCAATAATGGGTCATCGATACGGTCATATTGACGTTCTCAAAGACGGTTAGGCTACATGGTTTTCTGTCCACAATATCTGGGTTCTGTTGAAAGCTACGCCTCGTAAACCAAAAAGTAATATACGAGTACATTTATGAAAGACTAGTGGTCACCCGCAGCTTCGCTCGCGTGGTATTAGACATAACAATAGTTTCGTTACACCTAGTAATATTATATAGCCAATGTCACTCAGTGAAGATGCAGCTTTCTAATGGTGAAAGAATTTTTGAAATCTGTTCAGTAGTTTTTGTGTGAAAAAAAGGATCCGTACAGACTCGTAAAATGATTTAAAATACAATAAATAATGTACCAATTTCATCGATCACTCGACCTGTCACATATGTCAGAGTAACTAATTCTATGCAAAAAACTTTTAACTTTTAATTACAATTTTTTTTTAAAAGCAATCTATTTTTTAATTTATTTTTAATTTTTATTGATTTTCATGCATTGTCATCGGAACCAAATATGTGTGCCGAATTTCAGCTCGATAGCTTCAGTGGAAGTGGGTGAAATATTGATTGCACGATTCCAGGACATACATACACTAGTGAAGTTAAATAAAAGCTTTTAATAATAATAATTTAAAAAATCACTTCGATCCATCATTAGGAGAAGAAGATCAAACCATAAACACACTTTCCCACATACATAATAAGGATAAGTAAGGATTTCTAATGGTGCTGCTGACCGTACCCTTCTCCCGTATCCGCCGAGGGACGCTATCTCCCGTAGTTGATAACACTACTTGATAACACGTCACTGAGATAAACGGCCTATTAACGTCTAGTGACTGCTCTATTCATTAGGGCAGAGAGGCCCATAGTCGGCCACGCTGGCCGTTATCCGGTTGGTGGACTTTTGATACGTTTGGGAACTCTTAAATAGCCAGCCCAATGGCTCGCGTCGATTCTATTAGATCGACAAGAGTTAAGCAACGACTGGCGCTGGTGGTATGTGGATGGGTGACTAGTAGCAAAATTGCATGGACGCTACCGTGCTTCGCAGAGCACGTTAAGCTGTCTGTCCCGGTTGTTTTCAATGGTGAAAACCGTCGTAAATCTTATCGAGAACCTTCCGGTGGATTGAGAACATTCGGCACTGGGTTGGCCACTAACCCCTCTACCAATCCGCATTGGAGCAGCGTGGTGGATCTCTCTACAGCTCACGCAGAATTATCTGTAGGGAAGACCCGTGCCCAGCAATGGGCACGTCTATTGGTTGCAACAGCAGTCTCTCGAATCTGAAGTAGAGCCAACTGGACTAACTAGCCAATTTAAAAGCGGACATCTGCTCACACAAATCCAAACCAATCATAAAATACCAACATCCACATACGCTATCCAGATGTCGACGAAACATTCTTCGAAGCAATTTCGTTACCGTTTAAACTTCGGTCGTCTTCGGCAGAGTTCGGCTATCTTCGGCCGTCTTCGAGCGCTTTGCTTCGGCAGCCGTCGGCAGAAGTCGGCAGGAGTCGGGGGCGGTCGCGCGCGCGGCACGCGTACTAACTCAACCTGTTTCAACCGGACTACCGGTCGCTTGGTCCTTGACCTGAGTTACTTAAGGCTCCTTGCACGCGTGTTAAGAAATTCAATAAAATCTTTCATGGCAAATTGTTTTCACATCTATACTAATATTATAAAGAGGGAACTGAAGATTTGTTGTAATGTTTTCACACAAAAACTACAGGACCGATTTCAAAAATTCATTCCTCCGACGTACCAAATGAGTAGGAACTGTTAGTGACATTTATTTCTTAGTTAAATAAATAAAAACAAAATAAAAAAAAGCCTTTATTCTACTACCTTTACATTTTATATTTTTGTTTTCACAATTATTATTTTTTAACCTTATTCTAGGTAGAAGTCGCCTCGTTTTTTGTTTTTATTTATTTTTTTATTTCTTAGTTAGTTATACATAGTTTTAATCCACTTGCCCGGTTTCTGAGGTCCATTTGACGGCAGTTTATCTATTCATTAGCGCTATCGGTTCGATAACTTTTCAAATTGTGTTTCTGAACAACCCAATGTAAGATAAACTCCGTTTATACTTAGATTAACTTAACTGACGAAATATGGCCGTTTATCGGTTCGTTAACCTTATTTGACGTTTCTATGACAAATTACAAAAAACTTTTAAGGTATTATTGCCTAAGTACGTGTTAAATAGTATTGAATTTTAGTCTAGAAATCCCGGTGAAACATTTTACAGTTATTCGTAGGACATAACAATAAATCAATACGAGTTCTATTAAGGACATCGAAATATCGAAATAAATTATTTTACTTTGACTTTTGACTTTGTCAAAAGTGACTGACAATTTCGGTTCTAAACATTAGAATTGTAGATATTGTTCACATTTGACTATGATGCACAGATGCTAATAAATACCAAATTACAATATTTGGTAAATAAAACAAGGTGTTACTACTTATTGACTATGGAAAAAATATTTCTTACAAATAAGACTATTCCTAGGGTACAAACTACAATGAATATCTATTTTAAACTTGATCTTTTGAAGAGATCCACCTAGTGGCAGTTTAAGGTACTCGTTATCGGATTCATAGTTAATGGAAGGCTCTTCGCGTGTTCAGAAACCCAGTGACAGTTATCCGACATATATCTTACGTTTAACTTTATTGATTCAATAGCTGTTGATAATATAACTGAAGACTTCAGAAACCGGTCAGCACTTGGATACATGACACTTGACATTCGTCCTCGGTTCTGCACGAAGCTACAGCTACAACGCAGGTGACGGAGGTTTTCGGGCCGGCTTACATCCATCGCGTACGAGAGAGCCTTAACAACTTCTCATCGCAGCGCGATAAATGCTCCTGCGCTTGTTTTATTTATGTTTTATTGAGTTGAGTGAAAGCATTTGCTATAGACCTTGATATACTTATTAGATAACTTAGAGAGGAAACATTTGTTTGTAATGTTCTCACACAAAAACTACTGGACAGATTTCAAAAATTCTTTCATCATTAGAAAGCTGCGTCTTCACTGAGTGACATAGGCTATATAACATTACTAGGTGTAAACGAAACTATGGTTATGTCTAATTCCACGCGAGCGAAGCTGCGGGCATTCACTAGTTCTTAAATAATTCGCTTCCTAGTTTCGTGTTATTTGTGTTACAGTAGGTATCTCAATCAACCTTTTTATTGACAGAAAACAACAACATCTATGACTATCTAATGTACCTAGACACACAGATACAGTATATATAGTATAGTGCAAAAAGTAGTAATCTATGACACAAAATCATCGTCCGAACTATGCGACAAAAAGAGCACACAGAAAATCAGCGCTGCAGCTTAACCGCTGCGGCACATGCTGAGTGTGTTGCGTTTTATCGCCTAATATGTAACGATATGATTTGTTTGCCTATGTCCAGTATTGGTTTCAAAAAGTCTGATAAACTAATCTGTGAAATATCAGCCCTCCCCGGAATTCGAACCCAAGACTCCAGTTAGTCAGGGTCACTGACCGCACAGAGTATATTTTCACCAGACGCACTTAACGCATTTAATTAAAATTGTCAGATTATAAATCAATGTATTAATTAAAGGCATAATTTGTGGTCATTTAACGCAAATTAGGTCTTTATTTACGGTTATAATAAAAGCTGATCGGAAAACATAACCATTCTGCTGATCCTATAACGTAAAGTGAGCTGCAACCCATAGATGTCCCACAGCTGGGCACGGGTCTCCCCTACAGACTGTGGGCCCAGAGCATACTCCACCACGCTGCTCCAATGCGGATTGATCAAGGGGTTAGTGGCCAACCCAGTGTCGAATGTTCTCAAGCCACCCGAAGGTCTTCAACAAGGCCTAACGGTTGTTTTCACCATTGTAAACACCAGGATCGACTGCTTAACGTGCCCTCCGAAGCACGGTAGCGTCCATGAAATTTTGCCACTAGCGATCACCCATCCACAAACCGACCGCGCCCGTCGTTGCTTAACTCTGTCAACATTGAATCGGTTGGGCTATGGACGCTTGATAACCGTATATCCAGCGCAACTGGGCAAGGTCTTTAGTTAATTATTCTGTACTTACTGGACTAACCAGTAAGTTCGACGTTTTTACAGCCACGGGCAGCATTAATAGGGCCGCATGTTCGTTTGCTATTTTCATACACACAGATTTCAAACGCATACAAATAAAAAATGTAGTTAAAACTGTCTAAAAATATAATTCTCAAAACTGGAATTCTATTAAATGCATTTTATAATATCAATGAAAGGAAACATTAATTCTAAACAGGTTACTTGCTGTAGGCTTTTACTACGATTGCATTCAAATCTCACCTCTATTTCCACATAAATAAGAACTAATGTAATGATTTTGGTAAACACCATTGCACGTATAACTCAACGTTATGTCAAACAAAATTAAACCTTCCACCGTTGTATTAAGGCTGTTTTGGGTGAATAATTAAATTTGTAGTCGTATTTAAGATCTAAATGTGGCCTCTGAAGTTCCCACGACAAAAGAAATGAATTAAAACGTGGAGCATGCACGTCCTTTTGCGAGAACAGCGTCCAGGGACGTACTGAGTTGCCCGGGGATGGAGCGTTAATAGGCTGGTGTTACCAGGGGAATTCATTGAGAGATTAATTTGATGTAATATTAATTTATGTTTGAATATAAAATATATATTTGACCTTCTCAGTTGCGATAAAAAATTCTTACCTCGCAGTAAGAAAAAAGTAAATACTTTGTAAGAACTGTTACTTTTTTAATAGGTATAAATTAAAGCTTAAAGAACGAGCTGATTGTGCCTAAGTGGTCACCGTCGAGTATGAATGAACACGAAAAAAAGTGCGTGCGTACAAAGGACACATGTCAGAAGTGAAACTTCTTTGGCTAAATATTCAAATATACACAAAAAAATAATAAATATTCAAAAATTATATATAAATTACGTAAAAATTTTACCCTCATGCGCCAAAAGAAGTTTCACTTCAAAAAAACGTACATAAATGAAGAATTGCGTATAGTCAATATTATAAATTCAGTACCTACCTATTTTTTGAGGTTCACAAGGCATACAAAAGGGCATTGTAAAAATAATGATGTATGTGTTTCCGTGATGCAAAATCGTAAGTCAAATACGGGCCTGGTGGAACAGTTTAATTCAAAGGACCACGGTCTTATTTGAAGCGTCAAATACATTCGAATGATGCCTCCAACTGTTTGTGAACACTGTCAACCATGATCATTCAAATAAAATAAAAACTGTTTAAAAATGTACATTTTTTCAAATTTTAGAAACTAGATTCTTTTTCAGATAAGTAAGTTTGAAAATAATAATATGTTTTCAGATTACGCAGTCGGGTTTCTTTTTTCAAATATTGAGTAAGTACGTATTTGGCATTTAATCATATTATTATCATATCAACGAAGGGCCTAAACTTTAAGGGTTAGAATCTTGAAATTTTGCACAGGGGTTCCTTTTATAACGTAGGGGAGC
The DNA here is from genome assembly GCA_944567765.1 of Carterocephalus palaemon. Taxonomy (NCBI): domain Eukaryota; kingdom Metazoa; phylum Arthropoda; class Insecta; order Lepidoptera; family Hesperiidae; genus Carterocephalus; species Carterocephalus palaemon. The sequence goes on from OX155664.1 coordinate 8,170,938, forward strand.
ACTAAGAAAGGATTTTTTAAAATTCATCCCCTAAGGGGGTAAAACGGGGGTGCAAAGTTAGTATGAAACTTTGCCGTTTTTGAAGTCAAGTGGGCCGAACGCGGGCAGACGTCGTTAATGGGTCTAATTCTACGCAAGCGAAGCTGCGGGCGTCCACTAGTCTATCAATATACAGGATGTCAATAGTAGCAGCTCCTCCCAATCGCACTGGGCCAACGTGGTATACCGGACCTCCCATGACACGGCAGCACATTCGTGTACACTGTACCAGGATAACATAAATCAGTACATATGCATTCAAAGTTCCAAATGTAGATTATTATAAACACACATGCTTTAGTTTTATTGCCAGGAACCCAGGGACGGTTGAATACCAAATATTACTGTAATAAAATGTTGGGTAAACAATATTGGGTGGTCGAATAATATGTGGCATGTATTACTGGATTCTTAGTATTGAATAAATATACAATAGAAAAATAGAAAAACGTTTATTTCGACAAAATGGAGCGTACACAAAACATTAAAGAAAATACAGAAACTTAAAACACAAAAAAAAGATGCGGTGATAGAGCCGCGACGCTGGTTTTCAATGCGTACGTCAGAGTCACGTAGTTCGAGTAATGGTGAAGCTAAATACAGTTAATAATTACTTAAATCTATCACAAATCAAAACTAAAGACTGATGGGTGCTTGGGTCACAATAAATATTATTATGAGCATGTATCTGTATCTGTTTCTGTAGGAATATAATCACCAGTTCGAGTAATACGTCTCTCACTCGAGTGGTCCGCGTTCAAACCCCAGAAGCATGCACCAATGACTTTTCTAAGTTATGTGCGATGTAAGAAATTAAATGTCACTTGTAACGGTGACGGACACGTCGTGAAGAAACCTGCATGCCTGAGAGTTCACAATGTTCTCGAAGGCATGTGAAGTCTGCCAATCGGTGGTGGTGGCTAAGGCCTAACCTCTCCTATTCAGAGAGGAGACCCGTTGTGATGATGATGATGATGTTGACCCGGGGAACCTAGGACTCTATCGCAATTTATCAGTCGCTTTTGCGACCACTACACCAACGAGGCAGAACTGTTGAAGAGTGGACCTCAAACCTCTGCCTACTCCTTCGAGGCAATGCAAGCGTGATCGTACGTGTTATGTTAGTCACAAAACAGTCACCCAAAACTGGTAACGGGTGTTACGTCATACAGCGGCGTCCATAACAAATCAGCGGAAATCAACAACAGTCAGCTGTGCGATGTCAACGTATCGGGTGGGCGCGGGTCAGTACGCGCGGACCGAGCCACGGCCGGTAGCGGGGAGCGGAGCGGGTGGCGGGGAGCGGAGTGGGTAGCGGGGATTGTAATAATGAATGAATAAGCCACGCCACACCATAGAATAATATAACATCTTGTAAAATGACATGTATTCAAAGCAAATAAATAAATAGAGATGTCCAACACTTGTATGGATATTCGCTACACTTGTGAAATATCACGTACACGCTTACAAATCTTATATTATCTAGCTTGATAAAAATCTTTAGGACTTGGGTTATTTCTTTTACGGTTTTAGCTTTTATAGACGCGACATTCTTCAGCACATAAAAATAATTTATTTTAATCGTAGACATAAATGATTCTCAATTTAAATTAAAAAAAACGAATCGGCTTCAGAATACACGACTGAAGTATATTTTCTTTAGCAACATCTATAAGTGTAAAAGAAAATATATACAGGGTGTCCCAGGAAATAGTGTCAAGCGGTAGCCTAGAGATAGAGCACCCCTAGGGCTACCCGAATCACCCCCATGTATGTTCCGCAACTTTTCGTAGTTTTCGAGTTATGATTTTTTTTGTATTTTTTTTGATACCTTGGTTTATTTGACATTATTGGTCACAGAGGGATAAATTGTTGAGATACAAGCTTGATTTTTTTTTCTGAAATAGGTGAATAGTACTTATTGCAGATACAAAAATAATTGTGGGCCCATATGCTACTATTAAGCCATAAAAAAATGTTGAACTCTAAGTTTGTTAAAATTTTAAAATTAAGGATCTCTTTTAGGACAATTTAAAAAAAAACTTATTCTAAAAATGTTTCCAAAATCTCTTTCAAAAACTTCCCAATTTCATTAGCTATTTGCCATGTAAATTTCATAGAGCTATCTCTACGGCTTCATCCTTGAAAGAATGTTTTAAACACGGTAAGTCGAAAAAACTTAATTTAAAGATCGGGCTAAATAAAACTAAAAATTAATTATCATTGATTGTTCATTATTAAATTACAAAATGTCTCCCTTCCTGCGCAATGGCAATTCTACATCGCCTTTCTACAACGTTTAAAATGAGATTCGTCTGTTCACAAAATCGTATTAAAAAAATAAAGACTTTTTTAAGGCGATGTAGGATTGCCATTGCGCAGTAAGTGTTTAAAACATTCTTTCAAGGATGAAGCCGTAGAGATAGCTCAATCAAATTTACATGGCAAATAGCTGATGAAATTGGGAAGTTTTTGAAAGAGATTTTGGAAACATTTTTAGAATAAGTTTTTTTTTAAATCGTCCTAAAAGAGATCCTTAATTTTAAAATTTTAACAAACTTAGAGTTCAACATTTTTTTATGGCTTAATAGTAGCATATGGGCCCACAATTGTTTTTGTATCTGCAATAAGTTCTATTCACCTATTTTAGAAAAAAAAATCAAGCTTGTATCTCAACAATTTATCCCTCTGTGACCAATAATGTCAAATAAACCAAGGTATCAAAAAAAAATACAAAAAAAATCATAACTCGAAAACTACGAAAAGTTGCGGAACATACATGGGGGTGATTCGGGTAGCCCTAGGGGTGCTCTATCTCTAGGCTACCGCTTGACACTATTTCCTGGGACACCCTGTATAAATAAATTTCATTCAATGGCTATGAGAAGAATAGAGAAAGAATATGTGTGCTCGCACCTTTCTCTCTTGCCCCTACAGTAATATACGAAACGTAACTCTCTATCTTTCTATCTTCACTAACTCGCCCGATAACACTTTTCGTAACACTCTCGTCACGCATTCACCAGCTTACTCCCCAAGTCAAGCGTTCATAAAAATAAGTTTTACTTCAAGTCTGTCGCGGATGTCATGGGCGGCAGATGGGGAGTCGTGCAAGGTATTTTGCCGTCCTTTTTCAATAAAAAAAAATTTCCTTAGCTTGACAATACTGACTGAATGCTATCGCCAAATCGAATGACTTACACCAATAGCTATAAAACAGAGACTCAATCATCCCCTCTTATGACTTGCGCCAACCATACATAGATCATGTAGGCTGTAGCGTTTGGTTAGGTTTCACCGGAAAGGCTTTCCGGCGAAATGTTGCAATTCTCCATAATTTAATATGAATGGGTGGGTATATAAGTGTGGGTAGATATTAATTACCTCTCTATATATCTTTCAAGTTGGCTCTTAATAAGCAACCGTTATTTTTATGACAAGGTTATAACCGAAATCTATATTGTGACAAAGTATAGAATTACAAAGTAATAACTACCGAGTTTCTTGCCGTGTTCTTCTCGGTAGCATCAACTTTGTGAACCGGCGGTAGATAAAAAATGTTATGACGTTCATTAAGCGTATACAAAATACCATAATTGAAAAATAAATGAATCTGAATATCTGAATCTGAACATATTATCGACGGACGAATGGCGCAATCGGTAGTGACCCTGCCTGTTGCGCCAGGGGTCGTGGGTTCGAATCCCACTCAGGACAAATATACGTTTGACGAACACTTGTGTTTGTTCTGTGTCTGGATGTTAATATTATCTATTTAAGTATTGTATTTAAAAATATCTATGTTTGTATGTATATCAGTCTCTGACATCCATATTATAGCCTAAAATTCTAGTTCTGAAAATGACAATACTTTCATACAACCTTACATCTTACCTCTTCAAACCTTTACAACACTTTTTTCCAATTAAAATGCCTATGTCCTTTCTCAGGCTCTACACTATCTGTGTACCAAATTTCATTTAAATCAGTTCAGTAGTTTTGGCATGAAAGCGAGACAGACAGACAGAGTTACTTTCGCATTTATAATATTAGTATGGATGAGTGAAGATAGAGGATTATTTTTTTTAACTTTAGGTGTATAATACGAGTGACGTCACGACTCACAAAACGTCATTGAATCGGCAATAAATCAGTCGGGTGTTGCGTCATCGTTGTCATCGCTGACAATCCCCGATGAGTTGTTGATTGTCCTGGCGTCACGCTGTGACAGATTAATTAAGCGTCCCTGTATGGCTTGATGACAATTTAACTTTAAATTAACAGAAATTGGGACCTATATCAAGCACAGCCAGTTCCAAGAAAACCTATTTCTAGGTAGTTAGGTACGTATAACACCTTTAAAAGCGACTCGCGGCTCGCGTCGATCGTATGTAATCGACCGAGTTGAGCAATAGTGCAGTAACGGTGAAGCGATGTGCCTTCACCGTTTTGTTTTGCAAATAAAGATGATTTGATTTGATTTGAAGTCACTGTCAATAGCACAAATTAAGCAACGACGGCGGCGCAACAACAGAGCAGATCGGCAGAGTGAAATCATTATATTTGAAAATTAATAAAGTATCTATTTTTTCTTCCGTCAAAAGATAAAGGTAATAGATATGATAAGATAAAGGTTTCACTTATTTGCTCTAACAGAAGTAGTCAAAATGTACAAGTTGTATATACACCAAACCTTACTTTGTGAGAGCCTGGTGACTGAGAAACCTGTGGTACAGTTCACCAAAACTCTCCTGCAGTGCGTTGATCCATCCTACGTTCCCATACCACGATCAATACGTTGTGGTAAGTGGGATTAGTTACACAAACGCAGAAACGTCACGGCAACGTCTACGGGGCACTATTATCGCAAACCTTATCAGTTAGCGTTGTGTGGACATGACATTTGAACCTGCGGGTGGACAGTAACGAACTTACTCATTGTGCCAATGATATTATAAGGTATATAATATCATTGATGTGTGCTGTAAGAAATGTATAAACCACTTTACTGGACAACTGGTCTGACTCTTCCAGACCTTTTTTGGGTCTTATTCAAAGTTTGCCACATTTGTCCTTACAGAAATCCTCTGGATTCAGTTGGCACAGGATAGGGAGCATTTGTCCTACAGTAAACTATAAAAAGCTGATAAAGAAAAATAAGTAGGAGAAACAATATAATAATAATATAGAATAATATATCACAGCCGTCACAGCCTAATTAGATATTCCTACAGTCGATTATCGGAGACGTTTAGACGGGTCAATCGAGGGGGGGGGGGGGGGGCTCGCGGGGCGCTAGAAGGGGGGTATCCGTACCGAACTACATGTGCTCATTCGATACTAGCAGGTCGAATATCACATTTGAGTGACGAGTTTTATACTATCAAAAGTAGAACAAGTAAAAAATATAGTTTTAAAATGTTACATCCCTGTTGTTTCGCGAGACTTCGATGGCCTGCTGTTAGCAAGTGGTTCTGCAATGATAAATATTAATATGGCTTACACACAATGGTTCTTCTTTGTGTAATTGCTGCTGCTGCAGCCTGCTGTAGGCTATTAAAGTTGGATGGATTGATGAATCCTTATTAAAGGTCCAGGTCTTATCCACACTAGGCTACCAGCGACGGCTCATTACCGCTGGCGGTGAATCAAGTCTACCCTGATTGTTCCTGTGCGGGGTTCCCGATTCAACTGGAATTCGGCTGTTATAAAGCAAATGTCTTTGAGATTTGTTCTAGCTTATGAAGAAAAACGAAGGTAGAAACTTTATTTTCATACAATATACAAATACTAACCATTTGAAGAGTAGGTATATGCCGATTCAGTGGCGCGGTGGTGAGCGACACAGACTGCCGAACCGCGAGTCCGGGGATCGAATTTTATTTCACAGATAAATAAATATTTGTACTCGGGTCAAACTATTACAATACTAGTGGATGCCCACAGCTTCACTCGCGTGGAATTAGACATAGTAAATGTGTTATCCCCCTATGTTTATTTTACACCCTTAAAATGTTCTGAAAATTAGGTTGGTTATGACCACTAAACGCCACCAATCGGCATTGAAGCAGGACAAGCAGCGTTGTGGAAGTCACCCGTGCCCTACAGGGTACAGAGCGGCTCAAGGCTTGTAGCTTGGCTTGACAGTGTAGCCTTAGCTTAAGCAGAAAATTCACGTAATTGCCTACTGTGTAACTAATACTTAGTTTCAATGACGTGTAGACAGAGAGGACCCTTAATTTGGGCCTCGAGTGTACTTTGATGAGTTTCAGCATAATTTGTTGAGCCATTAATGAAATACTCAAGTCGGCTCGTGTTACTAACTGTTGATGATCATCCCGACGTTAATATTGTGGGTCGATCTCGTCTCGTTCAGATAATTTTCAAGGCAACAACTAGTGTGTATCATATTATTAATTAAAAACTTTGTCAATAGCAATGTTGCAGCTCAATTAAGGATATATCTATCAAATAGCTATAAACAAATGGTAATATTAAAAAGTTGTCGAAGAAAAACATATCTACCTATATCTCATTATACAACACTCCCTCGCCAAAACTATCAGAGAATTTGATGTAACTTTATTGTATGTACTTTATTTTCATAAAGTCCCAAGCAATTACTTCTTTTTAGATAAAGAAACAATCAAACAATATAAAAAAAAAACTAGGAATTCAGGCATAACAAGGTTCCAAGCTCTTTTATACATTCGTTAATGATATTAATAATTCGGTTTCATTTATTTTAATCACTCGTTACTAATTACGTTATTATAACTTTGTGTTAAATTTGAGAGTTAATTGAATTTGGCTATTATTTCATTGCAATATAATTTGTTGGTGCTTACATAATTGGTTAGTTTGTGAATTAATTTGACTATCAGTAATTTACAAAACAAGAATTAATCTACTTTGAGTTCCGCAAAGTAACGCCTGATACAATTAATTATATCAGTAATTTATTATTGCCTATCATAACGTAACATCACCACTAACACAACCACAACCCTTACTTTGTCCCACTATTGGGCACGCGTCTCCTCTCAGAATGGGAGGGATTAGGCATTAGTCCACCACGCTGGCCAAGTGCGGATTGGCAGACTTCACGACGACATGACACGACTGAATACGATTAATTCTATTTTTAACAAAGTTATATTTTTAACACGCTGGGCCGAACCCAGGAGCTCTTACTCCGCACTCAGGCTCGCGACCACTAAACATACGAAACTACCAGCTCCTACACCTCCAAAAAAACTAATTTAAGTGGTTATTAACAAGTGCACTTAATCATAACTTTTCAGTCAACGGACAAACAACGCAGCGGGAGTCCGCGGAGTCCGGTAATCCGGTAGTCCGGTAATCCGGACTACGCGGACCTTGAGCCTTAAGGGTGCGTTCTTACACGAATAACCGACATTCATAACATCACGCCTATTTCGCAGATATATAGGCAGAGGTATGTTGGTACTACACTTTACACCACCCACCACTACACCAGTTATGTTTAGGTCCCATGCAATAGGTGGTGAGTCGTTCTGTGGGTGAGCCAATTGCCATACACCAGCCACATATACAGTCTCCAAACTGCTACCAGGTTATAAAAACCCAATAGTTGTTGCCCTCCCTGGGACCGAACCCAGGAATCCTAGCTTACCAGTCGCGCGACTCTCACCAACAAGGCAGTCAACACTATAATAGAAACTAAAGAACATAAATATTTACTAAGCAGAAAGTAAATAGTCTACTCCGACTGGGAAATTGGGAATGAACCAAGGAGGGATCGCTTGGCTGCATTCCCGTAACCCAGAGGTGCACTGCAAGGAACGGGTCTGCGGCCGTCGGAAGTTCTTAGGTCACCTCAAGCTTTTAGAGACAGAATAGCGTCTGTTATGTTGTTACTCGATTTCTCGGGTTTTGGTCGACCGAACGGGTGATACACATGCGTCAGAGAACAACAAAATAAAAGCTTTTCTTTCTTTCTTTCTTTCTAATTTAGCACGGAAAATGACGTAACACGGTCGCAGCCGCGAGTTAAGTTTGTGAAAAATAAATGAATCTGAATCTGATAGGTCGAATGCTTTACTACTGAGCCACCGCTCACAATGTACGACAGCATAGTATTGGGTAAGGCGACTTGACCTTAAGAAGGACAGCGCTAAACATGCTCCGCAAGTTATCCAACTTACCCCAACTTTAATTAATTACCCTACTCGTACAAGTGGGGACAAAGTTAACTGCCCTGTTTACCCGGGGTTTAGTTACCCGGGTGAACCCGGTAGTGCTTGAATACCCGGTCAAAGCAGATCCACCTGGGACGTGTTGACGTATGGTAATGACCTTGTTTGAGTTGGTTATGATTTTAGTTTTGTTTACTCCCAGTTGGGAAGTTGGTCTAGCTAGTTGGAAAGGGTGTAATAGTTATTATTTTATCTGTGAAGTTTTCTTTGACTTTGTAATTTAAGCTGTCGTTCTGGCAGCACCTATTTTATTACAGTAGATTAACAGTGTGAAACGCTCCCTTCAAGGCTGGCAAGGCACATGGTGTCACGTGTCCATAGGCGACGGTGACCACTTACCATCAGGTAAGTACCAACGCATGTCTGTTTGTCCGTCTATATTTAAAAAAAAGAGTAGGTATTATTTCATAGTAGATAGGTTCTATAACGTCGGGCGCGGTCGGTATGTATGTGACCGCTTCCATGCTTCGGAGGGCACGTTAAGCCGTCAAGGAATTCGAAAACATTCGGTTGGAGAATATTCGAAATTAACCACTCCACCAATCCGCTTTGGTGCAGCGTGGTCCAGTGTTCTCTTGACCTCCTACATCCATAGCACATAGACCCGTGCCTGACAGTGGTATGCCTGGTTGTATTATAGCACCTCTCTGCCGCTAGATGGCGTACTGTAGTAAACATTAGATCGTATCTCCATGGCTAAATAATAGAAAAAGTTTGTTTTGTGCCGATCTTTTTGACTCATCGTGTACATAAAACTACAAATCCATACCGGGAGTGTTATCTTTAAAAATAAACAACAAACAATCGAAAAATTGTGAATAATGTCAACAAGACGAAAGTGAACAAAAAATTGCTATAAAAGTGATTAAAACGTTTCTGAAACTTTATGGTGACCTATCCACAGTGTATAAATATCAAAAGTGAATAGTGAAGACAACAACTTTGGTGCAAAAATCTTCTTAAAAAATAAATTACAAGAAATTTCATTCAAATTCTTCCGTTAGTTCAATGTGAGAAAAAACAGCGCCATCTAGTATATACTTGTGATACTTCGATCAATACTGTCTGACTAGTCGATGTCATATTGACAAACTTCAAACCTTGTTGTTACACAAAAGGTATACAGATGTCGCCACGTCCCACAAAACAGTTACGTAAAAATCAGGAGAAACCTGCAACTAAACGCAAACCAGCACAGACTTTAATCACATGTACTACATGTAACTTGAACTTTGATTTAAATTGTACTTCTCTAACTACTAAAACACACCTTGCAATGAGTGCACACCAAAAAAGGATATGGAGATGTCAGGATTGCACTAATAACTGTGAAAAAACAAAAATAATTAATTCTCAGGTTGAAATGAGTACACCAAAAACAACAAGAACAACTACTACACCCTTTACATTTCACTCAAACAAGTCAATAGACTATGTAACCCAGAGACGAACTAAAACTCGTACAAATTTTGCTGATTATTCACCGCAATCGCTCCCTGGCAGCAAGGACAATTCACCAACATCTGAAAGCTTCAATCTGAGAAGAAGTCTACCAGATTTGTCTACCAGAATATATGACGATGTCCTAGATCTTAAACAAACAATTCAAGATTTACAATTGCAATTACAGAGTGCACACCTAGAAATTGAAAACCTTACCCTAGAAAAAAATAGCCTTCTACAAAAAATATCGCAACAGGAACTAAAACTTAGCGCACTTAAAATTATGAGTACCCCAAGTCCTTTGACACTAAAAAAGAAAAAGAAAATACCAGCCTCTAGCCCTTCTTCTCAACAAAGAATATTTCAACCCAGCTCAGCTATACCAAAACAATCAATAGTTGACTCTGAGACTGCTTTAAATAAGTTTTCATTGACACCACAAGATGACCTGCCCAAAAAGGAACAACAACTTGAAATGTCAGGTCATACTCTACAGAGTTCTATAGATCAGAGAAATTCTGATAAAATATTTATATATGGATCGCAGCAATGCAGCGGTTTAGCTGTATCACTGTTAAAATCGAGAGAAAACACATTATACAAAAAATACAGCATTATGTCGATGATAAAACCCTACGCAGACACTAAAGAAGTTTTGAAGGAATGCTATAACGTGCAACCAGCGAAGTCAAGTAAAATCATACTCTGCGTCGGTGAAAATGACTCCAACCCAACTAAAATAATAGCGGAATTAAGTGCGGTACTAAAAAAACTAGAAAATTGTGATGTTTTTGTATTGAATGTCCTACAAAATAACTACCTCAATGAACAGTTGCTCAACCTGAAACTGCAACTCCTGTGTAAAACATTCAAAAACTGCTACTTTGTTAAAAATAGTCTTAATTTTAGTAATTATTTATTTGATATGTGTCATAAAATTAATTATAACATCGATTGTATTGACTATGAGCGCTCTTATCTTGACTTTAAATCTCTAAAAAGACGCTTGCATTCTTCACAACTAACTAAAATAAAAATATCGAAACCGCTTACAAAACAAACTTGTGTACAAAGACAAACATCCATTTTAGACTATTTCTCAAGAATCCAGAAGGCTAATATATATCAAGAAAGTCCTGAAAACAGAACTAGGTTTTTTCGTAAACCATCGCGAAAAAGCTCATAAGCTTTTAGTACTCCACCAAAACATAGCAGGTTTCTTGAGCAAAAGAGACATGCTACAGGTCACTTTACAAGACTTACGTAACAGTAAAAAGTACATAAATATAGTGTGTTTAACTGAGACTTTTATAAAAAATGGAGAAGAAAGTAATATAAATCTACCCGGTTTCCAGTTAGCTGATAGTTTCTCTAGAACACACCAGAGGCGTGGAGGGGTCTGTATTATGTGCAGACAAAATATATCATTCACTAAACTTCCGTTTCTAAATAAATTTAGCCAAGAATTTTCCTTTGAAATATGTGGCATTGAATTGCATGATATTAAACACATCATACTTTGTATTTATAGAACACCTAACAGCCAATCGCAACCATTTCTTGACAAATTGGAAACCCTTTTAATCTACCTCCGTCATAAAATAAAGTATAAAATTATTATTACAGGGGATTTTAATATAGACATAATAAAAGCTAACAATATAACATCAAAGTACATAACACTTACTGAAAACTATAATTACATCATGCACATAAAAAACCCTACACGGGCAAAGTCATGCCTCGACCACATAATCAGTAACATTCCTGCAGCAAAAGGGGAACTACTGCACCTACACTTATCCGATCACAATACTGGCCAACTACTAACAGTTCCCTTAAACCAAAGTATACAACTCTTATCAGCTAGGTATATGTATCGCAGACAAATCAATGCTAGCAACATAATGAAATTTTGTGAATGCATTTCCCAGCTCTCATGGACGGAAGTGTATAACGAAAATCAAATAAACACGGCTTTTGACAATTTTCATAAACTCTACTGTTTATTCTTCCAGTTATGTTTTCCTGTGTTAAAAATTAAACTAAAAACTAAGTCTACCCGACCCTGCTGGCTAAGCAAAGGTATTATGAACTCAACGAGAACTAAACGAAAACTTAGATTTCAATATTATAAAAACCCTAACTCTGAATCTAAACTAAAGTACACAAACTATGATAAAACATTAAAAAAATGCATAACATGTGCACAAAAGATAAATAATCATAGGTACCTACAGAAATCAAACAATAAATGTTTGACTTCCTGGAAACTAATAAAGGGAACCACAACTACAATGAAAACAGACAAAATCATACGTGGAATAAATAATAATAATAATACATATGTGACTAAACCTTATGACATTGCTAATAATTTTAATGACTACTATATTAACTTGACATCCAAAAATAATAACATCACGAGTGACATATCATATGCTCATAAAATTGACATAAATAATAATACTATGTTTTTACATCCGACAGATCATTACGAGATCTTCAAAATTATTATGAGCCTCAAAAATACTGTTTCAGTTGGTTACGACCATGTCCCTACTAAGCTTATAAAAATGTCCTCGCAAGTAATTGCACCTATATTAAGTTACTTGATTAATTTATCTTTCGAGACTGGTGAATTCCCAGAAAAATTAAAAATGTCTATCATTAAGCCTATTCATAAAAAAGATGACAAGACTTTACTCAGTAATTATCGACCCATTGCCCTCATTTCCATATTTTCAAAAATCTTTGAGAAAGCAATGCACAAGCGTATCACTAACTTTTTTGAAAAATTCAAAATATTAAGTGACAGCCAAAATGGATTTAGAAAAAATAAATCTACTACACTAGCGGCCTTCAATTTTGCGAACAGTGTACTAGAAAATATAGATAAGAAGAAAAAAACAACAGGTGTATTCTTTGATATGACCAAAGCATTTGATTTTGTTTCCCATAAGCTGTTACTGTGGAAATGTGAAAAATATGGCATACGTGGTCAATCACTAGCATGGATTCAAAGCTACCTCAGCAACAGACAGCAATATGTTGAACTGGATAGTATAAATATTAAAACAAAAGAAGAAGAAGTAATCACTTCGGAAGTAAAATATAATAAAGTAGGTGTTCCGCAGGGAAGTGTTTTAGGACCGCTTCTCTTCATAATTTATATTAATGACATACCAAACGTGACTGATTACAAATGCTGTTTGTTTGCTGATGACATATCTTTAATTATTCCAGAAAAAAATGATAGTGATTATGCTAACGAAATAAATTACACAATTGACAAAATTATAAAATGGCTTGAGGATAACAATCTGTCAATCAATATGACCAAAACCAAATTTATTCAGTTTGGAAACAAAGGCTCAAAAAAAGCTAATTTAAAGGTGCAATATTACAATCAATTAATATCTGAAGTCGATTCAATAAAATTTCTTGGAATAATAATAGATAGACATTGCAACTGGATAGAACACGTTACTAAACTTTGCTCCAAGTTAAATCGTTTTGTGTATCCATTATGGCGCCTTCCAAAAATAAGTAGTAGGGCAACTGCTTTACAGGCCTATCACGGTTACGTTTCATCTAACCTTAGATATGGCATACTACTTTGGGGAAACTCAGTAGCTTTTAAAAAGGCTTTCATAGCCCAAAAGAAATGTATACGAGCCATTTGTAATGTTACATCAGATACAAGCTGCAAGCCTCTATTTAGAGATCTTAATTTACTGACCCTAACGGGAATATATATATACGAAGTTAGTGTATTTGTTAAAACACATATGAATTTATTCACAAAAAAAGGAGATTACTGTTCATTTTTTACAAGGTATCCTGAGAGACTGCAAGCCCAACCTTGCAGAACTACAACACGGTCGCGAAACGCATACCAAATGTGTGTCAAGATTTACAATAAATTACCGCAGGATATAAAAAGTTTAACATTGACGCGCTTTAAAATACAATTGCATAAGTGGCTGCTCCTCAAATGCTTCTATAATGTGAATGAACTGTTAGATAATAAATTTTAGAATAATTTAGGTATTAAGTATTAGTAATTTAAATTAATATTAATATTATATTGTCGACAATTCAATTATTTATTAATTTTTGACAATGTTTAACTAACCTTATATAAATAAATGTTATCTAATTTTGCATGCCATAAAATGGCAAATGTGAGGCACCTATATATTATCTGACCATCCTAAAGATGTAACCACATTTTGCAAATAAATCATTATCAATTATCAATTATCAATTATCAATAGCTTTGGTGGTAGTCTTCGTGTCTATATAGGTCGATATCATTAAGTGAGTTCATTATCTATACTTCTATACTAATATTGTAAAGAGGAAACATTTGTTTGTAATGTTTTCACACAAAAATTACTGGACCGATTTCAATAATTCTTTCACCATTAGAAAGCTGCATCTTCACTGAGTGACATAGGCTATATAATATTACTAGGCGTAACGAAACTAATTGATATGGCGTCCACTAGTAGATAATTTCTGTCGTTTCTTAGACACTGTAGGATCTTATAGAATCTTTTTAAGTTATATGTAGGTATAAGGAATCTATTTAAACATTCGTCTGGGGCAATAGGTACCAAAGCAACCCAATGTACTTAGTACCATTTCTCCCGTGCAATACCAAATTGTTATTAAAGCAATGTTTTTGAAATGTTCTATTTCCAGTTACACTTCTTTAGAGATTACCATCTAAGGCAGATCTGTACACCGTAACATATTAGGTTTTTACCTATGATATTGGATGAAAATGTTAATTTTGATTTAATTTTTATAAGTACTGGTCCAAATAATCTAAGCAATTTTGCCATTTTGATGGCAGATTTAAAACGATTGAAATAATGTACCGTGTTTATGCAAGCAGTGTTAGGCCCGTACGTCGTTTCGTGTTGTTTGCGTACCTGGCATTATTTCCACGTACGAACTCATATTCGAAAATTGTACGAATTATCAGTTTATCCATGGCGCCAAAAGCTACCACAATGACACAAAAACAAAACACTATCTAAAAGCAAATGACTGAATTTGAAATTAGAATAACACGGCTTTTGAATAAAATTTATTTGACATCGAATTGTGCTCCGATCCACAGATAATGAAATATGGAAATGTCGTTTAATAAATGTCCAATTTCATTTTATTATTATAGAACGAGACTTGCGAATCGCGTGCAGGTGGTAGAGGGAACCCAATAGGTTTTATATGAAACCTAATTATATATGAACCCTATTTATATGTAAAAGATGATACATGAAAGAGCGAAAAATGCGGAATGCACTCAGCAAGATGCTGCAGTGCTGGTTTTCTGTGCATCCGTTACTGTCGCGTACTACGGGCAATGTCAACTTTGGATGCAATTAACAATACAAAACTTACAAACTATTAAACTTAAGAAAAAAATACTTATTCGTATCTACGCCTTCAATTATACCTGACTTCACTTATATCTGACTGACTGACTGACTGAATGCCTATCAACGCAGGGCCTAAACTATAAGGGCCTAAACTATAAAACCTAAACTATAACCTTGAATTTTTGCACAGGCGTTCCTTTTATAACGTAGTGGAGCATTAAGAATGGATTTTTGAAAATTCATCCCCTAAATGGGTAAAACGGGTGTGCAAAGTTAGTATGAAACTTTGCCATTTTTGAAGCCAAGTGGGCAACCCGAACGCGGGCAGACGTGGTTAATGGGTCTAAATCTACGCGAGCGAAGCTGCGGGTGTCCACTAGTTACATATAAATGAAATTAAATCAATGTTGAACATTGTCTCTTTTCACCGCTCGCAAGTGTACGGCGCTACCGAACTCCAGCCTTCTCACATACTTGCGGCCGTAATGGTCCCAGGCTGGCGCGGTCCTCTATTATCTGTGGCCCTGGCAAGCTAAGGGTTAGTGGTCCACATAAGTCAATGCGTCTTAACATCTTACCTACTCATTATACTAAGAACAGATAGATGGGATTAACTAACGCCCTAGTTTAAGATTCATTAATCATAACACATTTATAAACCTACTAGTGGACGCCCGCAGTTTCTCTCGCGTTGAATTAGTCATAACAATATTGCCTATGTCCCTCAGGGAAGATTCAGCTTTGTAATAGTGAAAGAATTTTTGAAATCGGTCCAGTAGTTTTTGTGTGAAAACATTACAAACAAATCTTTCCTCTTTGTAATATTAGTATACCTAGATGCATTTTATTTCTGATCATAAACATACCTACGAAATGTCTGACTACAAATTAGCTCCTTTTTCTTCGTGACACCAATTTAAAGATTACCTAGGCGTCTCACTGCTAAATCATATTATAATTATGCGTGATACCAGTTTGTGAGATGCTAAGATCAGTGAATAAAAAGCTCATTATACGGGCATGATCTGTTATTGGGCTTATGAATGGATCTCACGCCGGCCGCATTTACACCGTGGCATGTCTTTACAACTATTCCCCACTCAACCAGGGTTTGACTGGTAGAAAATGCTATAAGACATTAAGTCCGCCCATTGTATATGTCTTTAGAGGTGTCAATAAAGTTTAATATATACATAAATAAAAAATAAATAATGTTGCAAGTACAAATAATTATTTTAATACATCATATTTATTTACATATTTATTTAAACTAGTTTTCCACATACAAAAATATTTTGGCTAGCTTTATGTACACTTCATGTTTTTTCTATTAGCTAACCACTAAAGTATTCGCTAACAATTATTTACTTTTTTTTTTAATTAAAATCCCATTATTTGTACCTAAATCTTTTATTTACTTATTTATTTGATCAACTGGCCCGTTGGCGCAATCGGTAGTGCACCTTCTCGTGACCAGGGGGTTCAAATCCTACTCAGGATAAGCGTTCGTGTGACGACGTGTTTGTTCTGGTTGTCTGGTTGTTAATTATCTATATAACACACCTATATTATGGGGTCAGATGGCCGTGTGTGTGTCCATGATATTTATTAATATTTTTAGATACGAAACACCACAAGTATTACAAAATATTTATTAAAAAAAAAATTATAACATTAAGTTCAGTGTGAATCCCCATTATAAGTATAATACACTATAAAGCCTACAATAATAAAGCAAGCTCTTTGTACCTACTTAAAATCTCCTTAGTTTTAACCCAAATATTTTAATCAATAACCAAGACGAGATATAGTAACGGTGTGAAGGGCGGTCCCGCAATGAGACCGCTGGCTTCCTCCCATTCACAATCTCATTCTCGTATCCGATGCCAACCGGTTTTCATTCGCTTCGGTACAAGTTATAAGCTTACAGCGTTTTCGTTAACGAAAGATCGATATCACAAACTATCGATATCACGAATTATTGATCTAACCATGTTATGTATTTCGATGTGACGTATCCCAATATATGTGACGCGAAAACTTGCTCTGGTAACAACTGTATTACCACCGTAAGTTTTCCCGAGTTAAGTTTCGATATCCAGTCGTCCGCTCGCACGCACCAATATGACCTTTCTTAGTTTAACGCTGATGGTGGTGGAAAATAACGGTGAAGGAAAACCTAAATGCCTAAGAGTCTCTAGCTAGATAGTGTCTTTGAAGAGGTTGGCAACTAGGTGCAACGAAACCAAAAATTACAGCTATCGTTATGAATGACAGTTCCACAGAGATAGGGAGGGCCTGTCATTGACAGTTGACAAGATACAGATGTGACAGCCCTGTGGCTATCGAACTCGCCTCTCACTCGAGCGGTCCAGGTTCAAACCCCAGCGGCACGCACCAATGACTTTTCTGAGTTATGTGCGATTTAAGAAATTAAATGTCACTTACTGTAACGGTGAAGGATACATCGTGAGGAAACATGCATGACTGAGAGTTCTTTTAATGTGGATGATGAAGTCTGCCAATCCGCACTTGGTCAGCGTGGTGGACTCGGGCCTAACGGTGGTGGCACAAAGAAAGTGTTGTGGCCAGCGTGGTGGACTAAGGCCTTCTCCCTCCCGTTCTGAGAGGAGACCCGAGCCCAACAGTGGGACAAAGAAAGGGTTATGAAGATGATGATGAAGATACAGATAAGATAATTATGTTGCGTTCAAGTTTGCTATAAAAATTTACTTTTTAATTTTCGTAAACCCTCTTTCCCTTACACCTTGAGGCATACACCGAAATCGCGACCGGTCCGCAACCATAATAAAACCAAGACCGCTTCCGTACTATGGTGCTATGGTTTGATGAATGCGTCGGCCGATGAAGCGTAGGTACGGTGAGCTCGTAGAGGTGTTCTCGATAAACTCTTCATAGATTATCCTACTAATATTATAAAGGGGAAAGTTTGTAAGTATGTATGGATGGATGGATGTGTGTTACTCTTTCACGTAAAAAGTACTGAATGGATTTTAATGTACTTAACAATATAGCTTATACATCAGAATAACATATAGGCTACAATTTATAAAAATATTGTGTGAATTGTCCAAAATATGACGATAAGGTGTCAAGTAAGTAGGAAAAAATCTACCATCTGCGAGCTATTCTGGCGTGCGCTGCAAAAATACTGGACCGATTTCAGAAATTATTTCACCATTAGAAAGCTGCATCTTCACTGAGTGAAATTGGCTATATAATATTACTAGGCGTGAACGAAACTATTATTATGTGTAATTCCACGCGAGCGAAGCTGCGGGCGTCCACTAGTAATACATAGTAATAGTAAAATAGTAGGGTAAAAGTTAGGCACCTGTGTAGGATTAGCTATTCATTCAATAATCAATAGCTAATCCTTTGCCTTATATAGATCAGTTAGTAGTTTAAGTAGTTTTTAGTTAGGTACCTAGACTTTCGTTAAGCGTGTCTAATCACCTCATAGCAAAATAAATTATTTGACTTTGACTTTACTTTGACTTTGAGTACATGATTCAACCTGTTTGAGGAGGTTAAATAAAACTTTGCGTATTCGCGCTCGCTGCGACCCATAGACGTGGACACTGCTGGGCACGGGTCTCCCCCACAGACGCAGCTGCGGGAGGTCTAGAGCATACTCCACCACGCTGCTCCAATGCGGATTGGTGGAGCGGTTAGTGGCCAACCCAGTGTCGAATGCTCTCAAGCCACCCGAAGGGCTTCGACAAGGCTTAACGACTGTTTCGAGCATTGAAAACAACCGGGACCGACTGCTTTACGTGCCCCCCAAAGCACGGTAGCGTCCATGAAATTTTGCCACTAGCGGTCACCCATCCACAAACCGATCGCTCCCGTCGTTGCTTAACTCTTTTGATAACATTGAATCGACGCGAGCCATTGGTCTATGGACGCTACGAACAATTACGTAAAGTTTTAAAAAGAATAACGAGTATTATAATAATTTATAATAATTTCATAAGAAATAAGTAGTACCCTTGTACCATTTTCTTCGAAAAGTGTGTACATAAAATATTAAATTAATAAATAAATATAATAATTAACAAAAATATATTTGCCTTTTTTTTTGCTCCTTCCTTATTGTTGGCAACCCTATCAGTGCATCTTAACCTCTGTGTTCCGTGATCTTAGCGTAACACGAGAGTTCTCACCAGATACCGCTGTTTTAATATTCATAGCGAGTGAATATTAAAACAGCGCGTTCAACAGAACGCAAATACCGCACGTTTAATTGATTCTTTACGGTGCTGAGGCTGAATAAAAAAAACATAAAAAAGTCATAACAGGCCTCATCAACCCCTAACAGCTGTTTAGCAAGCATAATTCTATGGTTATGCCGTTTTTATATTGTTTGCGTAGTAAAGGACTCAAGATGAAAATCGGTAGTTCACAACACAACAAGAATTAAAATTGTAATTAACAGCTAACAAGAAAATCGCATAAAACATTATAGTAAGTATCTATTTTAAAAGCTTTTATTTAACTTCACTCGTATGTATGTATGTATGTATGTATGTATGTATGTCCTGGAATCTTGCAATCAATATTTCACCCACTTCCACTGAAGCTATCGAGCTGAAATTTGGCACACATATTAGGTTCCGATGACAATGCAATAATATGGTACCGTCGAACTGATCTGATGATGGAGCCGGAAGATATTAACTGGAACTTCATGATGGAATATCGTATCATAGTCGTGTTTGCACTTGTGGTAAAGTCTTGTAATGAACTTTGACCACGATTAGGTTTCAAGGTCAAGTTATAAAAGCTTTTTAAAAAAAAATTTTTTTTACAGTATAATTTTTTACGGTTGTGTTTTCATGAAAACTGAATGAATGTAATTAAGTAATTGAATAATCGTGTAATATTAGTATATTACGTGGCGTCCATTCCATAGCCCAATGGCTCGCCACTATTCAATGTGATCGAAAGCTATAACGACGGACGCTGTCGGTTTGTGGATGGGTGAGCGTAAGTGGTAAAATTTCAGCACGCTACCGTGCTTCGGAGGGCACGTAAAGCCGTCGGTCCCGGTTGTTTTCAATGGTGGAAACAGTCGTGAAGCCTTGTCGAAGACCTTCGGGTGGCTTGAGAAAATTCGACACTGGGTGTAATGGTCAACCCTTCACCAATCCGCATTAGAGCAGCGTGGTGGAGTATGCTCTAGACCTCTCGCAGCAGTGTCTGTGGGGGAGACCCGTTCCCAGCAGTGGGACGTCTATGGGTCGCAGCGAAAAACACAACGAGAGCCAAAACTCCATTTTTATATGCGGACATAACATAGCTCCTGTCAATAACAAATAGCAAAACCCAAATCAATACCGTAAAAAATTGCTATGACTTTCACTACAGGAGTCACGATTAAATTGGCAGAATAACAAGTAATAGTATCCCGAGTAGTTTCAGTCGTGCTGAGTCAGCGAGCGTATTGGAGGGCTTCCAAACTGGCCACGAAAGCTTCCAGCATGCCTCCATCCAATCAAGCCACGATTGGAGCTTACAATTCTTTAAAAGCTAATAGTCTAGTCTACTGGATTGGTTAGGAATACTGAAATGGTTCAAAATTATCTTTCTTTCAGCTATTAGCTTAACTGCAACCCATAGACGTCCCACTGCTGGGCATGGGTCTCCCCCACAGAAATATCGGCGGGAGCATACCACGCTGCTCCAATGCAGATTGGTGGAGGGGTTAGGTTAGGTAGTCTTTCGATCACATTGAATCGACGCGAGCCATTGGGCTATGGACGCAACAGATTCTATTATAGGTAAAACCGTTACTCACCGATACAGATTAAACTGAATGTAACTGATGTGTGCGCGACAGCAAATGAGTGGAGCATGCCTGTTTGCTACGCACTTAAAAACGTTTTTTGTTTCTACCGAGTTTTCTTCAAAAAGTAATTTTTGTGCAACTCAATACTCACTAAGACTTCCCTCCAAAGTTCATTCACATCAACCATTGCGCTGCTTCCAAAAAACAGGGGTATAAAATTACCCCAGTAACCTAATAAATCAATTGAGATAAATTGCCAAATCAAAGTCATAACCCCGAGTTATGGGGTAACTTGTAACGTTTTAGGGAAAAATTTTTCATAAAAATGTAGAATGGAAATTTTTTAGACCTGGCCTGTATAGTGTGAGCGCTGATTTTCGTCGTAAGGGGCTTTCTTCACTTGCTGAGGCAGCGAGGTTGGGTTGAGGTTTAAGTTAAGTATACGAATCAGCATGAAAGTCTAGCTCTCACCGTGACGCAGAAGTCGAAATTAAGGTAGTACAGTCGGAAGCGTTGATTGGTTGAGTCGTATAATGTCCCCGACAAAGTCTGTCACAGTTGTCATGGGCGGCAGCGGATGGTGCTGCAAGCTCGTTTGCTATCCTCTATCCATAAAAACAGAAAAAAATGGACGGACGAACTGAAGAAGACGGCGGGAAACCGCTGGATTCAGAAGGCACAGGACCGGTCGGAGTGTCGTTTAGGAGAGGCCTATGTCCAGCAGTGGACCTCAAAAGGATGACGGATGGATTATGCCCCCCGTACTGATATCCCATGAACAATTATCACCTCCTGATTTCATTCATAGCCCAATGGCCCACGTCGATTCAATGTGATCGAAAGAGTTAAGCAACGACGGGCGCGGTCGGTTTGTGGATGGGTGACCGCTAGTAGCAAAAATTTCATGGACACTACCGTGCTTCGGAGGGCACGTACAGCCGTCGGTCCCGGTTGTTTTCAATGCTGGAAACAGTCGCTAAGCCTTGTCGAAGACCTTCGGGTGGCTTGAGAACATTCGACTGCGTTGGCCACTAACCAATCCGCTTTGGAGCAGCGTGGTGGAGTATGCTCTAGACCTCCCGCAGCTGCGTCTGTGGGGGAGACTCGTGCCCAGCAGTGGGACGTCTATGGGTCGCAGCGAGTGGGTAGGTATACCCTACCGTTGCCGCTTCTACGTCTAATCTAATCTCTAATCATAACTGAAGCCTGGTATGGAGATAAAAATCGCGAGTTATACCAAAGTTAAGATGTTTAAAATTTATGGATCGCCCTTGGCACTCCGCGTCCCTTCAGAGAATAGCTAAGTCTACATTTAGTTACGTCAAAGGCCTATAAAAAGAAAGCGAAATTACATTTGAAAAATTGTGAATCTCAAATGATACCTACTCAATTAGTATTCTGTTTGGAGAGGAACTTAATTAATGTTTTAAATTATGATGTTATTATTAATAATCATAATAATTTATTTTGTAAAAACATTGTATCATACAGGTGGTTTATAACAAGTTTCTTATGCCCTGCCTCCATTCTCACACACGGCCATCTGACCCTAAAGTAGGCGCGAGCCTGTAATTATGGGTGTCAGAGACTGATATGCATACATAGATATGTTAAATACATACTTAAATAGATAATATTGACATCCAGACACAACAAATACAATTGTTCGTCACACGAATATTTGTCCTGAGTGGGATTCGAACCCACGACCCCTGGCGCAACAGACAGGGTCACTACCGATTGCGTCAACGGGTCCAAAAATACATGATTCTTGATTCTTTATAGTGTATTCATGCAAGCACCCCTTTCCTCCCACGTAGAAAACATGCACATGCAACAATGTAATTACATAATATGTATAGGGGAAAGCAACCAAATATGGAATAGTACCTCAAATATGGAATCTATAACTGTATTGTGGAAAAAACCCATATTTCACATTCCACTATTAGTTTCTTATTCCATATTTGGTTGCTTTCCTGCTTACTAACCCATATTTAGCCTACCAATAACACTGAAATCCGATTCAAAATGCAATCAGAATCAAAATAACGTCTGAATCTCAATACAAATTGAAACAAAACGATCGAAATTAATTTTAAAAAGTTTTAACTTCCCGTATCGTCGATACCTGGGAGTAATTGCCAGTTACTGCAATCTGATATCGACAACACGAAATAATATTTGAAGGCGATTATTATCTAGGATTTTGTATTCGTATAAGAGTACGAATACAAAATACATAACATATCATACAATACATAATTTAGCTATTCAAAGGGGGAACGCTGCCAGTATCTTCGGAACCTTGCCTAAAGGGACTCCTTTTAATGATATATTTTAGTAATTTTTTTTTAAGTTATATTTTTTTTTAGTTTTAAGTTAATTAAGTAGTTAGTTTACATGTGAATTTAACATTTAATGATGTAATGTATGAGTTATGCATAATATACATAGCATAACATCACGCTTGTATTATCCTAAGGGGTAGCCAGAGGTGTGCTCTGTTCACCATTTTACCAGTTATGTTTAATTCTCATGTCATCATCACAACCCTTTCATTGGCCACTGGGCTGTCACCAAGGAACAACAAGTGAGCAAATGCGGCGTTCGCACAAACACAAATCGCACTAATTGCTATTTTTCTAATTATTATGAACATCTTAAACCAATCAATCGATACATCAGCCGATACTTTGAACAATGGGTCCCAACAAATGTTTTATCGAGTTCGCTTATTAAATTCGCTGAAAAACTCATAAAATCTCATGAAACATCGTGCAAAAAGCGCTTGCAATTTAAATCCAATTAGCGAATGAAAATCTAGCGGAAACGCTCGCATCGCTAATTTCGCTGTTTTTACCGAGTTACAAGGTTACAAATTGGAAGCATGTAGATGAATATTATATTTTATCTACGTCTAGTAAGTACACAGCCTAATCCAATACTTCTTACATGTTGCCAGTCTTGTCTACCATAGAATGTAGCGTCCATAGTCTCGTGATACTAGTGGACCCACAGCTTCGCTCGCGTAGAATTAGACCCATCAACACTTGACTTCAAAAACGGAAATGTTTCATACTAACTTTGCACCCCCGTTTTACCCCCTTAGGGGAGAATTTTCAAAAATCCTTTCTTAGTGCTCCACTACGTTATAAAAGGAACTTATAGTTTAGGCCCTGCTTTGATATGTCAGTCAGTCAGTCAGTCAGCATCTCCTATTAATAGATTAGAGCAAGCTGTTCGCCGGTGGATGGATGGATATGGATAAGTTCATGGTCGATTTCACAGAATTATCGGCAAATGGCTTGACTTAAGGCCAATTTTCTTTACTAATACTTCAGCGGGTGGGTACCGTTGGCAAAATAAGCTCCACTTCTTAATAACATTTACGAACAAAAGCTAACTTGTTCTTAGTTTATTTATTAAATTTAAACGTTTAATTTAATCATAACAAACTTATCTATCAAGCTGTACAGTGTACGAAGATTAATGTTTGTAGTAATTTTATTATAATCTCGTTAGTTTTTGGTAGTATTTATAATTGACGGCACGAAAAATATAAATTGGTAGCAGATGTAAACGAAATCTTTTAATTGGAAAAAGTGTTGTAAAGGGTTGAAAAGGGGAATGAAAGGTTGTATGAAAGTATTGTCATTTTCAGAACTAGAAGCATAAAATTTATATTTTAGGCTGTTGATTAGATATAACTAAATATGGCATTCAAAGTTTGTAAAAATGTTACCCTTAAGGGTGTAAAATAAACATAGGGGATAACACATTTACGGATTCATTACAAATTTGTGGAGCTAAAGTTAACGCGTTAAAAAACAATCTATTATTATATCTAATTCTACGCGAGCGAAGCTGCGGGCGTCCACTAGTGTTACATAAAAATACAATACACGGTAGAAAAGGCATAACAGCAATTAATTCAGTGTCGGCAAAAAAAGCTACATGTTCCTGCAAAAGGGTGGCCGTTGAAACAACAAAACCCGAACATTTCTGCTGACGCTACCGCGAGTTGCCCCGCCGGAGATATTCAAGCCATTAAAGCGACGGGAAGTGGGTTCGAGTCGGCGAGGCGGTAGGGGAATCCCCCCGAGATTAAACTGTGTTACTTAAATTAGATTTGGAGTTGCTCCACTAATTAATAGGAATCTGGTTTGTGACAAACTTTAACACAACAAATTCACACACAGTTTTCAAACGAATTTTGTGAAAGAGT
The DNA here is from genome assembly GCA_944567765.1 of Carterocephalus palaemon. Taxonomy (NCBI): domain Eukaryota; kingdom Metazoa; phylum Arthropoda; class Insecta; order Lepidoptera; family Hesperiidae; genus Carterocephalus; species Carterocephalus palaemon. Next base: position 8,196,099 of record OX155664.1, read on the forward strand.
AAATGCATATATATTACAATGCATTCTGCAAATGGTATCCACACTAAATGGGATTAAATTTCTTGCTAAGTTTCGCGTCAGTATGATTTATGTTTTCTAACTTCCTAACAGATTCTATTATGTCAAGGAAATTTTCCATTTACGAACACTGACTTCTATGAAAGTACATACCTCTTTTTTACTTTATCGATGTAAAATTAATGGTGAAAAGTGTGGTACTACACAAGTTATCAGCCTACCCTTCGGAAAAATAGGTACAGTTGTGATAATAATATTATTAAATTTATTTTTGAGGCAATTTTGTACATTTTTGAAAGGCATGGCTTTCGATCGCACTTGAGGTATACATATTCATAACCAAATCACCATCAGGAATCATCGCGTTGAACGTAATGTGAACGACCAAGTCAAGCAACGACGGGCGCGGTCCGTTTGTGGTTGAGTGACCGCTGGTGGCAGAATTTCATGGGCGCTACTGTTCTTCGGAGGGCACGTTAAGACGGTCCCGGTTGTTTTTAAAGGTAAGAAAATCGTTAAGCCATATCGAAAACGGGTGGGTTGACAACATTTGACAATGGGTTGGCCACTAACTCTCCACCAATCAGCATTAGAGCAGCTAGACCAGCTGCCCAGCAATAAGAAATATCAATAAATCAACTAAAATGAACTTGCTATAACAGTGTAGGGAAATACATAAATGATACAAGAACGGTAATTTGATGAGACACGATACACGTACTCGTACAGAGTCGATTCATCCCTAATTTCTGTTCTGTTTTTGCCCTAATTGCAAAGCCTAAACTAATTGCCAACCCTACTCAAACCGGTGACAATCACGTGATAATATTTTGTAGCAACCCTCGTTTTTACCACACACTAAAATTGGCTTTATTTCATATTATAATTTCTATCTGATAGACATGTCTATGTAGAAGTAGAAACGACGCGTTGATAAATTATGATTTTTGGTTACGTTCTTTTTTTAAAAACTTTTATAAAATAAATGCTTAAAAACATCAAAATAAATGTCCAGCATATCTGTACAACAAACTGTCCTGGTCTAACGAGGAGAACACAACGTACGCAACCAGAGCATCAAGCTACAGACTCAGATACCTTAGCCGATGTACAGCAGCATTCCGGGGCAGTTTTAAGTACAACGCAACAAAATGTTGGAATAATCTCCCGCCACCTCTACGTAATCTTAAAACTATTAAAAATTTTAAAATTAAATATAAGCTGTACCTGCTAGAGCAACAAAAAAATCCAGGTATGCACTTGTACTGACAAACACTGACACATTCCCATCCACACACGACACATACACACGCATACAAATGCACACACACACACACACACACACACCACACCACACACCTTGTATTTGTATTACATCAATTGCAACTAATTTAATAATAATAATAACAATAACATACACATATACACATACATACTACTTTCAACGCCACGTTTTTTTGCCTATGTATAAATATGTTAGTTCTAGTTATAATAATATATAGTAATAGTCCTATGTATAGAATGTGATTTCTTATTTCTTGTTCATTTTTTTGCGAGTCCACATACTCTTTTTATTTTATTTTGTAAGTTTATATTTTCGCCGCTGGAGGAATTACTTACATTAATGGGCACACTGAAAATCAGCAGTTGTGGTTGCTAATCACGACACAGGCTGAGTGTGTCCATTTTTCTTTCCCCAGTGCTGCAGCTCCAAGATGTGTTTTTTATTTTATTTTTATTTTTATATTAATTTTAAATGTTGTTCCTTTTTTTATTTCTCTTTTTATTTTCTTGTAATTGTTTATTGTAATGTTGTAGCATAAGGAAAGAAAATAAATTATTTTCTATTCTATTCTATTCTATTCTAAAATTAAAAAATTAAATAACTAAAAAATTTTGATTATTGATTTGATCTTGACTGTTTTTTCCCTGCGTATTTTGTTTGATAGTGATTGAATAATACCCATATTGTATAAAATTATCGAGTTAAGTATTAGTGAATTAGCGGAAGCGGAAAGCCCGGAAGCCCTGAAGGCGCCCTCAGCCGTGACGTCAGAGTGGCGTGATGGTAATACCTACGAGGAGAGGGGAGCGCAAGATGACGACCGGGCACACCAGCCAGCAGGCAGAGCATTAAGACTGCAACCGTCGGATCGGACAGACTTACATTACCTCTTAGATTCTAGAATGTTATTTTCTTTCTTTTCGTGATTTTGTAATAATTTAATAAACGTTGTTGCTTGAGTGATAATTCTTTTAAAACCAACCGCTAAGTAGTGATTAAATACTTCATTTATTTTTTGTAAGCCTTAGTTTTTATAGTTATTTTTTGGTTCTTAGTTTATTTTTTGTTATTTTTTATATAATTATCTGTATCTCATAACTATATCCCACCCTATTTACCCTCTGAATCCAAAGTAACCTAGTCCATTGCATAGTAGTCTTTCTAATTTCCTTTCATATGCAACTTCGATAGCCAATACGATACGTAATAGGCGTCGATTGTAATTTCAGTTTACAAGCATAATTAATTGTGTATAATGAGGTGTCGGTGGCTGGGGGGACACTTTTGATTAATGTTTAATTCGTGTATAACCACATATTACTAAATAGAGGAGACGGCATCGGTATGGGCCCGTAGTTTAAAAAAAATTAAAAAAACTAGTTTAACTATTAACTAACCACCCGGATGGTTTAGAAGGAACCTATTCCCAAGCTTGATAAGCGAGGTCCTGAGTTCGATTCGGGTCGGGCAAAGTATTATTACGTGTTACTAGTTTAAAATTCCCATGAAAACATCCCAAAAATACACTTGAAAGTTTTGTAAGTAGGACATCTTACCATTAAAGCTTATTATATGAAACCTAAACTGGTGATAAGTAGGTAAATTTTTCCTTTATTCATTTCATGTCACCTCTGCACACCCCTTCGACTAAATAGGCGCGATCTTATTCCAATCGGAACACAATTGCTTAAGAACAATTATTATTACGGTACCATAATAGGTGCTCTATTTCATTTACAAGTACAGCCTCCGTGCCGCGGTAGGTATCATAAAAGCCTTATTTTCCCCAATAAATATTGGCACGCATCGTGGGCTCCGTAGAGCACAATTTAAGGTGCCCTAAAGGGTAACCGCCCGTGAAACGTCTGTAGGATATCACTTAGCAGTTCCTCCTCTATTAAAGCTTGCTTAAAATGCTTCATTGCTTTATTTAAAACTAGTGCGGGCCCGCAGCTTCGCTCGCATGGAATAAGACATAACAATAGTTTCGTTTACACCTAGTAATATTATATAGCCAATGTCACTCAGTGAAGATGCAGCTTTCTAATGGTGAAAGAATTTTTGAAATCGGTCCAGTAGTTTTTGAGTGAAAACATTACAAACAAATCTTTCCTCAGACAACACATACTGTTCGAACACTATTGTCTTCAGGCACTGAGGTATTTCGATGTGAAAATGTATCGTTACTTCCTTCCCGAACGCTGCCCAGCCGAGCTGGATTCCTCCAGCCTTCGACAACTAGAAAAGATCTCATCATCTTAGGTTCAGCAGATTTTCAAAGGATAAGGACACTCAATTAATTCACCTGTCAACAAAAATAATGATTCAAAATAAAAATTAAAAAAAAACATTATACTTATGTACTATACACGCGTTAACACTTACAAACTTATAATGCCTCTCTTTGTGCCTTGAAATTTAAAAATGTACTTATGTGTAAAATCGTATTAGTTAAGCAGTTGTTTGTTAGTTTGTAGATAAATAGTCCTGTTAAGTCAATGCTAGTGTATAAGCAATTTCATATTATACTGTAACTAAAATCTAAACTACAATTTAAAGCTTAATAAAATGAAAAAAAAACTTTAAAATAACTTTTATCAATTACGCGTGGCGTTGTACGACTGCTGGGCACGAGCCACAGACGCAGCTGCGGGAGGTCTAGAGCATACTCCACCATGCTGCTCCAATGCGGATTGGTGGAGGGGTAAATGACCAACCCAGTGTCGAATGATCTCAAGCCACCCGAAGGTCTTCGACAAGGCTTAACTATTGTTTCCACCATTGAAAACAACCGGGACCGACGGCTTTACGCACCCTCCGAAACACGTTAAGCGTTCATGAAATTTTGCCACTAGCGGTCACTTACAAACCGACCGCGCCCGTCGTTGCTTAACTCTTTCGATCACCTTGAATCGATGCGAGCCATTGGGCTATGGACGCTACACGCTACAATTGGATATTTAATTATTGTCTAAGTCTAGGCTAATAATTTCTTAAGCCTTGCTTTCCAGCTTACATCAAGGCTGTCACTTATGTACTACCAGCTAAGCATAGGTACGTGGCATCAATGACAAACTTTGCCCTGGTAAAGTAACTTTGCCTCGGCAAAGTTTCCTCCCAGCTTTGCTCGCAGCAATATCACTCGATTGACTAACGTTGAGAGCGCTTGCGGTTATCTTTGTTGCCGTCTATACTCTGCTTTGATTAAATTTGTACCTGGTAGAACCTGCCGTAGCGTCCATAGCCCAATGGCTCGCGTCGATTCAATGTAATCGAAAGAGTTAAGCAACGACGGGCGCGGTCGGTTTGTGGATGGGTGACCGTTAGAGGCAAAATTTCATGGACGCTACCGTGCTTCGGAGGGCACATAAAGCCGTCGGTCCCGGTTGTTTTCAATGTTGGAAACAGTCGTTAAGCCTTGTCGAAGACCTTCGGGTGGCTTGAGAACATTCGACACTGGGTTGGCCACTAAGCCCTCCACCAACCCGCATTGGAGCAGCGTGGTGGAGTATGCTCAGACGTCCCTCAGCTATGTCTGTGGGGGAGACCCGTGCCCAGCAGTGGGACGTCTATGGGTCGCAGCGAGAAGCTGCTTAGGGTACGTGATGGCAAATAATTCATGAAAATTTTGTAGACAAATCGATTTTAACTTTCCCACTATGTTCCTTGAACGACTGTTCCTCACCTCACAAAGGTTATCCAAATACAGAAATTTTATGTGTGAAAAGTGAAAAACAGAGCCAATATCGGTAAAGAAATTTAAGACCTATATTTATAATCTATATATATAAAAGGAGAAGCTGACTGACTGACTGACTGACTGACTGACTGACATATCAACGCAGGGCCTAAACTGTAAGGGTTAGAAACTTGAAATTTTGCACAGGGGTTTCTTTTATAACGTAGGGGAGCACTAAGAAAGGATTTTTGAAAGTTCACCCCCTAAGGTTGCCCCCTTAGGGGGTGAACTTTCAAAAATCCTTTCTTTCTTTTTTTTCAAAACGGGGGTGCAAAGTTAGTATGAAACTGCCGTTTATGAAGTCAAGTGGGCAACTCGAACGTGGGCAGACGTCGTTAATGGGTCTAATTCTATGCGAGCAAAGCTGCGGGCGTCCACTAGTACCTATATAATTGAGTTTTTCATTGTAACCACAGAATAATAGTACATGTACTGACTATATATTTATATTATACTATTTTTTCTTACTAGTGGACGCCCGCAGCTTCGCTCACTTGGACATAACAATAGTTTCGTTTACACCCAGTAATAGTATATATCCTATGTCACTCAGTGAACATGCAGCTTTCTAATGGTGAAAGAATTTTTTGAAATCGGTCCAGTACTTTTTTTTGTGAAAACATTACAAACAAATGTTTCCTCTTTATAGTATTAGTATAGATAGGTGTACAGTTTTCTTAACAATAATTTATGTTAGACTCTTTTATAAATAAGTTGCAACGCAATTAAAATAAGTAATATAAATAATCACTGGTGTTGTAAGAATCAGTGGAATGGAATGGAATGGAATGGATAGAAACTCTGCGGTGTCTTTACCATTTTAACCTAACCCCTCAACCAGTACATGGTGGCGCAGCGTGGTGAAGTAAGCTTCTCAGTTGTGAGAAGACAACAGTGGGATACTAATGTGTTGTACGTACCTTCGCTACATAGTTTCATATTAAAACAGTTGGTCTGTCTGTGAGCGCGGGCCGACGCTATTGAGTGTTTAATATTTAATGCTTAGTACTCTCTCATCAGTCAACTGGGATTAAAAATATAGTAAACAGTACGTGCAGCAGATGTGGGGTGACATGGGGGAGTGGGTAGATTAAATCATTAAAAAATAATCATATGATTTACTAGTGGACGCGTGGAATTAGACAACAATAGTTTCGTTTACACCTAGTAATATTATAAAGCCTATGTCACTCAGTGAACATGCAGCTTTCTAATGGTGAAAGAATTTTTGAAATCGCTCCAGCAGTTTTTGTGTGAAAACATTACAAACAAATGCTTCCTCTTTATAATATTATTAGATTTCAAAGGTTTTGTGAAATAACAACATGGTTTAAAATAACTACAAAACACGTTTTCTTCTTTTTCAAACGTAATTTTACTTTTTAAATTATTGTACTGACTGTATTGTTAAAAACTAAGAAACACACTTGTATTTTTTTAATTTTTACAAGCATTGGTATTTATTCCTCATGCCACTAATTAGGACTACACTAACAAGATCGAAACTAGAATTTCCACATAAATCACACGTGAGTAAGCCGGTAACTTCAACTATGAATAGACTCACGAATCGTTCAGTAATATACTAAGTAAGTTCATTGAATGAATATTTAATGAGTCGTGCAAGTGACCTTGGCATTTCCCGGTTAACCGGGATGATTGATTGACCCAGTAATTATGTGGGGCGAGCAGTAAGTACTGTTCACGTCGGCCGGGTGCATTTATAGGCTAACTGTGTAGCGGGCTAACTGATCAAGTAGCACTGTAATAAACTTAAGTGCGATACGATGAGACCTTGCCCCTTATACGGTTGGGAGATAATCACACTATTAATATATTGATCATTATCATCACAACTCTTTGTCCCATTGTTGGCACGGGTCTCCTCTCAGAATGGAAGGGATTAGGCCTTAGTCTACCATGCTGTCCAAATGTGGATTGGCAGACTTCATATTAATATATTGTAAAGGGGAAAGTTTGTGAGTGTGTGTAGTGTGTGCGGCTGGACTAATTTTGATGAAATTGGTGTGGAGATAGCTGACCCTGGATTAACACTCACTGCTCACTCACAACAACTCGTTTGCTATTCACTGGACATAGCAAAATATCAGCTGGAACACTTGTGCACTCCCGGGAAACTAAACAACAGAATATCATTTCTTTGTACTATTACCTTGTACTATTATTCTGTGCTATTACATCGAATACTTTCCAATGCACAAGAAAAGTGAATTCCATTTTACAACAAACGCATACAAACTCAATCTAAATAAAACATAAATAAAAATGGATGCAATCGACGACAATAATAAGTTGCATTGTAGTGGCCTATTGGAGGCCGGGATTTATTTGTTCATCATATTTGTCGTGGTACACGTCCGAGCAGCGAAAAGTATAAAATTATGATACTGACAATAGTATATTTCAGTATCATAATTTTAGAAACAAATTAGTAGCTTCTTTTTAGAAATATTTAAGTTACATGAATCATAAAAACTTTTTTCTTTTTATTAGACATTATTTTGACAGTTGGGAAAGAGAACGCACGAGTTCGGAAAAGGTAAAGAAAAAGCACGAGTGTGTAATAGCCTACATCCCGAACGCTATATGTCCCTGCAATACGCCACGTTTTGAGCAACTGTATTAAAATAGTATATTTCGCTACAAGTGCGGAAAGCCTGTCATTGCAAAGAGTTCCGACAAATGTCTACCCGAGCCGAAGGCGAGGGTTGACAGTCGGAACAAGTTGCAATGACGGTTCCGCACGTGTACTGAACAACTATTTTTAATACAGTTGCGAAAAAATGAAGCAATTTAATAAAATAATAAAAACACAAACTAAACTCGCAAAGAACATTTTTGGAAAATGGCGCCAACCGTAAAAGAATACAGAGTATTGCAGAGATTTTTTTTTGTTTTCTTCACCCATTCTGGGTAGGCAAAGGGAACTATGCCCATACAGCCAAGTCTTCAGTAGAATTTTTTTATTGACATGAAATTTAATGAGATGAAATGAAGTGAAACCTAACCTAACTCATTGAATCAAAACATTAAATCTGATATTGAAACAAATTAGTAGCTTCTTTTTAGAAATATTTGCATGAATCATAAAAACTTCTATGAATTTTTTTTTAGTAAAAACTTCGTGGTTGGTTTTTTCTTTTTAATAGACATTATTTTGACAGTTGGGAAAGAGAACGCACGAGTTCGGAAATGGTAAAGAAAAAGCACGAGTGTGTAATAGCTCACTTCCCGAACGCTATACGTCCCTGTAATACGCCACTTTTTGAGCAACTGTATTAAAAAATAGTTTTCAGTTACTCCAATTAACCGTATTGGTCCTCAAGTTTTTCAACGCATCTGTACGATACTAACAACTAACAGAAATCACTGTTGTATTCAGTCCTAGATCCAGTCTTATACTACTAATGAAAGGACCAACAAATGTTCTTAAGCTCTCCACTAACTGGACTAACCATCTCAGTCCCTGTTTGAGTCTTCTTCAAAGTCTAACACAGTTGTCATGAGCTGATCAGCAGTCCTGCAAGTTTATTTGCTATTTTGTGTCCAAACAATTTAATTTAATTTATTATGTATTTATTGTAAAGGAAACGTTACATTATTTATTTCTCTCTCTCTCTCTCTCTCTCTTTCATGATCTACCAGTCAAGCAGTTCTCTTCACTAAGTTTTTCTTTACCAGTAAAGCAGGTTACATTATATTGCTCAAGAATCTTTTGACAGACATAAAATCAAAAAGTGTTTGGTTCCTGTGGTATTATTCGGATCTCGATTAAGCAATATAATGTATAACCGATTATTACTCTCATGTAGTAGCAACGGCAAAATATAAACTACGAAACATTACAATCCCAAAGCAAATATTGCTTCGCAGCAAAAATTCAGCAACTTTTGTACACCAGAGTTCAGCGGACTAAACGATTCGTGTTTGACAGCATCATCAAAACGCATTCACGGACTCGCCCGCGTGCACCGGACGATAGGAAAAACAAAACGGTAATCGTCAAAAATATAAAAACCAATTGTCGATGCGCGCCAACTTTCGATTGACTACGCTGAGCTGGTGAAACAGCGTATCAAAAAAGGCTACATTTTATCGTTTCACTGAACTGTAGCTCAACCATGAGAGTTCATCGAATATGAAACGAGTTTTCTTGGTAGAGTATATGATCAAACGAATTTCTAAGTGAAGTTCGATCGATATAATATGACTGGTTTCATTTGAAGACAGAAATATAGACAACCATAGACGACTTAACTTAATATAGAGTAGAACAACAAACCTTTAGGTACCCAATAGGTAATTGATTAATCATATATAAATACGAAACTGAATCAATTGAATAGGATGAGCGCTCTCCAAAGCTGTTCCAGTACAAAACGAAGACGAGTTTGTGGCCAACCAATATGTAAGATGTGACCATTCGGAGGTCTCGATGTTGCTCTTTTTCTTTTCATCTTAGGAAAACAACCGGGAGCGATGGTGTAATATGCGAACCGCTCGCGAAAAAAGCGTTCGAGAAATTGTTACTAGCGTTCATCCATCCACTTGGTGGCTAGTGCAGCTACATCATCGATGTGGATAATGTCTCAAGCAGCTCGGTCGTTGGAACAACGATCGTTTCGGTGTGGTTTAAAAAAACACAAGCTTCTATTGACCACGAGCTTTAGATGACGAGTCCGTGACGACAGATATTTACGTGAATGACAGATATTTATTTTGCACATAAATATTTTTAGGCAAGCGGATCAAGGATGTAAAATTGTGTTGTTGTGTGTGTGTGCACACACACCAGGCCACACGAAACGCATGCTCCTACCGCGGCGGTGTGAGTATGTAAGTATTTATTTATTCAACCATCGGGGCTGACACAATAGCGGTCCCTTATCGTGTTACCGATGTTCACAGCATCATCATGAAATAATCCGTTATCTTGTTTGTTTGGCGAATTTCTATTTAAAAAATAATTGAGTGAGTTGAGTTTAATTGAATCAAAGTTTATTTTAATGTTTGATTCAGACTCATAGTTGAACTCTTGCAGCAACTCGTGTATGTTTTAGTTCAAATTAAGCGCATTCAGGCAACGGTTTGCGATATTGTGTGTCCATTAGTATTCAGGCCGACCACAGTGGACATGGGTCTATTCATAACACTCTAGAAAAATATGGTTACAAGTTATTTTGGTCATATCGTGTTAAGCTTGTTGTAAACTCCTCTACCCGCTTCCATTTAATTACCTTTACAATCAAGGAATGTTTTAAATTGATTATAATAATGAAGTCTTTATCAACGGAAAACAATACCAAGGATTACTTATCAAAATCTATCTCTCACTTCATCCGCAGTTTAGCCGATTATAATCCGAGATAGTTATCATATAATTAAAAAATAATAACTTGTAGTGTTTTCAAAAACAAAAATTTAATTCAATGTTTTGTTCATTTCACAGGAACCATGCAATTTACCGAGATAAAAAGTACCTAGCCTATGTTATTCTCCAGGTCGCATGTATTTATGCTAATAAATCATAGATAGATAGATAGATACATTTATTTTATCACATTTCAGCATCAGTACATTTACAGTTACAGTTTTACACAAAACATCATTTATTAATAGATATTTTTACGAACCGGTTGGCGCAATCGGTAGTGACCCTGCCTGTTGCGCCAGGGGTCGTGGGTTCGAATCCCACTCAGGATAAATATTCGTGTGATGAACACGTGTTTTTGTCTCCAGTCTCCAAATCCAGTCACGTTTGTATCTGGATTTTAAAATTATGTATTTAAGTATGTTTTTAAAAATATCTATGTATGTGCCTCTGACACCCATATGACAGGCTCTTGCCTACTTTGGGGTCAGGTGGCCGTGTGTGAGAATGTCCAGAATTTATAAGATATTTAAATAGGTCATCTTCGTTTCGTATCAGCTTAGCAACAAATTATTAACTTAAAGGCATATTATTATATTAGTAAGAAGTTTTGCCGTCCTCAAGTGTACCGAAGAAGCCGCATCGCAGCAATGACTCGTGTTGTAGCTCGCTACTGCAATCCTCTTATTTTTTCCCGAAGCTTCTAATAGAATTGGTGCTTCTGGCATCGGAGGCAGGTCCTCGTAATGTACTTCTGAACCAGCTGAGAACTGCTGAGTGTGCTGGGTGTATAATAGTCGTTGATTTATTGTGGTATCACAGAAACACTTAGAATCAGATTCAGAATAATAATTGTTTTTAAAGCAATTGTGGTTAGTTGGAAAGATGTGGTTTCTGGTTACACTTCTTTAGAGGCGACCATATTAGTCGTCATAGCAACACATCTGTGACTGACTTGGAACGAGACTCTTACTAACTGGACTGGTTCTAAACCAGGGGTTCCCAAACTTTATTTTGTCTACTGCCCACTTTGAGAATAAATTATTTTAGCGCCCTCATTTTTTCACCTACATAAAAACCACTATAACTTCAAATTAAATTAAAATAGTTAATTATTGTGAGCTATATTAGCGGAGATTAAACATTAATTCTAAACGAGACTTACTATAACTCGCAAGAGTTAACTTGAAACCTGAGCGCAATAGGATGCCCCCATTTTTATTCTGGGTCTCTTACCGCCCTCCTTTAGGCATGCAGCGCCCACAAGGGGGCGTTATCGCCCACTTTGGGAAAGGCTGTTCTTAACCCAAGCGGCACGCACCAATGACTTTTTTAAGTTAAGTGCGATTGAAGAAATTAAAAGTGACTTGCTGTAACGTTGCCTGAGAGTTCTTCATAATGTTCTCGAAGGCATGTGAAAGTCTGCTAATCCGTACTTGGCCAGCGTGGGGGACTAAGGCCTAATCGCTCCCATTGTGAAAGGAGACCCGTGCCCAACAGTGGGACAAAGAAAGTGTTTGTGGTAGGTATTAAAACAAAATACTTATAATTGTTTTGTATCTGTAGTTAGGTTATGACTATTATAAAGCTAACGACCTTGCTATAACAGTCTTCACCACAGATAATATGACTGTTTTATGCGAGCCAATGAAAACAGTCGTAACTTTGGTCCAGAACACATTTTTCTTTCGCAGTAATGTTTTAATAATATCCTGTCGCGGTCACGGGAAATGGTGTGTCACGTTAGTGTGGAAACAGACTTTTGGTTGGAAACTTTAAATATGTATAAATCGGTAGTGAAGCATTTTTAAATTTTTGTAGTTACCGACATAGCTCGTCGAGCAAGCAAGCTGAAATGGCAATGGCAGGCCACGTCGCTCGTATGACGGACAACCGATGGATTAGATAGGTCCTCGAGTGGAGGCCACGGCTCGGGAAACGGAGCATAGGCCGCCCTCCAACCAGATGGACTGATGACCTGATCCCCTCTATCCGGGTAATTGCTCCAGGGGTAAACCCCGTCGGTGACTTCCCCGCTGCTGAGCGTGGGAGCCAGTCGATCTACTAACCGTTAGTCGCTAATTCCCCCTAGATGGTCGGGGGAAAGAAGGTCCAATAGCTCTCTAGGGAGCGAGAAGACTCATCAAAGTCTGTCTCCACACTAGCGAGCTGAGATAAGTCATGAATTTCTCGTTTGTAAGGACACACGCCCGATATTATCCAGTGTCTTAACGCCGCGCTCGCTCGAATATCCTAGCTTTTAGCATTCCCTAGTGAAAGGGAAAACATAACATGACGCCTGTCACCGCGACGGGATAGGCAGAGGTGTGTACACCAACTTTTCACCAGTTGTGTTTATGGGCGATGTAATATGTAAGAATAAGAATAAGACTGGCACAGGCACTGATTCCATCCGTCCATCCATCAGCCTTTTGAGGTTCACTGCTGGACATAGGCCTCTCCAAAATGGTACCACTAAGACCGGAGTGCTTTCTGAATCCAATGGTTTCCCGCCGTCTTCTTCTGGTCGTCTGACCACCTTATCTTACTGATTCACTTACCACTATTCGTGACCACATATACCTTCCTTTGGCCTCATGACAACCCTTTCTTTGTCACATTGTTGAGCACAGGTCTCTCCTCAGAATGGGAGGGGTTAGTCCACCGCGCTGGCCAAGTTCGGATTGGCAGACTTCACATGTCTTCGAGAACATTATGATGAACTCTCAGGCATGCAGGTTTATACCAACTTTTAGAAATAGAAACAGAAATAGAAATAGAAATCTTTTATTTCTACAAAATGCAGCAAAAACAAAACATTTAAAAAAAATACAGAAACATAAAACAAAGAAAGAAAAATAAAATAAAAACACGATGCTACATTATGAGAAAAACGAACGCACTCAGCTTTGCAACGCTGGTTTTCAGTACGTCTGTCAGTGCCACGTAGTTCGGGTGATGGTGAAGCTAAAGCAAAATTTCGCGGAACCCACAGCACAATCATGGGTCACACGAGATCAATTTTTTTGCACTTACGACATTATGTAAATGCCCGGCTTAGCTTCTCCCATGGCAATCGTATAGGTATCATCTCGCAGTTAGGGATGAGACTTAGTGATGTTTAATGGATGCAAGGGTGCGGGCGCTTTAGTTCACTAAATTGCCACATCCTTCATTTTTTAAATGATATTGTGATTAAGTATTTTTTATGGATGTAAGATAGCAAACGAGCTCGCACCACGCATCCACTGCCACCCATAAATCATAGATCATTTATTTGCCTTAAAGTGGTACATTTTGATGTTACAATAATTAAAGGTAGTCCCTCACTCTAACCGCTGGGTGGTATGCAAATGTCAAAATAGGTAGATTAATGGGTCACTTAGATTATACTGTCACATATATGAAATTCATCAAGATTAGGTATAATACACAAAGATTTTTTTAAGTTTATGTATTTCAAAATTTATTTACTGGCAAGATTTGTGTAAGATCGGAAATCTATACTAATATTATAAAGAGGAAAGATTTGTTTGTAATGTTTTCACACAAAAACTACTGGACCGATTTGAAAAATTCTTTCACCATTAGAAAGCGGCATCATCACTGAGTGACATAGATTATGCATTATTTCATTTTTTAGGAGATTGTTTAAATCTCATACGCACTGACTGCAAGACTTCTGAAAATGGCCCCGCGCTCGAGGCTAATATCTGCTACAGATTCTTTTTTTGTTATAATATAGACAGACAGACACACGGGTCATCATCACCAACCCTTTCTTTGTCCCACTGTTGGGCACGGGTCTCCCCTGAGAGGAGGGATTAGGCTTTAGTCCACCACGCTGGCCAATTGCGGATTGGCAGACTTCACATGCCTTCGAGAACATTAGATTAATTTCTTTAATCGCACATAACATACAAAAGTCATTGGTGCGTGCTGGGGTTTGAACCCGGACCGCTCGAGTGAGAGGCGAGTTCGACAGCCACTGGGCTGTCACCGCTGTGATACGCTGACATACGTCACCCGATGGTAAGTGGTCTCCGTCGTCTATGGACTCGTGCGACACAAGGGGTATCACAGGTGCGTTGCCTAAAAAAAAAACAAAAAAAATTAAAACCGTAAACGACTTACGCTTCCAAACGCTTAACCCTAAAATGTCACTAAAGTGTCCCATAGAAACGGCCGCAGTGTTCCGTCCTCTCGTCCCATTGTCACTTATTCCAGTCCTCACTTGAGAGGGAAGTCGTGTTGTGCAGTGTACGGAACACTTTCTTCGCCGGGAATACGAGTAGGTACTTCGGAGGATTGCTTCTGTTCTTGCTCACGTGAGTGTTAACTTACTGTTTCAAACTCCAATAAAATCGATTTCCAAATAGGTTTCGATTTAATCGATTCAAAGACAGGCAACCACTTAGTCGTAGCAGATATGTTTATGTTTATCTCCACATATCATAGAAATAGAATAGAAATAATATTTATTTGGTACAGGAAATACAACAACATATGACTAACTAGCTGACCCCGCAAACGTTGTTCTGCCATATGAAATGTCAAAGAGACGCGACACTTCTACAAAAATACTAAAATAATGTTTAAAAACCATATTCCAGTGGACCAAATTGTGAATCTAAACCATCCCCGAATTGAACACACACAAAATTTCATCAACATCTATCCAGCTGTTTAGGAGATGTTCACTGTCATACACGTACACAAGAAATATATAATTATATTAAGATTATTATTAAGTTGCACCTCCTGTCCCAAAAAGGCGTACACTCAGCATATGCTACGGCAGTAACCGTAGCACTGGTTTTCAGTGCAACCTTGGACACAGTATTCGGACGATGATTTCACGTCTTCGCGTGAGCTTCAGTGCTTTGGAGGACACGTTAGAACATCGGTCCCAGTTGTTATCGTTAGATCATCCATCCATCACCCTTTTAAAGTCCACCGCTGGACATAGAAATTAAATGTCACTTGCTATAACGGTGGACACATCGTGAGGAAACCTGCATACCTGAGAATACATCATAATGTTCTCCAAGGCATGTGAAGTCTGCCAATCCGTACTTGGCCAGCGTGGTGGACTAAGGCCTAATCCCTCCCATTCTGAGAGGAGACCCGTACCCAACAGTGGGACGTCTATGGGTCGCAGCAGCTGGACATAGGCCTCCCTTAATCGGTGCTACTCCTCCCGATCCTGTACCTTCTGAATCCAGCGGTTACACGCTGTTATAGCACGCTGAGCAACTTTGTGCTTGCGAACCGACGGTAAAGAACCACGTCTCGGATCCATAACTCATCATTGTCATATAGATAAATAAATTTATGAAATAAACGCAACACATACACCTTGCAGTAAGAATTTTGATACTACAGACACCATCCGCAAGCCGACCGCACCCAGCGTTGCTTAACTCTTTCGATCACACACGATTGTCGCGAGCATTGGGCAATGGACGCTACAGCTGTTTTACATACACATAAAAAAATCCCATAAAGATGGACATATAATTTGATAAGGGAATAAATTCATTCAAATCGTATGCAAAGTCGCTGCGAGAACCTGCGATGGCTAGCAGCAATAAAGTCAGGAGTAAGTCGCGACGAAGCACCTGTTAATAAATCTCAGCTGATCCCTTTCTTAAATTTGTTCCTACGTGTTCCTCGGCCAATAGGGGTGTGGTGTAACGTTTCGGTCATGCAAACGTATACGTAAAATATTGTACGTAAGTATTGTATGAGCTTTTTAAGCGTATCGATTTTTCAGACACAAAGTCATATTTATACCGTTAATTTCTAATAAAATGCCCGTGTCTGGGCCACGGTGAACCACGGATACTTATTTACTGTCCGAAAATCTATTGTATAATTAATATGAAAATCAATACAAATTTTAAATGTTTGATGACTTTAACTAACACTCCATCTAAAGTGTCACTTAAAAATATATTTTTCGATAATAGAAAGTCAGTCAAACCGTACAGATAATGTTTTAAATAGAAAAAAAGGCGACGAAAAGCGGACGTGATACTGTTTAGTTAAATGTAATGTATATTAAATTAAAAACGACTAAGGTGCTTACACATTATTCTAACACACACTCAAAGGATTTACTTTCCGTCCATATCCGTTCTTAATATCCGAAACGTCCCTAGCTGTGACGTCACGGTTTAAAAATTCATTACTGCGGAGATATAACGCCGTACGCTTTAGAGTTCCGCGGGGCCTCGCTACCAGCGGTTTATTTCGAATGGAATTTACGCGACCGTTCGGATAATAAGCTTTTATTTATTTATTTATATAATAACACAACATCAGGCATATTTCCTTGAAGGTGTAGACAGGGGTGTGTATTCTGTGAATAAGTACACCAACTTTTCACTAGTTATGTTTAGTTATTACCTATTTAAGTATGTATTTAAAAATATATATTTATGTATATCAGTCTCTGACACCCATAGTACAGGCTCGCGCCTATTTTGGGGTCGCGTGTGAGAATGTCCAAGATATTTATTATTATGTTCTAGACCTCCCGCAGCCGTGTCTGTGGAGGAGACCCGTGCCCAGCAGTGGGACGTCAGGTTGTAGCTAGCTAACTAACTAGAACCGAAAACAAAGACTTACTGACATAACATCACGAACTACCCCACCAAAGATCATTAGCTGAGCTTAAAATAGATGAGACACAATTAAGAGTAACGCCACCGTACTCTACGTAGAGCTAGCAAATTGCCCTATCTCGCAAAATACTCCCCCCAGTCCTATCTCACATATTATAGGCTGTGAAACTTGGGACTCTATGGTAACATACGACCAATTATAATTTGTAACTTCACTTGATATTATGACGTGAGCAGAGTACATACTGCTTTAGGTTATAAGTCTTGAACGGTCTTAAGGGGCGTAGAAAAATAAAAAAAAGCGTAGAAAAATTAAGATTCAAACAGTCCTTCGCTGCGACCCATAGACGTCCCACTGCTGGGCAGGGTCTCCCAGACACTGCGGGAGGTCTAGATCATAAACAGTCCTTACTCTTCCCCATTGTTAACAATCCATAATTGTTATATTTTTTATCTTTATTTTGCTTAAATTGAATTTTATTGTAACCACTTTATGTGTATAGATTTTAGTCCAGTTAGTTTAGTGTATTGTTCTTAGTTGGTTAGTACGCTCCGCATGCTGAAACTGCTCGACAACTCGGGGTTGGCCTGAAAACCAGCAACAAGTGAAAACTTGCGACAATCTAATTGGCCACTAACGCCTCCGCCAATCAACAGTGGAGCAGCGTTGTGGACTACTCTCCAGGTCTTCTTAGTTGAGAAAAGTGATTCGAGCTCTGCAGTGATTTATTATTATGATTTTAATAGTTTGCATACAAATTACACGTAAAGAACATTGATAAAATACTGTAAAAATTTTTTTTTTAAAAAGCTTTTACAACTTTTTTTTTATTTTCGTGCATTGTCATCGGAACCAAATATGTGTGCTGAATTTCAGCTCGATAGCTTCACTGGAAGTGGGTGAAATATTGATTGCAAGATTCCAGGACATACATACACACATACGAGTGAAGTTAAATAAAAGCTTTTAATAACATGAATAAGAAAAAATAATCAAAATGATTAAACACCATTTTAGGGTCGGAAAGAAAATTAGTGTCTTTTTCATACCGGATTTTGTTTCTTTCCCAGCTTATTATAACGTGATCCATGGGTTACGACGTTTTTACAACTGACCGTCGTAAACCAGAATTACCTCCTTTTAAATTACGCGTTAATAATAGATTTTCTTCTTAGTAGACTTGGTTTTTATTCAACGTTCTCCGAATGTAAGTGTCTGGTGAAGCCTTGAATTTATTAAAATTCATAAAATCAATACACTGAAAAATATTCATAAATAAAGATATATCAACAATTTTATTTCGCAAATATAGAAAACTATATCGATTACCAGACAGATGACAACACAGACACAAGAATATTTCATCTATCCTTAGCTTCATAGACGTCCCATTGCTGGGCACGTGTCTCCCCCACAGACACAGCTGTTGGAAGCTAGAGTATCCTCCACCACGTTGCTCCAATGTGGATTGGTGGAGAATCTATCCTTACTAAAATATAAATGCGAAAGTGTGTTTGTTGGTTTTTCTCCACCTCAACGGAATGGATCGATGCGATTTTTTCGCATAGATGTAGTATACGTCTTGGATACTTTTTATCCCGGTTAATTTCACGGTTCCCGTGAAATGGACTAAGTAATGATTATAATCGTTCGATTTTTAATCGGTTAATCTCAGATTATGATCGGCTGGTGGGTGAAGCTAGATTTTGATTAGTTGCCATCTTTAGTGCAGCTTGCCGTTAATAAAGGCTACACTTATTATATTTTAAACCTATTATTATTATTATTTACAAAAAAAATGAATAAAAATAAACAAGAGAACAGTAGTCAATTTTTGTTTTTGGCAATGTGACATGGTGCCGTAAAAGTTGTTGCCCTTTCTGAGAATCGAAACCAAGACCTCGCTTAACAGCGGATACGACCCCTAGAGCAAAGATACAGAGAATTTCATAACAACGTATTTGCATTGCACATGGATTAAAAATAAAAACATTTTAAAAAGAAACTCAGGTAAAATCCATGCGCTAAGAATATCGGTTGCAGATTCGTCGCATCTCTCTCCCGCGGGTGTCGCGGCAGCGCTGACAGCCCTGACACCGGTTGTTGTGTCAAATACGTACGGTAGGGCTGCCACGCCTGCAACATACCCAACCAATATCGAAAATTTCAGTAAATTATGTTGGATTATAGAATTGCAATACCTACCCATTCTATTTTTACATAGTCTGTGCTGCTGATTAACTGTGTAACAATTACTCTGTAGTCTTTGCCCGTGTCCTTTCTCTGTTGTCTCCGTTGTCCTCGATGTACACGCGTCTCAATAATTCCGTTTGTAATTAATTAAATTACCAATAAATAGTCTCAGTAGCTAATTCCACCTTTCATTAATAATGCGAATAACCTGAAATTAAACCCATTTTTATTTAGAAATTAAAAACATTTTTACTTATGAACTAACTAAGACTAATACTAATTATGAAACCGCCTAAATAAAGAATCGCACTAACCAACCTTTAATTAAACTTACAACATATCCGGTGAATAACACTGGTACCCTTGTAATAGATCTTTATAAATAATAAAAAAGATTTGTCTGTAATGTTTTCACACAAAAACAACTGGACCGATTTCAAAAATTCTTTCACTATTAGAAAGCTGCATCTTCACTGAGTTACATAGGCTATATAATATTATTAGGCGTCCACTTGTATAGTAATTTATAAGGGTTTGTTGCAACATACATTTTTAAAAAAGTTGTCTTGCAGGCATTGGCAGAGACAATGCCAATCTTGCGATACGCAAGTAACGCTAAAAGCAGGCCAGAATGAGATAAGTATATCAAGTGACATTTATGTGAACAAAAAAAAAACAAAAAAAAATAATTGAAAAACAAGGGCCTCGCCTTACAATCTCCCCACCCATTCATACATCCGTCCTTTTTAACTTCACAGATAAAAAAAAAACTAGTCTCTGTAATCGACAACCCTAGCCTGACACTATCCGCGAACAGAAAATATACTACACGAGTTGAAATATCGAAAATTATTTCCCAAATGCAGGGCGCGCTCGAATAGTTTTGTTTTGTGTAAGCTGTGTCGGGAGTCTTGTGTCTTGTGTTTCAACACTTGCTGCCGTGCATTTCACCGATGTTAACACTCCACTGGCTTTTATTGAATCACAGGTACGATTGGTACCGAACTTGTAGCGAAACACTGCTATTTTATCTATATGCAACATTAATAAGTCGAAGTTTGAGATACTAACTTTATAGACCGATAATTAAGTATTTTACGCGTTTTCTCATGGACCTACTGATTCGTTCTCGTTAACTCACGCTGGGATAGTCGAGGAAGTTAATTTCTTGTTGACCGGAATTGATACGGCTAGGTACCGTCTATATATACCGTTAAAACACCCAAAAAAAAGATGTTACGATGGGCGGACTAAATGCCTGTTGGCATTTTCTGCCGGTCAACCATTTTCAGCATTTCATGTTAGAAAAACCCAATAGCTGTTGCCCAACCCAGGGATCGAACCGGGATCTCTGGCTTAGTAGTTGTCCTAACGACCATTAGACCAACTAGTCAGATTTTGTTGTATAATTTTTTTCGTAAAACATAATATCTAATCCATACTAATATTATAAATGCGAAAGTAACTCTGTCTGTCTCGCTTTCACGTCAAACCTACAGAACCGATTTTAATGAAATTTGGTACACAGATAATCTAGAGCCTGAGGAAGGACAAAGGCAACTTTTTAATTTATTATTATGTCTAGTTCCACGCGAGCGCAGCTGCGGGCGTCCACTAGTATATTAATATAACTATAGCGTAAAAATTTTCAAAAACCAAAAATCAATCAAAACCATAACTATCCTTTTTAAAGAATCTCCCAATAATTTATAAGTAAATTCCTGATTGAGACCACACATATTACACGTTTCAAACGTACGAAGAAAAACATACTGTTAAAAAATAGCTCCATCAGCCTTCTGAACC
Source organism: Carterocephalus palaemon (assembly GCA_944567765.1). NCBI lineage: Eukaryota > Metazoa > Arthropoda > Insecta > Lepidoptera > Hesperiidae > Carterocephalus > Carterocephalus palaemon. The sequence continues at coordinate 8,217,162 of OX155664.1, forward strand.
CGATGTCACTGCCAGCGTGCCAGCTGATTGATGAAGATTGGCGCCTTAAGTGAGTAGGGTGACCATGCTTTCTCAACAATTTCCACCACCACGACACTTTCTACCCCCACGACACTTTCTATCCCCATGACACTTTCCCTAGTGTTGGTTACCTCATGGAATGTAAGGGGTGGGGTAGGCCATAGTCCGCCACGCTGGCCAATTGTATAACCTTATAATGGATTACAATGGGCGGACATAATGCAGCTAACCCAGGTGGTACATATCATGTATCAATAAAAGAAAAATTGATCAAGTATATTAATGTACGTAAATAAACTTACGTATTTTGATTAACCTACATAGATAAATATAAAGATTAATACAATAATATTTATGTAACAATATAACAAATAATATATTCATATAACAAACATATACACATATTTATATACCACTACTAAAAATATTTATTTTTTATTTATTTTATTCAACTTTATGACACCTCTAAAGATATATGACGGTTTTTGTTATACTTTTACAAGGGAAATAGAGGATATTAAAAATCTACATCAATGTCAGAATCTGTTTTTGGATCGAAATTCTTATGTACATCACAGCAATGTTAGTTTTAGATATAAAAAGATTACATCCTCTCAGGTGGCTCAGGTAATAGAAAAATTGGACTGCAGTAAGACTCCTGGATCGGACGCAATCAGAGTTAGAGATCTTAAAGAAATAAAAAACGAGATCTCGCCAGCCATAGCTCAATTTGTGAACTTAAGTATTCAGATGGGGTCGTATCCAGATGAACTTAAGCTAGCGATTATAAGACCTATATATAAACAGGGTTCCCATGAGGAATTTGCTAATTATCGACCTATTGCTATATTAAATGTAATAAATAAAATTGTAGAGAAGATTATTGTTGGCCAAATCACATCTTTCTTGGAGTCCTATTCTATAATTACTGATGTCCAACACGGTTTTCGCCCAAATAGAAGTACAGCTACTGCCCTATCTAAGTTTGTAGATAATGTTAACAGTTCATTGAATGAAAAAAAAATGGTATGTGCCATATTTATTGATTTTAAAAAAGCTTTTGAAACCATAGACCATAGTGGCTTACTGCAGTCCATGCATGAATGCGGCATAAGGGGCCCCATGAATGCATGGTTCAGAGAATATTTAGCAGGGAGAAAACTTAGAGTACGTATATGTGGAACAGATAGTAAAATAGGTAATGTAAAGTTTGGAGTTCCCACTGGCTCCGTATATGGTCCTGTCGGATACATAATGCACGTAAATACCATGGCCAATGTCATAAAAAAATGTAAGGCGTATATGTATGCGGATGACACTTGCATTGTGTATAGCGACAGAGACCAAAACTTAATCCAGCGGGCACTGCAGGAAGACTTTGATAATATTGTTAAATGGGCACATGATAATGGAATTATAATTAACCTTAATAAAACTAAATGTATGAGTATAATATCACCATATAATAAAATAAAAAATATAAACATCAAAATTAAAGGACATACATATGACTGTTTACACAGAAGCAACATGGGTAACTGTGACTGTAATTATCTTGAAGTAGTGTCTACTTATAAATATCTAGGACTAACTATTGATCACAACTTTAGGTGGAATATACATGTGGATAATGTATGTAATAAATTAAGATCAATCCTATGTAAAATGAAATACTTGGAGTTTATGGTCAACAGGAGCCTAATGTATTTATTGTATTATGCATTAGCTGAAGCAGTGATATCATACGGGTTGGGAGCGTATGGTCTAACTTTTCCAGTTCACCTAAATAAAATAAAAAACTTACAAATTAGATTGCTAAAACTTTTGGTTGATAAAAATAGTAAAAAATCACTTGACAAAAACTATGAAAAATTATTCAAAATTTGTAGAATTCTACCAATAGAGTATAAAGTTAAAATTAGCATACTATTAGAGCAGCAGCACCAGACTATATACAAACAGAAAAGAGAGTATACAAACCCAGCCCGTAATTTAAATTTAAATAGACCAAGATTAATAGTTCCGAAAGTCAGTAACTACTATGGAAAGAGAGAAAGGAGATGTGTAACGCCAATATTTTTAAATGAGCTACCGCAGGATATTTTTGATAAACAAAATAAAGATATTAGTAGGATTAAACTTAAAACTATGTTGCGGAAGCACTACTTGTCCCTGTGTCCGTAGTCCGACTGGTCCCGGGACCGGCCGGACCACGGACACAACGACAACCGCAAGCTAATGTTAATGTTAATGTTAATGTTAATGATAATGTTAATGTTAAAGTCCACGAGAACTGCTGCCGACAAACTGTTCTGCAGTTTGGCAGATGAGATACTTGTACCAATGTTTTTAACATAAGAATAAATGAATAAATGAAAAAATATAGAATGGGTGGACTTAATGCCTTATGGCATTTTCTACCAGTCAAACCCTGGTTAATTAAAATACCCACTAGATAGATAGTAGATTCGATAAAACTTCAAATTTGGTTGGTAGGATTAACTCATTAAAATCTCCTCTACACTTCATACTTACCTCATACAAATTCGCCTTGAACTCTTGACAACGGATGACCCGATCTAAAGTTTATTTAACTCCACTGCAACACACCACAGAAACAAACAGACTGACCAACTCAAAACTTAAAGGCAAACACACGTTGCGTCGTTCGACAACGTTGAAAAGTCTTGCAGGAAATGTCTCGAAAATCATTGAAAGCATGGAATTGGGAGTGCAAGTAAAAAACTCTGTAACAACTCGTTGCGGGCTAACCAGCCGATCATTGGAAATACTCATACCTTCTTTGAGTGCGGTTCGGGTGTGAACAGCAATCGTTTAAGAAAAAAATTATGGTACATCGTCGGATATCGTTCAGTAAACTTTCGTTTCGCAAGCTGTACCTACCTTGGTGTTAAAAAACTACACCCCACCTAACTTACAGCCTTATAAAGGATTACAATGGAAGGATTACAATGGTTAGGTTATTAAGGATTACAATGGGCGGACAAAATGCAGCTAACCCAAATCCCTCCACTGAGAGCTTAGGCGAGTTCGATAGACGTTATAACTGGCAGCACTGCGTTACAGCCATAGCTGATAAATCTTTAACTGTGTTTCATACTATACCTAGTAGCATTCCCCGCGGCAGAATTATTCAAATCACCCGCAGTTCAGTCAATCATTACATGAGATGCAATGTCGATAAAAAAATATCGATTAAAACTCTAACAATTATTTCAATATTTTGTCCATTTCACGGGATCCATACAATTTTTCGGGATACAATGTAGTCCTCACGTTTTATGACACCCTCACGGGTTTATACTATGCAAAAAATCACACCGATCCATCATTCCATTGAGGAGGAAACGAAGGTCAAACCAACTATATTTGCCATTAAATTCAATTTAAGAAAAACCCGAATATATATTAATTAAGTACTTTCCGATGATCTACGAAAAGTAACAGATGGGTGGGATTCGAACCGAGGACTTCCGACAAGAGTTTAATCACTCGATATAACGGGATAAAAGAGAGATGATAAGAAGGAATAGGATCACATAATTGTGCGTGTGTTTCAATAAATAAGTTGGTTGCGCGTCTGGAAATATTGTTCAGCGAAACGCTTCGCTTCTTCGGGTCAGGGCTCGCTGGAAAATGTTGTAAGTCTGAAAATATGATTTAAATATCAAGTGTATTGTCGTCGTCTGTAATTATAGTGGCACTAAGATAATGTTATCTTGTCTTTTAATTTTAAGGCTTTGTTGGTGTTATTTAATTCGTCACCTATATATACCTATATACCTTCGCAACTTTTCCCCACTCAACCAGGGTTGTCTGGTAGATAATGTCATAAGGCATTAAGTTTGCTCATTGTATCTCACTTGAGGTGTCAATAACGTTGAATAAATGAATAAAATATCCTTTTTGTTTATCCATGGTCAATACTTCAAAGGTGAACTGCTTCAACTTGAATTTTCTAAGAATTAAACCGGCTCGTTGCGTGATAATGTTACTATAATTCATACCGGTACGACAAACCACGAAGTACCTAACGGCCAAAATGCTCGCCTACTTAAATCTCAGAGATGCTACCACTCAAATATCAGGCGCTTTTACTTTGGTGATAATATCAACCAGCGACCGCATTGAAAAACTTCGTTACACCGTTTCACCCGTAGGCCGTAAGGCAGTAGGGTGTTCATCCCACTCGCTCTCATTCACAGCCGATTAAGAATTTGTTATTCCCCGTCTGCATTGTGTTTATAATTGCCTGTATAAATCATCGGATATCGCCAGACGGTGTTATTTAAATGGCTGAATATCGGTATTTGAGGGCGACTTGGGTTTTGATTATTCTATAGCAAGCAGGGATTGTCCCTGCATAGGAATTATCATTTGCTTTGATTTATTATTCACCATATTAAGTACATATTAATGTTCAGTGGTCATGTCACAACTCGACCAAACTAATCACTCAGAACAGGTCCGTACTGAAAATCAGCGTCACGGCTTTTCGAGTCATGACATAACGCTGAGTACGGCCCTCTTTTGCTTATATTTAAAACTGAAATATGTTATATTATATCTGTGTGTGTATTTGTATTATAAGCAAAATAAAATATTTTCTATTTCTATTTCATCTATTTCATATTTTTACTTCTTAGAACTACCAGAATCAGGCTGATCGCTCACTAGAGATATTATAGGAATATTTTTATGTTTATATTGTCATACAATAATGACACAGACAATAAAAATTTATTGAGCACCAATGTAGCAAAACAGCACATTCAGGTCGACTATCTCTGAGGTACTTTTAATGATTAAAGATGAGAACATGATGATACAAAATGGCGGACAGACAACCGTTTATTATGTTTAGTCTATACATAGCACGTAGGTTAACCAACATTTCTGTAGTGAATTAACACTGCACGGTGGGTAGTTTAATAAAAGACTACTGCCCGGTTTCTGAAAGGCTGATCAAAATTCAAATCAACTAACAGCTCTGTTAACTTAACAGCGCTGTCAAATCAATTTCGGTTTCTGAAACGTTGATCAGAGAAAAATTTACTAATATAAGATTAATTTGATTTGACGTTCGGTTGAATTTCATCGCGTAACAAGCGTTTCAGAAACTCAAAATTGCGGTTGACCTAAGATTCTAGCGCATGATTTGACTGTCTTGTCAACTGACAATCCGATCAAATCAAATCTATGAATAAGCTTCTAGCAACGCAAATGTTACTTAACAAGAGATTTGACAGCCGATTAGTTAATTTTTCTGTTGATCAGCCTTTCAGAAACCGGGCGTACGAAAAGCAAGAATTCTCTCTCCCCATCGTTTCGCCCAGCGGAGGGCCTGTCATAGTTCGACAAATTCGACAATTCTTACGGTAGGGACTCGTTACAGACTAACGTGGCACAAAGCGCCGGCCGGGTCCACATTTCGGTCGGATCGCCTGTTTTTCTTCCCAGGGCGCCATTACTGCAGGCACAATAGGAATTCACTTGATGAGAGGACATTGAGTTGAAAGTGATTGGATGCGGCATTATTTAAAATAGATTATGCATTATTTGAATCGTGTTTCCCTAGAGTATTTTCGTGGCAAAATTTCATGGACGCTACCGTGCTTCGGTAGCACGTGCTTCGGTAGATCGGAGGGTACGTAAAGCCGTCGGTCCCGGTTGTTTTCAATGGTGGAAACAGTCGTCAAGCCTTGTCGAAGACCTTCGGGTGGCTTGAGAACATTCGACACTGGGTTGGCTACTAACCCCTCCACAAATCCGCATTGGAGCAGCGTGGTGAAGTATACTCTAGACATCCCGCAGCAGTGTCTGTGGGGGAGACCCGAGCCGAGTGGGACGTCTATGGGTCGCAGCGAGCGACTTTGAACATTGGTTTGGATTAGACCTATGATTAAAGAGATATTTAGAAACTTTGATAACGTTCAAACTAAAAATATAAATGAAAAATACGGTCGAAATTCCGATCACCTTGTAACTAAGAAGTAAGTAGTACTGGTTTAACACTATAAATAGACAAGTTATACCGCCTCCAAAACCCTTAACACATCCATGTCCAGACCATTCATTAACTCCGTAACAGTTTAATTCTAGTCAGAAGAAGTTAATGAGACGTCGCGAATCGCAGTTTTTAATTTTATGCCCTCATTGCTGCGGAGCCCGGGGCAGCGCTGGCGCCCCCGCGGGCGGCCGGCGGTGGCGCCCCAGGTGGGTATAATGTCCATCCATCCATTCATCCATCCATCCATCCAACAGCCTTTAAGGTCCATGGCCTCTCTCAATCGACGCCATTTCTTCCAATGCTCCCTCTGTCCAGCGGTTTCCCTCTGTCTTCTTCAGGTCGCCAGTCCATCGGTGGTCAATACTCCATTTTCTTAGTCGATTTCTTCACTTTTCTTACTTTATTGACCTATTTGTGGATGCTCGCAGCTTCGCTCGCGTGGAATTAGACATAACAATTTCGTTTACACCTAGTAATATTATATGGCCTATGTCACTCAGTGAAGATGCAGCTTTCTAATGGTGAAAGAATTTTTGAAATCGGTCCAGTAGTTTTTGTGTGAAAATATTACAAACAAATCATTCCTCTTTATAATATTAGTATAGAAGTATAGATATCAAAACCTACTTCGGTTTTTATATTTCGCAGGATTATATTCTGTCGATATTCCGATTCTTTCAATTATTAGTTTTTAAAATAATGTTAGCTGCTACCCTCATTAAGCCGTGCCTATATAAAGCCAAACACAGCCAACCACAGGGCTCTCTCTCTGCTCAGCCGTCGAACGGTAAGGTTGTCGGTATATACGCTATGTGTCGGTACCTAACGCTACTATGCTGTAAGTACGTTCCATCTTTTGGTGTGGGTGTTGCCGAATCTTACTTATGTGAACCTGTGTGTGTTCTTTTTAATTATTTTCCCTTCCAGTTTCTAAAATCAGAAGTGAGGATAAAGAACGCATTTGTCCACTATTGATGGAAAACTAAATAACAAAGCCGTTTCTTACGAATTACTAAGTACTGTGCTTGTGTTGTGTTAATTGTGTAGCATGTGAAGTGCTTGTTTCCACAAATTGGAGGGTCAGGTGAGACCGTGCCCACGAAAAACGTGAAGCAAGTGCGCCAACTACTTGGTCTCGCGGGATTCAACTTGTTTGCTCACAATTGCCTTGATACCTACGCAAACAGCCGTTGGTTTCAAATAAGAATGTTATGACGCCGCCTCGCTCTGGGGTTAGACGTAGCCGTCGTAGCCGTCACAGTGAATATCGACAAGACCATAGGCGTGTTTCACGATCGCCACGCGTTCGCGCTGTGTTATAACTCATTCAAAGTCACGTTATAGTAGAAATCGTTCGTGTTCGCGTTGTGACAGACTCACTCGCGCGACATAGGTAACTGGTTCACGAGTACATCGCAGTCGCTCGCGTTATTATTCACGGTCAGGTTAGGCCGAGTTGGCACAAAATTGAAGCACTAGTCATTCTCAGTCCGCTGGGAAGCTCGACCCTGGCATGAGGGGGTTCATACCGCGTAGCTTAAGTGTTACCGATATGAGTTTAAACTGCTTAGTGGTGCACGTGGTAAAACAACATAGGCCGCAGCTTAATACAGGGTGCCCTGCATTGCACCGCATTCTTTGAAAGTGAGCTTACGCTTCTGCTTATGTTTCAGAAAATGTTTCCTTTGCGCACGCAACGCAAAAGCGAGCTCTGCAGCTGCTGCTCTGCTGCCTGGCGCGTTTGGGCCGTGCCCTGCAAACGTGTCCTTGACGCGTGTGGGCCCTGCCTTGCGGACGCTGCCCACGCGTATGACCTGCTGTGGGAGGGGGCTTTTGCTCCATGGACGCGTACCGCGTATACGCCGCGGGTGCTGCTCGCAAGGCGTGTGCTGTCTGCGCCGCAGGTGCTCCCCGGAGCGCGTGTGCTGTCTGCGCCGCGGGTGCTGCCCGGAGCGCGTGTGCTGTCTGCGCCGCGGGTGCTCCCCGGAGCGCGTGTGCCGTGTCTACGCCGCGGGCACGTATCGGTAGAGGTGGGCACATTTTTGTGCTTTACTTCCCACTTTAAACTTTAACTGTACGGTTCGAGGTGGGCATCTTTATGCTTTACTTCCCGCACGTATCGGTAGAGGTGGGCACCTTTTGGTGCTTTACTTCCCACTTTAATTGAACGGTTCGAGGTGGGCATTTCTATGCTTTACTTCCCGCTCTTAGCAGTATGATTTGAGGTGGATTCGGCCGGATCTTACTTCTCATACTGTGTAGGCGTTGTGTCGGTGGTGTTCATTGTATCGGTGAGCATTAGCGACAACAGCGTGCTACTTTGTTAGACGTTCTGTGAACGGGCTAACCATTGTAAAAGTGTCGTACTTGTGCCTTGAATTGCGCAGTTTAGGCCATGTGTGCGACATCGCTGCTGATTTTTCGACACAACATTAAATAAGTTCAAAATCCTAAAGTCAGAAGTGTCTGAAGTGGAGACGAGATAACGTGGCATCTCCCCTTTTTAATTGATGCATTGCAGTGCGTTTGATGGTAGTCCGGAATGCTATCATTCGCAATGCCTTGTATTTTTATTGTTGTCCATATGTTGTGTATGTTTGTGTTATGTCATCCATGAGTCTGAAGCTAGGTGTTATTTTTGTTTGTTTTCGGCTTACATAGCTACTGGGACCTTTATTATCGGGCGCTTGAGTGCACGCTTGCGCCCGTGGTACTGGTTCTTATGTTTCAGTTCAACTAATAGTGCTGTACAGTATAGTTCGAAACTTCATATTGTTTTCATTTAGCTTCTGACTACACAGTATTGTACTACCTATGCAAATCCTCATATGATGTCTTATGTGTTCTTGTGATGGTGATGTTTTACGAGTAAACATCGATGACGGCCAGCTCACGAGAGATGGTTACGAATGATGGGAATAGTGGGAATACCCGTGTCTGCTTATAGTGCAGTCGGGTGGGTGATTGGTCACCATGTTTCTCTTTCTGCACAAGATGCATCATCGGACGGGCGCACGTGATGCGTCATGTTTAGGGTGCGCTAGGCGGTCGCGGTGCCCTTGCCGTGTCTGCCAGTACTCCTGAAGAAGAAGTGCCAAGTGCAGCCGAGGACGGCGCACGGTCAGGAGAGGCCGTGTTAGCTGCTACCCTCATTAAGCCGTGCCTATATAAAGCCAAACACAGCCAACCACAGGGCTCTCTCTCTGCTCAGCCGTCGAACGGTAAGGTTGTCGGTATCTACGCTATGTGTCGGTACCTAACGCTACTATGCTGTAAGTACGTTCCATCTTTTGGTGTGGGTGTTGCCGAATCTTACTTATGTGAACCTGTGTGTGTTCTTTTTAATTATTTTCCCTTCCAGTTTCTAAAAATAAAATAAATAATTAAGAATACCTTCAGGTATTAAGTCCGCCCATTGTAGACTACAATAAAGCGTAAAATAAAAAAATAAAAGAATGAATGTATGAATGAATGAATTTATGTATGAATGAATGAATAAAAGAATGATTGAATGAATGGATGAATGACTGAATTAGTGAATTATTAAATAAATAAATAAAATTATTGTGTAAAAGGAGCTGTAGCAACAGTTTAAATTGGTCTTATGTATTGAACCGTCGCATTATTCTAGCAATTTTCATTGAATCAAATCCGATACACTCGTAGAATGGTTCGCAGACTTCGTACCATTTCGGGCCGATTTGGCTCATTACGACTTCACGTAACCCTTTGACACCCACGTGCCCGCTCAAAGGCATTCCATTATTGGAATTCCATTTTGCTTTCCAAGCTTGTTTCTATCACGGGAAATTAGTAAAATATGGGCGTTGATACGCGAGTTTAGTACCGTAGATTGGCATAGATACGACGTGTGGGCTTGTTCACTATTGATGGTTCATGGTTAATGGATAGTTCCTTTGTGCATAATTTCATGTAATAATGTGTTTGAATATGTCTTATCGTGTATGTGCATAAATATTAAATAAAATAAATAAATGGTCTACTTTTGATCGCTAGTGGCAAAATTTCATGGACGGTACCGTGCTTCGGAGGGCACGTTAAGACGTCGGTTCCGGTTGTTATCAATGGTGGAATAAGTAGTTATGCCTCGTCGAAAACCTTCGGGTGGTTAAGAACATTCGACACTGGGTTGGCCACTAACCTCTCCACGATTCCGCATTGGAGCAGCGTGGTGGAGTATGCTCTAGACCTCCCGCAGCTGTGTCTGTATGGGAGACCTGACGGCAGTGGGGCGTCTATGGGTCGCAGCTATTATTATAGGTACAATTGAGAAGATAAAATTATAATTATTTAATTGGTCTTATTTTTTTAAAAGCTTTTATTTAACTTCACTCGTATGTATGTATGTATGTATGTAAGTATATATGTATGTATGTATGTATGTACGTATGTATTTATGTCCTGAAATCTTGCAATCAATATTATATATATATACTATAATACTAGTGGACGCCCGCAGCTTCGCTCGCGTAGAATTAGACCCATAAACGACGTCTGCGCGCGTTCGTTGCCCACTTGACTTCAAAAAAGGCAGTTTCATACTAACTTTGCACCCCCGTTTTCCCCCCTTAGGGGGTGAATTTTCAAAAATCCTTTCTTAGTGCTCCCCTACGTTATAAAAGGAACCCCTGTGCAAAATTTCAAGTTTCTAGCCCTTATAGTTTAGGCCCTGCGTTGATAAGTCAGTCAGTCAGTAAGTCAGTCAGTCACCTTCTTCTTTTATATATATAGATTTAGAATCTAGATTCTCGAGAACGACGGCTAGTGACGTAATGTGACGTAATTCTAGCAATTAGCGCAGAAACAAATCCGATGCGCTCGTGGCCTTCTCGTGCCGATTTGGCTCATCGTTCAAAGGGATTGCAATATTGGAACTCCACTTTGTTTTACCATCCTGTTTTCTATCAGAAATTACTTCCTCAATTTGTGCAAATTTGTGGTTCAAAGAACTTGATGATTTCTTCTGAATTTGGAATAGTGTTTTATTTATAACTAGTGGACGCCCGCAGCTTCGCTCGCGTGGAATTAGACATAATAATAGATTCTTCCTAACGCGTTAACTGTAGCTCAACAAATTTGTAATGGATGCGTAAATATATAATAATGTTTATTTTACACCCTGAAGGGTAAAATTTTTACAAACTTTTCCTGTGGTAACTGGATAGATGGTTCGAGTTATCATGGAAACTGTGGTGCCAAAAGATGGGGAAGTAAAAGCGAGATGACGTGATTTTTTATCCCAAGGGAACGTAGTATCGTGACAAAAAGTATCCTTTATGATAACCCAGGGTGTCAGCATGCGCATGTTATATTTAAAACAATATAAAAAAGCCAATGTTTTGTAAATAAATCGAATTTTTGTGGTCACTTTTAACGCTGACCGAATCTTAATTCATATTAAAAAAGATTTACTTAAATATAGCTGATCCCGCAAACGTTGTTCTGCCATATGAAATGTCAAAGTGACGCGACGCTTCACGTCAATGAACGACGGTTAAAAATAAAAATACTAAAATAGTGTATAAAAACATTTTCCAGTGGACCAAATTGTGAATCTAAAGAATCTAAACCATTCTCGAATCCCTTTGAACACACACAAAAAACTTCATCAACATCTATCCAGCTGTTTAGGAGGAGTTCACTGTCATACACACGTACACAAGAAATATATATTAGATGTATATGAGAGTTTTACAGGTAAAATGTATAGTTTCTCGCCGCTCGTCCTCAGTCAGACGAGGCCTCTAACCTGGGCCAAGGGATGCAATTTCGGACCTTCGACCGTGTTCTCACTTTCTATGAATATCTATTACGCTTGTAATTACTCTGGAGGGTTCATCTTTTGTGTTTCTCTTTAAATTAGGTTTTATAAAATGTTTCTTCAGAAATTTTATCAAAATTCAGTATACCTTTTCGTATTTGTATCTTTTTAAATTTGTCTTTGTTTCCACTTAAAATGGCGTAGGTGAAAATACGAAATTTCACTTTTTAAATCTAATTTGGATCTGTGATTTGGGGTCTACCAATTACTATGTCTAAATATGCGATCAGTACTTCTGGTGAAGTCGCACATAACAGAAAAGTTGTGCCGCTGGGGTTTGAGCGCGGACCGCTCGAGTGAGAGGCGAGTTCGATAGCCACTGGGCTGTTACCGCTGAGGGAAACATGTGTAAAGCAATAATCTAAAAACTCTAAAATCTCTAATAAATAAATAAAGCCTAATCCCTCCCATTTTGAGAGGAGACCCGTGCCCAACAGTGGGACAAAAGGTTGTGGTGGTTGCCCGCATCTGATCTACTAAACATTAAGCTAGGTAGTTATTTACTATTCATAGCACAGTTTCCTACGTTAGCCGTACGAGCTACAAAAGAACAGCTCGAGATAAATAAAGTGGAATTTAAAATGAACTCGCGGGTAATGGGGAAAAAGTAGCAGTGGGTGTGATAAGAAATTCATCGTAATCACTTCTCTTCTGTCCGCGTCTAGAAGGGAAATAGCGCAGATGTAATAATGCTTGCTTCTGTTTCTATTTTTGTTTTGTTCTCTTAGAAAGGGCAATTTTAATCCTTAATGCCTACATTATTTAAGACTCAGCTCTTGATTCTTTTTTTAAACTTAAATTAACTTTCCATATAAATTATTCCAGTTCGCTGCGACCCATTGACGTCCCACTGCTGGGCACGTGTTGCCCTCACAGACGCGCTGCGGTCTAGAGCATACTCCACCACGCTGCTCCAATGCGGATTGGTGGAGGGGTTAGTGGCCAACCCAGTGTCGAATGTTCTCAAGCCACCCGAAGGTCTTCGACAAGGCTTCACGACTGTTTTCACCATTGAAAACAACCAGGACCGACGGTTTTACGTGCCCTCCGAAGCACGGTAGCGCCTAGTTCCAGTTCAATTAGGTATACATTACTAGTGGGGCGTCCACTAGTCAAGCTTCGCTCGCGTGGAATTAGACATAGCAATAGTTTCGTTTACACCTAGTAATATTATATAGCCTATGTCACTCAGTGAAGATGCAGCTTTCTAATGGTCAAATAATATTTGAAATCGGTTCAGTAGTTTTTGTTTGAAAACATTACAAACAAATGTTTCCTCTTTATAATATTAGTATAGAAAAAACATATCATTTAACCATTGACAGACACGTTTGGGAGGGCAACATTATCAATATTTGCACCGGTTCGAACCCGAGTTCATCAGTCAGCGTCACACACCGTCGCAGAACCATCACGGCAGAAATTCTAAATGATAGCTTGTTGACTGAAGGTACTGATAGGTATAATATAACCTTTAATATAACAGGTAGGTATAATTAAACCTAAACATTTTATTTAGGCTCTACCACAAACTAAAAAAGAGTATTGAGAACTCCAACAGAGTTTACCGCGCGTGAACACGCCATCAATCAATGTCAATACACACTGACGTAACTGTCATTACGATACGTCAGTACCCGTCCGCGCGGCGATGGATCCAGACGTGTCCGCCGACTCTCTCGACCGATCGCAGCGCATTCTAAAAGAGTTCATACACACTTACAAGGGCCTGCCTGAGCTATGGGACCCGCGCGACGAGAATTACGCCAACAAATACCGTAGGGTTGTCGCCCAGGACAAGTTGTTAGCGGTTTTGAGGAAGCTACAGTGCGATGCGACTCGTCTCGACGTCCGTAAGAAGATCAATACGCTCAGGTCGAACTACAACAAGAAAATGAATAGGTACAGGGAATCACAGGCTGAAGGAATTAAGTGGGCTGTGAACAAGAATTGGCAGTTTCAGGAGCTGCGGTTTTTGGATACAATCAAGAAATTTGATTGTTCAGTAAGATTTATTTGTTTTAACGTTTTACAAACACATAGACAAACAGTTGATTACGCTGCAACTGTATCCCGATTTCTTTGTTATTATCTGGTTAATTCTTTGAGTTACATTTACATTACAAAGTGCATAAATAATTTTATTATAAACTCGAACGAACAAAACGAAGCTAGCACTAGCAGGCAGCGAGTCAGCGACGCGTGCTATTGGCGTCTCGCTCCAACGCAACGCAAACCGTCTCGCTCGCGCGGCACGCATTCCCCGTTCATTATCTCGCGGCCATTTTTTTTGTATTGACGTCATTCTATATTTACTGACATTCACTCGCTGTTTGATTGACAGAATATTGACTCGGAAACTGCGTAACTTACGTTACGAGTATTTTCGCACGTCTAACGCTGGATTTCAATAACCTATCTACGGATAGATTTGGCTATCGAAGATAGAAATTTGACATAAGTTCCATATAAAGTGTGTCAAATTTCTATCTCCGATAGCCAAATCTATCCGTAGATAGGTTATTGAAATCCAGCATAAGTAAATAATAATAATAATATTTTTTTATTTCGGATATTGAACCATATTTTTATTAGTAACAATTTAAAAACTTAATAAGTAATAGTGTTAGTAAATTACATCTATGTACAAATACAAACATAGACAAACATAGACAAAACAAGCAGCATTCGATGCGGTCTGAATTAATATTAGTATTAGTATAGTAGTATTTTGTCAAATACCTATAGCTAAGATAATAAACGAACATTAGATAATTATGTTATGTATTATTATATGTATGTTATGTATTATGCGTTCGAGGGAGTTAAGCAAAGACGGGCGCGTTTGTACCGTGCTTCGGAGGACTTATTTTCAATAGTAAAAACCAATCGGTGGCTTAAGAACATACGACACTGGGTTGGCCACTAACCCGTCCACCGATCTGCATTGGAGCAGCGTGGTGGAATACGCAGTCTAAACCTCCCGCAGCTCAGTCTGTGGCGGAGAATCGTGCCCAACAGTGGGACGTCTAGCTACCAAACGAACATGCAGCTTCAACGATAACGGCTTTGTCACCCATTACAAACTAAACATAAATTACTACAAATTAATATTCATTAGACACTCACAATGGCTGATAAAACGGGCGTATACTGTAAACTGTGGGTTGTAAATTATTTGAGGACATCGTAGTGCATTGGACAATCACCAAACTACCGAATCTTGAGTTCAAAGCCCGGTCAGATTATTGATTTGACAGATAGGACGATAACTTATTTCGATTTGTTTTCCTTGTGTCCATTTCAGACGTGTGCGTGAAATTAGCGGCAATAGCCCAGTTGTTGAAATTTGGTCTAGCTAGGGGGTCCGGGTTCATATCCTTGCGGAACCCAGTAATGACTTTTCCAAGTTAAGCGTCTTTTAAGAAATTAATTATCACCCATTAACGGCAGGTAACGGTCAAGGTAAACATTTTGACAGGCCCGTTGGCGCAATCGATAGTGACCCTGTCTGTTGCGCCAGGGGTCGTGGGTTCGAATCCCACTCAGGACAAATATTCGTGTGACGAACACTTGTATTTGTTCTGTGTCTGGATGTTAATATTATCTATTTAAGTATGTATTTAAAAATATCTATGTATGTATGTATATAAGTCTCTGACACCCATATCACAGGCTCGCGCCTACTTTGGGGTCAGATGGCCGTGTGTGAGAATGTCCAAGATATTTATTTATTTATTTATTTATTTATTTTGAAGAAACTTGAATGCCTGTGAGTTCTCTGTAATTAATAATGATTTAAAAAAGATCTAAAGAGCTTGGTTACAGCCATATCATACCCCTCCCATTTAGAGAGACCCATGCACAGCAGTGGGGAAATGTTGGGCTTCTCATATTATAACTACAACCGATAGATGTCCCATTGGGCACGGGTCTCCCCCACAGACAGCTGCTGGAGGTCAAGAGCATACTCCACCACGCTGGTCCAATGCTGCTTGGTGGAGGTGCGATTTCTCATAAGTCATCCTCGAACTTGCATTGTTAATAGAATAGAATAGAAAATATTTATTTTGCCAAATTACGTACAATTACAATAAAAATAAATGGACCTTAAAAAAAACAAATTAACCTAAATAAGAACGAATTTGTAAAAAGGGGCCGTGATCAGCATTAATCGTGGCGGACCACGACCGCTGGTTTTCAGTACGACCCCTGACTCCGAATGTTAATGGCACTATAGTTTTATTTAGTAAGTATATAGTTGGTAGGCTCTTTACAAGTCGGCCACAGCCATATTGCGATATTACCCTTGAGATCTATCATCCCCAAAAAAATTTACCGGACACTTTCCGAACGAATCATTGTATATGTATTGTATTTATGTATACTTAGTTGTAATGTAACTAAAAAGAAATATTTTGCCTGCCTGCCAATCCGAATTTCGCCAAATAAATTATGATGAATAACCTTAATTTTTTAACTGTTACAAAATGTTTGTGATCTACTACGTTTGTTTAATGTTGCACTTTTTTGTTTAAGAACTCCATGAAGCGTGAAGTCTCTGAAGCAGAACACGATCTTGAAAGTGGTGGAGAAAAGGACGAACATATCGAAACAGAGACTGTGTGTGACGAGACGGAACTAGCAACGATTTCCATAAAAGATGAGCATTGCAGTTTTGTAAACATCGAGAAAATTATTGAAGATGAACCGAAAGACGCAGTCACAGTGACCAGCGCCCCGCGACACGTGGCGAAACGCGATTTCAAAAGGAAGATAAGATTGCAACGATCAATCCGCTTGCAGCCATCGAATACCTTCACCGGGATAGAACCAATCGCGTTAGTCTGGTCGTCGAAGCTGACGTCATTGAGGCCAACGCAGAGAATGCTGGCTGAGAAAGCGATCAACGATATACTGTTTGAAGCATCGATGAATAATCTGCGGAAAGGACCGATGATGGTCAATACTGGCGCCAGCTCGGTAACAACGATGGAAACTGAGGGATTCACGGTGGAATTACCGGAGGAGTATATTGATTACAGCTCGACTGAGGGTGGGGAAGACGATCAAAGTCAGTAATTGTGGTGATCAATACATTTTGTGATGGAACCAGGTTGATTCTTGTGATCAAGACATTATTATTGGATCAATCTTTGGTGATAAGGAACTTTTACGCTAGAAACCTTTAAAAATTCTTTCTTTTGCTGGAGTGATACGCAAATTTTAGTATTCAGTGTGATGTGATAAATTTGGATGAAACATTGTGTTGTATTGTGTCGATATTTGCTTTGAGACGAGTAGTTTTGGCTTATAGTATAGGCTTTAGTTAAAAAGACAACTTAATAAATCTATGGACGTATCAATAAGTGACCAGTGAGCTTCACGATGCTAGAGAAAAAAAAACTTTATATTCAACGTTATTTTTAGAGATATTTGATGAAAATAAGACCTTTGATGCCTGCTTACTTTTAGTCTGGAATGTTTTATTACTAAAACTTATAGAAATGTAGTCCGTTTTAAAAAAAAATCATACACAGCCATCTGACCCTAAACTAGGCAGAGTCTATGGGTGTCAGAGGCTGAAGTTATCGTTCAAACAATTCGCTTCTTCATCGTTTCTTTGCGAAATAAAACATTGTCTACCAACTTCCGTAACGATACGATTTACCACGTGATGAAGCGACGGCATAATGTCAATGCCATGCATTTTATTATTTTCTAACTTCGTTATCATTAAATTGTTACTTTGTGCCCCCTAAATTACGTGGACGAATAACGGTTTTAAAAAACATGGTGGTACTGACTGGTTAGCACTAAAAATAACGTTAGGTTTTATAGACGGGCCCGATGGCGCAATCGGTAGTGACCCTGTCTGTTGCGCCAGGGGTCGTGGGTTCGAATCCCACTCAGGACAAATATTCGTGTGACGAACACTTGTGTTTGTTCTGTGTCTGGATGTTAATATTATCTATTTAAGTATGTATTTAAAAATATCTATGAATGTATAACAGTCTCTGACACCCATATTACAGGCTCGCGCCTACTTTGGGGTCAGATGGCCGTTTTTCCAAGAGATTTAGATATAAGCCCTCAACATACTAAACCAAGGTTATAAAGGTTTTCTCTCCATACAGTATTAATAGCCTACGTTCTCCCACCAATGTATGTGTGAAAGACAGACCAATACAAAGGAAAGTAACAAACAATACCTAGGGCATACTTCAGCCCGAAGTTTGACAAACTCTTCGCACGACTCGGAAGTTCCCAAGTTCTAATTCCTCGCGTTTTCTTTATGACAAAGTTTCGCTCCGGGATTACGCGAGTTTGCTCACGGAGAGGAGGCTGCGACAAACATTTGATCCGGATTTGAGAGAATGAGTTGGTATCGAGAGGTTAAGTATTGTTAGGTAAACGAAGCACCTGTTTGTCAAACTTTTTGTGAGAAATAAACGAAATACGCGACTACTAGTATCGTGATTATTAAACATCGCGTGGAATTAGACATAACAATAGTTTCGTTTACACCTAGTAATATTATACAGCCTATGTCACTCAGTGAAGATGCAGCTATCTAATGGCGAAAGAATTTGTGTGAAAACATTACAAACAAATGTTTCCTCTTTATAATATTAGAATATAAGATACCGTGTAATTCATTGTTTTTGATAATACACCTTTTATAATGTTATTCATAATAAAACCTATTTTAGCCGGAATGTTTTGTCTTGTTTATTTAAATTCAATCCGAATTTCGAAAGAAAGTGACAAAGCCTAACAAATGGGACAAGACTAACATATGGGACAAGACTAACATATGAGGCAAGACGTAACACATGTGGCAAGACTAACAAACGGGGCAAGGCCAACAAATGGGGCAAGACTAACACATGGGACAAGACTAACACTGAAATATCGTTTAAAGTACACATTTATGCTCTAATTTAAGGTATCGCTTACCGATGGTGTCACCTATGACACGGACCCTAAAAAAACATGAGCGTTGAAAAGTTGGACACCATACCGTAGAGTAAGGATAGTCCGTGCCTCTACCACCCACACTACAACCCTTTCTTTGTCCCACTGTTGAGCAAGGGCCTTCTCTAAGGAGGGATTAAGCCTTAGTCCACCACGCTGGCCAAGTGCGGATTGGCACTCTACAACCACATCGAGGAAATACAGATGTGACGTCATGTCAAACCTTGATATCGTCTGTCTATAATACATACACAAATTCCCCTTGAAAGACGTCGCGGCTAATAGCTAGCAGCCCTATAAAATTAGGGATGTCCATAAATCATACTCATGTAATACACTGGGGTCCCGCGCGAGGAATAGAAACGAGCTGTTTATTACGCCTTATTACGAGGGGGTCCCACAGTCCCCCAAATTTAAACTGGCATGAAAAATTTGTACGAGTATGATTACTTGGTTGTTTGGAACTAAGGTTTGGAATATCTCCTACGGAGGAAGCAATTTGTGGGTCGGAAAAAAGGCCAGAGAACTTGGCTGAGATATTATGCTTTGCTTGATATGTCTAACAGTGGAATGGTTATGAGTTATTTTGTTATTATTTTGATACAAACGATGTGTGGGCGTATACATGCAACGATCTTGGTCACAATCTTGCGATATACTACAAGATATCTCGCAAGTTAGGTCAGTGCGCATCGATATTTGTTACGGTACATTATGTTATCGATAGATTTGATTATAATCAATACTAGATTTTTAGAAATTTAGATTTGATTATAATCAAATCTATCGATAACATAATGTACCGTAACAAATATCGATGCGCACTGACCTAACTTGCGAGATATCTTGTAGTATATCGCAAGATTGTGACCAAGATCGTTGCATGTATACGCCCACACATCGTTTGTATCAAAATAATAACAAAATAACTCATAACCATTCCACTGTTAGACATATCAAGCAAAGCATAATATCTCAGCCAAGTTCTCTGGCCTTTTTTCCGACCCACAAATTGCTTCCTCCGTAGGAGATATTCCAAACCTTAGTTCCAAACAACCAAGTAATCATACTCGTACAAATTTTTCATGCCAGTTTAAATTTGGGGGACTGTGGGACCCCCTCGTAATAAGGCGTAATAAACAGCTCGTTTCTATTCCTCGCGCGGGACCCCAGTGTATTACATGAGTATGATTTATGGACATCCCTAATTTTATAGGGCTGCTAGCTATTAGCCGCGACGTCTTTCAAGGGGAATTTGTGTATGTATTATAGACAGACGATATCAAGGTTTGACATGACGTCACATCTGTATTTCCTCGATGTGGTTGTAGAGTGCCAATCCGCACTTGGCCAGCGTGGTGGACTAAGGCTTAATCCCTCCTTAGAGAAGGCCCTTGCTCAACAGTGGGACAAAGAAAGGGTTGTAGTGTGGGTGGTAGAGGCACGGACTATCCTTACTCTACGGTATGGTGTCCAACTTTTCAACGCTCATGTTTTTTTAGGGTCCGTGTCATAGGTGACACCATCGGTAAGCGATACCTTAAATTAGAGCATAAATGTGTACTTTAAACGATATTTCAGTGTTAGTCTTGTCCCATGTGTTAGTCTTGCCCCATTTGTTGGCCTTGCCCCGTTTGTTAGTCTTGCCACATGTGTTACGTCTTGCCTCATATGTTAGTCTTGTCCCATATGTTAGTCTTGTCCCATTTGTTAGGCTTTGTCACTTTCTTTCGAAATTCGGATTGAATTTAAATAAACAAGACAAAACATTCCGGCTAAAATAGGTTTTATTATGAATAACATTATAAAAGAACTTGGCTGAGATATTATGCTTTGCTTGATATGTCTAACAGTGGAATGGTTATGAGTTATTTTGTTATTATTTTGATACAAACGATGTGTGGGCGTATACATGCAACGATCTTGGTCACAATCTTGCGATATACTACAAGATATCTCGCAAGTTAGGTCAGTGCCCATCGATATTTGTTACGGTACATTATGTTATCGATAGATTTGATTATAATCAATACTAGATTTTTAGAAATTTAGATTTGATTATAATCAATACTATCGATAACGTAATGTACCGTAACAAATATCGATGCGCACTGACCTAACTTGCGAGATATCTTGTAGTATATCGCAAGATTGCGGCACGGGGTATACGCCTTTCACCGTTCTATCATGATTAATTTCTGTGGCCAACGGTATGAAAGTTGCGAGCTATGCAAAACATTAGCACGTCACTGAAATGAACGTCTCGCGGAGAATAAATAGGCAATCCAATATGAATGGGCCCGCGATCACGTATATCATGGCGCGAGGCAGACGGCTCATGGCGCCCTTTGCTCTGCACGACATGCGACCCCTTAAGTGGCAGAGCCTGTATGGAACCTGTACATATGTGGAAGAGCTTAGGTTTTGGATAGGTCGCTCACAGTGGCTCCCTAGGTAACTACGAAGCTGACCAGCTGGCTAGAAAGGGATCAGACTCCATCGCGATCGGCCCTATTCCAATGATTCCTTTAGTATTTAACCAGCTCAGGAATTGGCTACGTCACAGATGGAGTGGCAAAATTTCATGGAATCTACCGTGCTTCGGAGGGCACGTAAAGCCGTCGGTCCCGGTTGTTTTCAATGCTGGAAACAGTCGTTAAGCCTTGTCGAAGACCTTCGGGTGGCTTGAGAACATTTGACACTAGGTTGGCCACTAACCCCTCCACCAATCCGCATTGGAGCAGCGTGATGGAGTATGCTCTAGACCTCCCGCAGAAGTGTCTGTGGGGGAGACCCGTGCCCAGCAATGGGACGTCTATGGGTCGCAGCGATCTCTCTCTTTATCTCTCTCTCTATCTATCTTCAACAACAATCCATCACCACGTCGGTAGACTACGATATGTCGTGTCGTGTATTCAAAAGTACCCTGCCAGCATTATGGAGATTAAAATTGTTTTTTTTTCGCTGACAAGACAACAGTCTATTTTATTACAGTAACATTCTGGAGCAATCCGTTTGTTTTCGGGAAGGGTTGTGATGTTGACAGCTGGTGGAGATAGAGATAGCAAACGAGCGTGCGTCACCACTTATCAGCCGACCATGACAAGTACGGACAATAAATGGGTTGTGACCATTTAGTGATTACTTTTGTTAAATTAAAAAAATAAAAAGGCATTCGACAAAATCCACTGCCGCCCATGACATCTGTGACAAACTATGAATAAGTCACTAGGCTATCACCGCTAAAAGTCAGGAATTAGTTACCCTATAATTAAATAAATATCATAAATATCATGGACATTCACACACACGGCCTTCTGATCCCAAATTAGGCGCGAGCCTGTACTATGGGTGTCACTGATATACATACATATATATTTTTAAATACATACTTAAATAGATAATAATAACATCCAGACACAAAACAAACACAAGTGTTCGTCACACGAATGTTTGTCCTGAGTGGGATTCGAACCCACGACCCCTGGCGTAACAGGCAGGGTTACTGCCGATTGCGCCAACCGTTGCGTTGGATCGCAAATATTACTGTAAGCCTCCTAGATTAACGCGTTGACAATTCCCCACGACCAACGAATTGCTATGCAGTTTTTTCAGGCGGTTTGGTGGAAACAGTCGTTAAGCCTTGTCGACACCTTCGGGTGGCTTGAGAACATTCAACACTGGGTTGGCCACTAACTCCTCCACCAATCCGCATTGGAGCAGCGTGGTGGAGTATGCTCTAGACCTCCCGCAGCTACTATCTACATACTTATTCCTAAAAACTTTTTTTCTCGTACAAATCGATAATCGAAATCCAGAAAGCACTAACATGATCTCGTCCCTAGTGCGAGAGCGCGCGTGTGACCAAATTACTGCGAACAAATAAATAGACGGCTATTTGCCGATCGCTCGCGTCAGCTACCTGCCGATGCCGCCGGGACTTAGGGTTGGCGCTCGCTGGCTCGATATCGATATCGATAAATAACTTTACAGAACCCTTAAGAGATGTTTTTATTTTTAAATAAAAACATCAGAGAGAAAGATAAGAGATGTTTTTATTTTTAAATAAAAACATCTCTTAAAATACACGCTATTGGCATAGTATAAAGAGTCTTCGCTTCGCTTATGCTATTGGTTTGTGTATTAGTTTAGTAGTTCAGTTAGCCAAAGAAGTTTCACTTCTGACATGTGTACTTTGTACGCACGCACTTTTTTTTATGGTTAAAGAAACTATATTCTCACTAAGAATTACACATTCACTTACGTGATAAATTATAATTATAAACATTTAGTATCTTATTCTTATAGTAGGTACCTACTGCGAATATTGTTTAAAACAATGTGGGTAGTTATAAAAAATATCAACAAGCACAGTGATCGAGCGCGCGGAAGGCAAAACATAGATACATTAGACTACTAGATTTTTTAAAGCTTTTATTTAACTTCACTCGTATGTATGTATGTATGTATGTATGTCCTGGAGTCTTGCGATCAATATTTGACCCACTTCCACTGAAGCGATCGGGCTGAAATTCGGCACACATGTTTGGTTCCGATGACAATGGACGAAAATAAAAATAAAAGTTATAAAAACCTATTTTTTTAAAATGTTTAATGGTATAATTTTGTTTTGCGTCCAGACAAAGAGAAGAACTACTCTCCGGGCATGACCTATCCGATCCTGACATACCTAGGAGGGAGGCAGGAAATGCACCGCATGCATATCTGTACAGCCGGCTGTACTGATTATGTCTGTAGACTAAAACCTGCCTTGAAGATGGCTTTGGTCATGTGACCCTCAAGCCGAAAAACAGGAGGCTACCCCACTTGGAGAGGCGGGGCGCAAAGATATTCACCATATTGATGGACCCGTGTTGGCGCAATCGGTAGTGACCTGTTACGCCAGGGATCATGGGTTCGAATCCCACTCAGGACAAATATTCGTCTGTCGAACACTTGTGCTTGTTCTTTGTCTGGATGTCAATATCTATTTAAGTATGTAAGTATTTAAAAATTTCTATGTATATCAGTCTCTGGCACCCATAGCATAGTACAGGTTCGCGCGTAATTTGGGGCCAGATGGCCGTGTGTGAGAATGTCCATTATTTATTTATATGTTTCCTTTCGAAATGGGAGGAGTTATGACACAGTCTATCTTCATATAGTCTTACAGTCTTACTGGCTAAGTAGTATGCATGACATGAAGTCTTATCCGTAGATAGATCTAAGGCATAGACCCAGCGAAATTACACGCGTGTATAAGTAGCCTAACGCTTTGTCTAAATCAGATCAATCGATAACCATATCGATAGTCTACACCACATCCCTAAACCTAACAAAGTGCTGGTGATTTGTATTAGAAAATGTTTTTTCTTGATTCCCCGTAGAAATGGAAGGGCATTATATGTTCGTGTTGCCTCCACCATTTAAACTGTTTCATTTTAACGAGTTTTGTTGTTAAACTTAACTTCGCCCGTGACTTTAGCTGTGTTGGACATATTACCAAAACCCCACAGTCGGGCATAGGTAATAAATAATAATAATAAATAATAAATATCTTGGACATTCTCACACACGGCCATCTGACCCCAAGGTAGGCGCGAGCCTGTGATATGGGTGTCAGGGTGACTGATATACATACATAGATATTTTTAAATACATGCATATATAGATAATATTAACATCCAGACACAGAACAAATACAAGTGTTGGTCACACGAATATTTGTCCTGAGTGGGATTCGAACCTACGACCCCTGGCGCAACAGACAGGTCACTACCGATTGCGTCTCGATTAGGTCTCCTAACGGAACGGGATCCAAGTCAACTGTGATGCAACAGTGCCCTTATATTTTATTGCTTTAGTTGGTGAATACCATTGATAACCTAATTAAAAACAAAATGGCTCCGCTCGTGGCATGTGAAATTGGACGCACTAATTGAATTAAACACTAATCAAATATTGAAAAACTAATTATTAGGGTTTAAATGCGTGGCGCTACAGCAAGCGATTATTGAAGTTATATTTCTTTTTACGCGTTAGGGAAAAATGATGAGAGTAAATTTTTACGATGCGCGCGCACACCGTCACAAAAAACCGACACCATGAAGTTAGCTATAGTCAACATTGTCAAAAAATGGTTTGACAGTGTACACTTTCAATTCTCAAAGTCTGCTAGTCAGGTCAGTCAAAATATTTTTTGTGATATTTAAATAAACTTTATTTAACTAGATAATGCGTTATAATAAAACTTTCAATGTATTATATACCTTTTTTCTATTGTTATTGTAGTTTTTTCTACAAACGTAGAATAAGGCGAAAGATAAAATTTTTGAAAAGATTTTTATCTTGTTACTCCAAAGAAGTAAGTATAACTTCTTACGCGTGTACATAAGTACCTACACACACACTTTTTTTCTGGAAGTTTAAATTGAAATAGACGTGGTTTTCCAGCTAACAGACCGTGATGCGCCAGCTGCTTGTGAGTTCGTATCGGAGCCATTGGTCCCGGTCGTAATGGCAATCGTGGCCTAAAAACTTCAGACTATCGGTTCGGCCACTTAACCCTTCGCTTGCAGACCTTCACAGAGAAGAGACCCGTGCCCAGCAGCGGGACGGTAATGAGTGTGAGAAAGATTGATCACCTAGTGACGAAGAATTCGGAGAAACTCTAGAGGATTGGACCTTTGTATTTGCGATGCGTTTTGAATCATAATATTAATACGTTAAGCAAATGCTTTGGATTACGTGGACGGAGGTGTATGAAATTTGGCACAATTAAAATTTGTATTATTATGGAGAAGGAGTGCAGACAAGTTAACATTTTTATATAAGAATGCATTATTAATAACTATATAAGAAAACATTACAAACACTACCATTGGTTTTACACACAACTTATTTAATAGTTGGTTACCTGGATACGATGTCATGTTATTTATCACATGACACTTTGGTTTGGATTAAAACGATTATATTGATAAATTTTTGATAATAGATATATTTAAAGTCTTATTCAATTCGAAAAGAATATAAAAAGTATATCTATAAAAGTATGATCTAGACCTCAGATTGTCTGTAGGGAGATTTGCCTGTGTGTGTCTGTTTGTCTCTGTGTCTGTATTTGTCAGTGTGTTGCAGATTTGTCTATGGGGGAGACCCCTGCCCAGAGTTGGGACGTCTATGGGTTGCAGCTAAGTTTGGTTGACAATAAAACCTTAATAAAATGCAATCTTAAGTGATCGCTGATCACCTTATCTGCCCTCTTGCGGTCCAACACAGACCTACAGCGCTTGCAACGTTTTTTGACAACAACGATTATAATTCAATTATTTTGGAATAACCGCTTTATTTAACTCAAACAATCATAATTATTTTGCGTGCAGTATTAATTATATCGAGCTGCGTTTGAGCTTCTGCAGCAGCTTGGCTTTATGATTCGTAGATAAACAAGCTATCAGTAGCAAGCAGAGTAGGGAAAGAGGGACAGTGCATGCGCTGGAGACCTTCGTGGGACATTTTTATTCTTTTTTTTTAAATACTTTATTGTTACACCAAAAAAAAAGATGTTATGATGGGCGGACTTTATGCCTATAGGACTTGGCGAGGCGAAATTTTGCCAGCGCCAACAACGGCCCCCACAAAGGCCTCCACGGCATAGATTCGTCCATTCGTCCTCCTGAAGGGCGGCCGCTCCCTAGAGAGCTCATTAGGCCAGTGGCCCTGACCATCTTGGTGCCGGCAGTGACCAGACTGATAGTCACAGTGAAATCCAATAATATTTCGCCCTGGGAATCAAAACCAAAGCTCGATTGCACTTGGACCTGTCACCAGATAAGCGTGGCTGATTCAGGACTCAGTCAATCCTTTATATAAAGGATCCTTTATATAAAGGATTGACTGAGTATAGTTCAGTCAATTCTTTATAGTACCTATATTATAGGACTGACTGAATTATAAAGTTTATAGTTTGAATTGATTCCAAATACCTACTACTACAACGTAGCGTAGCGTGGCATCCATAGCCCAATGGCTCGCGTCGAGCATTGTATGTGATCGACTGAGTTAAGCAACGACGGACGCGGTCGGTTTGTGCATGCTGCATGGGTGACCGCTAGTGGCAAAATTTACGTGCTTTGGAGGCGACGTTAAGCTTTGTTTTCAATCCACATAAGAGCAACGTGGGGTATGAAGTAAACCGTTCGTAGCTCGTGGGAGACCCGGCCCAGCAGTGGGACGTCTATGGATTGTAGCTGGCAATTACACACACACACACAGTTATAATGGGCGGCAGCGGATGGGTGGTGCTGCGAGCTCGTTTGCTATCTTGATTCCATAAAAAAATTGCTTGTTCGAGTGACTTACCGTTTATAACTAACCCCGCAGCAGCGCCGCGATAAACGCAGCTCTGGATTAATGGGTTATCGTCAGAAAGTTGTGTTCACACAACCGCACAGGACCGCCGATGTATTAATTTTAACGTAATGAGATTGCGCCGGCTGTTTCAATAATTAACCGCGAGGTTTTCACTCGAACACCCTGTATTTTCCAAGATAACATACACACACCTAAACATGTTCTTTAGCTAAACAGAAACACTCCTTGAAAGTTAGGCAGACAAACATTCTAATTCATCCTATCGCTGCGACCCATAGACGTCTCACTGCTGGGCACGGGTCTCCCCCACAGACACGGCTGCGGGAGGTCTAGAGCATACTCCACCACGCTGGTCCAATACGGATTGGCCAACCCAGTGTCGAATGTTCTCAAGCTATCCGAAGGTCTTCGAAAAGGCTTAACGACTGTTTCTAGCATTGAAAACAACCGGGACCGACGGTTTTACGTGCCCTCCGAAGCACGGTAGCGTCCATGAAGTTTTGCCAATAGCGTTCACCCATCCAGCGGTCCCTTTCGGTCACATTGAATCGACGCGAGCCATTAGGCTTTGGACGCTATTCATTCTATATCTATGACTAAACTCATATAAATGAGCTACTTTCAGAGCGCATATAACATTAAGTATCTCTTTTTTAAACTTCATATAAGTTTCTCATGGATATAGTTTCAATAATGTCGAGGCTATGACCAGCAGTGGGACGGTAAGACACACAGGTTTTTGCCAGCGCCCAGGCGGGGTATGCCTCGGTCCAGCTTGGCATCGCCTAACGAACAAATATTTGTGCTGACGGTATCGACGATATTGCTAAGTTTGGTACCGTCGGCAGAACAATCCAGAATTTTATTGATTTTGTTTGACAAAAGAATGGAAAGAGAGTGACTTAACTATTGGTATGTACCTATTTATATGTAGGTAAAATATTTTATTTTTATTTTATCTCGTGTGATATATATTTATTTCTATATATTTCAGCCGGTTCGAGCTACTTTCACCTATTAAACAGGCTGTACTGAAAATCAGTGTACAAGGTATGTCGCAACTCGACTTAGTACAGACCAATATACCAACTAGATAATGCAACTTAGGTTGATTATAAAAGGTAACACCGTAGTATAAGCTAATACTTTACCATTATTGTTGTTGCGCTATGTTGTATTTTAAAAGCTTTTATTTAACTTCTTCACTTGTATATATGTAGGTATGTCCTGGAATCTATTCTAAATATTTCACCCACTTACACTGAAGCTATCAGATGAAATTCGGCACACATATTTGGTTCTGATGACAGTGCACGAAAATACAATAAAAAGTTATACTTAAAAAGCTTTTTAAAATAAAAAAAATTAAACAGTATATTTGAAGTCGGTTTAATTAATGAACGTTTAATTATATTTATACTCAATACTTTACCATAAGGATACCTGCAAATGTGGCAAGAAATACTTTTTCGTTACCTATCCTAATGAATTTGCTGACGGTACTAGGCTCAAAGCGAAGGTGCGCCATACCGAAGTGCCGCAAGGGCTCTTGTTAATGCCTCTACGAGGGTCTGTTGTGACCGACTTGCCAGCCTTTGTCGTCGCTTTGGACACACTGCGCTTAAGGAATAGCGCCTGTGCTTACGTAATAGCAATATATGCGCTTAGAGGCGGTTTGATCAGTTTATTGCGTCAGGCGTTACGAGAAAATGACCTATAAAGTCCTATAAGGTCTATATTCATAGTTGAAGTTACCGGCTTACTCACGTGTGATTTAAGTCGAAAATAGTCCGACTAGTTTCGATCTATTACGATGATCATCTTCAGTGAACGCCGTGCCCGCCGCGAGCACATTCACTTCTGAAGATGATCATCGTAATAGATCGAAACTAGTCGGACTATTTTCGACTTAAATCACACGTGAGTAAGCCGGTAACTTCAAGTATGAATCCTATAAGGTCTGTAAGATTTCTTTGGTCTAAGATTGTTGGGCTAGGATCTCCTCCGAATCGCTGCGACCCATTGACGTCCCACTGCTGGGCACGGGTCTCCCCCAAAGACGCAGCTGCGGGAGGTCTAGAGCATACTCCACCACGCTGCTCCAATGCCGATTGGTTAGTGGTCAACCCAGTGTCGAATGTTCTCAAGCCACCCGAAGGTCTTCGACAAGGCTTAGCGACTGTTTCCAGCATTGAAAACAACCGGGACCGACGGCTTTACGTGCCCTCCGAAGCACGGTAGCGTCCATAAAATTTTGCCACTAGCGGTCACCTATACACAAACCGACCGCGCCCGTCGTTGCTTAACTCTTTCGATCACATTGAATCGACGCGAGCCATTGGGCTATGGACGCTACTCCTCCGAATGTTTGGCGTTAAGCCATAATCGAGCACGCTGCCAAAGTGCGGATTGGGAGACTTCACATGCCATCAAGAACATTTCAATTTCGTCACGATGTTCCTTTACCGTTTCAGCAGGTGACATATTTTTTTTTTAATAGAAAAGTCATTGTTGCTTGCCGCTTGGAATTAAACCCGCACAACCTTGGTGAAAGGCGTGTTTGATAACCACTAGACTGGGCTGCCACCTGGTGAGTAAGTTACAAGATAAGCAGCAATAAATATTCCAAATTGGTTTATCATATCAGATCATTGCCGAAATAACTTATCAAGAAATTATTCGTGAAAAGTAGCAATGAATGCTTTAGGTATTTTATCCTCTTACTAAGATACAGTGAGCATGACCTGATGAGCAGCTTGTTACAAAGCGCCTGTAGATGACCACTAGCAAAACGTAAAAATATTTCAAGGTTAATTAATAATGTCAGGAGTTTCAGAACATGTTTTCCATAACTTTCATCAATCCGCATTGAAGCAATGGGTTAAACTAGCCTTTCCCAAAGTGGGCTATAACGCCCCCTTGTGGGCGCTGCAGGCCTAAAGGACATAAGAGACCCAGAAAAAAATGGGGGCATCCTACTGCGCTCAGGTTTCAAGTTAACTCTTGCGAGTTATAGTAAAAGTCTCGTTTCGTTTTAATGTTTAATCTTCGTTAATATAGCTCACAATAATTAATTAATTTAATTTGAAGTTATAGTGGTTTTTAAATAGGTGAAAAAATACGCTAAAAAATAATTTATTCCCAATGTGGGCAGTAGACAAAATAAGTTTGGGAACTTAAACTTAACCCTGGGTTAAAGGTTAAAGGTACATTCATATAGATCACTCTCACCGTATACATATTTAACCAGAGATTATAATACTGATATAACTTTACTCTGTAGAAGATTAAGTACGCATCCACGAGAAACGAGGTAATATAATAAGATTTCTAATACTCCGGCTGAAGTTTCCGATTGTTATTGTTACTGTTATGGGTATTGTTACATGCGAAAGGAGTTAAATCGCTAAGACATCTTGATCTCAATCCTCGCTGGGTCGAACATGCCATTAATTGGATTTAATTGGATTAAATCGATAAGGGAGGAATGAAGATTTGTCGTTTGCTAATTAGACTGTTGAAAGTGCTTATCTATTATCACCTTGCTTGTTACACCGTAGAGAACATTTGAAAGCGAGCGGAGGCAGTTAGGTAACCATGTCTGAGAAGACTATAATAATACTTGTCTGAATTATTGTGCATATTTAGTTTTCATGGAAAGTTAGACATAAAGTTTAAGTGGCGAGTTTAAATGATTTTCTAAATTTTCTTTTACAAACTCTTTCTTATAAGAGAACGATGTAGCGTCCATAGCCCAATGGCTCGCGTCGATTCAATGTAATCGAAATAGTTAAGCAACGACGGGCGTGGTCGGTTTGTGGATGGGTGACCGCTAGTGGCAAAAATTTCATGGACGATACCGTGCTTCGGAGGGCACGTAAAGCCGTCGGTCCCTGTTGTTCAATGGTGGAAGCAGTCGTTAAGCCTTGTCGAAGACCTTCGGGTGGCTTGAGAACATTCGACACTAGGTTGGCCACTAACCCCTCCACCAATCAGCATTGGAACAGCGTGATGGAGTATGCTCTAGACCTCCTAAACAACTGGATAGATGTTGATGAAATTTTTTGTGTGTGTTCAAAGGAGATTCGATAATCGTTTGGATTCACAATTTGGTCCACTCAAAAATGTTTTTTACCTAAACATTATTTTAGTACTTTTATTTTTACCCGTCGTTCATTGAAGTGTCGCGTCACTTTGACATTTAATTTTCATGTGGCAGAACAACGTTTACGGGGTCAGCTAGTCTTATCTCAATCTTTCCTCTTTATAATATTAGCATAGATGCACGCACCACAACCAACACACGTTTCCACCCCAAACAGAGCATCTGACTACGACGGTTAGTAGCAGTGGTCGAAGGTGATGGTGCCAATGTTTCCATCAACCCTCGCACAGTTCGGTGTGCACGGCAGCCGCAGTAAAAAGGTGAGGTGGGTGAATGTGGCTCGATTCCCGGGGAATATCAACGGATACAAATGTGGCCTCCGTCGCCGGTTTACTGCCGCTGGTTAATGAGCCGCCCAGGGGTGGCGTGGAGCGGGTTGCACACTAATGTTGATTAGAGTAACCTACTACACAAATATGTAATTACTAAGTACATCTTAGTAAAGTTTTGAGCAGAACTAAAACGACTGATCATAACTAAATCTTTATGTACCACATCTAATCTAATCTCCCGCAGCTGTCTGAGGGGAAGACCCGTGCCCAAAATCTATGTAAAGATTTTTTTTATATACATATTATATAGTATAGACGGACAAACAGACATACGGGCTGACAAAAAAAACGCCAAACCACAGAATAATAACACTTATAGAGTGTACTTATACCTATAGTTATAACACTTATCTATATATATAAAAGGAGAAGGTGACTGACTGACTGACTGACTGACATATCAACGCAGGGCCTAAACTATAAGGGTTAGAAACTTGAAATTTTGCACAGGGGTTCCTTTTATAACGTAGGGGAGCACGAAGAAAGGATTTTTGAAAATTCATCCGTTATGGGGGTTAGTAGGTATAAAAGTTTTTAGTATTTCTATGTCTAATCCACTAGTTTAGTATTAGTACGCGGTGGTCAAATAATATACATATCCTTACCTGTTCTGTGACCAAAACACACAAATAAAATTGAAAAATACGTGTTTCACGAGTTCATTTTGTAATTATAATTGAAAATGCTTAATTAAAACTACGTAGCGTTAATATCGTTGTATTTACTCTGAGAACAGTTGCATACAATTGGCCTTCTCAATGATGGCAATTATATTGAACTGCTCGTAGCGTCCATAGCCCAATGGCTCGCGTAGATTCAATGTGATCGAAAGAGTTAAGCAACGAAGGGCGCGGTCGGTTTGTGGATGGGTGACCGCTAGTGGCAAAATTTCATGGACGCTACCGTGGTTCGGAGGGCACGTAAAGCCGGTTGTTTTCAATGCTGGATACAGTCGTTAAGCCTTGTCGAAGACCTTTGGGTGGCTTGAGAACATTCGACACTGGGTTGGCTATAACCCTTCCACCAATCCGCATTGGAGCAGCGTGGTGGAGTATGCTCTTGACCTCCCGCAGCTGTCTGTGGGAGACCCGTGCCCAGCAGTGGGACGTCTAGGGTCGCAGCGAAGCGAAGCCATTGAACTGAAACACGTCGGTAATAAGTCATCTCTACATATTTCCTTGCTCTACGCATGTATCCGTCACAGAGTCACAAACACAATGCCTACCAACTTATCTGTCAGTTTTATTATTTGTAAGACAATAGTCGGGATTATTATAATTTACTACCCACTTTTGTGATAACTCCACTAGATTCGGCGTTAGGATCCCAGCTGATAATAAGGTAGGTATACAATTAATGTAGGTATATATTATTAGGGTATAAAACCCTTCGTTGTGTCCTGAGATTTTGAGAGAAAAACCTTTCAACAGTTCCTGGACATTGTAGTTCCTGCATCAGCGGGGTATTATTTTGCAGCTGTATTTCCAGAAGGCTATACTTGGTTAATCAGTTAGATATAGATACTTATCTTCACATAAGAAAATCAATCAATGATTAACAAAAATTGTCGAGAAATCGCGTGTCAATTGTTTTTTATCGCAAGAAGGTCGTCGTGTGTATCAATCATTACAATGAATTTTTATTTTATTTAAAAAAAAAGCTTTTTTTAAAAATTTTATTTACTTTCATGCATTGTTATCGGAACTAAATATGTGTGCCAAATTTCAGCTCGATAGCTTCAGTGGAAGTGGGTGAAATATTGATTGCAAGATTCCAGGACAGACATACATGGATACATACGAGTGAAGTTAGATAAAAGCTTGTAAAAATGGAATTAATGCGAAAAAATCTTACGGCGATGATTTTTTATGATATAAAAGTTAAATGACTGCACTGCTCGTCTTCATAATGCTTTTAGGAGGCACCACATTTGAGCACCTTAAGGCTTTGATAGGCAGAATTTGATGGTGGCCGCGTGTCCATGATAAAAATTCGTGAAGTCAACCCTCAACTGCGATTACTGAGGAAAATGTGGATACTGTCAGGCTAAACGAAGGCAAAAAAATTAACTTTTTCTCCCGGTCCTGTATGCAAGATCCCACTTGAAGAAAAAAAGTAACAGTAAATGCTGTGGTACACACCGTACACAACCACCATCACCATGAAAATGCGACTAGCGACACCGCGAACGAGACAAAGTCATTTTTGGGTTAAAATTAGCGAAATAAATTATTTGACTTTAACTTTAACTTGTCTGCCTTGCTTGAATCTGTAAGTCTAAGGGTATAACACTTTTTCCATACATGACAATTCCTCCCATGCAACTCCTACTGCAATAAGCGTTATAGAATTTTCCATTTTAAAAGACCTACCTCACGTACGTATATTTTCCAAAAAAAAGTAAGTAAGTACTAAAACTATTTCCCAGTAGTAGTACAAACCTTTAGTCAGACATCATAAGGGCACAAGCGACACAAAACAATGACATGACATAAAAAAGATCCTCGGAAACCCACAGAGTATAAAATGTTTAATGCATTGCGGCAGTTCTTATTACAACACAATAAGGCAGATAATAGGATTTAGAGTTGTACCGGGACATTATTAAGTTATGTGTTCGTTCCTCATGTTAGTTCAAAGGTACAGTTGTGTAGAAAATTATTAAGTAACTGCAGGATATCAAATAAATTCATGTTGTCATTGGAGTGTATTTTATATCATTTTCGTCGATCAGCGTAAATGATGTACAGATATGCAAAGTAAGTAAGCAGTAAGTTTACAGATATGCAAAGATAGCATTAGCATGGTACGCTATAGATAATTTGGTATTTTGAATATAAAGATACAGCATCTTAGTTCTCAGGATTAGCAGCACATGATATGCATCGAGGAGTATAAGCTTCGAATAGAATTCTATGTTTTCTACCAAAAAATTCATCCGTCTTCCATCCATCAGTCTTTGTACTATTGGACTTAAAGGGTATTACTACGTTTCGTCAATGCGTTGGCGTTCGTAGTTGATAAATATGTTTGTTATATATTTTTATCATCACTTTTTACAAACAACCAAGAAAAGCATCTAAAAATGAGTGTCGCAATAGTCGGAGCCGCGGTTTCGTCTCTCACCACCGCACCACGAAGTCGCCGAATGAGGAACCAATTGCGCAAAGCAAAGGAAAATACATTTTAAATCATTTATCTAGGTTCGTCTATAATTATATCACGGCTTCAACCATCTTACTGCGACTACAACATAAATATGCTGACGTCATCTACGCACAGGAAAACCAAATTAACTTTTCCGCTGTCAGAATATTGCGAAGTCCAACACTTTCCTTTGCGACTGTACTTAGGAAATAAAATGCCCGTTTTCTTATTATGTGGCCCGCAGCGCCTATACAGTTGTCTCTGTCACTCGTATAGTTTATAGCTCTACGTCTTTCTCTCTTTTATTACAGAATAGCGTTAAGTATAACTAGTATTTTCTCTTTTTTTTTTCGAATGGACTTTTGCGGTATGGTCATACAGACCTTTACGGTGTCACCGAATACGTAGTTTCTACACATTTGGTGGGCTAACCATAAGCTGACCATAGACTAGAATCTATGGTCAGCTTGGGTCATAGTCAGAGAGTAGGTACTTTGTTATGTTATTATACTGAAAGTCATAGTTCACCATACCAGCCAAGTGTGAATTGAGAGACTTCACACGTCATCAGGTGTATTTGTATCATCATCACAACCCTTTCTTTGTCCCACAGTTGGGCACGGGTCTCTTCTCAGAACGGGAGGGATTAAGCCTTAGTCCACCACGCTGGCTAAGTGCGGATTGGCAGATTTCGCATACCTTCGAGAACGTTATGATGAACTCTCAGGCATGCAGGTTTCCTCACGATGTGTCCTTCACCGTTATAGCAAGTGACATTTAATTTCTTAGCTCGCACATAGCTTAGAAAAGTCATTGGTGCGTGCCACTGGGGTTTGAACCCGGACCGCTCGAGTGAGAGGCGAGTTCGATATCACCGCTTATTTGTATACCTGTGTATATGTATCACTTTAGGGATAACTCTCAGGCATAATAACAATAATTAGATTATGTTGTAATATCGTGGAAGCTCTGATAATATTATCCTTCAACGCAGAAGGTTTCTCCATGATATTATCCTTCAACGTTACAACATAATCTAATTATTCTTAATTTTGGCGGTACTTACCAAATTTTCAGAATTAATATTAAAAAAAATCGTGCGTTCCGCTGAGATTTGCATCCGGACCAGTGTAAGGCCAATTGCCACTAGGCTACCGCTGCATATTGTATGTAAATCAATGATTTTATATAAGTACATTACAAGAGGTAGATACGTCAGCAACGCACCAAACGCGTGCCGTGAATTGGTGTCAATTGTGACCAATTCAGTCAGTCGAGCTGCTACCTATCATTGTGAGCGCGCGCGCTACCTGTACTAATTACAAATAGCTGTCTCTTTCACTCTTACGATTTGTGTATTTCCTGTCGCACTTATAGCGTGTGTACAATATACAATGTTATGAAATATGTATGTATGTGTCGCGGAACTATTATGTTGTGCGTGCAGTATGAACGTGACGTATCTTTATTATAATATAATTGCTTATATCGATAAAAAAATTCGTGCGTCCGCTGAGATTTGCATCCGGACTAATGTCAGGCCAATTGCCACTATGCTACCGCTGCATATTGTATGTAAGTAGAATTAAATTGTGCTATCACAAATGTGATGTAGTAACCAGCGAATTGCAGTCGGCATACACCGGAGTTAACGTTGAAATCCTGACGTCTGAATTTCTGGGGGACAATGGGGCCTCGCTGTTTGCGATGAAACATACGGGCGGTGATAACGGACGCGGCCGTTGCGTCTGGCCATCTGGCCATACGGCATAGGCAGTATGGCTAGATGGCCAGCATAACAAATGTAGTCGATGCAGACTGAATAAGACAAGGAACTCGACTAAGTTAGCCTCAGAAAAACTCATTAAGCAGTTTGTACGTGCGCGGCTAGAAATACTGCGCAAACAGTTTCGTTTAGGTGAGGACCCCAACGTCCACCCACAGTCGCTGCGACCCATAAACGTCCCACTGCTGGGCACGGGTCTCCCCCACAGACACTGCTACGGGAGGTCTAGAGCATACTCCACCACGCTGCTCCAATGCGGATTGGTGGTGGGGTTAGTGGCCAACCTAGTGTCGAATGTTCTCAAGCCACCCGAAGGTCTTAACGACTGTTTCCAGCATTGAAAACAACCGGGACCGACGGCTTTACGTGCCCTCCGAAGCACGGTAGCGTCCATGAAATTTTGCCACAAGCGGTCAACCATCCACAAACCGACCGCGCCCGTCGTTGATTAATTCTTTCAATCACATTGAATAAACGCTACTAGGGTATAATATTTTTAACGTCCCCAGTAGGTGAAGATAAAACCGAGTCATTTTAATTCCGCGCAGCACTCAACGTGTGAAAATTAAATCAAAATTTCTCCCCGCATGTTTCAACATCCTTCATACGCGATAGGACTTACTAACTGCTTAATAATTCCTACAAGTTAATATATAACATTGCGTTATACTGTCGTTTGTAGTGATATTAAGTTGGTTTAGGATTCTAGGTTGTCCCTTAGGGATGAGTAGTTCTAGACCTTTTAACTTTTTTTATTAGCTTGGTGTGTACATATGTACGTATTTAAATAGATACCTACTGATCTGATAAAGATTCAAACGATACATACATAATAATATGTATTTTGAATCTTTGAACGTGATTTACAACCACTTCAAAACGTTGAATTAATTTGAATTTTTGCAAACTTTTTAAGGACCGATGGCAATGTAATAATTTAAAAAAAAGTATATAGCAAAAAAAAAAGTTACTCACTACAAAGTCTACATTTTACTTCGGTTATCAACAAAAGCGTGTTTATTTAGTTTTTCCAAACGATGTTGTTTGTGCAGAAAATTTCTCGTAACAAGTGCTGTCGGTAAGCTGCTACTCAGAGGTTCAGTGTTATATTCATTTTAATATTTCATGAAATTTGCGCTCAAATTAAAATTATGTACTTAAGTATTTGTGGTGTTTCATAGCGGTGACAGCCCTGTGCCTATCGAGCTCGCCTCTCACTCGAGCGGTCTGGGTTCAAACTCAAGCGGCACGCACCAATGACTTTTCTAATTTATGCGCGATTTAAGAAAATGAAACGAACGTCTGAGGAAACCTGCAAACAATAATGTTCTCGAAGGCACGTGAAGTCTGCCAATCCGCACTTGGCCAGTGTAGAGGACTAATTTTGCGAGTAGACCCGTGCCCAACAGTGGGAAAAAGAAATGGTTATGACGGACCGAAGTACGAGGGCGGGATGATAAGTAACTAGCCTAATAAGAAAACACTTAACTTTCCGTGATAAAATTAATTTTATTTTTCGACATAGTCTCCGTGAACCTCTACGCACTTATTCCATCTTCGTTCTAAAGCAGTAATGCCTTCCATAAAATTATTTTTTTTGAGGCCTGCAAAATACTCCTCTACAGCGGCTATGACTTCATCATTTGTGGCAAATTTCTGTCCGCCCAAAAAAGTTTTGAGCTTAGGGAATAAGTGGAAGTCTGATGGCGCTAGATCAGGCGAATAAGGTGGGTGGGGCAGCAAATCATACTTCAATTCGTTGATTTTTGCCATAGCTTTAACACATGTGTGAACCCTAGCATTGTCCTGGTGGAAGATGATTTTTTTTTCGCCAAACCTGGTCGTTTTTGCTGAATACATTGATGAAGCTTATCTAGAAGACTAGCGTAGTATTCTCCATTAATTGTTTGACCTTTAGGAAGGTAATCTATCATCAAGATTCCATCTGCATCCCAAAAGACCGAAGCCATCACTTTTCCAGCCGACTTTACAGCCATGGCTTTCTTTGGAGCCGGGCATCCCGATTGGGTCCACTGTTTTGATTGAATTTTTGATTCTAGCGTATAATGATGAACCCATGTTTCATCTGTTGTTACAAATCGACGTAAAAAATCGGCCTTATTACTCTGAAAACGGTCCAGACATTCTTTTGAGTTTTGCACCCGAATCCTTTTTTGATCGTGCGTAAGCAATCGCGGCACCTAACGGGCCGATAACTTTTTCATATTTAATTCCTCACTTAGGATATGATGTACCCGGTCTTTTGAGATACCTGTAGTGTCAGCTATTTCAGATAACTTCAATCGTCGATCTGCTAAAACCATATCATGTACTTTCACGACCATTTCCGGAGTCGTGACGCTTTTTGGACGTCCGGGGCGGGCTTCATCTTGGACACATGTACGACCGCGTTTAAACTCAGCCACCCAGTTTTTTACTGTGGCATAAGAAGAAGCACATTCACCCAAAACATTCTTTAACTCGTCATAGATGTCTTTCCCCTTCATGCCCTTCATATGAAGAAACTTTATCACCGCTCTTTGTTCAATTTTATCCATTTTGAAAACAGTTGACGAAATATATTTTCAAATTACAAAAAATCAATAAAATTTTCACGCCACCAAATTCAAATATAGAACACAGGTGGCCAGAGATACGAATTTAAAAATGACATATATATTTTTTTAATTTTAACTTTTTAAATAGCAAAGGCTAGGTACTTATCATCCCGCCTACGTATTTTTGAAACATCTAATTTTTTTAAGGACGAGTGAATGTGCCAAACACCACCCATTAGCTTCCACCTACTGTGATTTTGAATAAAACTCAAATAGAAGCAAGTAAGGAATAGAATGGTTAGTCCAGTTAGCGGAGAGTGTAATCACTTATCGGTAATTTGATTCTAAGAAAAAGTACAAAGTGCAACAAAGAAATCGCATTGAAACCAAAGTGAGTGGAAATTGCATTGAAACTGGAAGTTGAATGATTGAAATTTAATTTTAATTCATATGGGTATATCTATACTTATACCTATAGTGTGTAGTCCGTGCTAATACATCTTATAATGAAGAAGCTTGTTTGTAATGTTTTCACACAAAAACTACTGGACCGATTTCAACAATTCTTTCACCATTAGAAAGCTGCATCTTCACTGAGTGCTATATAATATTACTAGGTGTAAACGAAACTATTGGTATGTCTAATTCCATGCGAGAGAAGCTGCGGGCGTCTACGAGTCTCAAATAATTGCCGAAAGTACAATCTTGGCCAGTGTTGCGAATAAAAAGAAACAAACAACCAAACACGAGGATGTAACACACTTGTTCACAAAC
The DNA here is from genome assembly GCA_944567765.1 of Carterocephalus palaemon. Taxonomy (NCBI): domain Eukaryota; kingdom Metazoa; phylum Arthropoda; class Insecta; order Lepidoptera; family Hesperiidae; genus Carterocephalus; species Carterocephalus palaemon. The sequence goes on from OX155664.1 coordinate 8,257,172, forward strand.
AACCTCGTTAGTCAAATTAGTATCTTTAAATATCTAAATGATATGATACGTCCTACTGCTGGGCACGGGTCTCCCCCACAGACACTGCTGCGGGAGGTCTGGAGCATACTCCACCACTCTGCTCCATTGCGGATTGGTGGAGGGGTTAGTGGCCAACCCAGTGTCGAATGTTCTCAAGCCACCCGAATGTCTTCGACAAGGCTTAACGGCTGTTTCCAGCATTGAAAACAATCGGGACCGACGGCTTTACGTGCCCTCCGAAGCACGGTAACGCCCATGAAATATTAGCGACGCGAGCCATTGGGCTATGGACGCTACAACCCCTTGTTTATTGGAGCGCAGTGAGGTCTGACCACGTTATTGGGTTCGCTCCAAGTCAAACGCCTGACGCGTCGCGTCGGGTCGGATGTGAGGCGCTTGTAAACGTCAGTCTCTTTACTTTGACGAAAGGGATGGGACTTGGCCGAGTTGCGTTATCGATAAATAAATAAACGTTACATATTCACAGGCAGGAATGTGTTAGTGGACACATAAAGAAAACACGAAAATTTGATCCATCCATACAAATATTTAACTATGAAATAAATATCTGCCCTGGCTGGCATTCGAACCCAAGACCTGAATTTCTGAGAAATTAAGATAAACGATGTTACGGAAAGCACGTTACACAGATTTGGCGCTCCAGTAACTGGAGTTGCAGCACGACTAGTATTCTCTTAGATATTCTATTCATTATAATTATGAATATCGCTTTACTCATATCTTGATTCTCAGCAAATTATTAAATACAAAAAGTCTTTCCTGTACCAGCGCCCCACGCTTTTACAATCAAATATTATAATTAAAAGCACATAGTAATAATATTTTTTTTTAGTTTTTACGTGCATTTATAATAGCGTGTTTTTGTAAATTTTTTTTAAACTATAAATTTTTGTCAAACAACCAACTTAAATTATTTAAAGATTTTATTTATTTCCTCTTACAAAATTATTAAACTGTTCTTTGTGAGCGCCTGGTGCCTGAGATAGGTTTTTGGAGAACCTGCGGTGTTCACCAGTGACCTCCCGCGGGACGATTCTCGAAAATCTAATGTCGATATACTCTAAACTGACGTGACTGAGAATCAGACTCAACTATCGATAAGACGAGCGCATCCCTACGTTTGCCGGCAAACCACAGGGCGCGGAGTAGCGCGTTTGGGGAATTAGATTTGCTCTCCCAACTGTAATTCTGATTAAACCCCGCCTTACCGCTTGCTGCTTGGGTTGCTTCAACAAAAACCGGCCAAGGGCGTGTCGGGTGCACAGTGCTGAGTTCCGTGGTTGTCCGTCAAAATATGCATACTTAGGGTGCTTTTAGGGCAGTAGGTACCACCGCCCGCTACGCTACCTCGTACCATTTCTGCCGTGTAAAAATTGTTTTTAAAGCAATTATGGCCCGGTTGGAAAGGTGTGGTTTCCGGTTACACTTCTTTATAGGCGACCATCTTAATCCTCAAGGGTAACAACACATCTGTGACTGAGTTAGAACGAGACTCCTACTAACAAGTACTAACTGGACTATTACTAAAACCAACTAACAGGACTAACTATCACTAACTAACTCTAATTAACCCAAAGCCTTAATAGCCCAATGGCTCGCGTCGATTCATTGTGATCGAAAGAGTTAAGCAACGACGGGCGCGGACGGTTTGTGGATGGGTGACTGCTAGTGGCAACATTTCATATACGATACCGTGCTTCGGAGGGCACGTAAAGGTCCCGGTTGTTTTCAATGGCGGAAACAGTCGTTAAGCCTTGTCGAAAACCTTCGAGTGGCTAGAGAACATTCGACACTGGGTTGGCCACTAACCCCTCCACCAATTCGCATTGGAGCAGCGTGGTGGAGTATGCTCTAGACCTCCCGCAGCTTTGTCTGTAGGGGAGACCCGTGCCCAGCAGTGGGTGGTATGGGTCGCAGCGATACACTCTGCCACCACATGAACCTATCACAAGTTCTGTGTGATGAACGTAACATACAAAGTAGCTACAGTATACTAGTCTAGTACATTTGGGATAAAAGTTTTTGTAAATTACCAACGCAAATGTGTTCAGCGAGTTGAAACCGCCAGGTAATCCGGCCGGTAAAACTTGGGAAGAGTTGTTGAATTAATTGTTTCATAAGACGCTACACGCTTTCGCTATTCGAGAGTTCTGCCGAGTTTAGACAATACGTATGACGAGCTTGCAATATATTTTATTACCACCACAACCCTTTCCTTATCCCACTGTTGGGCACGGTTGGGCAGAATGGGAGGGATTAGGCCTTAGTCCACCACGCTGGCCAAGTGCGGATTGGCACACTTCACATACCATTGAGAACATTATGAAGAACTCTCAGACATGCAAGTTTTATCACAATGTGTCCTTCACCGTTACAGCAAGTGACATTTAATTTACATTTGACATTGGATCGTGATTCAGGATCACGGTAATTCTTACTAATATATAAATGGGAAAGTGTGTTGGCTTGTTAGTTGGCCTGGTGTATGGACAAGATCCACCATGAGACTCTGCCTACCTATTCGGGGAAATTGGCTTGATTCTTTGTTTAGTTAGTAATATTAGTTAGTAAGTTATGTCGTTGTGAACTCTATCACAGCTTAACAGCTCACAGCGTCCCATTAACGTCCAGAGATTATTTTGACGCGAAAACCTTAGATATTTTTACGTCATTTAATCCAAGGTAACAGAATTAAACGGGTGACAAATCGCCCGACATTAGTCCGTAAGTTCCCCCCTAATGGGGACAGTTTACTGCCTAATGTTTTTTTCCTCTAGAGATTGATGTCACCCTTTATTCTTTTTTGGTGGCAAAGACTTGTCTGATCGTGGGCGTACAGCTAAGAGTGATAATACCACCAAACCCGTTTCTACAACCACCTTGAATAAGACAGAAATGTGTGCAGCGCAGAATATGGTTTGCCTGGGGAAGCATCCTAGCCTAGCGGCTATTGAACTCGCCTCTCACTCAAATTCAAGCGGCTCGCATTCAATGATCTTTTTGAGTTATGTGAAATTCATGAAATATGATGTCACTTTAACAGTGAACCTGTGAAACCTGCTTTTTCCTAATTATTCTCGAAGTTAAGTGCCGTCTGCCAACACGCTCTTGGTGGGCGGTGGACTAAGGCCTCGCTGCGGCCCATAGACGTCCCACTGCTGGGCACGGGTCTCCCCCACTGACACTGCGGGAGGTCTAAAGCGTACTCCAACGCGCTTCTCCAATGCGGATTGGTGGAGGGGTTAGTGGCCAACCCAGTGTCGAATGTTCTCAAGCCACCTGAAGGTCTTCGACAAGGCTTAACGACTATTTCCACAATACCGCACTCCACTGCCTTTCTTAGATTCATTCAGCATACTCCAATATTCTCAAGTCTGCCAATTCGCACTAAGCCAGGGTAAGACTGCATTGCGCCTGTCACTGAACTGACTTTATTCAACAGTTCGGCAATATTGATCTTGATACTTTAGAGGGGTCTGCCAGGCATAGACCTGGCAGGTCTATAACGAGCTGAAGGCTTCTGATTTGGAGTGGTCTTGAAATGAAAGTTCTGATCTTCTGGAGTGCTTGGATGGAATGAATTTTATTTACAAAAATGCTTATATTTATATGAAATCGTAAAATTTCCTTGGCCAATAAAAACGTCTACATTAATTTAATTGTCCAATAAGAAGTCCTACTTTAATTTACAATGCTGATGACAAATAGGTCGCGGATTGCTATCTCGCTCGCGCGCGGGATGTTGTGAATAGCATGCCATCCTGTTCTCAAGTTAAACGTTTCTAGCATATGGTCGGACAACGCCCTGCCTATCTGTCACAAGGTGAATAAAACATGGCGTGATACGGCGTCTAATAAGAGAATAAAGGCAAGTGAGCATACAAGAGAAATAACGGTGGGAGATTAGTGCGACAATTGATGACCAACTAAAAAATGGCGAGGGTAGGGTAAAGGTGCTATTCAGGGGGGTTTTGATGCGGTCGTCCTTACACCTTTATGTAGTCGAATTAGAAGCGCTCGTGGCAATAAGCTATCGATAGTGGCAGCAACGTGTTTCCACGATTCCGACGGCACGTCATCACGGACTCAGTTATCTAAGAGTAAGTTTTTTTTATGGTTGTAAGATAGCAAATGAGCATGCAGCACCACTCGTGCCATACATACTCGGACGTCCGATCCGACTATCGGATCGTATATGTATTTAGTATTCAAACAAATGTATGGCACGGTGTCTTCAGATTGTCTGATCAGACTATCGGAGAGAAAAATCGGAAATCTATTCCCAGCCTAACTCGGTCGACGTAGCTGTTGGGCTATGAGCGCGACCTATAAACGATACCACGCATAAACTGAGTGCAGACGAGTTAAGTTCACGAGCAAACATTACATCACCCTATAAACGAAGTTATCTCTTCAAAATTGGTCAAAGCATAACCTGGGCCACCAAGTTTCGACAAACTTTGTGGAACAATTTTGACCAAACTTTGTCAATGGCAAGTTATGGAGAAGCTGTTAAACGTTGTCAAGAGTTAAGCAAAATTTTTGAATGACTATAACTTTGATGCGTAACATATTTAGATAAGTAGGTTCCTACTTACACATTTAATTTTGGAAGTCTGCTGCTGCGACCTATAGTCGTCCCACAGCTGGGCACGGATCTCCCCAACAGGCAAATCTGCGGAAGGTCTAGAGCATACTCTACCACGTTGATCCAATGCAGATTGGTGGCGGGGTTTGTGGCCGATCCCAGTGTCGAATGCTCTCAATCTCTCTCATCCTAAAGGACACCTCTACGACCTGTCCTGTGCCTGATGAAACCAGCGGTTTCCCGCCGTCTTCTTCAGGTCGTCCGCCCACCTTGCCGAAGGGTGACCTGTATTCCTTTCCTGAGCTGAAACTACAAACATTAAACTGTATATTGGAGTATAGCTATCAAACTACGAGTATATTTATCTAATATCGGAAGTTAGTGTGATTTATACATATAAGTTTTAGCCAAAGGCGGGGTCAAAAACTGCATGCAGATGGCTGCAAGCTTAGTATGCATTGCGTGCCCGGCCGGAGCCTCACTGGCCGACATGATTATGCATGCTTAGGCTGGCCGCACACGGACAGTTCGACTGACAGCTCTGACAGTTCAGCTGCAAATGCAACACCCACACCAAGTAGTGCCATTTCTGTAACTGCGATTGTGAAAAGTGTTACCGCGGGTTTATTTGCTAAAAAAGCAATCAGCGAACAACAATCCACATTATATAAAAAAGAAAACGGTCAAGTGCGAGATGGATTCGCGCACGAAGGGTTCTTCTTCGAATCTTTAAAAACGGCAAAAATATCATGTCTGTTGTATGGAAGCCCCCCCTTAAATTTTATATTAAACAGAACAGACGGAACAAGACGGACAGAACGGCAACAGAATTACATCATCTGTAAAAATTTCAACTGTCTAACTATCACGGTTCATGAGATACAGCCTGGTGACAGACGGACGGACAGCGGAGCCTTAGTAATGTGATCCCGTTTTACCCTTTGGGTACGGAACCTTAAAAGTTACACACGAATATTGTCCATTTCCATGGAAATGTCCGTATACAGTTCTACCAACAACTTTAGTCCTCATAACTATTACACATCTGTGACTAACTAACGAGAATCTTATGTGTGTTGAAACGATACGTCATGCTGCAGCGAATAGGTGATGTTGCATGCGCGTTTGCTATCTGATGTCCGTAAAAAAAGAATTACTCCGAATTCTAATTTCGCCCAGCGATAGATAATAAAGGTCCCTTGCAGTGATTAAATTTCAATTTTATTGCTCGTACGCCTACGATGAGCTCGTTACGAAAATCGCATTCGATTTTCAAATTTTCCTAGACGAATATCTAAAGTCGCATCAGTGAAATTAAAAAAATCAGGTCCCTGTTCGAGATGCAGCTGTCCATTAAAACTGAACGTGTGTAGCCAGCCTTAAGCGAGTTAGTGTCACTAGCTTAAAGCTAGCTGGGAATATTTGCGGCCTTACGTCCATTATGTAGCGTATGGGCCCACGAGAGCACGACGTATGAAGTGATGGCTCGACTGCTGCTAATGTAGTCACGACTGTCCCTGTGCCCCATGAGATGTCCACTTCAAGGCACGATTCTCTACTGCAATCTGCTGGCTCCACTGAAAATCAGTGCTGGCGCTAGGGTTGCGGCCCTAGTTTTAAGCTGTGTGGAGACCATTTTAGGGCACATAACTGCAGATTTTTTTTTTCTTCATATTTGGTCTTGGACTTTTTTTTTGTTTATTATTTTTATTTTATGTTCTTTTATTTTTGTTTAAAGCAACTAACTAACTAACTAAGAAGCTTCTTGGAGGTCGTACTGATAGCTCGCAGCGACTGTTGTCTGTATGTACATAAACACGCGCCTACCCGCGGTACGTAATTCAATCTAAGTTGGAACTTTTAGGTTATTCTTGCGATTAAGCCATTCCTGAACAATCGCCAAGTTCGCCGGGGCTTTGCGGAGCTCAATTAAGTTTCGGTAACGCGATAAAACACTCCGCTAAAAGCTCCGATGTCTTTGGAAAGATTTGCGCGGGTATAATTAATAGTTTGCTCTGCATGTTTCAAAGATATAAGTTAGGACTCAGAGGTCCACAGTACGAATCTAAGGCATCCTTGAATTGTGTTTTAAACAACTTTTAAATAAAGTTGAAGTTACCGGCTTACTCACGTGTGATTTATGTCGAAAATAGCGCGTTCACTCCTGAAGATGATCATCGTAATATATCGAAACTAGGACTATTTTAAAAGCTTTTATTTAACTTCACTCGTATGTATCTATGTATGTCCTGGAATCTTGCAATCAATATTTCACCCTCTTCCACTGAAGCTATCGAGCTGAAATTTGGCACACATATTAGGTTTCGATGACAATGCATGAAAATAAAATAAAAAGTTATAAAAGCTTTTTTAAAAAAAAAAAATTTACAGTATAATTATTCGACTTAAATCACACGTGAGTAAGCCGGTAACTTCAACTATGAATATAGACACTCACGAATCGTTCAGTAATAAAAAAATGTAATTATGTATTTTTACTATGCAAAAACTACAAATCGTATTTGGAATAAACTTGGCACGTGGAGACCAGATTCAGATTCAGATTCATTTATTTTTCATAATATGGTATTTTTGTATACGCTTAATGAACGTCATAACATTTTTTATCTACCGCCGTTTCACAAAGTTGATGCTACCGAGAAGAACACGGCAAGAAACTCGGTAGTTACTCTTAACCAGACCATACCCTAGACCATAACCTAGATTAGCACATAGGATATTTTTCAAAGTCAAAGTCAAAGTCAAATAATTTATTTCGCTATGAGGTGATTAGACACGCTTAACGAAAGTCTAGGTACCTAACTAAAAACTACTTAAACTACTAACTGATCTATATAAGGCAAAGGATTAGCTATTGATTATTGAATGAATAGCTAATCCTACACAGGTGTCTAACTTGCCTTAAGATAAATTTACAATAATTACCTACCACTAAGCTAAGCTCTAAGTCACGATAGACTATCTATATGGTCATCGGCTTTAGGAAGAATTTACAATATTCTTATCCTATGCCCTAGTGTAGGCCGAGAGAGAAAAAAGCCGGAGGAAAAAACTCTCGGTACTCTTTTAAAATTCAAATTAATTTTTACAGAAAAATGCACAGTATGACCATGACATGATTAAGTCAGACACGAGACAGCCAATCGTGTATGCCAAGAATCACCCCATATGCCACCTGCTTACAATTTTTAGTATAATTAATACAGAAGCATAGTGATAGCCTGTCAGAGTTTAATTCAGTCCCATGCCTTTATATCATCCAAATACTCCTGAATATTATAATAAGCTTTTCGACATAATGTTTGTTTGATGGTTTTTTTAAACCTTTGTAAAGGCAGAGACTGAACCGCAGCCGGGACTTTATTGAATATTAGAATAGACATTCCTATGAAGGAACGACTTTTCTTACTAAGCCGGCATTTAGGAAACGCTAATTTGTGGCCGTTCCTTAGTGTTACATTGCGTAAGGCATTTAGGTCACTACGACTTACAAACTGATGCCTATTTTTACGAATATACATAATATTCTCATAGATGTACTGCGACGCAAGGGTTAGGATGTTTATTTCCTTAAATTTTTCTCTAAGGGAGTCTCTACTTTTCATTTTGTATATATAACGGATAGCCCTCTTCTGCAAAATAAAAATAATATTAGCATCAGCTGCATTACCCCAGAGTAAAATGCCATAGGACATTACACTGTGAAAGTAACTAAAATATACCAATCTAGCGGTATCGACATCCGCCAAACAGCGTATCCTTTTAACCGCGTAAGCTGCAGAACTTAGTCTATCCGCCAGTCGACAGATATGGGGTCCCCACTGCAACTTCGCATCAATGGTGATTCCAAGGAAAACAGTCGAGCTAACTAAGTTCAGTTTTTCACCATTTAGTTCCGGTTGCTTATCTACTTGTTTCACATTAGGTGCTGAAAATTTTATGCAATTGGTTTTATTTGCAATTGGTTTTATTAGGTGCTGAAAATTTTATGCAATTGGTTTTATTGGTTTACCAATGCACAACTTCAGAGAGAGCATTGTTTACATCGTCATAGTTAGTTTGTTGCCTGTTTAATTTGAAAATTAATGAGGTGTCATCTGCAAACAATACAATCTCGTTATTATTCTCTACCATATAAGGTAGATCGTTAATATATATTAAAAACAGGAACGGACCCAGAATCGATCCTTGTGGGACCCCCATCTGTACTAAAGACCCAGACGATCTTGTACCGCTTACTTCGACTTTCTGAGTTCTTTCGCTGAGATAAGAAATCAGAAGATTCAGCGCGGTATTTTTAATGCCATAGTGATTGAGTTTCCTGATTAAGGTTTCATGCTGTACACAATCAAATGCCTTGGACAAATCACAGAATATGCCAAGAGCATCCAATGAATTCTCCCAAGCATTGACAATATCAGTAAATAATTCAACTCCCGCATCAGTTGTTGAACGGCCTTTTGTGAAGCCAAACTGTTTGTTATGTAGGAGTTTATTACTTGTAAAGTAGCTAAGAAGTTGCTGGAGAATTATTTTCTCAAATATCTTACTACAAGCCGGTAAAATGGAAATCGGCCTATAGTTAGTTGGATCTGTGCTATTTCCGGACTTGAATAAAGGTATTACTTTGCTTTGCTTCATTAGGTCAGGAAACTCTCCACTTTTAATACAGTTGTTAAATATTAAAGCTAGGTGGGGTGCTATTACATCTATAATTGTACTTATAAGTTTAACCGATATACCCCAAAGATCTGTGGTGTTCTTAATTTCTAATGATTTAAACATTTTGATAATTTCATTGGCGTCTGTGGGTCGGAAAGAAAAAATACCCTTGCATGCATTTACATTTTTCTTGAGCAACGATTCGGCGACGTCGGGAGAATTCATCCCGGAACTATGTTTCCTTGAGATGCTTTGCGTTTATCGGAAAGATCTTTGACAAAACTTCAACAGATGGCGCCAACACCAATGCTTCGCTGCGACCACAGAACAGATAAAGGAGGTATATCTGTTCTGTGGCTGCGACCCATAGACGTCGTACGTATATGCTTATCTAATGTTAAGCATAAAATAGGGGAGCACTACGTATTAACGTACATGATATAATTTTCACTAAACACTAAACTCAAATGACTTTGTATGTCCCATTCTCACCATAAGCGAAGGTTGTACAACCATGCACCTACATTTGTTACCTAAAGTGAAAATGTAACCACAAAGTAGTAATCTCAGTAAAACTCCTAAGCTAGCCCGTGTCAACACCAATATTTAAATTATTGTTTATCCAATGCCATAGAGCGCTTATTAATGTTACTGGAAGTGGTCTATACTAATATTATAAAGAGGAAAGATTTGTTTGTAATGTTTTCACACAAAAACTACTGGACCGATTTCAAAAATTCTTGAACCATTAGAAAGCTGCATCTTCACTGAGTGACATAGGCTATTTACATAATATTATGCTAGGTGTAAACGAAACTATTACACGGTAGCGTCCATGAAATTTTTGCCACTAGCGGTCACCCATCCACAAACCGACCGCGCTCGTCGTTGCTTAACTCTTCATTGATCACATTGAATCGACCCGAGCCATTGGGCTACGGACGCTACGCTTATGCATATACCTCTTATGAATACAACACACGGAATAAAAATGATCTGAGTACAAAATTAAATACTTATCCGCAAAACAATCTGTTTTGGCCGGGATTTTGAACCCGGTGACATTGTTAGGCGGTCAGGGTCACCACTGCGCCACATTTCACCATTTTAATTAGTCTCTTCCAGCACTTCTATATCTTCTGTATGTTTATGCGAGCGCACGTGCAACCTCTAAACTCGCCGTGGATGTCTTAGGAAGAATTCGCATTAGGCGTTTTAATATTCTAAAGAGTTTTAAGCACATTTTTGGAGGTGGTAGAGGTTATAAATAACCTATATAAGTTCTATTTAGAGTTCGCCCGAGGCACTATAACTGTCCATCATCTCCACCAATCCGCATTGGAGCAGCGTGGTGGAGTATGCTCTAGACCTTACGCAGCTGTGTCTGTGGGGGAGACCCGTGTCCAGCAGTGAGACGTCTATGGGTCGCAGCGCAGCGCGATGCTGATCCACCAGACAGACATAAGCATTATGCTGAGCAGTCCCTTTAGTAGCGTAATTCTGCAATGTAGACAAACCCTGTTAATTGTGTATGTACATGTATTGTTTTATTCCCTTCTTACTTTCATTCCTACAGTGTAATTTTAGTTTTTAAAGCAATCGCGTTACGCTTACTGTAATGCAAGGACTATTAGTGACAGTCCTATTAGCTGTTGTTAGTAAAAGGTAATCTATACTAATATTGTAAAGAGGAAACATTTGTTTGTAATTTTTTCACACAAAAACTAGTGGACAGATTTCCAAAATTCTTTCACCATTAGAAAGCTGCATCTTCACTGAGTGACGTAGGCTATATAATAATACTAGGTGTAAACGAAACTATTGTTATGTCTAATTCCACGCGAGCGAAGCTCCGGGCGTCCACTAGTACTTAATTACTTTACAAGTCTTATTATAATTTACAGTACCTAAAAATTTGTGTGTAGAGTCGGTACCTATATAAAAACGCACATTCAGAAATAACCTTTTTGTATAGCATCCTGCGAGAGGAAGAGACATCTTAGCAGCTGGAAATACAAAATACGTAGGAATTTATGTTCAAATATACGTTACTACGATAAAGCTAATAATATTAGTACTACCTAACCTAAGTATAAACAATCGTTAAGCCTTGTTGAAGACATTCGGGTGGTGGTAGTTTGCAGGTTAGTAATCTAGTAAGTGTAGCATCCATAGCCCAATGGCTCGCGTCGATTCAATGTGATCGAAAGAGTTGAGCAACGACGGGCGCGGTCGGTTTGTGGATGGGTGACCGCTAGTGGCAAAATTTCAGAATACTCCACCACTGCTCCACTGCGGATTGGTGGAGGGGTTAGTGGCCAACGCAGTGTCGAATGTTCTCAAGCCTCCTGAAGGTCTTATCTGACATAAAAAACCACCAGGGGGCCGACGGCTTAACGTGCCCTCCGAAGCACGGTAGCGCCCACAGAACAGATTCTGTTCTGTGGTAGCGCCAATGAAATTTTGCCACTAACGGTTACTTGTCACTTTCAGAACTAAAAGCATAAAATTTATATTTTTGGCTGTTGATTAGACATAAATAAATATGGCATTCAAAGTTTGTAAAAATGTTTATTTTACACCCTTAAGGGTGTAAAATAAACATAGGGGATATGTAACACATTTTCGGATTCATTACAAACTTGTGGAGCTAAAGTTATCGCGTTAAAACATAGGTTATATATAACATTACTAGGTGTAAACGAAACTATTGTTATGTCTAATTCCACGCGAGCGAAGCTGCGGGCGTCCACTAGTCTGATGTATTATGCAATACAATGAATGCTTCATTTTTTCAATGCGATATTGTTTGTCCAACTTCCTATATAAACAATCGAAGTGTCTCAAAGATTTTGGACAACAATGAAAAAATCGTGGCGCGGCATCGGAACAGCTCACGTCACGTCATCACGACGTCACGATGTCCGACGTCACGCCACAGAATTGTCACGTCACGCGATCCTAGATAACATTACATAACAACCCGTGTCTCCCCGAAGTGGTAGGGAGATGTTTGCGACACCCACTTTTCACCAGTTCAGTTCGTATTAATAGGTGGGAAAAATTACGAGCTTTAATGCTTGGGTGTGCACATTAAGCCGGTTCCGGTTGTTTTAGATTACTGTCGTAATAAATAATAAATAATAATAAATATCATGGACATTCTCACACACTGGCCGTGTGTGAGAATGTCCTCTAACCCCAAATTAGGCGCGAGCCTGTAATATGGGTGTCAGAGATTGATATACATACATAGATATTTTGAAATATGTACATACTTAAATAGATAATAATTCACATCAAGACACAGAACAAACACAAGTGTTCTTCACACGAATGTTTGTCCTGAGTGGGATTCGAACCCACGACCCCTGGCGTAACAGGCAGGGTCACTACCGATTGCGCCAACGGGCGCGTCATATGAATAACCTTGACTTCTAACACAAGATATCTGGATTCGAGTCCAGGTGCACCTATGATTTTTTTAATTTTTAGAAAGAAAACTTAGAAGAGTTACTTATTAACAAATAATCTATGCATTAGTAAAAGTTTTACGGGTTTGAATCAGTACATTGAATAAATCTTTAAAAAAACAATCAGCGGTCGATAAATAATCACAAGGCTAAATTCTTAGAAATGTAATAACAGGTAATAGATATGGTATATTATGTTGGAGTCGGTTTGTCCTTTTTTTTGTCCTGGGGTGGTCCCAGGTACAGGGTGTTCCCGGAACGCGGCGGAATGATACGGAACCCGTTAACTTCGCACAACTTAACTTTGCAAGTATAAACAGGTTGAAAGGTCTTTACGCTACGGCCTAAGCGCGGGCGATAGCGAGAGTGCACAATGGTTTCATGGACGTAAAATTGCGGTGACAGCACATCGATATCGATCTCGCATCTCACTCAGGTCCGGGTTCAAATCCAGCGGTGACATGTTTCCCTGCAATGTGACATCTCCTCCAATGGGCGGCATAATGCAAGACTTCATAGGCGACAACTGCTACTAATGTCTGTTGCTGCTGCAACCACATAGACGTCCCACTGCTGGGCACGGGTCTCCACCACAGACAAATCTGCGGGAGGTCTAGAGCATACACACTGCTCCAATGCGGATTGGTGGAGGGGTTAGTGGCCAACCCAGTGTCGAATGTTCTCAAGCCACCCGAAGGTCTTCGACAAGGCTTAACGACTGTTTCCAGCATTGAAAACAACCGGGACCGACGGCTTTACGTGCCCTCCGAAGCACGGTAGCGTACATGAAATTTTGCCACTAGCGGTCACCTACAAACCGACCGTGCCCGTCGTTGCTTAACTCTTTCGATCACATTAAATCGACTCGAGTCATTGGGCCATGGACGCTACTCGAGGACCTTACCCACCAGTTACCAGTCCTTCAAGCGACGTGGCCTCCCATTGCCTCCCTATCAAGCTTTCTTACTCACCAAGCTGTGTCTACTACAGTGTTCTGCACCTACATTCCACCTATTGTATTTTAAAAGCTTTTATTTAACTTCACTCGTATGTATGTCCTGGAATCTTGCCTGGAAATTCAAAACTATTACTGGGAATTTCAAGTTTAAAAATACTCAATAAATACAATCCGGGAATCAAACCCAGGAATTGAAGCTGAAGCAGCATCAACTGCGACGATCGGACCAACGAAGCGAGTTATAAGTCGCTTTCGTTTCCGCTGTCGCTTGTTAACAAGTCCGCACCCTCGAATCAAGCCTTTGTTATCAGAGTAAAGCCTCCAGATCAATAGAGCTCTTGTTTGTGATGAAATTTTACGAGTTCCGGCCCAACCGGATATTGTGTTGTAGCGTTAAACTGAGAACTGAAGACTTGTGTTAATATTTACTGTGCTGATGATGTTGAATTAATGGCATTTTGACCTCTGTAACCTTTAACTTCTATGTAGGGTTCATAGCCCAATGGCTTGCATGGATACAATGTCGATACAGAGTTAAGCAACGTCGGGCGCGGTCGATTTGTGGAACGCTAGTAACAAAATTAATCAGGATCGCTTGCGCATTGCTCCCGTGACGCCTCAGGGCGTCCATATCCTCCTGCCTGTTTAATGATCTCGTGTATGATGGAGGGAGGAGTTTCTTTATTTTTTATGGATAATAAGATAGCAAACGACCTTGCAGCAACACCAATTCGCTGCCGCCCATGACAACTGTGACTAACTTTGAACGAGACTCAAATAGAGACCGCTAGTCGAGCCAAAGCCGTCGGTCCCGATTGTTTTCAATGGTGGAAACAGTCGTTAAGCCTTGTCGAAGACCTTCGGGTGGCTTGAGAACATTCTTCACTGGGTTGGCCACTAGCCCCTCTACCAATCCGCATTGGAGCAGCGTGGTGGAGTATGCTCTAGACCTCCCGCAGCTGTCTGTGGGGGACACCCGTGCCCAGCAGTGGGACGTCTATGGGTCGCAGCGAGTGTGGTTTCCGGTATAGAGATCTAGTAAGTAAGCAACCACTTTAAAATCAATTGCCGCTTATTAGCTATGCATCACGAAACACATAAGTTTTGTTTAAGGTCTGTCACAGTTGTCATGGGCGGCAGAGAATAGGTATTGCATTCTAGTTTTCCATCAACTCTTAAAGCCTATTCTAACAATCGATAATCATCGAACCGTACTCAGATTCTACCAACTCAATAATTTCTAAGCGCCCGCTGATACAAAAAAAATAGCTAAACAAGCATGCAAGCATTAAAGATGTAATCAAGGGTTCATGACCCTATTACCGATCTGCCGTCTTCGTCTACACTAGGCATTGGAAAGAGACAAAAGATTATTTGTACACAATAAACAACAATAGGCACATGGGAAACTGTGTTAATCAGCTGTCAGTTAAGTTGCGTGGATTTGTAATCTCTGTTTACCTGTGATGTTGACAATTTAGCATATTAACGATTTAATCTTGAGAATATCATTAGGAACCATTTTATGAAACCTAATTGGTTCCATATAGAGTTCGCCCGGGGCAGTACCACCGCCCACCACGGTACCTAGTACCATTTCTGCCGTGTAATAATTGTTTTTAAAGCAATTATGGTCCGGTTGGAAATGTGTGGTTTTCGGTTACACTTCTTTAGAGGCGACCATCTTAGTCCTCGAGGGTAGCAACACATCTGTGACTTACTTAGAACGAGACTCCTACTAACAAGTACTAACTGGACTATTACTAACACCAACTAACAGGACTACCACTAACAGTCCTCAGTCCTCAAACCTACTAGCGAACTGACCAACAAATGTTTTAATTAACTCTGTCAACTAATTGGACTAACCATCCCAGTCCATAATTGAGTCTTGTTCAAAGTCAGTGACAGTTGTCATGGGCGGCAGCGGATGGGTGGTGCTGCAAGCTCGATTGCCGTATCGTCGTTTGTTTGTATCCTTATAAAAAAAAGATAAATCGTTGACCATTGGCACGGATCTCTCTATCAGCCACAATTGAATGAGGTCAAGTCTTTCCAGGTTTGAAACCATAGGTACGTCTTGCAGTGACCAATGATCTCAAGCCACTCCAAGGCCTTCGCTTCAAAGTTCTTACGATTGTCTTACAATTTAAAACAACCGGGACCGACGGCTTTACGAGTCCTCCGAAGCACGGAAGCGCCTAAAAATTTTGCCACTAGCGGTCACCACAATGATAATGATATTATATTATATTACAAGACATCTTAATATATCATAGGGTCACCATTATATGTATATAGACCACGCCTCACGTTGCTTAATTTAGTGAATCGACGATCGACGCGTTTTTAACGGGGTAATTTAACTGTAATTTTAGTTTGGATCTTTGTAGTCTGTGGCTTGAATAAAATAATGAAAGATTAAGACTAAGAATTAGAATACTAAAATAGATTATTTCGTAAAACTTACACTTTATAAGTTATCACTCTCCTATAGCAACACGGTAATAAGACGAGGAGTTTCATAGAATAAAATACAGCTAGTTAAATTGTTAAAAAAAGTATTAAGTACCTATCCAAACAGCCAAGTGCCTTCAAGAATGACCTTATAAATCGGGAACTTGTATGACTTAATAAAAGCAAACCAAATTATAATTCTTTGAAACAAACTCCAGCTATAACCATTCCAAAGTAACTCTCAGGAAAGATCTCGAGGAAAAAAGTATCTGAAGAGTCGCTACGTTAATGAGATAGGGCTACAAAACTTATAATAGGCATACTTTCTATGAAAAGAACTTGTAATAAAACTACGTAGCTTCAAGGGGTCTGTCACTTTGCCACCGACTTTCGCGCCATACCGGTCGGCCATTTTGAATTTTTAACGCGGGCTTTTCAACTAAAATTCAAACATAAATTATGTTTTTTTAATATTTTCGAGTGCTTATAAGATTCTACTTAGTTTCCCTTTTGTGTACCTATGTCTGTTTGTAAAATGTTTAGTTTTTTTAATATTTTTGATTAATTAAAGTAATTTAGCCAACTATATGATTTTTTGGTTGTGATTATCTGGATTATTTGTGATTTTGAAATTTTTATTGTTTATTTTTAAAGTAGTGAGTGCCTCAGTTTATAGGTTAATTTATTTGAAGGTAAGTTTAATTTTTAAGTACTTAGGTAGGTACAATTTGCCAGTTGTATCTTGAGCAGATTTCTCGTTTTCTTCGTTTTCTTCCCTCAGAAATAAGCTATAATTTTGTTAGCTATTTGAACCTATAGGTATCAAAATACACCATCTCCCTATCACAATGTAAGCTTATGTTATCGAGACTAGGGTAGTTAAGATCCGGCTGGAAACAATTTTAATATAGTACCAATGATTTGCACTATCATAAATTTTGTTTATTCGTAGGTTTTTACCAAAACCTTATAGGTTTTCTCCAAAATCTATTCAAATCCGCCCTTTTGTATGGTTATGAGTGACCTTTATGTTTTGAAATAAAGTTTAGTAAATAAATAAACCAACATTGTTTGCCTAACAACAGTTGCTATAAAAGGTTCAGAAGTTATGCTCCATAAAAAATAAATAACATCCCGCCCAAACAAAACAGGGAGATTACTTTTTAAATCGCAAATCCAGCGTACAGCCGAACGAACAATAGCTACATAATACCTACATATCCGAAAAAAATTTATACGCGCCCAAATCAATGGCTGAAAATAAAAAATATACTCAGGTATTTGTTGTCTGTCTTGATTGCATCATTGTCTTTGGTGCGAACGCGGTGTCACAGATAGCTGCCATATTGAGCGTTGTCATGGCAACGTATTGTTTCCCGCCATTTACCGTGCTCGCGTGCTGAAATAGAGTTTTGAGATTTGCATAGAACTACGAGTATTATAGGTACATATGTAGCGGAATTTTTGATGTAGATTTCTGATTCGATGTTTTGATGTAAAAGTAGCGACTGGGTGCTACGTTGGGAATTTTAACGTTAATTCATGAAATATTTTTTATTGGCAAAAGGTTCTGTGCACATTTAAGTTGTAATTGTCCGTTTTCACCTTGTGAAAATCTTTTGACAAATAATTAATTTGACCTTAATTAACCCTTCGCTTAAGTTTACTTAAGTTTAGCCTTCTAACCACTAAGCTATCACCGCAAAAAAAGTAAATAGTTACCTAGGTCTATACCTAGGTACTTATAATTAAAAGACAAGACTTCTTCACACGTGTAAGTGTATAAATTAATTAGCGTTAGTTTAGGTATAAGTAAGTATACCTTACTGAATTGAATAATCTACGTGAGAACTGAGAACCCGTGGTAGACTTCACTCACATCACATAAAACTCTATGAGACTGTTGTATTCATAGACCCTAAATTTATCGTAATAAAGTTTAAAATTGAAGTTTAAATACGACGTACTGGAATTAAGTTAACCAATAGATTTTGTGAAGAAAAAGTTTCATCAAAACCAGAGATACTTACTTGCGATAAAAACAGTAGGTATACCTACCTAACAATGTGTGTGAATTTCGCGATCTCCATGTACTTTGAATGAATTATTTATGACGTCTTCGTAAGTAAGGATCTTGCAACTTGTAACCGAATTTATTTTACAACTAGGGGACGCCCGCAGTTTCACTCGTGTGAATTGAGACTGCGTTAGTTTCGTTTATAGTTTCTAACTATTTTAATCACGGACATTACTGGACAAACTCTACCCCGTGAAACCTTCTTTATTATTCTTATTAGGCTGACGTGACCTGACCTTAATGTTAACCGGAATAAAATGACATAATATATGTTATATGTATATGTAGCCATGTAGCGTCCATAGCCCAATGGCTCACGTCGATTTAATGTGATCGAAAGAGTTAAGCAACGACGGGCGCGGTCGGTTTGTGGATGGGTGACCGCTAGTGGCAAAATTTCATGGACGCTACCGTGCTTTGAGGGCATGTAAAGCCGTCCGTCCCGGTTGTTTTCAATGGTGGAAACAGTCGTTAAGCTTTGTTGAAGTCCTTCGGGTGGCTTGAGAACATTCAATAATATGTTGGCCACTAATCCCTCCACCAATCCGCATTGGAGCAGCGTGGTGGAGTATGCTCTAGACCTCCCACAGCTGCGTCTGTGAGGGACCCATGCCCAACAGTGGGACGTCTATGGGTCACAGCGATATATTATATATGTAAAACAAAAACGTCTTAATTTCAGAAGAGTCAGAATCAGCATGACAGGCAGGGCACCAGTTCTCTGCCTCCTCATGTGCCTCTCAGCGCACAGTGCCCAGGAGGTGTCCACGCGATCGAGTCTCTTATCGCCCAGGGATTTCAACCACCACTCGTACCACTTAAAGCAATATCTGCAGCTTGCCAAACCTGAACCAACCAAGTAAGTTTTTTTTTAAAGAATATAAGGTAGAAAAGCATATAGCTTTACCTTAGCTTATATAGGATATCCTTGTACGATTCTAGATAAATGATGAAGATGATTGCTCTAGGCTTTGCACCCGGTTTTACGTGATTTTATTTGAACATCAGAAGAACTCTCAGGCATGCAGGTTTCCTCACCTGTGTCTTTCACCGTTACAGCAAGTGAAATTTAATTTCTTAAATCGCACATAACTCAGAAAAGTCATTGGTGCGTGCCGCTTGGGTTTGAACCCGGACCGTTCGAGTGAGGCGAGTTCAATAGCCACCGGGCTATCACCGCGCTAATAATAATATAATATGTAATAAATCGCCAATTACATAATCAGTATTATAAATACCTCTGTGTATTTTTGTGCAATCGGCTGAATATCCCTAATGAACATAGTAATACATTGCTTTGCCAAAATAGTTCATTAAATTCCTACCCGTGGGCAATCGTGGGTGAGTAGATAGTTACCTAAATTCCCATAGCGTCTATTTAAATATAACTAGATAGGTAAGCACTGCATGTAATTACATATTACACAATCTATACCTATATATAAAAGGAGAAGCTGACTGACTGACTGACATATCAACGCACTATACTATAAGGGTTAGAAACTTGAAATTTTGCACAGGGGTTTCTTTTATAACGTAGGGGAGCACTAAGAAAGGATTTTTGAAAATTCATCCCCTAAGGGGGTAAATAGGGGGTGCAAAGTTAGTATGAAACTTTGCCGTTTTTGAAGTCAAGTGGGCAACCCGAACGACGTTAATGGGTCTAATTCTACGCGAGCGAAGCTGCGGGCGTCCACTAGTCTTATAATGTAGGTAATATTGCTGGGGATAGATGCGCATGGTTGATAAGTGCGGAAGACATCGAGTGATAGGCGAGTTCGATTCGATAGCTTCAGATTACCTAAGAAAATTCTGGTTAAGATCTTAATTTTTATAAAGGCTAATTTTTTTTTAAATTGTCTCGTCACAATTTAATTCTTCACTACGATGAATGGAATAACTAGGTATGACACGTCACATTGAATTTCTTAAGTACATACATGGAAAATTCATTGTTGTCATTTCTTTTTTTTCTTTCTTTCTTTCTTTCTTCTTTCTTAATTTGAACTCGGACCTCAATGAATACTGCACTAGTGCTTATAAAAATAAATTTTCCACGATAATGAAAATACAGATTCCATTATGGTAGAGTTTAATAGTCAAAATACACTCGCTGCTAAGTAACGAGAGCTCTCACGCTAATGGTCATTGCTGCCCATTTGTTTTCCTTGCAATCGATTTAAACTTAACCGATTAATCGATGTTTCGCTACTCGCCCGAAGCGCTTTGACTTGAGTTTGAACTCTGAACTCTCGGACATTACTCGAGAGACGATTTGACATCGAGTGTATTTAGAATAGAGGCAGACTTAGCTACGAAACGTTATTTGTCCACTGTGAGACACACTTCTCAGGACTTTTAGCTTTTAGCTTTAGCTTTCCAAGTTCTTCTGCGACAAAAAACGGACGCACTGAAAATCAGCGTTGCGGCTTTAATGCCGTAGCAAAACAGAGTGCGTTACGTTTTTCACATTGTCTACTGCAGTACGCTTACGCTGCGACCCATAGACGTCCCACTGCTGGGCACGGGTCTCCTCCACAGACAAAGCTGCGGGAGGTCTAAAGCATACTCCACCACGCTGCTCCAATGCGGATTGGTGGAGGGGTTAGTGGCCAACCCAGTGTCGAATGTTCTCAAGCCACCCGAAGGTCTTCGACAAGGCTTAGCGACTGTTTCCAACATTGAAAACAACCGGGACCTTAGGGCTTAACGTGACCTCCGAAGCACGGTAGCGTCCATGCAATTTTACTACTAGCGGTCAATTTTACCACTAGCGGCCAATATATTAATATCGTTATTTTAAAAGCTTTTATTTAACTTCACTCGTAGGTATGTTTCCATGTCCTGGAATCTTGCAATCAATATTTCACCCACTTCCACTGAAGCTATCGAGCTGATTGGCACACATATTTGGTTCCGATGACAATGCACGAAAATAAAATAAAAGTTTCTTATAAAAAGTTTCTTTTATTTATATTTAATCTCCTTAATTTATATTATAATATTTTATTTATATTATAATATTTAATTTATTATGCTAATGTTACAACCGTTGTTTCAGACAAGGCCCCGTCCTTTTCCCAAACGACGCCCCGCCGCCCCCGCGGCCGCCCCTGGTGGTGACGTCACGCCCCCTCGCGGAGTCCATCGCCCGCAGCGATTTGAACCCGGATACGACCAACAACACAGTGGCGGAACAGTCCCGGGTCAGCAATGTTGCTTTCAAACCGCTTTTCATTCCGAGGTAAGGATTCAATACAAATACAAATACAAATTATGCTTTACTAGAGGACGCCCGCAGCTTCGCTCGCGTGGAATTAGATATTCACTAACTTCAAAAAGGGAAAAGTTTCATACTAACTTATAAAAATATATATAAAAATTGTGAGCCGTCACGGGACGCCTGGCAGATGTGAAACATCGAAATTATTTTGTACAAGTAATATGCACAAAAGTACAGATTATGACAGGAACTAAAACTATAAGAAGAAAAAAAAAACAAAAAAAAACAAAAATTTAAGTACTTATTATATTTTATTAATAAAATAATTTACGACCGTTTTTTGTCGGAACTGTATAGTATATATTATATTCCATACACGCTCGCCACGCCAAAAATTTGGTTTGCCCTCCGCCTAAAGATATTTCACATCAAAAAAAGAAAAACTTAAATCACACGTGAGTAAGCCGGTAATTTCGACTTGGCTATACTTTTGTGCCGAAAGCTGTAAGCACTGTCCTTATTTTTCAGGCTAAACCAGTACCAAAGCTATACAGTGGCGCCCCTGGCGGACTACGAGGCAGTTAGTGACCCTTACAGGGTACCCTACGCTGCCCTCGCCAGCAAGGCTAAGGGTGACGGGGAAAACCGCAGATACACTTACGAGGTCAGTCTGTCAAGAACATTTGAATAAATCATAAATCATAATATTTATTTGCCACAAAGTGGTACATTTAGATGTTACAATTAAACTTCCTCACTCTAACCACTGGGTGGTATGCAAATGTCAATATAAATAAGGTGATTATGTGGTTGTTCTAACTACATTTATAATGTTCTGTTGTGGTGTTATGTAACCCAGCAAAATACTCCAGTCAATCAGTTTTCAACCTCTTAAAAAATCATTAATATGTTAAAAACATTTTGTCACAAGCCATTTATGTAAGCTTATTTTGAACTTATTCAATGTAAGATTTTTCAGGTTATAAAGTAATTTATTGAAAATATTTATACACATATTATAAGAATTTTTTGAATACAGAACAGTTCTGTGCCGAGAAATTTTCAATCTCTGGGTAACGTGTGACAAAATAGGATGCGTTGTACGCCTACAATCCATGCGCCAGACTAAAAGGGGACTTCTGGGGTTGCGGCGGTGAGAGGGGGAGCTCGAACCGTCCATCATGTGACCCCGGGAAAGACGACGCTGTTTGTGGCTGCACAGCGTTGTGAAACCGGGAAGAGCCCGTCTTGGGCTCAGCGCTGGAGGGCACCGTCACGTTCTACAAGAGATCCCGGAGCCCTCCTGTAGCGCCGGAGTAGGCCACCGAGCGGAACAAAAAAATACTGCTGACTGACTGACTGACATATCAACGCATGGCCTAAACTATAAGGGTTACAAACTTGAAATTTTGCACAGGGGTTCCTTTTATAACGTAGGGGAGCACTAAGAAAGGATTTTTGAAAATTCACCCCCTACGGGGGTACAATGGGGGGGGGGGGGGGGTGCAAAGTTAGTATGAAACTTTGCCGTTTTTGAAGTCAAGTGGGCAACCCGAACGCGGGCAGACGTCGTTAATGGGTCTAATTCTAGGCTTAAGCTGCGGGCGTCCACTAGTTCCCTATATCTCTCAACTAATTGGACTAACCATCCCAATCCCTAATAGAGTCTTGTTCAAAGTCAGTCACAGTTGTCATGGGCGGCAGCGGATGGGTGGTGCTGCAAGCTCGTTTGCTATCTTGTATCCGTAAAAAAAAAAGAGCAATTCAATGACTTGTCTCCTCGCCTGTACTTAATTTGCAGTACAGTCGCGCACAGCCTAAACAAACGCTCTAATGACGTGAATCGAACCGGACCGGTAATCCGCGCTCGAGGAATCCATTCAATTCGCTCAATAGTCTGTAATTGACGAGTCTGTCCGGCACAGGATAAAATATATCCGTGCTATGAAAGCGCTTTAAAGTCGTTATGTTTTTGATAACCCATAGGCGTCCCACTGCTGGGCACGGGTCAACCCACAGACACAGAGCTTCATCAGGCTGCTCCTATTTTTCTATGTTATGTGCGATTTAAGAAATTAAATGTCACTTGTAAAGGACATCCTGCCTGAAGGACATGCATGCCTGAGAACATTATGAAGTGTTCTCGAAGGCATGGCATGGAAGGCTTTTGTTCAAATAATAGTATTATTCATTATTTGATTGCATTATGCTTTCTGACGGCTATACCATCTGTTTGTAATTTTAACATCTCCACCAATCCATATTGGAACAGCGTGGTGGAGCATGCTCAGCTGTCTGTGAGGAAGACCTTACAGTGCGTTACTAAGGGTGTTTTTTTAGATATAGTAATGTATTTTGGCAACAATGGAGCATCGTGGCGGACACTGTTCAGAAGTACAATAAGCCAAACCCATTGTGAGTGTTGCCGCCGTGACTGGCAGCGACTAGCTTCCATTAGGGGCGGGCCGCTGAACGAGCGATACCGGTTTTAATAACGGTTATTTCTATATACATTCCGGTAAAATATATCATTAAGTAATCGAACAGTGTGTGTTGCTAGTGATGATATTGGTGGTCCTTTACCGTCGGCCTCATTTGTAAGCTCAAAGTCGCTCAGCGTGCTATGGAAAGATCTATGCTCGGTGATTCGTTACGAGACCGGATAGCATAGCTCGTCGAGTAAGCAAGCTGAAATGGCAATGGGCAGGCCACGACACTCGTTGGATGGTCCCGTATGGCGTTAGTTTTCGGGTGTATTAAGTACCTAAATTGTTTTGTGTTTAGTGTCCCACCGTCCACTACATAGACATTGTACCACGGTGTAAGAATGTAACACTTTTTTCTAATACAGACGGACTAACAGACATACTGGCCTGTGACCACCTGATGCTATGTGGTCACAGTCGCCTATAGGCACGTGCGACACCAGGGCATCAGGCAGGGCAGGTATATCACAGGTGCGTCATCTGCCTTGAAGGGACCGAGCGTTTTACAATCTTCTTGAAGCACTCATGTCGTAGCTTGAAGAAAAAATAACAGTTGGAAGGTCATTCCACAGGAGACCAGATATCTCTCTAATTATCATCATCATCACAACCCTTTCTTTGTCCCACTGTTCCTCACAGAACGGATGGGATTAGGCCTTAGTCCACCACGCTGACTTCACATGCCTTCGAGAACATTAGAAGAACTCTCAGGCATGTAGGTTTCCTCACGACGTGTCCCTCACCATTACAGCAAGTGACATTTAATCAAATCGCACATAACTCATAAAAGTCGTGCCGCTGGGACCGCTCGAGTGAGAGGCGAGTTCGATAGCCACTGGGCTGTCATCTCTCAAATGCCGCGCATCTAATGGCCACGCGCACTCGGCAATGATTCCCTGATATAATTCTTTCCTCGCATTCGCCTTATGGCGTATGATTGATTACGCACCCATTGTTGCTCGGCAGGTGTTGTTCGGTCCCGAATAATCCGCTCTCGCTTTTCAGAATGCTCATAATTGTTTTCTTGTTCCTTTAATACTCGCTGATGGGATTTCTGTTTGTTATATACGTCTAATTTAATGCGATGATATGTCTGCGGTGCGAAGATCATGAACGGATCATAACTCAACAACAGCTGGTATGAAACAGTCTGTTTGCCCGCAGGTTCTACCGCGGTAAAATTAAAGGAACGGTCATAATCTTTCTAAAAGGAAATTTTCGTTCCGATCTACAGTATAAAGTCCACAAACCGACCGCGTCCGTCGTTGCTTAACTCTTTCGATCACATTGAATCGACGCAGAGCCATACGGCTATGGACTCTACGGTTAGTAGGATTAACTTGCTTCTAAATAACTTATTCCTTGCAGGAAAGAACTTCTCTTCCACCTATCTACAAGGCACTGTCGGATTTCGCTCAAAACCAGGTCTTGAAAAGAAAAAAACCTGTTGACTATGATTATAAGGTACACTATATTTATATTGTACTTTGCATATTTTGGTTTCGACACAACGATTTTCTTCAACGTTACTTTTCATAATAATTTTGATTTTTATCTTTTGCAGAGTAACGAGCCAGATTATGGAAGAAGTTATGAGAACAATGAAATAGTAGATGGGGAGGATCATGGTGAATACAATCAGGTAGAATAAAATCAGTAAAACAAATTTCGTAAAACACTTTGGTTGATAGTAAATGATAATAAGGACGCTATACGCTAATTCAAAAATATGCTTGACTCTACAAAAGACTAAAACATTTCAATAATCAAAAATATACTGCACCTTTACATTTTGGTAAATGGATTATAAAATTTCTCTTTACAGGGCGAAAACTACGCATTCTCTTATCACGTCAAAGATAGACAAACTGGTGATGATTTCTCACACAAACAGCACAGCAGCGGATCCGCTACCAACGGAGAGTACCGAGTTCGACTCCCCGACGGAAGAATGCAAATTGTTTCTTACACAGCCGACGAAAATGGATACAAGGCAGATGTCCGATACGACGACGATGACAGTAATATCGAAGAACCCAAACAAAGTAACCGAAACCAGGAAACTAACCGCAATGATTACCAAGACACCAAACAATATGTACAGAACGTTAAAAACAACGATTATCAATATAACGATTATCAAAACGAACATAGAATAAACACAAATCCAGTAAATTACAATGTTGATACTAATACAGATAATGATTACACCCAACGGCAGTTAAACTTAAAACCTGTCAAAGAGGAATATTTTAATCCATACAATGATGCATCCAAAGAATATTATAATGACTATTCTTTAGAATATCCAAATAATTACGACACACATAGGAGTAAATTTGACGCATTTAAACCTTCGACCACACCAACTCCTGTTTACTCAACAGTCCGTCCATCTTACGAAGATATAAAGGATCTGTTTACAGTAAAACCACAGCCTAAGGCTGATTACATAAACGATGGGGCAGTAGAAATTAATGTTCCATCAACGGTTAACTACGACGGGGGCACAGATAATGTTGTAGTAATAGCCCCTAAATTATACACTCACGTTAGAAGTAGTACTCCTAGAATTCCTCCTAATTCACCTGTACTAGAAACAATCAATACTACTCCAAGGCCTTTCGTAGTGACTCCAGCAAGTTACTTAGCGTCTACAATAGCTAGTATAAGGGAAAAGATCAAAAGCTCTAGGCCTATACTATCAAACGATTTTCTGCAAAGGATTAATAAATATTTAACGTTTACTTGAAAGCTTGCTATTTATTTAAAAATTTAACAAAATGGCTGCCACATAACCAAAAAAGTATTTTTATGTCTTACTTTGCATAGCAAAACTACTGCATAGATGAAATGATTTGTTACAAAGTCTTGTCTATTTTTTTGTTTTTGATTTATTTTTAGTGTCTCAGGGATCCTTATTTCTTATCAAGGTATCTATTTTATAGATACGTAAAGTTTAAGCACCACTGTGTTAAATATTACTGATGTGGTTTAAGTATTTAGAATAGTTGTAAGCTCTAGGTAGTTATATCATGTTATAAATTAAGAATAACTGATTGTTAATAATGTAATCGAAACTCGAAAATAAATACAATAATTTTTTGAAATCTTAGTCTTTATTATCATTACTATCGCATAACATGTGTCAAACTGGTTTTATTGAAGTAAGATTTTTTTTTTGTAAATTATCGTTTATAACCTCTTATTTATAACACTATGCGATAATATAAAAAAAAACTGCATTTTAGTGGGGTTATCTATAAAGGCGTGTTTTTTTTGACTATGTTGTTATTTCGTTGGAATTAAAAATGCACGATAGGTGTGAGGTAGAAGATAGAAGACTCGCTTTTATCGAGTTTGTTTTTTATAAAATCTCCGTGCCTTTATCTCAACAAGACCTGCGGGAAAAACTGCATACTGGTAACCTACTAACCCTCGTCGGGTGCGTGGCCCGGTTCGGAATGATTGGATTTGGGATTGTTAAAGACAGTTAAATATTTTTTAATGCTTAGGTAAACAATCTACTTTGATAAGTACGTGTAGATAATTCACGGCGAATTAAGTAAACGACACCTAGAAAAGATGAAAACTACAAAATGAAGAAAACGTGCACCCTGTGAATCCCGAAGTATTCAATGTTTTAGCTATGCTATATGTACTACAAATTGTGCAGCTTAACACTACTCTACACTAGCTAACCATAAAAAGTCTAGCTTCAAGTGATCGTGATCTCGTGGCGTGTCTTGGGACACTGTGTATTCACACATCTTCTGAGCTAGATCACCTACTAAGGCTTTGTAATTCATTATAGTCCCAGTTAACGAACATGCTAACAAACTAAAATTGCTAAAAACCGGTCAATCAAATTAAAAAACCGGTAAAATTAATACCGGATTCCCAAACGACAGTGGCGAAGCGAAACCCGCCCCAGGAGGGGCCGATGCCAAGCACAGGGTTGTGATAGGCTTTGTATTGGCCATTAATTAAGATCGCCGCAGAACATAAACCACAGCGGTATGCGCGACCCATAGACAGATACGCAAAAATTATGGGTGTTTTGTTCCGCTTGTGGTAGAACCTATCTGTGTGTCTAGCATAGATACATGAAGTAAGTAAGTAGTGAAAAATTAATGGTTGTCTGTAAAGTCAGTTTACGGACGATAATTTTACGTGATATCGTCATAAGAAATAAGAGTATTGCTTGAAGATTTCATTACGTTGAACAATGCCGCCGTGTCATTTCCATGTAATATAATTAGTGCGACCGATTATTCTCTGTATTGCTATGATTTACAGACTAAAATTGAATTAATGCACGCTAGGAACGCTTGGCGGAACGTTTGGCGGAACGCTTGGCGGAACGGGAAGATGACGTCACATTTTTTCGTGCGTGTTGCTGTCGTTTATCGATTTATAAGACGTTATCACGTCATAAGAAGCAGATCTTCCAAAGGCGCTGTAAAACTGAAGTCTTGAATACGTGCCAATTGGTACGTTTTTTGATTACACAGCGTTACGCGGGGCAACGATGCCATGTTCATTTGTTTGAGCACATTTTTTTTAACTATATGGAGGCATGTCTATAGTATAAAATTGGTCTATAATAGTAGGGGAGCCCAAGAGGGGATTTTGCGGGATACTCAAGCGCGTAAGTTTAATATACAGTGGGATACCTTGTACCCGGTTAAGTACCTCCACCAAATATGAGCCCCATATATAAATGGGGCCGTCAAGGATAAAGGATCAGATTAGTAAAAAAAAAAAATTTGTCATCAGAAATTCTTGAGCGCGTTAGATTAAGGTAGGGTGAGTTAATTACATGCTAAAAAGTGTATATTCCACTAATCTTACAATTTGAGAGTAACGTAAAGAAAGGGGAGGGCTACAACTTTGTAGCCCTTCCCTTTCTTTACGCTACAACTTTGTAGCCCTCCCCTTTCTTTACGTTACTCTCAAATTGTAAGATTAGTGTAATATACACTTTTTAGCATGTAATTAACTCACCCTACCTTAATCTAACGCGCTCAAGAATTTCTGATGACAAATTTTTTTTTTTTACTATTCTGATCCTTTATCCTTGACGGCCCCATTTATATATGGGGCTCATATTTGGTGGAGGTACTTAACCGGGTACAAGGTATCCCACTGTATATTAAACTTACGCGCTTGAGTATCCCGCAAAATCCCCTCTTGGGCTCCCCTACTATAATCATTGGACCAAATAGTTACTTCATTTACTTTGGCTAGGATTTGAATCAGGACTATTCCTGTAAATGGCAGAAATTAACCTCTGGGACTTCGTTTATTTTACCTAGGATTTGAATCTGGACTATACCTGTAAATGACTGAAATTAACCACTGGGCTATTGCCGCGTAAACCCAGCAACCGGGTCAAGTAGCAGCATTAATTAAGCCCACTCGAAGCAAGGCGTGGTTGATACGAGACACTGACATCGAGTTAATATCGCAATTAATGGATGGGAACACGATATGTTCGGTTGTTGCCAATTAGCTGGCGAGGCCGAGAGGTCGCCGCTTTGGCAACACGCTGATGAGATCCAGGTTCAAAACAGAACTCACTTTTGTAGTAAAGTTGCGGTAGGTGAGAAAAAGAAAATTAAAATCAAGATTAAAATAGTTTACAATTAAATCAATTGCACACACACACAAAAAAACCTATATAAGTATATATATATATATATATACATATATATAATACATCCTATTATATATATTTCTTGTGTACGTGAGTATGACAGAACAACGTTTGCGGGGTCAGCTAGTAATAAATAAATATCTTGGACATTTTCACGCACGGCCATCAGACCTCAAAGTAGGCGCGAGCCTGTGATATGGGTGTCAGAGACTGATTTACATAGATATTTTTAAATACATACTTAAATAGATAATATTAACATCCAGACACAAAACAAAATACAAGTGTTCGTACGAATATTTGTCCTGAGTGGGATTCGAACCCACGACCCCTGGCGCAACAGGCAGGGTCACTGCCGAATGCGCCAACGGGCCCGTCAAAAACAAAGCGCAACAGAATGTAAAGCGTTAATGCTACCTACTTATCTAGTACATTTTATGTCTCAGTCTCAACTGTTCGCGAGATGAGCTTAGTTCAGAAACAGGTAAGCCACGCAGTTACCCCAGTTACAAGGGACATACGGATGTGGAGAATATGCAGCAAATAAAAAGTTTACAAGTGGTAGAATCGGCAGTCACCGAATCCCGGCTGTGACAGATATTTATTTCGCAGATAACTCAAAGTGAAAGTTATTTATTAAAAGCTTTTATTTAACTTCACTCGTATCTGGAATCTTGCAATCAATATTTCACCCACTTCCACTGAAGCTATCGAGCTGAAATTTGGCATATTTATTGTATTTGGTTCCGATGACAATGCACGAAAATAAAAAAAAAGTTGTAAAAGCTTTTTAAAAAAAATGTACAGTATAATTTGCAGGATAAGGTACAGTAGGTATTTATAAGCTGGTATTATTTTAATCCTCTTATCCTAACTCAGAAGGCATACAAACTTTAAAATTAATTTATTATCTAAATACAATTAATGAAATTAACATTAAATGAAATTCATCAAATTGTTTGTATTCGCGACATACAGGTTGATTTGTGTTGTCTTTCTTTACGTCCGCCATCTGCAACCAGTGGGGTAGGGTAGGTAGGGGTTATTATTATTATTATTCTTTTATTCTTTATTATACCAAAAAGCTTATGGTACAAAAAGCGGACTTAATGCTAGAAGCATTATCTACCAGTCGACCTTTGGGCCAAACAGATAAGCGCTAAGGTGGTTAAGTGTAAGCGAATATTTATTTATTTATCATGTTGTCTGCCAATCCTCACCTAGCTTGGTGGACCATGGCCTAATCCCATTCCGAGTGGAGACACGAGCCCAACAGCGGGACAAAGAAAAGTTGTGTTGTGTATGGTTGACTAAACTCTAGAACCGTGTGTCGCCTGTCTCATATCCTAAACATTTAGCGCGCCATCTCTGAGAGTGGTACTTAGATACTAGACGCAGCTTATCCAAGTTTCTTGATAGATTATCTCGCAAAACTTATTTAGTATTAAGTAGATCTAAGCAATAACTAGGAATAGGTACTAGTTATTACACCGGAGTTACTTGTACTCGTAATTTACTGATTGAATTAAATTGTGAAAAACTCTGAGATACTTACTATTTTAATTGCTTCCTTACTATTTTATTTGCTTCCCAATTACATCCATCCATCATCCATCAGGCTTTTGAGGTCGACTGTCCCGTCGGAACGTGCGTTGTGATTTCATGATTTCCCGCCGTCTCCTTCAGGTCAACCGAACTTTTCTTCCCAACCGGTTATCACTCCCTTGAATGATGTCCTGCCCATTGGCACTAACAAAAGATGAATTCAGACCAAATTCCTTTCAATAAACTTTGCTCTGTTACTCCAGTGCGTACAATTATTAAGTTTGCAAATAGGCTTTCACAATTTCACATCATGTGAGTCTATTTCGATGCCGAATCAGTGTTAAATTAACTAAGAAGTCGAGATTTTGAACGTAATATATTTTCCGGTACGTAATCATATTGCTGTCTACTGGATTCACGTGAGCAACAAATGGAATGCATTAAATAATTTGTCAGGATTACACAGTAATCCCCTGATAAGCCCCTAATGCTAACTCCGGTAACAGATAAACACAACTCCGGCCGGTGTAAAGCACAAAAATACGCGAATAAGGGACCCCTGCAAACATATTAAATTAATTTAGGCCTAGCCTTGGCTCTGAACAAACAAGCTAAGTATGAAAAACAGTACACGCCCTCATTATGTATAATAAAACAAAAGTGCTTCGGAGCTAATTCCTGAACGCAACAAGGAGATACTGTTACGACGCCATTTTGAGAACGTTGCAAATGGCCGACCGACGCGAGACTGTTTGGCGGGAAGCGGTACCTATTTGTTTTGGCAATTTAAAAGTTGAATTTTTATTACTGGCTGTTTTAGTTTACTTACTGCTATGCAATGCAGTAGTGAGCAGCTGCTATATAAATTTGTATTATACAACTGGGTAGATCTTTCAGTCACTTGCAGTCGTTACATTTAGTTTCGGCGGTGACAGCCCAGTGGCTATCGAACTCGCCTCTCACTCGAGCTGTCCGGGTTCAATCCCCAGCGGCTCGCACCAATGTTTGTCAAAGTTATCTGCGATTTAAATTAAATGTCACTTGTTATAACGGTGAAGGACACATCGTGAGGAAACCTGCATGCCTGAGAGTTTTTATAACGTTCTCGAAGGCATGTGAAGGCTGCCAATCTGCACTTGGCCAGCGTGGTGGACTAAGGCCTAATCCCTCCCATTCTGAGTGGAGATCCGTGCCCAACAGTGGAACAAAGAAAGGGTTGTGATGATGATGACATTTAGTTCAGTTTCCTACGATTAGTGTACTTACCCTAAATACTGTAGATTAGTGTAACAGTTACAGAATCTGTTGAGTTAGAACAAGAGTTAATTAGTGTATTGACTTAAAAACTTAAGAACGAAAATTTTCCTGATGAGTTAAAAAATCAATGGAATGGTTTTTTTTCGTAATACTCATCCAACTACACCAATGTAACTTGTATTAACTCAAATAACTGAAAAGGACGCGAGGAAATTGAGCAACAATAAGAATAGAAATAAGAAAATAAAGAATAACAAAATAACCATAGGGCTTCCTATTCTATTGTGGTTTTATTGACAACAGAAACAAACCTCTTGTAAATTATGTAGGTAGCACATGTTATTACAATGAATTATACGTATTGGGACACGATCTTTGGCGGGAGGCCAAATGCTACTGGTAACACGCATAAGTTAAACGGCATATTGCGTCTTGGTACGAATTGCCAAATCCCAGTCTATTGAGCTGTATAATCTGTATAATATGGTGCGCTTCTGATCTAGGATGATAAAGACTCTGTGGAGTGGTAATCAGCTCTGTGGTCTGGTGCTGCAGTTGCCGCCCTTCCGTCCCGTGTTGGTTTCACCTATCGCAGGTGCACTGGCACCGGCGTGTTCTATCAGCGATTCCGGAATTCTCCTCAATCGCGAAAAAGACCGCCGAGAGGATTTAGTGGTAATTCGGTGTCAATCCCACCCACTATATCAGTTAGGTTACCACCTTTCACCTTTAAACCACCTCCCGTATTTTCGTTGGTAAGTCTCTGAAGTCAATGTTATTGACAAATGAATCAGGTTTTATTACTGTTAATTAGATAAATAAGTAATTGAAATGTTCTAAGTAGACATCAGATATGTTCCTGTTGTTATTGCTCTTTTCTGCTCTATTCTGGAAGCAACAATATTAGTACGATGCCACCATAATCCAAACCGTATAAAGATTCTACCAGTCATTTCACAAGCGTAGCTGCCTGCATATATATCGCACGATGCAAGACTGAACAAAACGATAATTAACTTTATTGCCCCAGTTGCAACGCGAACCTTCATAATTAATTTAAAAATATCAGAAATTGATTTAATTTTCGTATGCAAGCCACTCGCTGTGGTCATGTCAGAGCGGATTAAAACTATTAAGTATTAAAGCTTTAACACAAACTGACAGGGATACCTATATATTTATACGGAAAAACCTTAATTATGTACCTAACTTATTTTAAGTTTAAGAAAAAAGAAAAAAAAGGGAAAGAAAGCCTTGCTACCATGTAGTATGGTAGTATGGTATGCTATACTATGGAGGGAAAGGATCCAACTCTAAATTTTAATAACGTATTTTACAGTTAATAAAGATTTTGTATTACGTATTTGTAAAAAAAATTTTTTAAGCTATTGCATAGCTTCTATCGCGGGCCTGGCGTGGGGACGGTCTACAGAATTTTCGTAACCAAAATATGATGTAACGAAAATACCTACAAAGTAACGAAAATAAAAAAGTAACGAGTAACGTTTCGTAACGATAATATGAAGTAACGAATAACGAAAATACGAAGTAACATGTCGTGCAAAATTTCACTATCGCATCACCTGCCTCAGTGGCGCAATTGGCTAGCGCGTTCGGTTTGATTTTGATTTTGATTTTTCCGAATTCCACCAAAATAATCGTCATCCCACATCCCACGTCCCAACCCCAGATGGATAATAGCGGAATCAAAGACCAGGGGCCGTCTTTAAACAGCTGACATAACCAAATAAGGGTCGAATAAATTAATGACCGTTTCAAAGTCGAGCGGCGACCAACACAAACAGAGCTGCGTGGAATGATACGGTTGTCCAGTAGATGATATAAGATCATATCGAGAGAGCGGTGACCCTATCTAATACACCTTTCGCTGCGACCCATAGACGTCCCACTGCTGGGCACGGGTTTCCTCCACAGACACTGCTGCGGGAGGTCTTACTCTATCACGCTGCTCCAATGCGGATTGGTGGAGGGGTTAGTGGCCAACCCAGTGTCGAATGTTCTCAAGCCACCCGATGGCCTTTGACAAGGCTTAACGACTGTTTCGTGCATTGAAAACAACCGGGACCGACGGCTTTACGTGCCCTTGCAGCCTCGCGTGCAGTGGGACGTCTATGGGTCGCAGTTAGCTAGCCTAGCTGCAGCCAATTGTAGCTATAGTCAATAAGCCAAATTACAGATTGGTTATAATTTCTAAATGTCTCAAATTAATGTCAGTAAAGTGCCGACTTAGATGCCTTCATAATAATACGATATATAGGTACTCGTATAACGTAGTTCTTTATGTGGAGAAACTTCAGAGGAGAAACTGATTCCGAATCACGTCGCAGGTATGTGGTTTTATGTGTTAGATTAAATTGTGTATTTCCAAAAAATAAATACTTTACAATAAATAAACAGCATTACTATTATTCGCTATAGCTCCCATCCCAGTGGCAACCACCCGATTCCTTGTTTGCGAAAGATCCACCGCGTAAGCAAATACTGATGCCCTTTGTACTCTGTCGTCGAGTCCACCGCGCGTATTGATTAACTACAATCAGGGTATGTATTTATCGAAGGCCTACTAGTGCCGAATTAAACGCAATGGAACCCCGATGTGTCCGGAGGGAATGGACGAGTTGATTGGAAAGGTTAACTTAAAAAAAATGTGTAATTTCACGATTCATGTAAGCAGTGGTTATTATAATATTTCTGGTTGCTGCCCGCGTGAAGTTTATAAGATATCTATTAAAAAACTGAAATTGATTTTGTACACCAAGGGAACACAGTAAAATAAAAAATAAATATAAGAAGTATATATATGTATTTAGTAATAAAATAAAAATATTTAAAAATCTATATTATGTATAAATAAAATAAAATAAAAAGTCCTGAATGTCGCCTACCTCCATAGCAAATTTTATCAAAATTGGTCCAGCCATTTGAGCGTGAAGAAGTAGGTACTTAACAAACATAAAAACACACACAAAATTTCGGCTATAAAGTATATTAAAATGTTAATATTAATAGTGTGATGATTCCTACTAAACCGTCCAAATCGTCAATAATATCTCAGCAGCTTAGGTTTAATAAGATGGGACCGCATTGAAAATCAGCGCAATGATTGGTAGGTATCTATTGTTGATCGAAGGCGCAATGGCAATGTGGCCGCATAGTTAATTTTGGTCTGTTTTAGGTTATACTGCAGTATAAGTTCTCTTTCTCATTTGTTTTTTTTTTATATTACCTACTTAATTCGTTTTTGCCGATATTTTACCAGATTTAGGTTTCATTTGGTGTAGCTACTATTTTAAAATTAAAAATCTATCTGCCAAATCTACCCTTAAGTAGAAATACAGACGTAATGTATGTGAATATGGTTAGAATAGTAACCTAGTTAGAATATCTTTTCTGCGCAAAACTCGATCTGCAAAACTACAGCCGATCTCAACCAAGCGAAGAATTCTACGACATCGATTCAATTCACACGTCCCCGACCTATGCTCTCGAGAGAACAATCGACAAATAAGCCGGTGGCAGACGGGCAGTTTGCATAATTGGGGAGTCGAGGCACCCACCACTTCAGTTCACACCCTTTGTTTCCAAGATGACGCTCAGTCAGACGTATCTTTATGCAGTTTTAGGGCGGGAACAGACACATCGTAGGTACCAACGTTTTAAAAAAAGAATTTTGACTATACTGGCTAGTGATGGGAAACAGGAAATATCTAGTAGTCAAAAAAATAACGTTTTTTAAATACTTGCAACTGTGACGAGATGGTGTGGCTGTATTATATGTGAAATTCGTCATTGCACTAGACATATAAATGGCTTATATGGCCAGTCCATGGAACGATGGAATGCGTAATTAAAATTAACATTAAATTTTTTTTTACCTTACTTTTCTAAAAAGAGTTATACCAGCTAAAGAGACCCCAACCACTAGCCAAAGAAACCCCAACCAAAAGGACCCAGGTTCGAAACAATAACTTAACAATGATCTTTAATAATGATTTTTTGTAATCGATATATGTAACGGTTATTGCCTATTATTCGTGTCCCATCCGTCCGACCGATGTAACATTGTACAAACGTCTATTATTTTCAGTGTTCCTATTAAAATTTTACTTTGAAGCAAAAAAAAGTCTTAAAATTTTCGGATAACGCTTGAATCTAAAGGGACTTATGTGTTATATGTATTTTTTAAATATTTTTACAATTTAAAAAAAAAATTTAATATGGTCGTCATTGCAAAGTTATGTCGATCACAAAAATTTACATCTCTCAAAAAGATCAAGCTATCTTGTACAGGGTTTATGAGATATTCGGTTCGCAATGAATGTTTGTAAATGTAATGTTTTTTTTTTTTTATTCTATTTAGAAGAAATAGACTCGCACGTCTTGTGTATTTGCCAGTGTCAATTATTCATTTGTAATGTTGTAGCATTGTGTAATTTGTTAGCGAGACAGTACCTACTATCAATCCTACGTCACTAGTTAAGTAGGTAAAAGATTTTTACTAACGCAACCAATTATTTTATCACTTATTCTGCATTCTGTATTCATTCAATATCTATACATATTGAATAATTAAATGAAATAAATAAATATCATGGACATTCTCACACACGGCCATCTGACCCCAAATTGCGCGAGCCTGTACTATGGGTTTCAGAGAGTGATATACATACATATATATTTCATAAAATACATATATAAAAAGATAATATTAACTTCCAGACACAGAACAAATACAAGTGTTCGTCACACGAATGTTTGTCCTGAGTGGGATTCGAACCCACGACCCCTTGGCGCAACAGGCAAGGTCACTACCGATTGCGCCAACGAGCCCGAAATATAATATTTTATTTCGGTATAAAATATGGTAATTATAGCGCACACACACTTAATGAATGTCAAAGAAAATATACTTATTGAAGTCTATTTATAAGTAGGTAGTTAAATTATAACATACTGTGTTCGCTTCTACAATAAAATACCCGGAAATATTACTTGTCTCTCACCACCACACCCATCCACAAACCGACCGCGCCCGTCGTTGCTTAACTCTTTCGATAACATTGAATAAACGCGAGCCATTGGGCTATAGACGCTACTATTCATTTTTATAATTTCTTAATTTCTCATGTTGATTTTATATACAAAAAAAACTAGTGCTTTGCTTGCTTATAATCTGGCAGCACTGTAGCTGTCTGTCATCCATAGCTGTCTCTGCTGTCAGTGTCATCTAATTTTAAAAGTTGACTGATCAAATCAAATCAAGAAAAGGAGGAATAGGAGGATACGGCTGCCTTTTTTGTCAATATGTTGTTTGTTGTGATAATTGTTTTATAATAACAGCAGCTGAAATGGAAACTTTACAAAAGCACCCATTGAAGTTATACATTCAAGACATTTATCGCGCCCAACGAAACGAAGAAAACAAGTACTTTTACGAGTTGTTCGGCCTCAAATTCAAAAACATACACATACATGGAGTCGTTACTGCTAATTATAATACTAACTTACGAACCACTAACATAGAACTTAGCGATCCGACTGGTACTGTACAAATATACTACAATAGTACTAATAACAGGTCGTTTGTGAATGATGACACTATGAAACATTTAGTTCGTGAGTTCGGTAAAGCTGCAAGAGCTGAGTATGATAATATTGTAACAATGTCAGCAATGTTGGATGCCATAGAGAAGAAAAAGGCAAACAAAATGAATTTTGAAGAGGGCTCATTTCTAAGTGTGATAGGTGATATATTTGTGGACAATCTTAAAAACACAAGAATGGTTTCTGCTTATGTATGCAAACCTACATCAGCTGAATATGATATAATTTGGTTAGAAGAACTTAGTTACTTGTATGAAAAGTTTTATTTATGGAAAAAACAATGATTTCATTATTAACCATTGATAACGTTGGAAGACATCTTACTTCTTGCAAGTAATTTGGCTATAAATGAACACATAACATAACATCATGCCTGAATTGCCCCAAAGGGGTAGGCAGAGGTCTGTATACACTAACTTTTAATGAGTTATGTTTAATAGGTGGTGGCCTATCACCATACAACCGACACAAACCTAATAATTGTTGCCGGACCCGGGGAGCAAACCCTGCACCTTGGCAGTCACAGTTACAACTACTAGACCAACGAGGTAGTCAAGTAATGACAATTTAACGGAAAACTCTAGAAGCTACCCTAAACCCTTTACTCAAAGCTGTTCAGGTCAACTCTTCGGCCAACTTTAGACCACTATTGGATATAGGCCTCTCCCTTCCATTTTCATCATCCCACCTAGCAAAAGGAAGTGCCTCAGTAGAAATTTTCAGGTTCTTCATAGTCTATTCAAGGGCATAGGCCACACCTAAAAACTGCAGGCTTTTAGGATAAGGTTTATCTAATGTTTTTTCTTATAAAACAAACATGAATTTATTTAAATGTTATTATTGTTTTATTTTATTTCACTGAAGGTAGCAGCACCAAAGGTAGGTAGCAAAGTTTAAAATGTGTCTATTTCAAAAACTTATAATGGTGCAGGAAAACGTGGAAGGAAATCTGCATGCCTGCCTGAGAGATATCAAAGGCATAGTAATTAGGAACACTGTCAATCCGAACTTGGCCCTGAATGAGTGAGTGGATGAAAATACATACATATCTTATTTTATTTATTTATGTACAAAGGTAACGCATATTTCTCTATGAAATATTGTCCAGTGTACCTGTGACTGGATTATTCAACTGTACATACCTACATCGTTGGTGTGACTAAATAAACAAATTACTAAACTACAGCTAGATCCTACATATACAGTTGACTCCACCTTTGGACTACCCAGTGTTCATACTTTATGTGATCTGTGATTAATTTAAATAGAGCAAAATAACGGAAATCGCACACGCATTTTTTGCGCTATGTGGTTATTTTTTCCACTCTTATTTGCCCTAGAATATATACAGGGTGTCCCAGAATGAATGGATAATCCTTGAGCCCCGCACAGAACAGCTCTCCAGCGCTTAGAAAAAAATATCAAAAAAAAAAAAAAACCAAGTGATACCCAAAATATGATTTTTTTTAGAAAAACATACGTTATTTTAGCTTCACTTCACATTAATTTACACAACTGCCACAAATTAATGATATTCTTGGCGTTTTTGGTGTCATTTTATTCCTGATAGACTATACTACTAGAAATACATCAAATAATATAAGTATCTGTGATACTTTTTTTATAAAAAAAATAAGAACTTGAATTTTTAACATGAAATTTGATACCAAAATAATTTTGACATAGTTTGAGAGTGTTTCATGTAAAAAAAAAATATGAAAACGTAAGTGTCCAGCTATTTTAAAAACATGCGCAGTTAATACAGATTATATAATGGTATAATACATCATTTTATCTAATACTACTACGAAGTTATTGCTATTGAGATGCAAAACGAGTAAATACGACTAAAATTAAAAAGTTAATGTCTTACTCGTAATACATTTTAATAATAATAAAACATTTCAGGTGTCGCTGCGACCCATAGACGTCCCACTGCTGGGCACGGGTCTCCCCCACAGACACTGCTGCTGCGGGAGGTCCAGAGCATACTCCACCACGCTGCTCCAATGCGGATTGGTGGAGGGGTTAGTGGCCAACCCAGTGTCGAATGTTCTCAAGCCACCCGAAGGTCTTCGACAAGGCTTAACGACTGTTTCGTAGGAGGTAATGGAATCCCATTGGTTACAGAATGATGGCTGCCCTGCATACTGTACATACGTCCGGGCTTATTTAAATGCCACGTATCCAAACAAATGGATTGGTCGTTTGGGTCCTATTCTGTGGCCTCCTCGATCTCCAGATTTAAACTGTCGGGATGTTTTTTACTGGGGCTGTCTAAAGGAAGAAGTGTACTCGAAAACAATTTCAAATGAGGAATTACGCAGCCGTGTTCAAGAGGCCGCTTCAAAAATAAATGAATGACTCTACGCATGGTTTCTTAGTAGAGCCTATAAAAGAAGATGTCGAGCATGTATTAGAATCGGTGGCAGACAATTTGAACAACTGTTGTGAATAAAGATTGATGTAATGTACACCTGAAATGTAGCGTCCATAGCCCAATGGCTCGCGTCGATTCAATGTGACCGAAAGAGTTAAGCAACGACGGGCGCGGTCGGTTTGTGGATAGGTGAGCGCTAGTGGCAAAATTTCACGGACGCTACCGTGCTTCGGAGGGCACGTAAAGCCGTCGGTCCCGGTTGTTTTCAATGCTGGAAACAGTCGTTAAGCCTTGTCGAAGACCTTCGGGTGGCTTGAGAACATTCGACACTGGGTTGGCCACTAACCCCTCCACCAATCCGCATTGGAGCAGCGTGGTGGAGTATGCTCTGGACCTCCCGCAGCAGCAGTGTCTGTGGGGGAGACCCGTGCCCAGCAGTGGGACGTCTATGGGTCGCAGCGACACCTGAAATGTTTTATTATTATTAAAATGTATTAAGACATTAACTTTTTAATTTTAGTCGTATTTACTCGTTTTGCATCTCAATAGCAATAACTTCGTAGTAGTATTAGATAAAATGATGTATTATACCATTATTTAATCTGTATTAACTGCGCATGTTTTTAAAATAGTTGGACACTTACGTTTTCATACTTTTTTTTTACATGAAACACTCTCAAACTATGTCAAAATTATTTTGGTATCAAATTTCATGTTAAAAATTCAAGTTCTTATTTTTTTTATAAAAAAAGTATCACAGATACTTATATTATTTGATGTATTTCTAGTAGTATAGTCTATCAGGAATAAAATGACACCAAAAACGCCAAGAATATCATTAATTTGTGGCAGTTGTGTAAATTAATGTGAAGTGAAGCTAAAATAACGTATGTTTTTCTAAAAAAAATCATATTTTGGGTATCACTTGGAATTTTTTTTTTTTGATATTTTTTTCTAAGCGCTGGAGAGCTGTTCTGTGCGGGGCTCAAGGATTATCCATTCATTCTGGGACACCCTGTATAACTATAACACAAAAAAATTACTTATCATTTAATTCCAATGCGAACGTGCACTTACAAACTTGTGGTTGAAACCATCATTCGCTGTAATGTAAACACTATTATGTAATGCATGAGTGTGTTTCTAAACGAAATCGAAAACGTCAACTTTACGCACAATATCAAATGTCAATGTCTAATTTGGATGGGAATATTTATAGTGTAAATGTCAGTTTTGGGCCGATATTTATCACGAGTTCGCCGTGTAAGATTCCAACAAGTTCCTTATATCAAGCCTCCCTATCATTTCAGGTATGCCGCAGTAAAAAAATTAAGATTATTAAACTCCCCTGAAAATTTACATTATTTATAAACAATTATTCTAGGTTAAGGTCATTTTGTGACTTTGTTTTACAGAACCATGGCTGAAGGTATCTCCCCGCAAGAGATCGAATCCCTGTGCCAAACTCCTTGTTCTTCTACTAAGGTACCTGTAGTGTATAGTCCGTGCTTCTACTACTTATTTCATTTTTTTAATGTAAAAGATAGATAATACACACACACCCATCATAACTGTCATAACATAACCCTAAGGACATTGGTAAAAAGTCTGTATGAAGCTGTATTATAATTATTTGCATGGTATGGGCCTCACAAAATTGATATATTTAATAATAACACTGTAGGTACATATTTAACAAGTTTCTTTTTTTAACATACTTAAGTACAGATAAGTTATCACACTTTATAATGACTTAACAACAAATTTCTGTTATCTGCCCATTTAGTAGTATGTAACATAACTCTTTAAAGTCTTTATCTCTCTATGGCACTTATTATTGTTTTAAATTATTCATGCTTATCATACCAGCTACTTATGCCAATGTACTGTTTTACATCTTTTAATTGATTATTCAAAGAGACTTACACAAACTTCTTTGATCGCAGAGTGGATGAAATTCAAGTGTATTTCCAGAAATATTTATGTTCGATTCGATTAAAATTTCTTCAATAACAAAAGCAACATTGTCACCACACACACTCATTGATGGCGCTAGTTGTAACTAATTAGAATTTAAAGTTTAATTTAAATATTCGTGCTTCGGAGGGCACGTTAAGCCTTCGGTCTGGGTTGTTTTCAATGCTAACCCCTCCACCATTCCGCATTGGAGCAGCCTCCCACATCTGCGTCTGTGGGGACACCCGTGCCCAGCAGTGGGACGTCTATGGGTCGCAGTGAAGGATTCATTACGATTGACATCCCCTCTCAATTCCAGGACTTCATGTTCCAACAAACGATGTACCGCATCAAGGACCCCCGCAAGTCCATCCCGTTTTACACCGGGGTGCTGGGCATGACTCTGCTGAAGCAGCTGCACTTCCCGGAGATGAAGTTCTCCCTGTTCTTCATGGGCTATGAGAACCCAGCGGAAGTGCCGCAGGACGAGAGCCGCCGGGCAGTCTGGGCCATGACTAGGAAGGCTACCCTGGAACTGACATAGTGAGTGAATGTGAAGAACATTGTTAAAAAATATACCGTTAAAATTTTTTTTTTTTAAAAAGCTTTTTAAAACTTTTTTTTTTTTTCGTGCATTGTCATCGGAACCAAATATGTGTGCCAAATTTCAGCTCGATAGCTTCAGTGGAAGTGGGTGAAATATTGATTGCAAGATTCCAGCACATACATACGAGTGAAGTTAAATAAAAGCTTTTAAAATCCTCTTTAAAAATCATATCTTTCTTCCGTGATCGAAGTCACACGTGCATTTTTTAATCTTTTTTATGTCCAAAGCTAGTTTCTACCAATATTGCTTGGTTCCAATTTTTATATAGGGCAAAATGTGAAGCAAATACTTTGAACAAATTGAATAGCAACAAAAAAACTTAAATAACAATGCCACTGGGATAAAATGAGAACACCACCTGTTTTATTTCAATTTGATTTGAACCCCGATAATTGTAATTAGTAGCGTCCATAGCCCAGTGGCTCACTTCGATTCAATGTGATCGAAAGTGTTAAGCAACGACGGGCGCGGTCGGTTTGTGGATGGGTGACCGCTAGTGGCAAAAATTTCATGGGCGCTACCGTGCTTCGGAGGGCACG
The DNA here is from genome assembly GCA_944567765.1 of Carterocephalus palaemon. Taxonomy (NCBI): domain Eukaryota; kingdom Metazoa; phylum Arthropoda; class Insecta; order Lepidoptera; family Hesperiidae; genus Carterocephalus; species Carterocephalus palaemon. Next base: position 8,300,727 of record OX155664.1, read on the forward strand.
TAAAGCCGTCGGTCCCGGTTGTTTTCAATGCTGGAAACAGTCGTTAAGACTTGTCGAAGACCTTCGGGTGGCTTGAGAACATTCGACACTGGGTTGGCCACTAACCCCTCCACCAATCCGCATTGGAGCAGCGTGGTGGAGTATGCTCTAGACCTCCCGCAGCAGTGTCTGTGGGGGAGACCCGTGCCCAGCAGTGGGACGTCTATGGGTGGCAGCGAATTGTAATTTTGATATATCACAGCAACTGGGGCACGGAGGGCGACGACTCCGCCTACCACAACGGCAACTCCGACCCGCGGGGCTTCGGCCACATAGGCCTGCTCGTGCCGAGCGTGGACACTGCGTGCGCCAGGTGGTTTTTTTTTTTTAGTAATTTTTATTTATTTATTTTTATTTATTTAATACTAGTGGACGCCCGCAGCTTCGCTCGCGTTACACATTCACTAACTTCAAAAACGGCAAAGCTTCATACTAACTTTGCACCCCCGTTTTACCCCCTTAGGGGATAAATTTTCAAATTTTTCTCGCCGTAAAAACCATCCTTGAACTTCAACGAACATTTAAAAAAAAGAATTGGCCAAATTGGTCCAGGCGTTGTTGAGTTATGCGCTTACCAACACATTTTGCGATTCATTTTTATATATTAGATATTTATGCACATACACGATAAGACATACAAAACACAAGATTACATGAAATTATGCACAAAGGAACTGCTTATTTCCTGTAGAAATTTCTTCCAGCAGCCCTGTGAATGGAGACGTGCAAATAGATTTTTAATTAATTTTTTTTTTTTTAGTTAAATTTTGTAGTAAATTTTTTTAGTACATCTTTTTTGGTTATGTATTTTAATTTTTTTTTAAATTTTTATTTAATTTAATTTATTGATACACAGAGAAGTTTACAAATAGCTGGCATCAGTAAACCACACAGGTTTGTAGTACATGCTTAGAGTTGGCCACTACTAATCCGTATTGGAGCTTCGTGGTGGATTTTTGTCTATGTCTATGTCTATGAGTATGTTCTAGACCTCCCGCAGCTGTGTCTGTAGGGGAGACCCGTGCCCAGCAGTGGGACGTCTATGGGTCGCAGGCAGAGTTAAGCCTAGGTCAAAGTCAAGTCAGGTAGACCTATTACAAGTGATATAGAATATTTAACAAAAAAATTTTTTTTTAAAAAGCTTTTATAATTTTTTTTTTATTTTCATGCATAATCATCGGAATCTAATATGTGTGCCAAATTTCAGCTCGATAGCTTCAGTGGAAGTGGGTGAAATATTGATTGCAAGATTCCAGGACATACATACATGAATGAATGAATACATACAAGTGAAGTTAAATAAAAGCTTTTAAAATAAGACTTAAGTTTATTTTTAATGTTGTATGGGTTAGGTTCCGCACATCAGTAGGCAATCTATTTATTACGAGTAGTCGCGGAACAAGATAAGCATTCGTACGCTCGCCATTGCTGATTGCGAACGACGACCCTTTTGCGTACAGGATTGTTGCATTTTGTCTCAAAATATTTATTTGAAAAAGTTTTCTTTTAATATTAAGTATTTTACTTGTGTATGTACTAATATTATTTTTTTACTTAATTTATTTATACAAACAAGCATTCCTCGCGGCTCCGCCCACGCTATATTAGCTTATTTATTTGTTTGTGCATACAATTTTATTGACACCTCTAAAGATATATACAATGGGCGGACTTAATGCCTTATGAGATTTTCTACCAGTCAAAAAAGAAAACGAAAAATCTTTTTAATAATATGTAATTTTGCAAATTGATTTACAATAATAGTATAATAATAATAAATTTTTATTTCGGACCGTGGTCCATATTGTTAGTGTTTAGGTACATTTTTGACTTAAAACTAGTTACATATATTATGTTAATTATTTGTCACGATCAAAATCCATTAAATTAAAGATAATTTAAATTACATTAAATTAAATACATTAAATAACAATAGTTCCCACTAATTTGATATTTGATGATGTTTCCAGGTTTGAGCAGTTCGGAGTGAAGTTCATCAAGCGTCCAGAAGATGGCAAGATGAAGGGTCTCGCCTTCATCCAAGATCCGGATGGGTACTGGATAGAGATCTTCGACACCAAGGTGGTCAGTGCCGTCTGCTGAGTGCCGGGTTCTGGCCCGGGCTGGGGTAACTATCTAGCTATGCACGTTGACTCAGCAATGTGTAGATGTTACAGTTATTACTTAGTAGCCGGTCAAAACCTAATACCTGTGCAATAATTATAACCTGTGCAAAAAATATACCCGTGCAAAAAATATATCTGTGCAAAAAAATATACCCGTGCAAAAAATATACCTGTGCAAAAAATATATCTGTGCAAAAAATATACCTGTGCAAAAAATATATCTGTGCAAAAAATAGTGCAAAAAAATAGTGCAAAAAATATACATGTGCAAAAAATATATCTGTGCAAAAAATATACCTGTCCAAAAAATATACTATGCATCATTTCAGCCAGATCCAGCATTTCGTTGATTAATAGAATGACAAACCAACATAAAAATTGATTAAAAATCTAATATTTATCAGATAAATATGTATATCGAAGATCGTCCCACAAGGCTTCACTGAAAATCAGCGCTGCGGCTTATCAATGCAGCATTACGCTGAGTGAACGTCTTTTTGGAGAGATAATGCAACATTAGAAAAGTTACGAGTAACTCCTTAATTTGAGATTGTTATCATATTTATTAATTTTTAAAAGTGTTATTTTAAGTCAAATAATTGCTAAACATGCTGTAAAATCTCTGTTCCAATGTTTATTCTATACTATTCTATATATAGTTTTCACTTCATTTCTTACTCAGGCTTTGACCGACCGTTTGGCGTCAGCCTCAGATCATTATTACGAGTGTTAACACTGAATCGCTGCGACCCATAGACGTCCCACTGCTGGGCACGGGTCTCCCCCACAGACACGGCTGCGGGAGGTCTAGAGCATACTCCACCACGCTGCTCCAATGCGGATTGGTGGAGGGGTTAGTGGCCAACCCAGTGTCGAATGTTCGCAAGCCACCCGAAGGTCTTCGACAAGGCTTAACGACTGTTTCCAGCATTGAAAACAACCGGGACCGACGGCTTTACGTGCCCTCCGAAGCACGGTAGCGTCCATGAAATTTTTGCCACTAGCGGTCACCCATCCACAAACCGACCGCGCCCGTCGTTGCTTAACTCTTTCGATCACATTGAATCGAAGCGAGCCACTGGGCTATGTACGCTACATAATTAACACTGAATACTAGGTAGCATATTTACCTGTGTTGGATGAAATCTTAATTTTAATTCTTATTTTGTGTAATGAATTTGAAGTGATTATAACCGGCTGTGAGTTTTCACTGTAACATATACATAATGATATTGAAGGTTATATCTGATTCACTCTCTTATATTGAAAACAGATCAATTTATAAGACGTCTATTAATGTAAATAATCTAAATTAATATTGTATAGAAAAAAGATTTAATTTTTTTTCGTAATGTACCTAATGTAAAAACTACTTAATCGATTTAAAAAAAATTACATTACGTTACGTAACGTAACGAGCGTAATGGGTTGTATTTTGTGTAATTAGAGATCCGTATGTAAATTTAAATAATGTAACCGCATTTCATGCTCTAGACCTCCCGCAGGTGTGTCTATGGGGGAGACCCATGCCCAACAATGGGACGTCTATGGGTTGTAGAGAAGATTTTGTTCTTAACGAAAACTCATCATAAGAGAAATTCGTAGTTAGAAGCTTTACAACTGTAAAAACATGATAAAGTAAAATTTTGTATTTATTTATTTTACTTATTTATTTATTATTTATTGATTATTTGTACAGTAAGTAAAAGTCAATTATGTAATTGTTGTTCAAAGTCGTCAAGTCTATTGCTACTTATTTACCTACTGGTTATTTATTTTGTTTGACAATTGAATAATTGTATAATATATTATGTTACTAATATTATTATATTGTTAATTAAAATAAACCTACTTTGGACATAAATAAGTGTTTTAATTTTGAAGGTTTAAATTAACTTTTATGTAAGATAGCGGAGGAAAACCCCGGCTCTACCCGCGTCATATCGATTTCCGTGCAGAGTAGCTTCTGCTATCAAGGGATGTATTAAAATATAACAAGAACAAAAATATGATAAGAGACATAGCATTGAGCCTTAGGTTTTGATAAAAATACGTTCATATGCCGTTGATACTCTCCTTTATCAACGGCAAGCTACATCATATCAATATCTAGCTTCCGAACTATTATAATCCGAGATAGCCATCAATCGATTAAAAATCGATATCGTTTTTTTTTTAAAATATACATTAATAGTGTTTTTTTAATGTATATTAATTAAATATCGAACGATTATTACAGTGTTCTCACGGTAATCGTGCAATTTTACGGGATAAAAAGCCTATGTCACCCCCAGGCCTCCAGGCCCTACATCTATGCAAAAAACACGTCGGTTCATAATTCCGTTGAAGCGGAGAATAGGGACATATCAACAAATGCTTGACCATTTATATATTAGTAAAGATTTTATAGTAAACCAACAGATGGTCTAACTGATTTACATTAACCGACATCGAAAAAGGAGGAGGTTCTGATCGAATGTGTGTATTTTTATATTAATCCATCGTTGCGACCCGTAGACGTCCCACTGCTGGGCACGGGTCTCCCCACAGACAACTGCGGGGGGTCTAGAGCATACTCCACCACGCTGCTCCAATGCGGATTGGTGGAGGTGTTAGTGGCCGACAACACAGTGTCGAATGTTCTCAAGCCACCCGAAGGTCTTCGACAAGGCTTAACGATTGTTTCCACCATTGAAAACAACCGGGACCGGCTTTACGTGCCCTCCGAAGCACGGTAGCGTCCATGAAATTTGCCACTAGCGGTCACCCACAAACCGACCGCGCCCGTCGTTGCTTAACTCTTTCGATCACATCGAATCGACGCGAGCCATTGGGCTATGGACGCTTCAACACAACAGACGCGTTAATACTATCTCAATAAAATATTATCACAGATTGAAAATTAGTTGCGGCATTTTATATATAATATTATAACGTGTTCGTCCACCGAAGTCAGTGTAAATAATAAAATCGATAACACTGGCGTGTGTCATTACACGCCAATATTGCTGAGATTTGTTAATGATGTGATAGATTTTCCGCTTTAAAAATGCTAGTGTATATAAACTGGTATTTTGCTCTGAATTTATTAAGCCATGGAGGTTCAACCAGTATACCTCGTGTTTGTCCTTCAGTTGTGTTTATCGAGAGGGCAATTATGGGTAAGAGATTTCTAATACCTTCACTTGGGTGTTAAGGGGATGCCATTCTAGGATATCACGAATTTATTTCTTCAATTTTCCTTAAGTGTAGGCTATTGAAGAATTTTCTTAGACTTACCAAGACTTTCATACAAGATTAGTGCATTATGACCTGAATTGTTTCATGCTAAATTAAACTTAAGTAGCGTTCGAGGTGACTGTAGCGACATCTGTTATCATGTATCGCAAATTAATATTATCCTTAGTTAGGGCTGCCATCTCTAAAACCTGCCCCCCAGGACCGGAGGCGTAAGTTCCCCGGATTTTGGAGCTTTCGGCCCGGACATTTCAATACTTTTTTCAACCACTTACAACTTCATTAAAATATATTTTACTCCATACTCGATAAAAAAACAACTTTAATTTTAAGCCTCTTTTGCATGAAATAGTATGTTTAATCGTTCTTGTGACGTCAATTGAGTAATTTTGCTTTATTTTTTTCCCTTAGGTATTAAATAAAAGATAAACAAACCCAATATTAGTTATTCAGTTAATAAAATTAAATGAAAATATGTTTAACTTTTTATTTTTTCGTACAATTAAGAATATTTTCTTTAGTTTTAAAAGAACTAGTGATTTTTTATGTTTAGTTCCTACTTCAGTGAGTCTATAGGTATGTACCTATTATTTAGATGCTAAGAAGATTGTTTTTTAATAATAAATAATGTTGAATTTATAAATTATAAACCTTGTTTATTTAATAAAACACAAACCTGATAATTTTAAAAGACTTGTCTTTATTTACATTACAAGAATAGTCCTACCCCGAATGACTAAAACCACGTATAAAATGATATGTCGTCATTGAAGTACTTTTTATATCCATGGGTGACGATTTCAGGATGTTTAACGTATTGATTTAAAAATAGTACCTAACATAATCCTACATTTTCATAAAACATTTTATTTAAATTCTATATCAGACACTGTTTTTTTCTTTCCTGCGTATTTATAAAAAGGTAACATAGACATGACTGACATACTTCTATTTTATTATCGGCGTAGAAACGGTCATCTATCAGTTTATACAAGAAAACGTAAAAAAATAAAATATGTGTAAATAGCATTATAAAGCTCTTAAAACTGTTAAAATATTGTAGAAAGAAAATATTTATTACTAGTGGACGCCCGCAGCTTCGCTCGCGTGGAATTAGACATTCACTAACTTCAAAAACGGCAAAGTTTCATAGTAACTTTGCACCCCCGTTTTACCCACCTAGGGGGTGAATTTTCAAAAATCCTTTCTTAGTGCTCCCCTACGTTATAAAAGTTCCTTTTGTCCCTGTGCAAAATTTCAAGTTTCTAACCCTTATAGTTTAGGCCCTGCGTTGATATGTCAGTCAGTCAGTCAGTCAGTCAGTCAGCCAGTCAGTCAGTCAGTCACCTTCTCTTTTTATATATATAGATTTGTCATAGAATTATTTCTAGGGCGTGTTGAACACAAATTACGCTCTCCTGAAAACCTCGGTTTTTGACTTGACCTTATGTACGTAGGGACCGTCGATTTATGTATTTGCGAACACATGCCATGCTTAAACCTAACCCATAGTTTTTATTTAGGTACCTACATAAATTATCTGGGATCTGATCGAAAACCCGGACATTTATGTTAGTCCGGGTTTCACCCGGACTAAAATTAAAACCCCGTCCGGACGCTCCCCGGACGCCCTCCAAACTATGACAAATCCGGGGAAACCCGGACGGATGGCAGCCCTATCCTTAGTCAACTGAAATCATTGGAAACCAAGTATGATATCCATATTATTATCAATACTCAACCAAATTATTGAGCAGGTCGCATAGCTATGCATTTTAATGTTGGACAATTTTCCAAAGTCCAAATTAATAGAAAGATAAATCGATCTGTAATCTGTTCACAGGATGGATATCCTGTAACTCATGAGCTCCATGGAAGTGTTTCCAAAAAAATACCGGACGGTCTCAGATACAATTTCTTGTATAAGCATACTAGATATGCCTTTGGACCGAACGATCTTGGCGAATACTCACCTAAATTCTTACCCGCTCCTAACCAATATTTAGGTGAAAATTCGAACAAAAACATTAACGTATACGAACGGAGGCATAGCACCGTACCTCACAGTCCATTCGTAAGTAACTTGCCATAAGAACGTATTTTTATCAAAACCTAAGGCTCAATGCTGTCTTTTATCATATTTTTGGAAGTAGCCGGACTCGATAATCAGTAAAGTCCTATATTTTGAAAAAGCGCTTAGTAATTTTTAGAAATTAGATTATTAGAAGTACATCCTTGTACTTAGGCGAGAAATTGATGACTTCATTCAGTCAAATACTCCCGAAATTCCTCCATCTAGATAATATTCTGTTCTTTTCTTCAATATTTGAGAACTCATTGGGCCTTAAGTAGGTAGTTTTCATGGGGTGCGGTGCGATACGAACATGTTTTTATCTGTTGCATGTTGATTTGAGCCCTTTCCATCAATCGTCTCATAATTTTTAATGATTTTACTTGCAGGTGTCCGCAGATCATAATCTACGATCTTTGCACGTGCCTTACAACGGAAATCAATATATCAACTCGAATATAAATCGATATGAAAACTATCCAGATTTGTGGAATGTACCATTGATCGACGGCTTAGTATACCAATACCCTGTAAATCAAAATTCCGCCGCTTTAAGTTTAATCGGGAATCCTTATTCTAATTCCCAACAACTTCAGCAGATAGCGGTGAATTCTGATGGAAATCAAATTATTGATTCCAACTTAAATCATAACATTTTACTCCCGAATCACTACCGCGAAATTGATTTAGGAAAATCATGGCCTGTAGGTTATAACGGAAATCAAGTCCAGAATTCTAATATAAATCAAAACGTTTCCAATAATCGTCGTGAATTGGTAGACAACTTTTGGAAAGAGTTCTCAAATAATTATGATGGAAATCAAATACAGAACTCCAATGTTAATCAAAACGATGCTTCCTTGTATTTGACCAAGAACCTTCATAACAAACCAGATATTAAAAAAATATTGCATCTAATACCTGTGAATTATAACGGAAATCAAGTTCAGGAATCAAATGTTAACCAAAACGATGCATCCATACATTTAAACAATAATCTTTTCCGCAAATCTGCTGACGATAAATGGTCAATGGTACCAAAAAATTATAACGGAAATCAAGTACAGAATTCAAATGTGAATCAAAGGGGTCAATCGTTACACTTATCCAATAATATTTTTGATAAAACTAATGCGGGACGTTTTAGGCAGGCAATACCGAGGAATCTTAATGGAAATCAAGTCCAGAACTCCAATGTAAACCAAAATGATGTCTCTTCACATTTCATCAATAATCTTTTCCATAATACCCAGAATCGTAACGGGAATCAAGTGCAGGAATCCAATGTGAATCAAAACAACGAGAGACAATTGTGGCCAAATGGAAATTTGAACGGAAATAATATCCAAGAGTCCCATGTAAATCAAAATGTATTAAAACCTTTGCAAAGATTTAACGGGAATTTCAATGGAGATCAAATCCAGAATTCCAATGTTAATCAAAACGCTCAAGGACTCCCTTGGCTACAGCCAAATTCATATTATAACGGAAATCAAAATCAGGAATCTAAGGTTCATTTAAATGTAGGTGCTTTACATTTACCTAATAATGTTTACCATGCAAATGACGCAGAACCAACTTCGAATGGAAATTATAACGGAGATCAAATCCAGGAATCTAGTGTTAATCAGAACGAAGATTCAGATTATCGTAAACCAATACTAGTACCGAATTCCAACGTAAATCAAATAATTAATTCCAATCTTAATCTTAAAGGTGGTTCTTTAAATGTAGACGGCATGTTACCGAACAATAGAGTTCAAATTAATCATTTACAGCATGCAGACCAGGGAATCAGAAATATTGCACTTAACAATATAGTTGAGTCGTTGGGTGGTCCTCAGCAATGGCAGACAGCGTCAAATGTACTCAACTCGCAAGGTTTTATAGTAAACCCAATCCCGAATAACTGGCCACCTGGGTCATTGGAACCTATTGATAACAACCTTGATTGCAATAATTTCCTGGATATTATCGCAGATCTACGAAGCCTCACAAAAAATGTAAATGCCATCGAAGAAAAGCAAAATTTGCAATTGTTATTGAGGATTCTCAAAACGTTTGTTGTGATGAATAAACTTGAAAACTTACCATTTGATATGGTAGTTATAGAAATTGGAAAGGCCCTATTAAACGATAATCTAGGGCTTCTACCGTCTCTAAGGGAGAATGAACTTATTAAGCACATACTGACACGATTTCAAGTTAGCGAACTCAATAAATATTTCAATGATCTACGCATGGGTCTCGAGCCAAACCTTCAAAGTGCTGTTAATAGACTCGGAAGCCTACTTTACCAATTAAAGGATACATTAATTCAACAACAGTTTACTCCAGAGAACATAAACTTAATACTAAAAAGAGTTATAACATGGTCTGTGCCAATCGTCAGCCGTTATTTTGAACAGGAATGTAAGATGAAAACCAAAAATTATATTTTGAATACCTTGGAAATGGCTTTGAATATGAACTTGGGGACAACACACAACGTACAGACTGTACACCAACAACATACCATCGTCAGTCCGTCCTTATCAAACAGTCAAATCAGCCAAATAATAGTACCATATTAGATTGTGTTAAACTCGACACAATGACATGCTAGGAAAATCAGTCAAACGAATTTTGAGAAAAATGGCAAATAAATAATTATGTAATTAAATACTTGAATATATTTACACTTCTTTTATTTTTGGATTAAGGGACCTTCAAACTATTTAACCAACATCCATATTTTATGATTATAACTATAACAAAATATAGGTTTAATTACTTTTGTTTAAAAAGTTCAGTATTTACACGTTACATCCTACTAGTATACTAATATCAGATTATAATGATTATAGTGATTTCACACCTGAGAATTCGACAAGGTGTTACTCTGTCACCGATAAGAGTTAATTTTATTTCGTGAACGCAGTTTCAACTGCGAAGATGTTGCTAATACTTTTTTATAGTTTTAGCTTAGCGTTGCTTTTTGCGACTGCAGTAAGTAATCAATATTCATTATTCTCTGTTAATAACTGTACATCAAATATATCATATTTTTTGTTATGATCATTTGAGTAATGTCTAAGGTTCCAATTAATTAAATTAATTTTTCAGGAAATTATTACAACCATAGATAATCAAATAAAATTTGAACCTTCTCCAGAAGGCTGTTCTTTAAATACCAAAATTCTGCAAGACATTTTAACTTTACTCAAGAGCTTTGAAAGTCAAGGTAACTCGCATTTTTCACAGCCTGACAAGAAATTAGAAATTTTAACTTTGCTAAGACAGTACTTAGAAAGATCTACACAACTTGATGAGGTGTACAAGCAAAATAAATTGGAGCAACTCATTAGCGATGCAGATAATTCACTTATCATAAATAGCCCAGCATTACGCCAAGGCTTACAAGATGAAAATCAAAATGGCCACAATATCCAAGCAAACTTTGAAATTAAATATGATATCCCCAATACATCTACTTTGGATTGTAAAGAAGCAATGGCAACATTAACTCAAACTGTAAATAATTTGCAATCGCAGTTAATTAATTATTGCAATTTGTCTGGTCAATGTAAGCTTAATAAAGGAATAGATCAGTTAAATGTACAAAATGTTGACATAACTGATATTTTGAAAACAGGAAATTCAGCTCAAGCTCAAATCAGGCCTTTTAATTCGATGTTAAATATTCAAAGCCCAACTAAACATATACATGAGCAGAATTACCAAAACCAACTCCTGACTCAACAACTATTAAATAACATGAACACGGAGACAAATATTTTAAATAAACAATATCCTAATGATTTAACACACACTAATGCAATGAACAGCTTTGGTATTAAAAATGCGTTGAACAACTTGGAAAAACAGCAAATTAATCACCGTCTTCTCATACAAAAAGGATCTAATAGATATATATCAAACGACCATGCACTAGCGAACAGATTCGAATTACCTAACACAGTAAACTCAGAAGATATAAAAAACAGAATCCTCATCAATCAAGAGGTAAATAGCAATTTATACAATATAATTGACAAGAAACTTGATACAGGGGGAAATTTAAATTTCAGAGTACTAAATGAACCTCTGAGTCATTTACCAATTCAGCACTCTACGAAGCATATGCCTGTTAGTTTTAATAATGAACCTAACATACTGAATGATCCGGCATCGTTCTATGAATTTCTTAATAGAAATCAACAAGAACTCAATAGACAATATGAAGGGACAGTTCCAATGAATGTGTATCATGGTCAACACTTTCAACCAAGGGAAAACTTGGATTTTTCAAATGCGTTGCATTCTAACTTAGATTTCAATATAAAACGCGATTTCTCGAATACGTACAGGACACCGATAATTCCAGTTTGGGACAATAATGTGCAAGATAATCCTAATTTAAACTCAATATTTAATATCAATCATAGCAAATTTAAATTTAATTCGCATCAGGCCGATGCGGTAATTCAAGGCAATAATCCTATAATTTCTCACACATCAGCTCATACATCCAATTATCCTAGGCGTGATATTTACGGTAGACAATTATTGGATTCGAATCGCTTAAACAGCATGTCTAAATTGTTTGAATTGAATTCGCCCGATAGCCAAGGCACAGAGCTGAATTATTTGCAGAAAGGAATGAATCTTAATCCTAGTAATTACTTCAAATATACACTGCCTTCAAAAGGTTTTGTTCCAATCCACAATAGCAATAATCAACTGAATTTTAAACAAGTGGGTATTGAGGAACTGTCTGATTCGAAAATACCTTACGCATATCCGGATTTCAGCAGGATGAATAAGAATGAGGTGTCTCAATATATTCTAAGAAGTCGAGGAACGCTAGTCTCCGCGAAAGTTGTAGACGATAATCCGTTGGCCGATAACCATCTGAAAACTGTTCAGAATCTCAACGCTAAGTTGAATACGAACGACATTTTGAGTGTGGTCGCAAGGAATTCTGTAAATAGCGAAAGCGACGCTCCACCAAATTTAAGGCAGGGGTCAAAAACGTCCTACAATATTAACGTAAATGTGCCAGGAAATTTTTTGCCTAACAACTACTGATGGAAATTCAACAGACCAGACTCGTTTAATTTATAACAGTGACTACTTTAATCCACTGGGGTAAAACAACGAATAAATTAAAGATCTACATTATTGAAACTTTATTTTCGCAATGAAGAGTAAATGAACAGTCTTAAACAAGTCTTTTATTTTTAAATACCTAATATAACATCACGCCTGTTTTTCCTCGAAAGGCTAGGCAGAGGTGAGTTCTAGACACCCACTTTTGACAAGTTATGTTTATGTCCTATATAATCGATCGTGACCCTATTATGGATCCTATTGCATCGGGTACAAATCCAGACACCGAGCTGCAACAGGGCAGTTGAAGCAAGAAAACCCAATACCTAGTTGTTGCCCGACCCGGGTATCGAACCCAGAACCTCAAGTTTAGTGGTCACCTTTGCTACCACAACACCAACTTGAAAAACTATTTAAATAATATAGTGATTGGAATTGGAACATAGATTTATTACTAGATGCACTGATGGAAGCACAAGTTTCTTTTCTTCCGTAACTTGCTTGTGATGACAATACATAGGTACATTTAGATTTTTTTTTAGAATTTCCAACACGTACCTATCAGTTTTATCAAAGCGAAGGTTCAAGATTCACTTATCTTGAACCTTTGCATAGTCTACCACCAAGAGTTTTCACAAAACATCAATTCAATTCCACAATTCGAAAGAATTCAATTTCAGGTTTGGAACGTGTTAGAATTTATAGCTATTACTTATTAACTCTCTAAAGAAAGGTATACCTCTAATTGTAATCTAATGGCTGAGAGAGAAGATTACATGAGAATTTATTTGCATTTTTGACGCATTCATTTTATCTGTACTGTAGAATACTTTGAAGTTTAGACTATATACTACAGACGTCAATTCTCCTTTTTTGTATTGTTAATGATTATATAAAATGTACTCTATGACGTTATCACGTAAATCTATCGTCCGTAAACCGACTATATCCCTTTCCAACCGATTCAATATGAGCGTGATGATTGATTAAAAAAAATCTACATCAAAATGGCATTTGTTTTTGTGAACGCGATCGGCTTCGCACGATCGTGTTGATGTGTGCAAATACTCTAAAAAATACAAGGACACGTTTCTAATCGTCAGTAACCGAAGGACTGTTGATAAAGATGGCCGCGCATTTTGGCCGTGGATCGAGATCACGTAAGTATGTTTATTTCAATATTTTTCTTTACGTTTCCACCTTTTTTTATAATTAGAGTTTAAAATAGATATCAATTAATAGAAAGGTGTAATTTTTATTGCAATAACGCAGCTTTACCTCTGTTTGTGACGAGTTTAACTTACCTCGTCACGATCGTGATGGTCCGGATTTTAACGCATTTTTAAATACGTAAAACGCATATTTCTACCCGCTGTTTTTTGATATTTCTATGAAGTATGATAAGCTTTTTTTTATTTTAGGTACAGTTTTGAAGGACCAAGATGGTTTGGATCTCTTGCAAAACGGAGATATCTCCGAAATTGAAGATCTAGACGATGAAGGTGACCAGTTTTATCCGGTACTTTTTGGAAGTCAGCTCGATGAGGAGAATTTTGACCCTCAACTAGAAAATGCCGCCTCAGACCTACAAGGAATGCCATCCACATCTGTATCACGTTGCGTTTCTCCGAAGCAACAGGTACGATCTTCAAATGAGGTAATGACTGAAAACTCTATTACTCGTCGATCTGGTATGTGGAGGCAATCAGCTTTTACTGATAAGGACCATAACTATCCAAATCCACCCTCAGGACCAATAAGGACACATAGTGAATATGTCCATGACTACTTTGATGAGGAGTTCTTCGAAATGGCTGCTCGTTGTACAAATATTTATCACCTACGTAGGTATGGAACAGAACTGAAAACGACCCAGTTAGAAATTAGACAGTTATCTGCTATACACTTGATTATGGGGGTCATTCCGTATCCACGTTTACCAATGTACTGGCGAGAATCTACGAGATGATATGAGCCGCGATCGGTTCCTTCAGCTCAGGAATTCCTTGCATGTCGTTGACTCAGAATCACCACCACAGAACACACCGCCTAATCCTTTACGGAAAATACAGCCGATTATTGACCGAGTGTGGGAAGCCTATTACAAGTTCAAAGTTACAAAGAAAGAGTACTGGGTTACTACAGTATTGATGAACAAATTATACCCTTTACAGGGCGATGTGCATTGAGGCAAGTTGTTCGAAATAAGCCGCGTCAGGACTAACTTTGTCACTACTACTAGCGATGGTCTCATGGTAGATTTTGAGATACTTATAGGCGCTAAAACAATGTTCGGATATAGTACGTTAGGTCTAGGTCCATCTGTAGTCATGTATCTAACTAAAACTGTCCCGTCAGGTAGCTGTATTTACCACGATCGTTTTTTCACAACTACCCCCTTGATTGAAGAAATGGAGAGAAGGAATCTGCATTGTACTGGAACCATCATGATTAATCGAATCCCAGGACGAGCAGCACTAAAATTTAAGATGGACAGCAAAATGTACCGTGGAGAAAATCAGCAGTTTGTCAGAGATTCAATAAGCTTGGTCAAATGGAAAGACAACAAAGTTGTGTTGATGGCGTCCAATTGTACCGGTGCCGATCAAATAGATTACGACTATAAGATTACTAAACGATATACTGATTATAAGATTACTAAATTATAGTATTAAATATAATAGAAAGTTGATTAAACTAGACTTTTATTTCATTAACCCTACTACTGCCTTAAAAGTCACGATCGTGCGGTAATCAAATTATTCCCGATAGTCACGATCGTGTGGGTACTTTTGTAGGATAGGGGGGGTTCCAGGATTTTTTCAATTATTTTTTTTATGTAACTTGAAGGCTAAATAGCCATACGATAGAAGTTATACATGAAAAAATTAAAAATATGTTCGCCGGTTGGAAAGGGATATAAGACAACCAGTATTTTCCTACCATGGATCTAAAGACTATCTTATGCGAATCTATTACTTTTATGGCTATCACTTAATACGCAATTACAATTTCAGTCGAGTATCACAGAGTACATTTTATTCGAGTATCACAAGTCGCCTCAAAGGCGCTTTTATTTTGTGCTCTGTCTGTATTAGCGATGGACGTTTCAAACCGTACATAGTTTCAATAACTATGTATTGGTGCAATAAAGGAAATACGGTATTCGCGTTCACAATAACTATGTATTGGGCGAAACTATTTTTAAGTACGGCGAAACGAAACGGTGCGGTGTAACTATGTATTGGGCGAAACTATGTATTGGGCGAAACTATTTATTGGCTACTCATAAAGTACTCTGTGGGCTACTCCGCGCGGTACGGCGAAACGAAACGGTGCGGTGCAGTGCTGCCAGATCAAAATACCTATTCAGCGCTAACAGCGATTCAAAAAGCGCTAGATTTTTATAAATTCAGCGTATCTAAAAAGCGCTAGATTTCGCGCTAAATTTAAACGTTAATGGTAAAAAATAAAAACACGAGATGAAAAAATAATAACTATCGTCGCTTAATTTTGCAAGAAACTCCTTTTTGCAAAATGTACACATAGCTTTTGTGTCGTTCCCAGACACAGGTTTCAGCCACAGTTTAAATTCCGGTATTTTTTCCCACTCAACTTTAGATCTTTGCTTTCACACAGTTTGTTTAATTATTGGTACTTCCATTTTCTAAACTAAACAGTAAACAGAACGGGCATAAAACAAACATCGTATTGCTGCGAAACACAAATAACGTATAGCGCGGCGGCGCGACCGAAACCAGCAGGTATCAGAACGAAGCAGTTATCAGAACGAAGCATTGAGCACCTTCAGCATGCAGGAATCCATCTCCCAAGGGTATTGTCACTATTTTTTAACTTGTGCATGAGTCATTCATACCTGCCCGATGATTTGTTGAGTACAGTTGTGGTGCCGATTATCAAAAGTAAAACAGGTGACGCTTCAGATGTGGCCAACTATAGGCCAATATCTCTGGCAACTGTAATAGCAAAGGTACTGGACAGTTTGCTTGATGGATGTATGGACAAGTTCATTAAGATAAGCGATGCACAATTTGGCTTTCGGCCAAACTTGTCTACTGAAAGTGCTATCTTTTCTCTCAAGCAAACTGTTCGGTACTATACTGATAGAAACACGCCTGTATATGCCTGTTACCTAGATTTATCTAGCGCTTTTGACCTAGTCTCCTACAAATTACTGTGGGAAAAGCTGGAAAATGAGACGGAGCTGCCACCTGAGGTGATAGCATTACTACGCTCATGGTACGGTCATCAAACCAACACTGTGAGATGGGCGGGCTCTTACTCTACTGTCTATGGGTTGGAGTGCGGGGTGAGGCAGGGGGGGGTTACATCTCCAAAGCTCTTTAACCTGTATGTGAATCGTCTAATTGCCGAACTCAGCAGCTCTAATGTCGGATGTCATGTAGACGGTGTTTGTATTAATAATATAAGCTATGCAGACGACATGGTGCTGCTGAGTCCGTCAATTGGAGCTTTACGCAAATTACTGTGCATTTGTGAAAGATATGCAGAGACTCATGGGCTCAGATACAATGAGAAGAAGAGTGAAATTATGGTATTCAGGGCAGGTGCCAAGCGCTGTGTAAATGCACCCCCGGTTTTATTAAATGGAACTCCTCTAAGGCGTGTTTCTCTCTTTAAGTATCTGGGCCACTGGGTCTCTGATGATCTAAAAGATGGCATAGACATTGAAAGAGAGCGGAGGGCGCTGGCTGTCCGATGCAATATGCTGGCTCGCAGGTTTGCTCGTTGTACAAGTAAGGTAAAGGCGACGCTTTTTAAAGCTTACTGCCAGTCCTTTTACACGAGCAGTCTGTGGGTCAGCTATACGCAAAGGGCGTACAGTGCTCTTCGCGTACAATATAATAATGGGTTTAGAATGATGTTGGGGCTCCCGCGCCGCTGCAGCGCCTCGGGGATGTTCGCGGAGGCTCACATTGATGGCTTTCACGCCATCATTAGAAAGCGGTGCGCATCTCTGCTGAGCCGGCTGCGCGGCAGCACCAACAAGATCCTAAGCACACTGGCAGATAGGTGGGACTCTCCGTTTCTGAGGCACTGGATTAACCTCCATAAGCCCCAAGCGAGAGAGCGCTAGTGGGCAAGCCACGGGGGAGGGAACCATCATCTCTATCTCCAGTTAGGTTTATGTTATAAGTTTTAGTCAATAAGTTTTTAGCTGTATATTTAAGTTAGTTATAGTTGCTACTAATACTTTCTAACAATATTTATAAGCTGTTCTACTAACCCACTAACAATAACATTATATGGGCTGCAAATAATTGCCAGAAATAAAAGTTTATTATTATTATTATTATTATTATTCACCGATACATAGTTATTAAAATAAATAGTTTCAGAAACTGGTATTCCGCGCCGATAACCATTTACGTTTCAATATTGCATATTATACGCGAACCGACACACCTCTAGTCTGTATACCACGTCCTTTCTCTTATTGATTCAGACGACCAACGTTTGACAATGACAATTACAGTGAATTCACAGGCTACACAGAGAACATACATTTTATTGACAGACTATCAAAAGTAACCTGAAAAAATCAAAACAAAAGTCTTTCTTAGAACAAAACTTATTCAAAACAAACAAGTTTAGAATTAGTACAATTCATTCGGTATCAAAAACTTTATTGCAAATGAATTGCAGTGAAATGAGTGACATAGAGTAGAACGTTAAATAAAATAACTGTAAGATAAGATGGAACGGAAACCAATTTTTGTAAAGCCGGGTATGTAACTGATATTGTGATCTTTGTGCTAAACATTAATGTAAGTAAGTCTAACTGTAATTCTTTGAAACGGCCCATCTAAGGAATTTGTGGCATTGCCCAATGATTAAGCTGATAGGCCACCCAATAGTAATTGTATCAATTATTGCAGTTCTCAGTCAGCATAGTCACAGAAGTAACTGAATTGTAGCTACCTATAGTTATAGATGTCCTACTGTTACTCTCCCCCACAGAGAGCTATGGGAGGTCTAGAGCATTCTCCACACACTGCTTCAATATGGATTGGTGAAGGGGTTAGTGGCCAACCCAGTGTCAAATGTTCTCAACCCACTGAAGGTCTTGTGTCTGTGACGTGGGTTAACAATTACCAATGAAAACGACTGATTAACGTGCCCTTTGAAGTACGGTAGTACCCACGAAATATGCCATTAGCAGTCACCCATCCAAAAATTCATTTATTGTAGGTACACCAAAAGAACACAGATACAACATACAACAAGTATATACAAAATTTATACTTACTAATATTATAAACAGGAAAGATTTGTATGTAATGTTTTCACACAAAAACTACTGGACCATATTAAAAAAATCTTTCACCATTAGAAAGCTGCATCTTCACTGAGTGACATAGGCTAAATAATATTACTAGGTGTGAAGGTCTAATTGCATGCGAGCGTCCACTAGTGATAAAATAAACGAGTGGTAGTACAAATAGCAGTCTAGTTAATAGTTTAATAGTTAATAGTCTAATTTAATAAATAAAGCATAAGTATACATGCACTAAAATTGATATTAACAACACAATACTTAAGCTACAAACACTCTACACAGAATGGGTATGCTGCAAATTTGCTGACCTTCGTATTGCCAGCGTGGATAGGTCATCACTGGTGGTTGATGCCCCTTATAATGTTATTTCTCAGGTGACGATAGCCTCTACCCGTACAAAAACAAAGATGGCCTGGTCGAACCGTTAACGAACCCCAACATAGACACCGCTCTGCAAACAGACAGTGATTCGAAGACCACATTTGTCTACAACCGACACCACCACCTGCCCATCCAGGTGCAGAGACAGAGGCTGCCGGTGTTCCAGTACAGGAACCATATACTGTATCTACTGGAGAAGTATCAAGCATTGGTGCTGGTCGGTGAGACGGGCTGCGGCAAGTCTACTCAGGTGCCTCAGGTATGTTGCTTTTTAATTGATACTCAAAGTCAAAGTCAAAGGCAAATAATTTATTTCGCTATGAGGTGATTAGACACGCTTAACGAAAGTCTAGGTAACTAAAAACGAGAAAGAGAGAAAAGAGATACAAGTATAATGCTATTCTAACTGATCTAAGTACTAGTCATCACAACCCTTTCCTTGTCCCACTGTTGGGCACGGGTCTCCTCTCAGAATGGTAGGGGTTAGGCTTTAGTCCACACAATGGCTAAGTGCGGATTGCCAGACTTCACATGCTTTCGAGAACATTATGATGAACTCTCAGGCATGCAGGTTTCCTCACGATGCAGTAAGACTAAGTGACGTTTAATATTTTATATCCCACATTACTTAGAAAAGTCATTGGTGCGTGCCGCTTGGGATTGAACCCGGACCGCTCGTGTGAAAGGCGAGTTCGATAGCCACTGGGCTGTCACCGCTATAATATATAATTGATACTAGTGGTTGCCCAGAAGTCGAAATATTAAGGTTTTATTGTCAGACTATGACACTATTCAATCCAAACCAATTTTCAAAGTGACATGTGAATAATAATGTGCCATTGTATCCAGGTAAGCAACTATTAAATATGTTGTATGTCAACCCAATGGTAGCGTGTGTAAAGTTTGCGTGTCTTTGAGGAGAATGGCAAGTAGTTGTAAACGAAACTTTGCTATGTCTGATTGCACGAGAGACAGACAGACAGACAAGTTCCTTTATTGTATGTACACCAAAAGGATAAGATACAACATACAACAAGTGCATATGTATGTATGAGGTACTATCCTCTATACAAAAAGCAGTAGATATTAAAACAAAACAAAGAACAGAACATTATTGTATTTTTTTTTTATATTAATGTCATGGATATTCTCACACACAGCCACCTGACCCCAAACTAGGGAGGGCTGTACTATGGGTGTCAGATATACAGATATACATACATAGATTATTTTAAAAATACATTTTTAAATAGATAATTTACATCCAGACAGAACAAACACAAGTGTTCGTCACACGAATGTTTGTACTGAGTGGGATTCGAACCCACGACCCCTGGCTCAACAGGCAGGGTCACTAGTATGTAGAGTCAATTTTCAATTCTTTGTTTCTGTGGTGTGGCCCTTCTACATAATTTCTTTGATGTCGATGATATTGTCATAGGGCTGTACCTTGTTCGAAATTATCTACGGAAACCTTTCCGGTTTTGTAATACATATTAGTATAGATTTTTGAAAAAATCGTATGAATTAAATCTAGGTAAGTAGGTTAGGTTTTTTTTTTATAGTATAGGACGGACACAAAGACATACCACCTGATGGTAAGTGGTAACCGTCACTTTATTTTAGGCTTTATTTATTTACACAATATAAGTAGTACATACGTTCATCTGAGATTGTCATAGGGCTGTACCTTGTTCGAAATTATCTACGGAAACCTTTCCGGTTTTGTAATACATATTAGTATAGATTATTGAAAAAATCGTATGAATTAAAGCTAGGTAAGTAGGTTAGGTTTTTTTTTTATAGTATACTAGCTAACCCCGCGAACTTTGTCCCGCGCTGGAAATAAATGAGTATATTTTTTATTTTATTTTTATTAGCATAGTACATAATATAAATAAAACAAATTAATTATTTTAATTATTCTTTATTGGCCATTTATTTATATATTACCTTGTGATAGACGACATTTCTCGTTTTATTTTCATGCGCAAGATCAAATAATGCAGATGATCTTAAATTAATGTTAATAAATTATTAATTTGACTTAATCTGGAGCGTTAAATGTGCGTTCGTGTTTTCCAGATGGTTGTTTATCCGCTCTGATCACCACTTTGTAGTCCTCATTTGTCCTGCGCTCCAAAGCACTCTTGAACAACCTGACCAACGCATGAAGTTCATGAAGTATTTGCTGCAGATCTTGTTTAATTGCTCTTTTCATTGCTGAATCTCTTGACGTCGATCATGTTGCGCATGCAGTATAATTGTAAAAAAATATTTTGTGCATCTTCGAGAAGTTGTAATGATCCGATTCAATGGTAAATCTGTCTGTCCTTGTATCTACAAAATCAAAATCAAAGTCAGTATTACAGATTTAAAAATATTTTTATTATAATTTGCATACATAACATAGTAATAATTATAGTATGTTAATGTTCTACTTTATTCTTTGTAAGTACAAAAATTAAATAAATTAATACAATTACCTTAATGTCGGATTAAATCCTCGTTCTTCCATAATGACTGCCCCAAATCAGGTCATTTGGAAACAACTATTATATTTTCGAATGTTTGCTAGAAAATGTCGTGATTCTGGTGTTTCGCCAAGGAACAATGAATGTAATGGTTCAGGTGGCGGACAGTAATCAGTTCTGAAATAGTATTGAAACGCTGCTCGATTCAAATCAGTACTTGATAAATTTCTTCTTGTTCTTCTAAAATTATCTAGTTCTTGATCTCTGAGCTTTGATCCACGATTTCGCATTGCCAACCTAGCCGTTTCAGTGGCTACCTCGTTTTGTGATTGAGAAGCACGAAGTCGCCATACTAACGCGGCGCTCTTCACGTGCCCTTTGATTCGCAATGTTTCGAATCCTAGGTGGATTACGGCTTTGTCGGAAAAGAATTGATTGTCTTGGTCGCGGCATGGTATTGTTAATGATAATATCGACACAATAAGCTAATAGAAACTCGAAACAAACATTTAAAATGTACTCTACCTATAATACAAACACATCAACTGGTCGACTTCAAAAATTCCTAATTGTCAAAGTATCAACTGTCACTAAAAAATAAAATAAAACAGAACGGTGTAAAAAGTATCCTATAGCACTCCCCTGGTTCTAAGGTACCTCCCGACAAATTTTCAGCCAAATCGGTTCGGCCATTCTTGAGTTATAAATGGTGTAACTAACACGACTTTCTTTTATATATATAGATGACGGACACACAGACATACCACCTGATGGTAAGTGGTCACCGTCACTTTATTTTAGGCTTTATTTATTTACACAATATAAGTAGTACATACGTTTATCTTACGTTTTTATACATTGCCTAGGTATTGTATAGTTTACTGGGTTATACAGATTGCCGGTAACATATAAATGTATACAAAAATTTGCCGATGTCATCACGTTCACGCCCTAACGCCTTGTTGGTGTGGTAGAGTTGAGTAGTAATTTAAGATATAATAACCTAAAATATGTTCATTACTAGAACAATATAAAGTTATGTAATACAAAAACATAAGTAAGTAAGAAATCTTGACCATTAAAAGCTTGCTTAAAAAATCGTATGAAAAATCGATAAAAAAAGTATCGATACACAAAAAACTGGGCGTGCTCCGTCCCTACTCAAAAATTTGAAGTTCGAACAAACTTGAAATTGAAACGCGCGGGAAACGCTTCAAACGCCACACCTAGAGGTGGGTCGGTTCGCGTATATGCAATATTGAAACGTAAATGGTTATCGGCGCGGAATACCAGGTTCTGAAACTATTTATTTTAATAACTATGTATCGGTGAATAACTGCTTCGTTCTGATACCTGCTGGTTTCGGTCGCGCCGCCGCGCTATACGTTATTTGTGTTTCGCAGCAATACGATGTTTGTTTTATGCCCGTTCTGTTTATGTAGCTGAGATTTTATTCATTTTCCTAAACTAATAAGCATAAGGTGACGAAATATTAGTAGATATTTACAGCTTTATTGTATCGAAATATGTACTTTTTTGATGAAATTTAATAAACGAATTTTCCTTCATACTTTATCCAGGCTTAGGACTGGCTGCAAAAGCAATAATTTATGTAATATTATTACCTATTTTAGTAATGAAATATCAATAATTGCAGGCGTATTTAAAAGTTCTTTTGATTTCATTGATTGATAGTATTTACAAACCTATATACACTTATTTACATTACGATTTTAATTGTTTATTAGGTACACTATTTACAGTTTTATTTACACTTATTTACACAACGTTTTTCATTGTTTTTACACTATATTAACATTAATATTTACACTATGCAATACTTATACAAAAACTACTTGTAACTACTATAACTGAATTCAGCCTGAAAACAAACAATCACTCAACGCGCGCGAAACCGAGTGAAAGTAATGACTAAATGACAAACAATAATAATTTTAGAAATGGGTGGCACGTGCGACGCGCCTTGTGAACTTTAACCTTGACCGAATTGAATCTATCAACAATTGCATTTATTTCTACGTACCGCGCGGAGTAGCCCACAGAGTACTTTATGAGCAGCCAATAAATAGTTTCGCCCAATACATAGTTACACCGCACCGTTTCGTTTCGCCGTACCGCGCGGAGTAGCCCACAGACACAGAGTACTTTATGAGTAGCCAATAAATAGTTTCGCCCAATACATAGTTATTGCGAACGCGAATACCGTATTTCCTTTATTGCACCAATACATAGTTATTGAAACTATGTACGGTTTGAAACGTCCATCGCTAGCCACACCGTCTGTGCCACGGGCTGGTGCGCACGCATGCTGCGGTCTCGGCGCGTTCCTTCAATGTTCGAAGTTCGTAAAATATTCCGAACAACGCGAAATACGATCTTCTCACTATGATATCGAAGTATAGTTTATTGGCGGTTACAGTGCCTGCATTCTAACACACAGTTTACGCAGTTTTACGATCTTTACTGAGCTGAAAAGCAAAAACATTGATTGATACGAAACCATGTTTTGTTGTAAAAACATGCGTGAAATGTGAGAAGCGGATGTGTTAATGAATTATTTCATTATTTATTAAAGTGTACTTAGTGGTTCGAGTCCAAAATTTCCATTCTAATACCTAACAGCTTAGTGATAATTATTATTTAAAATTGTTGTGTTAGAGCGGTTTCGCGGCATCTCGTAGCGTTTACTTTTGTATTTAAAAATAGAATCCAATGTGTGGGATTTCGTAACCTCAGCGCCGCTAAATAAAACTGGAGATTCGGGATGGCGAAGAAGAATAGGTATCGAGGTGAAATCTCTTTGTTCGAATGCGATTAAGAAGCCGTAGTGGACCGTTTTATTTCTACTGGCGCGTGTAAATCTGGCCTTGACTCGAATAGTGCAGACTTGCATTAAGAATCAAGATGATGTGGCCAGCGTCACAGGCGAGTAAGGTCCTCACCTTCCTGCTGTTCAGCATACTCGTTTTCTGCATCTACATGGACACATTCCTCTTCCTGCGCATTCAAAACTATAAACTTGATGCATTCGAAATATACGACAATGTGACGATTCTAGAATCCTCCACGCACAAGGCAATAACTCGCCCCATCTACGAGGACACCACGTGGATTCCTTGCACCATAAACCCATTGTGCCATCCGACTGTCAAAGCTTTGATGGTCGACCATATAAACCACTACATCTACGGGCCGCTCTGTGCGACCATAGACATAGGCCTCGGCATATCGGAGAAAGCGCTGTTCCTAACACCCAATATGATCTCGTTCTCCCACGTCATAGTAGCTTTAATTGGCGCGAAACTCTTGACTAGCCAGAACCTGGCCGCGCGGCGCATCGCCATCGTGTTGTTCCAAGTTCGAATGTTCCTTGACGACCTCGACGGACATGTGGCGAGAGAGAGAAAGCATATTAAAGGAGAGAGATCGGAGGTGGGCACGTTAGGTTACTGGGTCGACGGAATCTGCGATTTGATAGGCGTCGTTGCGATGATGGTGGGTATACTCATGTATTTGAAGAACAACCCCCCTAGGAGAGGTTACAAGGGTACCACCTCAAGCACGCTGCCATACCACCCGCTGAAGGAGATCAACTCGACTGAAGACATCGAAAAGGACCACACGACTGAGACGGGTATATCGTACAAAACGAAGGTGACCTTCCAGCGCATAGTCCAAGTAATAGGCCTGTTTTCTGGCCAAATGGTGCTATCATCGCTGGCTTGGAATAGATACATAGATATATACCAGGATCTGTTGGAGAACTCGACTGAATACGAGCTGCTTAAACGTGAGTGTGCATTTCGATCGGGGAGGTTTTTCTTCGCGACAGCTCTCTGGAGGATAGTGAATCCGCACAGCTACATCCACCTGTTGTCTCTCGCCGTTTTCTGTGATAAGACTTGGACATTCCTGAGGGCGGTGCACTACAGTGGTTACGTGTGCCTGGTAATAACTGCGGCGACATCGGAGTATCTGGTCGATAGTATCCGGGCGTTTGTCGTGAGTGGTGCGGACGGTTGATATCTATCAGCTGGATAAACATTTAATGTGACATTTAATGTGACATTTAATGTTTCATTCCATGGAATGATTGAATAAAGATTAAAACATTCGGTTGAAGGAAACTTTTAAGCAATGGTCTAGAACAGATGGATATCTTATTGAAACAACGCGTAGCGTTTTTTGACGAACCTGTTCTCATTGAACAGTCAATTCTGGTAGCATAGCCTTCAATATAACGTTGACCCGCTCAGTAACTATATCTTACATCTTATTCGGTTCCGCGTTTAGTGTATCTGTTCGATAACGCTATAAGCCGGAGTATGGTTAACATTAACAATAAAATAAAGATAATAGATACTTAGTAGATTAACAATAAAATAAAGATAATAGATACTTAATAGAAGATACTGCTGCACCTGTATAACAAAATTGAGTGTCTTTATCGCTAAGTCAGTACCTAATACATAGTTTGCGACAATAATAATATGAAATATTAACTACCTACTTCATACCTACGTATTACAATAGAGTAAGGAGTTTACATTGCACGGAGTAGGGAAGTTTCAAAATTTTGTGTGTTCATTTCTCTATAGCGGATTGAGAGAGGCTAAGAGGGGTGCTAACTATAATAATCAACTAACTATAACACTCAAAATTTACAAATAAAATAAATTAAAATATCAAAAACCCGACTTCAAAACTAAAAAGTCAGAAAGTAATAATATTTTGAAGGCAACTTTCATGTTGATACGAAATAAACTGCCGCCCTGACTGAAAAATATTAAGTACTTAATAAACGAATCAATACGCATAGAGCAGTATGGTGGAGTATGCTTTCGACAGTTAAATCTATGATTTTAATACATATTTAATGCAACTTTAATGGGTAGGTATGGTTTCCGGTTACACTTTAGAGGCGACCATCTCAGTCCTCAAGGGTAGCAATGCCAGATGCATTCAATCGCATGTATGTCTGTTTGTCCGTCTATATTATATTTGAAAAAATTTTGTACAAACGTTCAACGTACAAAGTCTCTTGGTTCAAAGACAAATAAATAAATAAAATTAAAACAAAGTGCGCGCGTGTCTATACATAATTATATCACTGTCGGCCACAGAGTACATTTTATATAACTGAAAGCCCCGATGTGAATATCTGGTAGCTCGATGACACATCCTGTGTCATCTGTAACTGATAACTGTCAAGTTTCAATAATGATACCAATATTCATACATTTTATTTGTAAAGTGCATATTTTACCGACTATCGACCAGACCTTAAGGCCCTATATTCCGGCGTTCGAGCCGATTTGAGGGGGTGAGGTGCGGGGCAATCCGCGGGGAGCTGTCAATGTGTTACACGCCAAAAGTTCGGCAGGCGGCCGTAGCACTGATGTCACAGTACAGTGATATCAATATGACTACAGTATTCTAACAGAAGGAAAGATAATACAAATGCAAAAATATTTATTTGTAAAAAAGTGTATTTACTTCAAATGGTACAATTTTATAATATCTAATATTCTTAATCTTAATATTCTATACCTTTATTTTATTATATTGTATGTTTGACGGCCGACACCCAAGGAAGGGTTCCCGGGTTCGAATCCCGCCTTGGACAAGACATTTGTTTCTGTAATATAAAATTTCTTACATTTATTTCCGTTATCTGATACCCGTATTACAAGTTCTTACGAGCTTACCACGGGACTAGGTTAACGTGGTGGGATTGTTCATAAATATTTATTTATTTATGTACGTGGAACACAAAGAAAGTTTAGAGAAACTAAAAAACTAACTTCTATGGATAAAATATTTTAATTAAATCTTTTCAAAGAACCCTCCACCATCCTCTTTACAAAGTTTCATGGGTCTGAACCAATTTTCGAAACATTTTTTCCAGTCGCCGCAGACACCCCTTCCCACTGCCTTCTCGAACGCTGTTAGCGCGTCTTCCAGCGATAAAAACTGTATCCCTTTCAGCAGATTTTTATTTTAGAGAAATATAATATAGGATAGGATTAAATAGGAAATTTACTATACGAAACAAAATAAGTCATACGGTGCCAGATCAGGACTCTTTCTCTTGAAAACAACATCAATTATTGTCCAACATCAATGTGATTCCAATCACATCTTGAGTGTTATTTGGTTTCATACTCTTGAATACAATTGCGTTTGAAATTAGAATTGACGTTACATTGTCCAATAATTGCGTCGTAACAAGGTATCTTGCTAAGCAAAATGCCATTTCTCACCTTCTTTTAATAGGGTTTACTTCTTGGGCACATTGTGGAAACTTAATCCACTGTGATTGAGAACTTTTTGAGCCATACTACAGAGCGCTCTTCACGAACAATTTGTTGTTCTTCTTCAGTCCTTTGATTCGCAATGTTTCGAATCCTATTTGCATTGCGTCTTTGTCAGTAAAGATTTGACCGTCTTGGTCGCAGTATGGTATTGTTAATGATAATATCGGCTCAATTATTAGCCTATAGAAACTCGAAACAAACACACCTGTCGACTTCAAAAATTCAAATTGTCAAATTTTCAACTGACATAAAAAAAATCAAACGGAACGTGATAAAAAGTATCCTGGTTCTAAGCTACCTCCCCACAAATTTTCAGCCAAATCGGTTCAGCCGTTTTCAGTTATAAATAGTGTAACTAACACGACTTTCTTTTATATATGTATAGATTTAAATATGTTTAGTTTGATTTGGATTTTTAGTATAATACAATTAATTTATTCTAGAATTCCTGGAGATGTTGTTAGGTTTCATAAACATTAATATTTTTAAAGAAATCCATCAACATTCTCTAGAGTAACCAGCCATATTTAACCACAGAGTAAGTTTTCTGAAAGCTGTGATTGAAAAATATGAATACGTGAGAATGCACTATATTGGAAAGAAGAAAGATAAAAAAAAGAAATCAAAACGTCAACTATATAATAAATTAAGAATTGAAGTAATAAAGTGTAAAAAATTTAGCTATAGTCAACATTGTCAAAAAATGGTTTGACAGTGTACACTTTCAATTGTCAAAGTCTGCGGGCTCATTCCGGTGATTTTTTGTGATATTTAAATAAACTTTATTTAACTAGATAGTTAATGCGTTATAATAAAACTTTCAATGTATTAAATACCTTTTAGGTATAGCCTAGTTTCCACCTCGAAAATTATTTATTTTCAGTTGTTCTTCTTGTGACAACGTCAATGTCATGGTGATTGAAATAAGACATCGACAGTGCAGGTTGTTCTTGCAAAGGTTATACAAAGAAGTATAAATTCTAACGCGTGTACATAAGTACACACAATTTTTTTTTAATGGATACAGGATAGCAAACGAGCTTGCAGCACCACCCTTCCACTGCCGCCCATGACAACTGTGACTGTACCCTTGAGGACTAAGATGGTCGCCTCTAAAGAAGTGTAACCGGAAACCACACCTTTCCAACCGGACCATAATTGCTTTAAAAACAATTATTACACGGCAGAAATGGTACTAGGTACCGTGGCGGGCGGTGGTACTGCCCCGGGCGAACTCTATATGGAACCAATTAGTTTTAAACCTATTTGGTAATATAAAACCTATTTGGTTCCCTATAGGCTCTACCACCAACCAACTACTGTTTTACTTTTACTGTGGCATTTTATTGACATGAGCTATGAGCTGCATTTGACGGATTAAATATATGATTGCGCGGAAAAAACTGACACAGGTCCACCGTCTAAGAGCGCCGACGCGCGACTGAAGTATGACTCGCGATTGGGCTGCTTGGATTTCTCGCGCATTTGATAGATATTTCAACATAGTAATTATTTTAATCATTTTATCTAGATAAAATCTACGACTAGATCTAGACAATCTTACTATCTTTTCATTCATATAAAAATAAAAATTAAACGTTTGTTTTGTAGCTGATAAGATAGATTAAACATTAGAAAAAGGGGTAACTTTGGGATTTTTTTATATCGAGTAAAGTTAATCTAATTGTGTTACTGAACCCGACTAGATGTTCGACAGATTCTTAAATAAGACATATATTATTTTTAGAATTTTAAATCACTGTTTTTTATGTTTCCCATGGATTCAAAAAACTAGCAAACGCGGTCTCGGCGGGTCTACAGCGTCTTAACTAACATGAGTTTAAATTTTTTTCTGACCCCTAACTAGGCGCGAGCCTGTAATGGGTGTCAGAGACTGATATACATACACATATGTATAGATATTTTTAAATACATACGTGTCCGTCACACGAATGTTTTTCCTGAGTGGGATTCGAACCCACGACCCCTGGCCCGTCGATTTTTTATTTATAACAAATGCTATTTGCTGATTATTCAAGTTTAATAATAGGTAGGTGTTATCTAATTGTCTTCAAGTTTTACAATTATCTTATATATCGATGTAGACGGACAAACAGACAGGTGGCGTTGCTGGCCTTGAAGGACATCGAACCCAGGACAACTAAATGACCAACTTAAGTTATGCTAGTAATATCAGTCGCTGGATCCGTTTGTATCAGAAAAAATTATTCGTAAACTAGTTAGTGGACGCTCGCGTAGAATTAGACCCATTAACGACGTCTGCCCGCGTTTGGGTTGCCCACTTGACTTCAAAAACGGCAAAGTTTCATACTAACTTTGCACCCCCGTTTTACCCCTAAGGGGATGAATTTTCAAAAATCCTTTCTTAGTGCTCCCCTACGTTATAATAGGAACCCCTGTGCAAAATTTCAAGTTTCTAACCCTTATTTTAGGCCCTGCGTTGATATGTCAGTCAGTCAGTCAGCTTATATAGATGGACGATGAATTCATGACAACGATGAGACGATGACGAGTCAACGTTGTGTCAGATTGACAAAGACTGTCATTTTGATAATGTCAATCGTACGATTTAGCCGTCGAACTCAACGAAGACTGACGAAATTCCCCAAGTGTCGCACAGTGTCTTCTAGAAGGTTGGAAAATTCACTCAGGTTTTATATTTACTTCTAAAAAACCTTATAAACATAATACTGAAGTTAAAATTTCTAGTCAATTGACTTGAATAGTCTTCACGTATCAATAATGAATAGTTACGTTTAACCCTTTCCAAATATATTATGGAATGTAAAGGAAACGATTAAATACAAAAGGTAAAATATACGAAGAAGTAGTTAACTGTAAATATATTTCGCTACCAGAATTGAGTGTCAATAAACTATTGTTAACGCACGAATAAAGCAAGTAATTAAATCTATCCTTCTAAGATTCTGAATAATCCTGATTCCTCAACCAATAGAAATAATAAGTATATTTTGTTTGTATGTTTACATATATTTAAAACCGTTATGACAAACTTAATTTGTGCCAACCACGTGTAATATAAGAGAGAGTGTATGGTATAAGAGATATAATTAAATATTCATATAGTTTGTGTTTTGTAACCACATAAGCACTTGTGGTATTTGACTGATTTTTAAATAGGAGAGTAATTTGTAATAAATAAGATAAAGTCGAGATATGGAGAGTGAATAATGTATGATTAAAGGATTCTAAATTGATCGATGTAGGGATGTATGAGGAGGATGTAGGAGATGTGACTAATGTTTGAAAGCCTTCGATAACAGACATTTTTTCTAATAATTTCGCTTCAAAGATTAGATCGTCGAGTATTGTAGGGCTGCACCTTTTAGGACCAACGTAACCGACGACTGATCGACCGGTCTACGCTTTCGTAACCAACGGAAACGAAGTAGACAACCCTATAGTCATTGGTTTGAATAGGCATGATGACTATAAAAGAATATGCTGTGGTATTTAAATGAGAAGCCCAAGCGGCAGGTGCATTTTTACTCAACCATGACGTCATCCGCTCTGATTGACGTTTCAGTCAACATGGCCGATTGCTGTATTTTATACTTTTATTTTAATGCAAATCTTATTAATCTCAATATTTTTATTAAAACCTGACCATTTTTTAGGAATTATTCAACATAGTTACTTACCATTTATTCTTTATTTTTTTAAACCTGTCATCATGCCTATTTTAAATAAGTTATCGTTTTGCTTAGTGAACATTATGGGATTAGATAAAGTTGTCTTCATGTTTGTGTCAGTGAGGCCTTTTTAGTAGGTTACCCTTTGACCCTGTACTCCTAATCTTAGAACGATCTTATGCCGTCCGATAGTATATATTGCTGTAATTGTGTAATTAAATTTATTATAAGTTTTAAGTTACTGATTTCTATTTAGTTATATTTATTATAATTTACTTGATTTCTATTTAGATGTTCTGTTTTTCCTAACTATTAAATGTTTAATTCCTTACTAAAGTGTTATTTTTGTTTGTATAATTTTAATACTCTAGTTATAGTTAATTACATCTGTGATTTCTGTTACTTTTGTTGTTAAACGGGTATTTGTATACTTATTTCTTTAAGGATTATGTTCAGTTTGATGTAGATGTATATTTGAAGAAATTTGTCTTATTTTAAATGTGTATTTTGTTCATAAACATTATGAAACACTTATGACTTTGTTTAATTTGAGTACAAATATACTTTCGTTAACATTTTATGTCTGTTGATTTATCTAGTAATTTTATAGAAAATAGGAATAGTATATAATTTATTTTCTTCTTTAATGACATTACAAAATAATAACACAACAAAGTAGGTACTGCTAAAAAAAAACTTAAAATTAAATATTAATATGAGACTAAAAAAAATGTTTCGATATCTATTGGTCGTATCTTTAAATGATAGTCATCATGGTATTACCAGTGAATTTGCTACGCCTAAAATGGATGTAGTATGTAGTATACCTGTGTAAATTTAATCTTATCGCAATCGTATGGTATAATTTAGGTAGATACTATTTATTGGTGCGAGCAGGATAGGTCCTTAGCATTGGCATGTTGACACATATTCAAATTCCCTTCTAAAAAAAACATTATTTCAGTAATAAATTGAGTTTACTTTGAATTTAGTGCGAAAACAATCATAGCCTAGTCACGCCTAGGTAAATACATATGCTGCTGTATTTATAACAGAAGGTGCTAGAATTAAGAATATAGATACGGAAATATATGATCTTATATACAAATTCAGCGATTTTGTATATTCAATCTATAAAGTATTGAAAAAGGGGATGAACTAAAGTGATGAGATGTATAATGTTTCCATAGGTTTCACTGGGTAGAGTTTGTCCATTAATGTCCGTGATTAAAATAGGTAGCAACTATAAACGAAACGACCGCAGTCTAAATATACGCGGGCGAAGCTGCGGGCATACTCTAGTTAAATATAATATTGTATCTTCCCCATATAAAAATGAAATAAAAAAACATCTTCGAAGGCCTGATCTGATATGGAAGATACTCAAATAATGTAATTACGTGTAAGTGACAAGATATCACCAACGATAACATGACATGTTCAAAGAAGCCGAATCGATGTAAAAATTCGTTTGAACATGAGTTTTATTTACATAGATAAGACTGACAAATAATGTTAACAATGTCTTGACAAATTACACGTAGAAATGACTTAAGTTGATTTATGTTATGACTAGTGGACGCCCGCAGCTTCGCTCGCGTAGAATTAGACCCATTAACGACGTCTGCCCGCGTTCGGGTTGCCCACTTGACTTCAAAAATGGCAAAGTTTCATACTAACTTTGCACCCCCGTTTTACCCCCTTAGGGGATGAATTTTCAAAAATCCTTTCTTAGTGCTCCCTTACGTTATGAAAGGAACCCTGTTTAAAAATTTTAAGTTTCTAACCCTTATATGTAGTTTAGGCCCTGCGTTGATATGTCAGTGAATCAGTCAGTCAGCTTCTCCTTTTATATACAGGGTGTCCCAGGAAATAGTGTCAAGCGGAGGCCTAGAGATAGGGCACCCCTAGGGCTACCCGAATCACCCCCATGTATGTTCCGCAACTTTTCGTAGTTTTCGAGTTATGATTTTTTTTGTATTTTTTTTTGATACCTTGGTTTATTTGACATTATTGGTCACAGAGGCATAAATTGTTGAGATACAAGCTTGATTTTTTTTTCTGAAATAGGTGAACAGTACTTATTGCAGATACAAAAATAACTGTGGGCCCATATGCTACTATTAACCCATAAAAAAATGTTGAACTCTAAGTTTGTTCAAATTTTAAAATTAAAGATTTCTTTTAGGACGATTTAAAAAAAAACTTATTCTAAAAATGTTTCCAAAATCTTTTTCAAAAACTTCCCAATTTCATCAGCTATCTGCCATGTAAATTTGATAGAGCTAGAGGCATTGAGCAGGAAGGGCGACATTTTGTAATTTAATAATGAACAATCAATGATAATTAATTTTTAGTTTTATTTAGCCCGATCTTTAAATTAAGTTTTTTCGACTTACCGTGTTTAAAACATTCTTTCAAGGATGAAGCCGTAGAGATAGCTCTATCAAATTTACATGGCAGATAGCTGATGAAATTGGGAAGTTTTTGAAAAAGATTTTGGAAACATTTTTAGAATAAGTTTTTTTTTAAATCGTCCTAAAAGAAATCTTTAATTTTAAAATTTGAACAAACTTAGAGTTCAACATTTTTTTATGGGTTAATAGTAGCATATGGGCCCACAGTTATTTTTGTATCTGCAATAAGTACTGTTCACCTATTTCAGAAAAAAAAAATCAAGCTCGTATCTCGACAATTTATGCCTCTGTGACCAATAATGTCAAATAAACCAAGGTATCAAAAAAAAATACAAAAAAAATCATAACTCGAAAACTACGAAAAGTTGCGGAACATACATGGGGGTGATTCGGGTAGCCCTAGGGGTGCTCTATCTCTAGGCCTCCGCTTGACACTATTTCCTGGGACACCCTGTATATAGATTAGGTATAGATAGATGTTATTATGATGATATCGCTGCCGCTGCGACCCGAAGACGTCCCACTGCTGGGCACGGGGCCCCCCCACAGACACTGCTGCGGGAGTTCTAGAGCATACTCCACCACGCTGCTTCAATGCGGATTGGTGGAGGTGTTAGTGGCCAACCCAGTGTCGAATTATCTCAAGTCACCCGAAGGTCTTCGACAAGGCTTAACGACTGTTTCCAGCATAGAAAACAACCGGGACCGATGGCTTTTACGTGCCTTCCGAAGCACGGTAGCGTCCATGAAATTTTGCCACTAGCGGTCACCCATCCACAAACCGACCGCGCCCTTCGTTGCTTAACTCTTTCGATCACATTGAATCGAAGCGAGCCATTGGGCTATGGACGCTACGTCAAACAATAAATTAATAGTAAAGAAATACATATTTAAAAGTTATATTTTCAAGTTGCACATCGCTGCCAGTACCCAAAATCAACTTATTTGGAAAAAGTACTTGTAAGACTGTAACCCAGAAAATGAAATGAAATGAAATTTTGTTTATTTTCACTAACAACTACAACATTTGGTACAAGAAAAGGTGGTAGAGTTTAAATAAACTGTTTGTCACATATGTCACAGTTGTCACGGGAGGCAGCGGATGGGTGGTCATGCATGCTCGTTTATTATCTTATATCCACAAAATCAAAACGAATGCGGAAATGACGTTACATTGACAGTACCAACCAACAGTATAAACCAATGTACATGGTCCTTTATGTCACTGCAATAGTGGATATTTTCATAATACGAGTTGGTACAAAGAAAAGAACTGCAAAGGAGATCTGTTTTGGAAACATTGGTTTTGTTTTCTTTTTGCCAGTCGATGCAATAATGAAGCTATGAAGTGTTCACAGCTCTGTGACCCGAGTGTCGGAATGTTTTGAGCCCTTCCAAAGCCGCTAATGAGCCGCGACTGAACTTATTGCAATTAGTTAAGATTGACATTCAGCGCGCAATGACAAGCAGTTTAGGTACGCAATAAACTAAGTGCTTTTTTAGCGTTCGTACCCAAATGGTAATACGGGTCAACTGTCTAACTATCACGGTTCATGAGATACAGCCTGGTGACAGACGGACAGACGTCGATGGACAGCGAAGACTTAGTAATAGGGTCCCGTTTTACCCCGTGTCGTCACTCCCCCACAGACATTGCTGCGTGAGTTGTAGAGCATACTCCACCACGCTGCTCCAATGCGGATTGGTGGAGGGGTTAGTGGCCAACCCAGTGTCGAATGTTCTCCACGAATGTTGTCCATGTTCGGCACGTAAAGCCTCCCGCAGCACTGCAGTGTGTGGGGGAGACCCGTGCCCAGCAGTGGGACGTCTATGGGTCGCAGCGATGTACGCAGTACTATATTACCGGACTCCCATCTCGCCTTGGACTTAACCTTACGCCTAATGTTTTTGTTACGAATGAACGAGGCGTAGCGCTCGAAGCCGCGCGGGCGTGTCAATCGTTACCGATCGACAAGGCCAACATCTCGGCCGATGTCTGAAATCAACGAACTGACCAACTTATTAATTCTAACGCCTCTTATTAATTCTAATTCTACGCCAACAGTACATATTTTGAAATCAAATTTAAATATACTTCACTTGCCTTGAAAAAGTTCACCGCAGGTGGGATTCGAACCCTTCTCATAACCACTGGGAATGCTCTTACCACTACAGATTCATATTTATTGCACTTTTTTTGAGCAACTTATTCAAATGGCACCAGGCCGCGCGGAAGGTCACCCATGCGATGGACCGACCAGGTCAAGTCGGCTGCTGGCGGTCATTTACATGAGTGTACCAGACTCACTACCAACCGAGACAAGTGGCGATTGCTCGTGAGGCGCATAACATCTGCTGCAGTAAGGATACTACGTGACGACCACGACCGCTCTGACAAGAGCGATACGACAAAGAAGCTGTACACCAAAGAAATTGGCTTTGTGCTGAACGGATAAATAAAATCTCAGTTTCTAATATGTTATAGAGTTCGGCCCACGATGGTACCTACCTAGTATCATTTCTACAGTGTAGTAATTGTTTTTAATTGTGGTCTGGTTGGAATGGTGTGG
Source organism: Carterocephalus palaemon (assembly GCA_944567765.1). NCBI lineage: Eukaryota > Metazoa > Arthropoda > Insecta > Lepidoptera > Hesperiidae > Carterocephalus > Carterocephalus palaemon. Next base: position 8,337,467 of record OX155664.1, read on the forward strand.
TTTCCGGGTACACTTCTTTAGAGGCGACCATCTTAGTCCTCAAGGGTAGCAACACATCTCTTACTAACAATTACTAACTTGACTATTACTAACACCAACTAACAGTAGGTAATATTACCATGTTCCTATTCAGGTTACTCCTACTACAAAACCGAAATCTTATGTTGAAAATTTTCCATTATACACCCTCTTAAGAAACCACGGTAAGTAAGTACCTAGGTACTCAATGGGAAAGGAAAATAAATTAAAATTGAAATTTAATTAGGAATATTAATTACACGAAAAGCCTCGTGTCGTACACTGTAGGTGGCGACACAGAGTAAATAACAGAATGAGTATCATTAATAACTTCGTTTAGAACAACTAAAAAACACGATTTCGTATGTAACAAAAAAAAATTGCATTGATTTTTATGTGATACATATTGATTTTTTAAAAGTTTTTTTATTATATTTAGGTATTTATATTTGATAAAATACACGGTTGACAGTATAATTAATATACATACATTACATACTGCATAAGTATAAAGTACCTAAATATTATTGTAGGATTAGCTATTCATTCAATGATCTTATAATAGCTTATCCTATATATTTATAAGTACCTAAACTAGTGGACGCCCGCAGCTTCGCTGGCGTAGAATTAGACCCATCAACGACGTCTGCCAGCGTCCGGGTTGCCCACTTGCATTCATAAACGGCAAAGTTTCATACTAACTTTGCACCCCCGTTTTACCCCCCTTAGGGGGTGAATTTTCAAAAATCCTTTCTTAGTGCTCCCTACGTTATAATAGGAACCCCTGTGCAAAATTTCAAGTTTCTAACCCTTATAGTTTAGGCCCTGCGTTGATATGTCAGTCAGTCAGTCAGTCAGTCAGTCAGTCAGTCAGCTTCTCCTTTTATATGTATAGATAAATGATTTGTTGCTTTGTATTGATCAATTTAGAATAGCATTATGTATATCTCTTTTCTTTAAGTAGTTTTTAGTTACCTAGACTTTCGTTAAGCGTGTCCAATCACCTCATAGCGAAATAAATTATTTGACTTTGACTATTTAATATTGTATGACTCAGAGTGACGACATGACATTCTGCATCATTTATGCCTGGATCCTGTATATGCTATGCCTGTTCCAGCGCCCCACGCTTTTACAATCAAATATTATAATTAAAAGCACATAGTTTACACTTCAGTCCTAGAAATAGAGACAACTTGAACGATCCATAATTTATTTTTAGTTTTACGTGCATTTATAAAAGCGTGTTTTTCTAGTTTTTTTAAAACTATTAATTTTATCCATACTAATAATATAAATGCGAAAGTAACTCTGTCTGTCTCGCTTTCACGTCAAAACTACTGAACCGATTTAAATTAAATTTGGTACACAGACAGATACTCTAGCTAGAGCCTGGGAAAGGACAGACTACTTTTTAATTGGAAAAAAGTGTTGTAAAGTGTTGAAAAGGGGGATGAAAGGTTGTATGAATCTGTGTACCAAATTTTATTTAAATCGGTTCAGTAGTTTTGGCATGAAAGCGAGACAGACAGACAGACAAAGTTACTTTCGCATTTATAATATTAAGTATGGATTAACAATGATAATAATTTTGGTGCTGACCGTACGTCTGTCTCGTGTCGCGTGATGTTCCGACGGTGACGTGTGGTGGCGTGACGTGCCGTGCACCGGCAACGTCCAAAGGTCAGCTCAACCCCGATTGGTAAACCGGCACGCGCTAACCGTAAGCTTACCGTTCTGTCATCAGACGACCATCACGCCACATTTTGTTTCGACTTGATTAGCGTTATCGGTAGTTTAGGTAAGAGGTTGGAATCGATTGTTTATCGTGTGTGTTACTTACTTCTGTTATGACTGAAAAAACCAAAATCGTCCAATTTTTAAACGCTGTTATTAGAAATATTTTAACGTGATTTCATTGAAGTGGGCTTCAATACGTCGTCGGATTACCTTGAAACTGCACATTTAAAAATATAAGTTAGTTGTTTTGGGCCTTAAAAAATAGGTAGGCATAATTATGTGTTGTTAATGTTATTTTTGTTATTCCTTTACGGGACGATGTGGTCGTTCAGCGACAAAGTCCCTACAATAATAAATGAAAAAAAAAAAAAAAACTACTTTTTAGTTCAGTTATCGAAATAGATTTATTGATTAAAAATTTCAAATTTCTGTCACAGTTATCATTGGCAGCATCGTAATTGTTTTGTTTGCACACAAATAAAAAAAAGAAAGATAGGTACCACATAGATCCGTTTCCAAATTCAAATCATGCATAATTGGAACGAAGTTCCTTATCGCGCGTTGCGAAAGGGGGCTAGACGGAAAAAATTAAGACCAAAAGTTGTAACGACACTTTTTGATATAGTTGTAAGCCGTGCGGCGTGCGCGTGTTTCTCTGTCTGTTTCTCTCTCTCATAGAAAGCAAGCCAGTTATGTTCGTTTCGTCTTTCTATTTCGCACTGAACAGTGTGGTGTCGCGACGATTATTTTTGTTGAGTGTATACAGTTTTTTTGTACATAATAAATAATAAAAATAACAATAACATTAACTTATATATCCAATAATGACACCAATGACACCTCTCAAGTTTTTTTTATTGCAGTATCTCCACGAGATTGGCCACCGTGTGTGCGTGACGCAGCCGCGCGCCGCTGCGGCCATTGCGTTGGCGAGCCGCGTCGCTTGCGAGTTGGGCGAGCGGCTCGGCGAGCGTGTTGGGTACAGCGCGGCCGCGGACAGCGTGCGCGGCCCGCAGTGCGGACTAGTGGTGAGTTATGTGCGCCTGGTACTTTCAGGACAGATGCACTTGAATATGAAATTTTGTATGTATATTCGCTGCGACCCGTAGACGTCCCACTGCTGGGAACGAGTCTCCCCCACACACAGCTCCGGGACGTCTAGAGCATACTCCACCACGCTGCTCCAATGCGGATTGGAGGAGGGGTTACTGGCCAACCCAGTGTCGTGTGCGTGACGCAGCCGCGCGCCGCTGCGGCCATTGCGTTGGCGAGCCGCGTCGCGTGCGAGCTCGGCGAGCGGCTCGGCGAGCGGCTCGGCGAGCGTGTTGGGTACAGCGCGGCCGCGGACAGCGTGCGCGGTCCGCAGTGCGGACTAGTGGTGAGTTATGTGCGCCTGGTACTTTCAGGACAGATGCAGTTCAATATGACATTTTATTCGCTGCGAGACATGGACGTCCCACTGCTGGGCACGGGTCTCACCCGCAGACACTGCTGCGGCAGGTCTAGAGCATACTCCACCACGCTGCTCCAATGCTAATTGGTGGAGGGGTTACTGGCCAACCCAGTGTCGTGTGCGTGACGCAGCCGCGCGCCGCTGCGGCCATTGCGTTGGCGGGCCGCGTCGCGTGCGAGCTCGGCGAGCGTGTTGGGTACAGCGCGGCCGCGGACAGCGTGCGCGGCCCGCAGTGCGGACTAGTGGTGAGTTATGTGCGCCTGGTACTTTCAGGACAGATGCACTTGAATATGAAATATTGTTTGTATTTTCCATCCATCTATCCATCCATCAGCCTTTTGAGGTCCACTGCTGGACATAGGCCTCTCCTAAATAATAATAATAATAAATAAATATCTTGGACATTCTCACACACGGCCATCTGACCCCAAAGTAGGCGCGAGCCTGTGTTAAGGGTGTCAGAGACTGATATACATACATAGATATTTTTAAATACATACTTAAATAGATAATATTGACATCCAGACACAGAACAAATACAAGTGTTCGTCACACGAATATTTGTCCTGAGTGGGATTCGAACCCACGACCTTTGGCGCAACAGACAGGGTCTCTACCGATTGCGCCAACGGGCCTAAATGACACCACTCTGACCCGACCGGTCCTGTGCGTTCTGAAACCAGTTTCCGAGTCGTGGCCTCCATTCGGGGACTTTTCTACCCCACCGGTTGTCAGACATTCGAACGACGTGGTCTGCCCATTGCCACTTCAACTTACTAACTACTTTGTTATATGGATATTATTAGATAGCAAACGGGCATGTAGTGCCAGTAATCCGCTGCCGCCCATCACAACAGAACTGTGACAGACAAGACTCAAATAACTACAGCGTGCGCGGCCCGCACTGTGTACTCTTGGTGAGTTATGTGCGCCTGGTACTTTCAATACAGATGCAGTTGAATACTACAATATTTTTTATTAGATAGCAAACAAGCATGCAACAGCACCCATCACAACTGTGACAGATACAGCGCGGCCGGGGACAGCATTCGCGAGGTGGGCCACTGACCCTTCCACCAATTGAATTCCACCAATGATATTTTAAGAAAGATACCGTCACATGCAAACTGAACATAACATTGTATATCTACACACGCTATAAGTACGATAGGAAATACACAAAGGGTAAGAGTGAAAGAGACAGCTATTTGTAATCAGTACAGTCAGCGCGCGCTCTCAATGACAGGTCACAGCTCGACTGCAATGGTCACAAGTGTCACCAATTCACGGCACGCGTTTGGTGCGTTGGTGGCGTATCTACCTCTTGTAATGTATATAATATCATTGAATTCCACCACTTAATGGAGTATGTTCTAGCTAGCAGTACTTAAGAGAGATCCGTGCCCAGCCGTGGGATTGTGCGTGAAAATTTTGCAAGCGTGATTCAGGTCCTTCGTATGTTAGCTACCGTCCCATTCGAGAGAAAAAAACCGAAGGCTCGTTTCGTACTCAACAATAGATTATTGTTTAGAAATGCCGGTCAAGTACGAATGCCATAGAGAATGAGATGTCAAGAATAACTTTTTTACGCGTTTCATTGTAAGGCCGTTCATGCCTTACTGTTAATCATGGCCATATATAAGTTGGTGGTCAAGCGCGAGTGCCAATTAGGTCCTAGGTTCGACACCCGGCTCAGGCAAAGCATTGTTGGGTTTTTCTAATTTGATATACCCAGTAGTAAGCTCGGAGTCTGAATATTTGCTTGGTATGACAATAGGCTCACCACCTATTACATGGGACCTAAACATAACTGACTCCACCGATCCACATTGGAGCAGCGTGGTGTAGTATGCTCTAGACTGTGGGAGACCCGTGCCTAGGACGTCTATGGGTTGCAGCGTAAACTAACACCAACTAACAGGACTAACTATCACTGACAGTCCCCAGTCCTAATACCTACTAACGAACTGACCAACTAATGTTCAAATTAACTCTCTCATTAATTGGACTAACCATCCCAGTCCCTAATTGAGTCTTGTTCAAAGTCAGTCACATTTGTCATGGGCGGCAGCGGATGGGTGGTGCTGCAAGCTCGTTTGCTATTTTTTATCCATAAAAAAAATTCACTACTGCTCTCTTTTTGCTTCGTTAAGCCTTGCTAAGTACCAGGACCGCATAACCCGAGAGTATAAACCCCACACGGTGTAGGAAGCGGTGTGAAACCGGTGACCCAATTTTCTGAGTCATTGGCAATAATATGGTGGTTACGTTATAGATTAGAAATGCGTGTTGTATTTAGCCTAGCTATTATGGGTGCTAAATTACACTTTTTCTTGTATTTGAGCGTTTGACTCGATTTTTGATGTGTGATTATGGTATCGATAAAGCGATAAAATTTAAAAAATTATGCCCGAGAAAGTGCCGTTAATTATCTTGGGAGTGTTCTAAATAAATGTTTTAATTTGTTTACATATTTTATGTCAGTTAAAACCTTGTCTCTGCGAAGTATGTTTCATACAACTTTACTTTATGGGCATCTGTTATAATAAGCTTTTTAAAAAAAAAAGTTTTACAGTATAATTTATAAAAAGAATGAAAAAAAATAAGTATAAAATTTATAAAATTATACTGTTAGTCAACAGTCATTTTTTTTTTTTAAAAAGCTTATTATAACTTTTTTTTATTCTAGTGCATTTTAATCGGTACCAAATATGTGTGCCGAATATCAGCTCGATAGCTTCAGTGGAAGTGGGTGAAATATTGATTGCAAGATTTCAGGACATACATACATAACAAAAAAACAATTGTGGAGGGCGGTGGTACTGTCCCGGGCGTGCTCTAAATGGGACCAGATAGGTTTAATTAGAAACCTATCTGGATCCATACAGGCTCTACCACCTAAACTTATCTGCTCATTTGTATTTTCCAGTTTATGACGGAGGGTGTGCTGCTTCGAGAGATGTTCGCGTCGCCGCTTTTAATGCAGTACTCCTGTATAATGCTGGATGAGGTAAGTGTGCCCTAGAAGGCACATTGCTTAAAATTTTCGCGTCGTTAATCATGCGGTTGAAGGCCCAGAGTAAAATTTTTTTTTTTCATTCACACACGGCCATCTGACTCCAAATTAGGCGCGAACCTGTACTGGGTGCCAGAGACTGATATACACATACATAGATATTTTTAAATACATACTTAAATATACGTGTTCTTCACACGAATATATTTGTCCTGAGTGGGATTCGAACCCACAACCCTTGGCGCAGCAGACAGGGTCACTACCGATTGCGCCAACGCTGGAAAACAAAGGCGGTAACATGTTCGCGAGTGGCTCAGGGTGTCGAGAGGTGTATCGCGCTATAAATGAGGTGGTTTAACTCGCGTCTTACTATTATTATTTATTTATGTACTCTGTACGTTTTAACCTCTCGTCCGGTTTGCTGATAGCCTATATTGCCAGCCTACTTCGGAGACCCGTTCCAATCCTTATCCGACGTAGCAACAAACCACGTCGTAAAAACACAAATAAAACGTCGCTTGAAAAGCGTTGATAAGCCCTAACGCACACTAAACGCTCTTTAAAAACGCCGCGCTACTTTTAAGCGAGTAAGAGTAATATTTTTAGGACTTAACTAGAAACAATTCAATTTTATAATTCCACTTAATTCCGAGTTGACCAAGGATTTAATTTTTTACACAATTTTGCACACATAGTTTTCTATCAAAACATTTTACGGAAATAATATTATTCGTGAGCGTATACATACAGCAGTGACAGGCCAGTGGCTATTGAACTCGCGGTCCGGGTTTAAACTCCAGCGGTACGCACCATTGACTTTTCTGAGTTATGTGCGATTTAAGAAATTAAATGTCACTTGCTGTAACGGTGAAGGACACATTGTGAGGAAACCTGCATGCCTGAGAGTTAATCATAATATTCTCGAAGGCATGTGAAGTCTGCCAATCCGCACTTGACCCGCGTGGTGGACTAAGGTCTAATCCCTCTTGTTCTGAGAGGAGACCCGTGCCCAACAGTGGGACAAAGAAAGGGTTGTGATGATGATGATAGTGATGTATACATACATAACTCAATTAGCGTGGGAAAGTTGTTCAAAATTCAGCTTTTTTGAATGGCAGTGTGAGACGATCCTTATATTAGGCTATAAATAGAAGAGTGGGCGGCCATCACAGGGTTACCTGATTACCATACTGAGTTGAGTCACCGAGTTTGGTCACACCGCTCGTGACGTCATCGCGTCTTAACTACACTAAATAATAATAATAAATATCATGTACATCTCACACGCGGCCACCTGACCCTAAACTAGGCAGAGCCTGTACTATGGGTGTCAGAGACTGATATACATACATAGATATTTTTAAATACATACTTAAATAGATAATATTGACATCCAGACACAGAACAAACACAAGTGTTCGTCACACGAATGTTTGTCCTGAGCGGGATGACTAGCTGGTCCTATTGCTAGGAACTTTATGAAAATTTATGTCACCACCCTTTCCTTGTCCCACTGTTGGGCACGGGTCTCATATCAGAATGGGAGTGATTAGGTCTTTGTCCACCACGCTGACCAAGTGCGGATTGGCAGACTTCACATGCCTTCGAGAATATTATGAAGAACTCTCGGGCATGTAGGTTTGTCCTCACGATGTGTCCTTCACCGTTACAGCAAGTGATATTTAATTTCTTAAATCGCACATATCTATATGTATAAATAATTAAAATATTATGACATAATAAACTTGTGAACAAAAGATTTTTGTTTAATATACAATATTTTTGGATTTAATTGACTCTGATTTTTTTTGAATTTCAGGTTCACGAGAGAACACAAATGACTGACGTGCTTATGGGTTTGCTGAAGAAAATTGCGAAGGTTAGTCCTTCTCTTACTGTGGGTTCCACCACAACCCTTTGTTTGTCCCACTGTTGGGCTTAGGTTTCCCCTCGGATGGGAGGGGTTAGGCAGACCACCACACTGGCCAAGTGCGGATTGGCAGACATGTGAACCCATTCACACGGGCGAAATATGCACAAGAAAACATTCCCACCTTAGCACTTTATACGTCAAACATTATGCGAAAACTTCAAATAAAACCTATTTGGTTCCCTATAGGCTCTACCACCTTAAAAATGTTTGTTTCCAGAAACGCAAGAATCTAAAACTGGTGATATCATCGGCTACAATGGACGCGGAATTCCTGAAGGAGTTCTTCGATCTGAGCGACCGGAAATATGCGGACCGGAAACATGAAGACCGGAAACCTGAGGACCGGAAACCTGAAGACCGGAAGACGGCAGACCGGAAAAGCACTTCCGTTATAATGTCGATGCAAGGGCGCGCGCATCCGATCGATGTGTTCTATACACAGGGTATGTTACTGTTAAACATATATACTACTAGCTTTTACCCGCGGCTCCGCCCGCGTGGTCAAAGGGAATTAACAATGAGTTGTTTATCATACATGACACATTTGTGGTGGATGAATAGTGACAGTTCCACGATTAAAGGGTACTAAGATAAGAACTTGTAAATGAATTTTACTAACGCCATCTATTAACAACATCCGGAACTAAATATATAGAAAATATCAAAACATCGATATCTTCCCACGGGGATGTTTTACCGCGGTAAAAAGTAGCCTACGTCACTCTCCACCCTCCTCACTATCACCACACACAAAAACCATACCATATAATAGCTTCTTTGCGACGTGAAAGCCGGACAAACAAACAAACACACTTTCGCATTTATAATATTAGTATGGATGGATGTATTGGGTCTCCCCCACAGACAGCTGCGGGAGTTCTAGAGCATACGCCACCACGCTGCTCCAATGCGGATTGGTGGAGGCGCACGGTCAATCTAATATCGAATTCTCTCAAGCCACTATAGGGTCTTCGATATGGCTTGACAAGGCGATAAGGTTTTACCATTGTAAACAACCGGGACAGACGGTTTAACGTGCCCGCCGAAGCACGGTAGCGTTTAGTCACAAACCGACCGCTCCCGACTTTTAATTAATTCGGTCCATCACATACGATCCAACATCAATTGTTGTTGTTGTGTAATTGGAAAACACATTTTCTATGTCGGAATATAACTTCTATAAAAACATTTTTTTAATTCAGAAAACAAGGGGTTTGTCGCTAAAGCGATTATGCCGCTCTGGTCATGAAATATTAAGCCATTTACAGCCAATGACGGGCCCGATGGCGCAATCGCCTGTTGCACCAGGGGTCGTGGGTTCGAATCCCACTCAGGACAAACATTCGTGTGACGAACACTTTCAAATTCAAAAAAAAATTCAAATAATTTATTTCGCTATGAGGTGATTAGAAGAAGAAGAAGAAGAAGAAGAAGAACACATTTATTTCATAAGTAGACAATACAAATTAACAACAACACAATTTATAAACGATAAAATAATAGAATTTAATTCGCTACTTGATGAAAAGGGGCCGCACTCAGCGTTGGCCGTAGCTGTAACAGACTACGACCGCTGGTTTTCAGTGCGACCCATTTTGACCCAGTTCGGACTAGTAGTAGACTTTGTTTAAAAATAATTATAATAAAATGCCAATGTAACAAAATTAATATGTAACTAGTAAATAAAAGACAAAATAAATCGATAGTTAATGCTGTGAAAAATTGTTCTTTTTTTTTTTTTTGTAATTTAGGTGTCCTTTGACGTATACGTGAGTGTGTGTACCTATGACTATAACTATGTGTGTATAATAAGAAGTGGATATGAATTTGTGTGACAAAATGATGTATGTAATATAAATTTATTATAGGGCTGTGAAGTGCGTGTGAGTGTGATATGAATGGATGCCTGACCTGAAAAATTTTGACTATGTCGACTTATAAAGCCATTTATTGAACTTAGGTTACGGATAGGCGGAGGAAGATTGTTCCAGCATTTGGTAGCACAATATTTATAACTTCCCCGAAATGCTGGAGTACATTTAGCTGAATACGCCAGTTTATCGCAATGTCGAGCTCCATACATCACATAAACATCCCCCCACCAGCGAAGTTTATCAAATAAGTACGGTGGGCATTTATGTTTAATAACACCGAATAACAGTGATGCAAAATGTAGCTGCCTACGATATGTCATTTTAAGTATGTTGGCACCATTCAGATAAGGAGTTATGCGTTCACGCGGCGGTATTTCGAAACAATACCTAGCGCAGGCATTCTGGACCCGCTGTATGAGGTTTTGGGTGCGCACCAATAAACGAGGTCCGATTACAGTATCGGCATAGTTTAATTTCGAGAGTACTAGTGACTCACAAAGCTTTATGCGCAAATCCTGTCCTATGTATTCTCTTATTTTGTACAACACCTTCAGGCGGTAGAAGCAGTTGCGCACGACGTTAAGCATATGGTTTTCAAAACGCAGTGATTCATCCATTAGAACCCCAAGGTTCCGCGCCTCATGAACTCTATTTATTTCACTGCCGCCTAATAGTATTTTTCGGCGCTTGGCGATGACGTCGTTTACCCTTTTATTAGTTCCAACTACTAAATAATTGCTTTTGTTTGGATTTAAAGTAAGGGAATTATTATTCGTCCATTCAAAAATACGTTGAAGGTCCTCGTTTAATTTAGTAACTGCTTCCTGAGTTTCTGACGGATTGAAAGAAATATATAATTGCAGATCGTCGGCGAACAAATGGTATTTACAATTTTTTATAACCTTTGCTACGTCTGCACTGTACAAAATAAAAAGTAGTGGACCTAATATGGACCCCTGTGCTACACCTCTTTGAATTAGTTCGGGGGAAGAAATCTCCTTAACACTGGTGTTTTCCCGTTCTAACACCACGCATTGAGATCGGTTTCGGAAATAACTATCGAACCACTTTATTGCCTCAGTATTTAGACCGTAGTACGACAATTTTGAGAGAAGCAAGGGAATATTTATGCAGTCGAATGCACGTGTGAAGTCAAGAAGGACCAAGAGGGTCACTTTGCCTTCTGACTGCGCAGTAAGAAGGTCGTCTACTACATCGAGTAAGGCTTACACACGCTTAACGAAAGTCTAGGTAACTACAAACTACTTAATGCTATTCTAAACTGATTAATATAAAGCAAAGGATGAGCTATTTATCCTTGAATGAATAGCTAATCCTACACAGGTGCCTAACCTGCCTTATGGCTAATTTACAATAATTACCTACCACTAAGCTAAGCTCTAAGTCACGATAGACTATCTACTTATTAAATATATTATTTTGTTCTGTATCTGGATGTTAATATTATCTAAATAGATAGATATTTTAAATATGTACGTACATAAATATGTACGTATGAATAAATATGTACGTACATATTTAGAATATCTGTCTCTGACACCCATATCAAAGGCTCGCGCCTACTTTGGGGTCAGATGGCCGTGTGTGAGAATGGGCCCTCTATATGTATACACATATATACTGTGTTAGCTTTTTTATGTGTGTTATTATCTACTGCCGTTATAAAGAAAAATACCTAAATCATTAACTTGATCAACTGTAGTGTTCAGGATACCTAATAATATACAATAAGCCTTACGTTACCTTATATAATAATGTTCCTTTATTCTAATAAATTACTTTTAAATCAGCAGTCATCGTTAGATTACGCCGATCCCTACACAAAGTCAAATAATTTATTTCGCTATGAGGTGATTAGACACGCTTAACGAAAGTCTAGGTAACTGCATACTACTCAAAGAAAAGAGATATAATGCTATTCTAACTGATCTAAGTATAGAAGCTATTGATCATTGAATGAATAGCTAATCCTACACAGGTGCCTAGCCTGCCTTAAGGCTAATTTACAATAATTACCTACCACTAAGCTAAGCTCTAAGTCACGATAGACTATCTATCTGGTCATCGGCTTTAGGAAGAATTTACAATATTCTTATCCTATGCCCTAGTGTAGGCCGAGAGAGGAAAAAGCCGGAGGAACACAACTAATCATTCATTCATATCATTCACTCGTTCATTTCAGAGCCTGTACCGGATTACGTGAAGGCAACGGTAGACACGGTGATCAAGATACACGAGAATATGCCGTTTGGCGATATACTGGCCTTTCTGACATCACAGGTAAATTAATTTATACAAAAAAAATTTTTAAATACAACTTTTTTTTAAACGCATTCGCCCTTCCACCAATACGCATTGGAGCAGCGTGGTGGAGTATGCTCTAGATCTCCCACAGCTGCGTCTGTGGGGGAGACCCGTGCCCAGCAGTGGGACGTCTATGGGTCGCAGTCGACTAATATCTATATATATAAAAGGAGAAGGTGACTGACTGACTGACTGACTGACTGACTGACTGACTGACTGACTGACATATTAACGCAGGGTCTAAACTATAAGGGCTAGAAACTTGAAATTTTGCACAGGGGTTCCTTTTATAACGTAGGGGAGCACTAAGAAAGGATTTTTGAAAATTCCCCCCCTAAGGGGGTAAAGCGGGGGTGCAAAGTTAGTATGAAACTTTGCCGGTTTTGAAGTCAAGTGGGCAACAGACGTCGTTAATGGGTCTAATTCTACGCGAGCGAAGCTGCGGGCGTCCACTAGTTATAAATGCGAAAGTAACGTAAGCGGGGCGCTACGTCAACTAAGTGGGATAGCGCCGCTGCACGCACGCCCCCCTGAAAACCGACCGCTCCCTAGAGAGCTGTTGGACCTTTTTCCCCCCTTCTAGGGGGGATTAGCGACTAACGGCTAGTGGATCGACTGGCTCCCACGCCCAACAGCGGGGAAGTCACCGACGGGGTTCACCCCTGGAGCAATTGCCCGGATAGAGGGCAAACTCCGAATCGTTGCGACCCATAGACGTTCCACTGCTGGGCACGGGTCTCCTCTCAGAATGGGAGGGATTAGGCCTTAGTCCACCACACTGGCCAAGTGCGTATTCGCAGACTTCACATGCCTTCGAGAACATTATGAAGAACTCTCAGGCATGCAGGTTTCCTCACGATGTGTACTTCACCGTTACAGCAAGTGACATTTAATTTCTTAAATCGCACATAACTCAGAAAGTCATTGGTGCGTGCCGCTGGGGTTTGAACCTGGACCGCTCGAGTGAGAGGCGAGTTCGATTGCCACTGGGCTGTCACCGCTTGCAAACTCCGAATATTCTCCCCTAACTCCGAATTCCCTCAGCGCAGGAGTGCCTACAGCGCCGCGTGAGAGGAGGAAAGGTCTGTCTGTCTGGCGGTTGGTTGGGTCGCCGGAGGCTCTCACGCTCGCCCTTTCTCACTCTTTCTCAATCGGTTTTAATCGCCCGTCCTCTTCTTCGTCACGAACGTAGAATGCCGCGTGACGCATTATAACGTCACATCCGTCTCGCAATAATGCGTCATATCCGCTTCATCCGTAAAAAAATCACCCTCATGCGCCTAAGGAGGTTTCACTACAAAAATCTGAGTTACTCCCTCGCTGCGACCCATAGGCGTCCCACTGCTGGGCACGGGTCTCCCCACAGACTATGCTACGGGAGGTCTAGAGCATACTCCACCACGCTGCTCCTATGCGGATTGGTGGAGTTACTCCCTAGTCGCGCCTAAAGAAGTTTCACTTCAAAACTAACTAAACATCTACCCTGGTTACAGGAAGAGATCCAATCTGCCCTGGACACCCTAAACACATACGCACACACCAACAACGAACAAAACAACCAGCGCAAGCACTTCCCCAGCGGCATACGCTCTGCCAACATGGTCATACTGGCCATGTACGGGAGTCTACCAGCCTACAGGCAGCTCAGGGTCTTCCAGCGAGCCGATGCCAACGTGAGGAAGGTGGTACTGGCCACTAACGTCGCTGAAACTAGTGTCACGATACCCGGAATTACTTACGGTATGTGCAATTCCATTCCCCCCTTACTGATCCCCACTAAGTGCATACAAGCCTGCCTACAGGCAGCTTAGAGTCTTCCAGCACGCCGACGCCAACGTGAGGAAGGTGGTACTGGCCACTAACGTCGCCGAGACTAGTGTTACCATACCCGGAATTACTTACGGTAAGTGCAAATCCCTTCCCCCCTTACTATCCCCACTCCGTTCGTACAAGCCAGCCTACAGGCAGCTTAGGGTCTTCCAGCGTGCGGACGCGAACGTGAGGAAGGTCGTGCTGGCCACTAACGTCGCCGAAACTAGTGTTACCATACCCGGAATTACTTACGGTAAGTGCAATTCCCTTCCCCCCTTACTGATCCCCACTCCGTTCGTACAAGCCAGCCTACAGGCAGCTTAGGGTCTTCCAGCGTGCGGATGCCGACGTGAGGAAGGTCGTGCTGGCCACTAACGTCGCCGAAACTAGTGTTACCATACCCGGAATTACTTACGGTATGTGCAATTCCCTTCCCCCCTTACTGATCCCCACTCCGTTCGTACAAGCCAGCCTACAGGCAGCTTAGGGTCTTCCAGCGTGCGGATGCCAACGTGAGGAAGGTCGTGCTGGCCACTAACGTCGCCGAAACTAGTGTTACCATACCCGGAATTGCTTACGGTAAATGCATTTCCCTTCCCCCCTTACTGATCCCCACTCCGTTCATACAAGCCTTCCTACAGGCAGCTTAGGGTCTTCCAGCGTGCGGATGCCAACGTGAGGAAGGTCGTGCTGGCCACTAACGTCGCCGAAACTAGTGTTACGATACCCGGAATTACTTACGGTAATTGCAATTCCCTTCCCCCCTTACTGATCCCCACTAAGTGCGTACAAGCCAGCCTACAGGCAGCTCAGGGTGTTCCAGCGTGCGGATGCCAACGTGAGGAAGGTCGTGCTGGCCACTAACGTCGCTGAAACTAGTGTCACGATACCCGGAATTACTTACGGTAAATGCAATTCCCTTCCCCCCTCACTGATCCCCACTAAGTGCATACAAGCCTTCCTACAGGCAGCTTAGGGTCTTCCAGCGTGCCGATGCCAACGTGAGGAAGGTCGTGCTGGCCACTAACGTCGCCGAAACTAGTGTCACGATACCTGGAATTACTTACGGTAAATTCTATACGTGCAATATACTTACTAGCTGACCCCGCAAACGTTGTTCTGCCATATGAAATGTCAAAGTGACGCGACGATTCACGTCAATGAACGACTAAACGAAATGAAAATGAAAAACGAACGAACGACAATGAAAAATAAAAATACTAAAATAGTGTTTAAAAAACATTTTCCAGTAGACCAAATTGTGAATCTTAACCATTCTCGAATCATCAACATCTATCCAGCCATTTAGGAGGAGTTCACTGTCATACACACGTACACAAGAAATATATATATTAAGATATTTTATATATCGCTGCGACCCATAGACGTCCCGGGGAGACACTGCAGGGCACGGGTCTCCCCCACAGACACGGCTGCGGGAGGTCTAGAGCATCCACCACGCTGCTCCAATGCGGATTGGTGGAGGCGTTAGTGGCCAACCCAATGTCGAATGTTTTCAAGCCACCCGAAGGTCTTCGACAAGGCTTAACGACTGTTTCCAGCATTGAAAACAACCTTTACGTGCCCTCCGAAGCACGGTAGCGTCCATTAAATTTTGCCACTAGCGGTCACTCATCCACAAACCGACCGCGCCCGTCGTTGCTTAACTCTTTCTATCACATTGAATAGACGCGAGCCATTAGGCTATGGCCGCTACTACGGTAAATAATCCATACTAAAAATATAAATGCGAAAGTAACTCTGTCTGTCTGTCTGTCTGTCTGTCTCGCTTTCACGCCGAAACTACTGAACCGATTTAAATGAAATTTGGTACACAGAGGCTAATTTTTAATTGGAAAAAAGTGTTGTAAAGGGTTGAAAAGGGGGATGAAAGGTTGTATGAATGTATTGTCATTTTCAGAACTAGAAGCATAAAATTTATATTTTAGGCTGTTGATTAGATATAAATAAATGTGGCATTCAAAGTATGTAAAACTGTTACCCTTAAGGATGGATAAAATAAACATAGAGGATAACACATTTACGGATTCATCACTAATTTGTTGAGCTACATTCTCTCTCTCCCATTCTGAGAGGAGACCCGTGCTAAATAGTGGGACAAACAAAGGGTTGTGATGATGATGATGATGATTTGACAGGCCCGTTGGTGCAATTGGTAGTGACCCTGTCTGTTGCGCCAAAGGTCGTGGGTTCGAATCCCACTCAGGACAAAATAATATTCGTGTGACGAACACTTGTATTTGTTCTGTGTCTGGATGTCAATATTATCTATTTAAGTATGTATTTAAAAATATCTATGTATGTATATCAGTCTCTGACACCCATAACACAGGCTCGCGCCTACTTTGGGGTCAGATGGCCGTGTGTGAGAATGTCCAAGATATTTATTATTATTATTTACTAGTGGACGCCCGCAGCTTCGCTCGCGTTACACATTCACTAACTTCATTAACGGCAAAGCTTCATACTAACTTTGCACCCCCGTTTTACCCCCTTAGGGGATGAAGTTTCAAATTTTTCACCAACCGTAAAAACCATCCTTGAACTTCAACGAACATTTTAAAAAAAGAATTGGCCAAATTGGTCCAGGCGTTGTTGAGTTATGCGCTTACCAACACATTTTGCGATTCATTTTTATATATTAGATTATGATGATGATAAGTAAGGATTTATGTTTCCAGTGATAGACTGCGGGTACCACAAGCTGCCGTACTTCGACCCAGCGGTCGCCCACCGCTGGGTCGAAGTAGGAATGTCCACGATATTTATTATTATTATTTATTATGATGATGATAAGTAAGGATTGATGTTTCCAGTGATAGACTGCGGGTACCACAAGCTGCCGTACTTCGACCCAGCGGTGGGCGTGGAGTGCATCAGCGTCGCCGCCGTGTCCAGGAACAACGCGATACAGCGAGCCGGCCGCGCGGGCCGCACCGCCAGAGGGCAGTGCTATAGGTCATAATAATCATAATTTAAAATGTGATGTTTATTGGAACGAAGTTCCTTATCGCGCGTTGCGAAAGCGGGCTAGACGGAAAAAATTAAGACCAAAAGTTGTAACGACACTTTTTGCTATAGTTGTAAGCCGTGCGGCGTGCGCGTGTTTCTCTGTCTGTCTCTCTCTCTCATAGAAAGCAAGCCAGTTATTTTCGTTTCGTCTTTCTGTTTCGCATTGAACAGTGTGGTGTCGCGACGATTATTTTTGTTGAGTGTATACAGGTTTTTTGTACATAATAATAATTTTAGTGAATTGTATTTGAAACTAGCGGTCCGCCCCGGCTTTGCACGGGTAAAGAATACTTTAGGTAATTTTTTTACACCTTGGGTTACATTATTGCATTTCTATTGGGGAATTCTTTTAAAAAAAAAAAGTAATATAGCCTATGTTACTCAGTGAAGATGCAGCTTTCTAATGGTGAAAGAATTGTTGATTTCGGTTCAGTAGTTTTTGTGTGAAAACATTACAAACATACATACAAAAACACAAATGTTTCCTCTTTAAAATATTAGTAGAGATGTTTAAGGGCTTTACTGCGGGCGTCCACAAGTAACAAATTAAACTGTAGAAAGTGCAGGATCGCAGACGTTTTTACGACACAAGTGTAACGTCAAGATTAACCGAAGCCTCTCCCGTCGCACTGTCATAGGACACAGTTCAGGAGACAGGCCACAGTCGCATAGACCAGTTCCTCTCTCCTTCCTTATTTCATGAGTCGAATGTTTTTTTTATGGCAATAGTTTTAACTTTATGCCACTTTGAAGGAAAAAAAAAACGTTTTTTTTTTGTAACCATGCCGGACAAACAGGCATTCTGTGGCCATGGTTCATGGCCTAATGGTAAGTGGTCACCGTCGCCTATGAACACGTGCGTTGAAGGATGCGATGCGAGACACTTTTCTTGAAGCGCTTCGCTTCACTTATTCATAATATTACTAGCTTTTACCCGCGGCTCCGCCCGCGTGGTCAAAGGGAATTAACAACGAGTTGTTTATCATATTTGTGGTGGATAAATAATGACAGTTCCACGATTAAAAGATACTTAGAGGAACCAGAGGTAATGCTGACCGCAGATAAAGGGTAAGGTACGCCATCTATTAACAACATCCGGAACTAAATATCTAGAAAATAACAAAACATCGATATCTTCCCATGGGGATGTCTTACCGCGGTAAAAAGTAGCCTACGTCACTCTCCACCCTCCTCACTATCTCCACACACAAAAACCATACCATATAATAGCTTCGTTGCGACGTGAAAGCCGTACAAACAAACACACTTTCACATTTATAATATTAGTATGGATTATGCAGGCTGTACACGGAAGAGGAATACGAGAAGCTCCCCGCCAGCGTCCCCCCCGAGATGTCCCGCAGCGACCTGGCGGCCACGCTGCTCCAGCTCAAGGCGCTGGGCATCGGCAATGTGCTCAGGTTAGTGAGGAGGAATACGAGAAGCTCCCCCCCAGCGTCCCCCCCGAGATGTCCCGCAGCGACCTGGCGGCCACGCTGCTCCAGCTCAAGGCGCTGGGCATCAGCAATGTGCTCAGGTTAGTGAGGAGGAATACGAGAAGCTCCCCCCCAGCGTCCCCCCCGAGATGTCCCGCAGCGACCTGGCGGCCACGCTGCTCCAGCTCAAGGCGCTGGGCATCAGCAATGTGCTCAGGTTAGTGAGGAGGAATACGAGAAGCTCCCCCCCAGCGTCCCCCCCGAGATGTCCCGCAGCGACCTGGCGGCCACGCTGCTCCAGCTCAAGGCGCTGGGCATCAGCAATGTGCTCAGGTTAGTGAGGAGGAATACGAGAAGCTCCCCCCCAGCGTCCCCCCCGAGATGTCCCGCAGCGACCTGGCGGCCACGCTGCTCCAGCTCAAGGCGCTGGGCATCAGCAATGTGCTCAGGTTAGTGAGGAGGAATACGAGAAGCTCCCCCCCAGCGTCCCCCCCGAGATGTCCCGCAGCGACCTGGCGGCCACGCTGCTCCAGCTCAAGGCGCTGGGCATCAGCAATGTGCTCAGGTTAGTGAGGAGGAATACGAGAAGCTCCCCCCCAGCGTCCCCCCCGAGATGTCCCGCAGCGACCTGGCGGCCACGCTGCTCCAGCTCAAGGCGCTGGGCATCAGCAATGTGCTCAGGTTAGTGAGGAGGAATACGAGAAGCTCCCCCCCAGCGTCCCCCCCGAGATGTCCCGCAGCGACCTGGCGGCCACGCTGCTCCAGCTCAAGGCGCTGGGCATCAGCAATGTGCTCAGGTTAGTGAGGAGGAATACGAGAAGCTCCCCCCCAGCGTCCCCCCCGAGATGTCCCGCAGCGACCTGGCGGCCACGCTGCTCCAGCTCAAGGCGCTGGGCATCAGCAATGTGCTCAGGTTAGTGAGGAGGAATACGAGAAGCTCCCCCCCAGCGTCCCCCCCGAGATGTCCCGCAGCGACCTGGCGGCCACGCTGCTCCAGCTCAAGGCGCTGGGCATCAGCAATGTGCTCAGGTTAGTGAGGAGGAATACGAGAAGCTCCCCCCCAGCGTCCCCCCCGAGATGTCCCGCAGCGACCTGGCGGCCACGCTGCTCCAGCTCAAGGCGCTGGGCATCAGCAATGTGCTCAGGTTAGTGAGGAGGAATACGAGAAGCTCCCCCCCAGCGTCCCCCCCGAGATGTCCCGCAGCGACCTGGCGGCCACGCTGCTCCAGCTCAAGGCGCTGGGCATCAGCAATGTGCTCAGGTTAGTGAAGAGGAATACGAGAAGCTCCCCCCAGCGTCCCCCCCGAGATGTCCCGCAGCGACCTGGCGGCCACGCTGCTCCAGCTCAAGGCGCTGGGCATCGGCAATGTGCTCAGGTTAGTGAGGAGGAATACGAGAAGCTCCCCCCCAGCGTCCCCCCCGAGATGTCCCGCAGCGACCTGGCGGCCACGCTGCTCCAGCTCAAGGCGCTGGGCATCGGCAATGTGCTCAGGTTAGTGAACTACTGACAATATTTTAAACATTATATAACATCGTAGTGGTAGTGGTAGGTAGTAAATTATTAGTGGTAGGTAATTATTGTAAATTAGCCTTAAGGCAAGTTAGGCACCTGTGTAGGATTAGCTTTTCATTCAATGATCAATAGCTAATCCTTTGCCTTATATTGATCAGTTTAGAATGGCATTATATCTGTTTTCTTTAAGTAGTTTGTAGTTTCCTGGTCTTTCGTTTGTGACCGCTAGTGGCAAAAATTTCATGGTGCTTCGGAGGGCACGTAAAGCCGTCGGTCCCGGTTGTTTTCAATGTTGGAAACAGTCGTTAAGCCTTGTCGAAGACCTTCGGGTGGCTTGAGAACATTCGACACTGGGTTGGCCACTAACCCCTCCACCAATCCGCATTGGAGCAGCGTGGTGGAGTATGCTCTAGACCTCCCGCAGAAGTGTCTGTGGGGGAGACCCGTGCCCAGCAGTGGGACGTCTATGGGTCGCAGCGGGTCTTTCGTTAAGCGTGTCCAATCACCTCATAGAGAAATAAATTATTTGACTTTGACTTTGACTTTGACTCCCCCCCAGGTTCACATTCCCCACCCCCCCGCCGGCCAGGAGCCTGCTGGCGGGTCTTGAAGCGCTGCACGCGCTGCAAGCTCTCGACAAGCTCGGCGAGCTTACGCCGGAGCTTGGAGCTTGCATGGCGGAGCTTCCTACCCGGCCGGGCTGGGCGCGGGTGCTGTGCCGCAGCGGTGAGTGTAGGCTGATGGATGGATGAACCCATCGTTCCATCCATCCATCAGCCTTTCGAAGTCCACTGCTGGACATAGGCCTCCCTTAATCGGTGAGTGCGGCATACATAGGCTGACTAGTGGACGCCCGCAGCTTCGCTCGCGTGGAATTAGACATTCACTAACTTCAAAAACGGCAAAGTTTCATACTAACTTTGCACCCCCGTTTTACCCCCTTAGGGGGTGAATTTTCAAAAATCCTTTCTTAGTGCTCCCCTACGTTATAAAAGGAACCCCTGTGCAAAATTTCAAGTTTCTAGCCCTTATAGTTTAGGCCCTGCGTTGATATGTCAGTCAGTCAGTCAGTCAGTCAGTCAGTCAGTCAGTCAGTCAGTCAGTCACCTTCTCCTTTTATATATATAGATGGATGAATAACCCATCAGCCTTTCGAAGTCCACAGCTGGACATAGGCCTCCCTTAATCGGTGAGTGCGGCATACGTAGGCTGATGGATGGATAACCCATCAGCCTTTCGAAGTCCACTGCTGGGCATAAGCCTCCCTTAATCGGTGAGTGCGGCATACATAGGCTGATGGATGGATAACCCATCAGCCTTTCGAAGTCCACTGCTGGACATAGGCCTCCCTTAATCGGTGAGTGCGGCATACATAGGCTGATGGATGGATGAACCCATCAGCCTTTCGAAGTCCACTGCTGGACATAGGCCTCCCTTAATCGGTGAGTGCGGCATACATAGGCTGATGGATGGATGAACCCATCAGCCTTTCGAAGTCCACAGCTGGACATAGGCCTCCCTTAATCGGTGGCAGTCCTCCCGATCCTGTGCCTTCTGGGTCCAGCGGACCCGCTGACTTCAGGTCATCAGTCCATCTGGCTGGAGGGCGGCCTGTGCTGTTTCCCGAGCCGTGGTCTCCACTCGAGGACCTTTCTAACCCATCGGTTGTCCGTCCTACGAGCGACGTGGCAGCATACGTTAGATATTGGATACTAGCTTTTACCCGCGGCTCCGCCCGCGTGGTCAAAGGGAATTAAAAATGAGTTGTTTATCATACATGACAACGCCGTCTATTAACAACATCTGGAATTAAATATCTAGCAAATAACAAAACATCGATATCTTCCCATGAGGATGTACCGCGGTAAAAAGTAGCCTACGTCACTCTCCACCCTCCTCACTATCTCCACACACAAAAACCATACCAAATATTAGCTTCGTTGCGACGTGAAAGCCGGACAAACAAACACACTTTCACATTTATAATATTAGTATGGATAAACAGTAAGCTCATGGCCTACTACCACCGTGCGTTTCTCGCGGTCTTTTTTACGGCGAACTGGTCTCCTGTGGAATGAGCTTCCGACTGAGGTTTTCCCTTCGAGCTACGACATGGAGCGCTTCAAGAAGAGTGTGAAACGCTTCCTTCAAGGCAGGCAACGCACCTGTGATACCCCTGGCGTCACGTGTCCATAGACGACGGTGACCACTTACCATCAGGTGGTCCGTATGTCTGTTTGTTCATCTATATTATAAAAAGAAAAAAAAGATAAACGGCAAAAAAAGCGTCCTAATACATATAAATTAGGTTTTGTAATCTTTGTTTCGTTTGAAAGCAAATATTTCATTTGACCGGCTGTAAAATCGTCATTATCATATTGTACTTAACATTAGTTACTGAGTGATGGCGCTAAGTTCACTTTTTCACTAAGCCTTATTGCACAGATGACCTGATCAGTTGTGATAATTCAGAGCGGTTGTGTGTTGTGTTGCGAAAAAAATTTGTTAATGTGTGTTGTGACTGTCCATCGGTAGGTTTTAAAACTTTATTATCGAAATGCTAATATGAAAAGTGTACCGTTTGCGCAATCCGGCGCAACAATGCCTGTTGCGCCAGGGTTCGTGGGTTCGAATTCCACTCAGGACAAATTAATATTCGTGTGACGAACACTTGTATTTGTTCTGTGTCTGGATGTTAATATTATCTATTTAAGTATATATTTAAAATATCTACGTATGTATATCAGTCTCTGACACCCATATCACAGGCTCGCGCCTACTTTTGGGTCAGATGGCCGTGTGTGAGAATGTCTAAGATTTTTTTATTTTTTATTATTTAGTTTCCAAATAAATGTATGGCACGAGTTCCTTCCGATTGTCTGATCAGACTATCGTATCCGACTATCGGAGAGTAATCGGAAATGTATTCCCAGCCTAAAACACATTTTCCACGGTCCAGGTGAATACGCGTGTTTGGAGGAGGCGCTGTCGCTGGTGGCCATGATGCAGGTTGACGGCGTGTTGGCCATGCAGGGCGCCGGCAAGGACAGTATCGCCGCTAGGATCTGCCGCAGGAACAACTTTGAGGTACGTTCACGTTTTTATTCACTAGTAGACGCCCGCAGCTTCGCTCGCGTAGAATTTGATATAATACGCGTGTTTGGAGGAGGCGCTGTCGCTGGTGGCCATGATGCAGGTTGACGGCGTGTTGGCCATGCAGGGCGCCGGCAAGGACAGTATCGCCGCTAGGATCTGCCGCAGGAACAACTTTGAGGTACGTTCACGTTTTTATTCACTAGTAGACGCCCGCAGCTTCGCTCGCGTAGAATTTGATATAATACGCGTGTTTGGAGGAGGCGCTGTCGCTGGTGGCCATGATGCAGGTTGACGGCGTGTTGGCCAAGCAGGGCGCCGGCAAGGACAGTATCGCCGCTAGGATCTGCCGCAGGAACAACTTTGAGGTGCGTTCACTTATTTATTCACTAGTGGACGCCCGCAGCTTCGCTCGCGTAGAATTTGATATAATACGCGTGTTTGGAGGAGGCGCTGTCGCTGGTGGCCATGATGCAGGTTGACGGCGTGTTCGCCAAGCAGGGCGCCGGCAAGGACAGTATCGCCGCTAGGATCTGCCGCAGGAACAACTTTGAGGTGTGTTCATATTTATTTTTATAAACTAGCTTTTACCCGCGGCTCCGCCCGCGTGGTAAAGGGAATTAACAATGGGTTGTTTATCATACATGACACATTTGTATGGTGTATAATTTGTTAGCGAAATTCAGAACTTGCAAATGAATTTTACTAACACCATCTATTAACAACATCCGGAACTAAATATCTAGAAAATAACAAAACATCGATATCTTCCCATGGGGATGTTTAACCGTGGTAAAAAGGTAGCCTACGTCACTCTCCACCCTCCTCACTATCTCCACACACAAAAACCATACCATATAATAGCTTCGTTGCGACGTGAAAGCCGGACAAACAAATACACTTTCACATTTATAATATTAAGTATGGATATCCGAACTACACGGAATCAGGGGTCGTATTGAAAACCAGCGGTCGTGGTCCGCCACGACTAATGCTTAGCACGGCCCCTTTTGTCAAATTTGTACTTTTATAGATTTTTTTAAGGTCCATTAATTTCTCTATTCTTGTTGTAATTTGTACTCTTACTAAATTTGGCAAATAAAAAAAAATCTTTCTTTCTTCTTCTATTTATTGACTAGTGGACGCCCGCAGCTTCGCTCGCGTGGAATTTGACATAACAATAGTTTCTTTTACACCTAGTAATATTATATGTATATCCTACGTCACTCAGTGACGATGCAGCTTTCTAATGGTGAAAGAATTTTTGTAATCGGTCCAGTAGTTTTTGTTGAAAACATTACAAACAAATGTTTCCTCTTTATAATATTAGTATAGATGAGTTTATATTTATATTTGCATACCACATTTTGGTTAAAGTTGATTGTGTGCCCTTAACATTAGGCACCTAGTACATTTGGATCTTGTTGTAAATACTCAACTTTAAAGCAAATAAACTATATGTATTTGTATTTCATATTGGGATGGTTAGTCCAGTTAGCTGAGAGATTTAATTAGAACATTAGTTAGTCAGTTAGTTAGTGGATATGAGGAATGGGGCAGGGACTATTAGTAATAGTTAGGCCTATTAGTTAGTATTAGTAATAATCCAGTAAGTAAACTATTAGTCTCGTTTCAAGTCAGTCACAGATGCGTTGCTACCCTTGAAGAATAAGATGATCGCCTCTAAAGAAGTAAAGAAGTGGTGTTGTATGGTAAAAATATTTACAGTTAATTTTTCCGTTATTATGTGTGTACTAAAAATAAATAATATCCGATGTACATAGGTGGCGGAAGGCGACTTGCTAATGTATCTCAACATTTACGACGCGTACGAAAGAGTGAGACAGTCGTGCGCGAGCGAGAAAGCTGCTAACAAGGCGGGCAAAGAATGGTGTCAGAAGATGTATCTCAATTACAGGGTTATGGAAAAGGTGCGCTTATTTTCTATATTTTTGTTTTGTTTTTAAAGTTTGAAGCTTATAGGTAACAAATTTAATGGTTTAATAACAGTAGACTAAGTAAAGTAATAAAATCTTTTATGGGGAAATGTGTTCGCTTCTACAATAAAATACCCGGAAATATTACTTGTCTCTCAGAGAATAAATTTAAATCTTACATTAAACAAAACCTCCATAATAAAGCTTTCTATACAATTAATGACTACTTGAACGATAGAAATGCTTGGTACGATGTATCTCCAGCTCCACTTGTTCAATAATAATGTAATGTGATCAAATTATAAAAATTGTTAATTTTGAAAAGAGTAACTATCGAGTTTCTTGCCATGTTCTTCTCGGTAGCATCAACTTTGTGAACCGGCGGTAGGTACAAAAATGTTGTGACGTTCATTAAGCGTATACAAAGTACCATATATTGAAAAATAAATGAATCTGAATCTGAATCTGTAGGGCGTAGAAAGATTAAGGTTGGCGACTGGATTTGTGCCTGATGAATGGTGTACGAATAGGGACAATACAAATTATTCAGTTTTTATATGTATATAAAATATAAAAACTGATTAAATTGGATTATTAATTTATTGAAATTAAATTGTACAAAAATAGCATGACATTGACATTGGCTTACATTGGAAGAATAGGAGCAGGTTAACAGACAATATTATGATATCATTACACACATTTTATGATTTCAACAAATGGCAATACCATCCAGTAGATGACCAAAACATAACTGGTGACATCTGGGTTCATTACCCATATCTCTGCCTACCCTTTCGCGGTTATATAGGCGTTATGTTATGTTGTATTCCATTTGATTTCACAATATAAATGTTTTTGTGTATGTTACAGGCTTGCGAGATAAGAGGAGGCCTAGAAAACCTAGTTAAAGGGAAATTCAAGATTGAAAACAAAGTCTACACCGGCCCAGACTTGGGAACAGGTGAGTAATACGTGATCGAAAGAGTTAAGCAACGACGGGCGCGGTCGGTTTGTGGATGGGTGACCGCTAGTGGCAAAATGTCATGGACGCTACCGTGCTTCGGAGGGCACGTAAAGCCGTCGGTCCCGGTTGTTTTCAATGTTGGAAAAAGTCGTTAAGCCTTGTCGAAGACCTTCGGGTGGCTTGAAAACATTCGACACTGGGTTGGCGACTAACCCCACCACCAATCCGCATTGGAGCAGCGTGGTGGAGTATGCTCTAGACCTCCCGCAGCAGTGTGTGGGGGAGACCCGTGCCCAGCAGTGGGACGTCTATGGGTCGCAGCGAGCGAGTAATACGCAACACGCTAGCAAACGAACATGCTGAACCACCCATCCACTGTGGCCCATGACATCTGTGTCCGTATCGATTCGAATCGATATTTTTATGAAGTTAAGACTGACAGAAGTACTGATTGTTTATCTTAGCTTAGTAGATATAAGCTGTTGTTTTATCTACTAAGCTAAGCTAAGCTGCAACCCCATATATATAGGGACATATGTCCCACTGCTGGGTACGCGTCTCCCCTACAGACAAATCTGCGGGAGGTCTAGAGCATGCTCTACCACGCTGCTCCAATGCGGATTGGTGGTTAGTGGCCAACCCAGTGTCGAATGTTCTCAAGCCAACCGAAGGTCTTCGACAAGGCTTAACGATTCTTTTCACCATTGAAAACAACCGGAACCGACGGCTTAACGTGCCCTTCGAAGCACGATAGCGTCCATGAAGTTCTGCCACTAGCGGTCACCCATCCACAAACCGACCGCGCCGTCGTTGCTTAACTCTTCGATCACATTGAATCGACGCGAGCCATTGGGCTGGAAATCCGCAGAATCCGCCCGCAGCGTCGCTCGCGTGGAATTAGACATTCACTAACCTAAAAATGGCAGTTTCATACTAACTTTGCACCCCCGTTTTACCCCCTTAGGGGGTGAATTTTCAAAAATCCTTTCTTAGTGCCCCCCCTACGTTATAAAAGGAACCCCTGTGCAAAATTTCAAGTTTCTAACCCTTATAGTTTAGGCCTCTGCATTGATATATCAGTCAGTCAGCTTCTATAGATTTATTAATATTATTATCAATTTTAGTTATGAGAAACATTATTTAATATTGCTTCTTTATCTATCAGGTAAATGCATCCGGCTGATGAAGTGTATCCTATCGGGTCTGTTCCCTCAAGCGGCCTACCTCAGCACCGACTCCATGTACAGGGGAGTCCGCGGGGCGAGCCTGTGCATCAGCCCCGACAGCTGCCTGTACCGCGTGCAGCAGCCCAAGTGGTCAGTTAATGTTATCTATCTATATATATAAAAGGAGAAGGTGACTGACTGACTGACTGACTGACTGACATATCAACGTAGGGCCTAAACTATAAGGGCTAGAAACTTGAAATTTTGCACAGGGGTTCCTTTTATAACGTAGGGGAGCACTAAGAAAGGATTTCTGAAAATTCACCCCCTAAGGGGGTAAAACGGGGGTGCAAAGTTAGTATGAAACTTTGCCGTTTTTGAAGCCTTTAGACGGGTAGACGTCGTTAATGGGTCTAATTCTACGCGAGCGAAGCTGCGGGCGTCCACTAGTCTATATATATAGGTTTAAAGATCTTTATTTCTCAAATAGGACTACATTAAGTCACTTCTATGAGAACAATAATTAACATAAAAAATAATAGCTAACATAAAATTCTTGCGCCTTATACAAAAGTGGATTTTGAAAATATTTATATGTATAGATAATATGTATTAAAAATAAGAAAAAATGTCTTTCTCTTTAACTCATTCAACACATTCAGTTTCACAGTAGTGAATTTTACATTTCTTACAATATAATAATATATAAGGGTTAGAAACTTGAAATTTTGCACAGGGGTTCCTTTTATAACGTAGGGGATCACTAAGAAAGGATTTTTGAAAATTCACCCCCTAAGGGGGTAAAAAGGGGGTGCAAAGTTAGTATGAAACTTTGCCGTTTTTGAAGTTAGAGAATGTCTAATTCCACGCGAGCGAAGCTGCGGGCGTCCACTAGTCTGTCATATAAATAGTGGTCCACCACCACAACCCTTTCATTGTCCCACTGTTGGGCACGGGTCTCCTCTCAGAATTCCCTTAGTCCTCTACGCTGGCCAAGTGCGGATTGGCAGACTTCACATGCCTTCGAGAACATTATGAAGAACTCTCGGGCATGCAGGTTTCCTTAGACGTGTTACCGTTACAGTAGGTGATATTTAATATCTAAAATCGCACATAACTTTGAAAATTCATTCGTGCGTGCAGTTTGAATTTGAATGGTAGTGTGCGTTGGTCTTCGACAAGGCTTAACGACTGTTTCCAGCATTGAAAACAACCGGGACCGACGGCTTTACGTGCCCTCCGAAGCACGGTAGCGTCCATGAAATTTTGCCACTAGCGGTCACCCATCCACATACCGACCGCGCCCATCGTTGCTTAACTCTTTCGGTCACATTGAATCGACGCGAGCCATTGGGCTACGGACGCTACTTGGGCTTATATATAAACTAGTGGACGCCCGCAGCTTCGCTCGCGTGGAATTAGACATTCTCTAACTTCAAAAATGGCAAAGTTTCATACTAACTTTGCACCCCCGTTTTGCCCCCTTAGGGGGTGAATTTTCAAAAATCCTTTCTTAGTGCTCCCCTACGTTATAAAAGGAACCCCTGTGCAAAATTTCAAGTTTCTAGCCCTTATAGTTTAGGCCCTGCGTTGATATGTCAGTCAGTCAGTCAGTCAGTCAGTCAGTCAGTCACCTTCTCCTTTTATATATATAGATTAATCACTTATTGAAGTAAATCTTTGCAGGGTGGTGTTTTCAAGTGTTCAAAGCGCTGGGGATAAGACTTATATGCGGGGTTTGATGGTTATCGAACGGGACTGGTTGCTGGAGGTTGCGCCGCACTACTACAGAGAGACTTAAGACAACCAGGGAGGACCAGGGAGGAGAGTAGGAGGAGGAGACCAGAGAAAAAAGAGAGAGATAGCAGATCGTAGTAAGACACGGAAGATTGGAGGAACCGCTACGATCACGGAATATAATATATGGATAGACATAGACATAGACAAAAATTTATTTCGACATACAACATACAAGAAGTGTGAAACAATACAATTTTAATTAAGTAAAAATTATCGATGCCGAAATGGGACGCCCTCAGCAAATGGCCGCGGCAAGCCCGCAGCCGCTGATTTTCAGGACGCCCTCGTTGGGAGGTTCGTGCCAGTTGTTTCTATTTATTTTTATTTTTGTGTTTACATACATATATGTATATAATTAATAAAACAATTAAAGTAAGTACCTACCTACCTATACTTATAAAGCTACCTATGATATAAATCTATATATATAAAAGGAGAAGGTGACTGACTGACTGAATGACTGACTGACTGACTGACTGACATATCAACGCAGGGCCTAAACTATAAGGGTTAGAAACTTGAAATTTTGCACAGGGGTTCCTTTTATAACGTAGGGGAGCACTAAGAAAGGATTTTTGAAAATTCACCCCCTAAGGGGGTAAAACGGGGGTGCAAAGTTAGTATGAAACTTTGCCGTTTTTGAAGTCAAGTGGCCAACCCGAACGCGGGTAGACGTCGTTAATGGGTCTAATTCTACGCGAGCGAAGCTGCGGGCGTCCACTAGTTAATACATATTTAAAAATGGACAAAGAAAACATTAAACAATTTAAACGATAGGACCATCCTTACATCCGAATGAGGAGGAAAGAGGAGGAAAGGTTTCGTTGGTTCGCAGTTCGATTCCCGGCCGTTGCACGCGCCCGGTCATGCCCGGTACCTCATCATCATGCTAAGGTCATGGACGTGAACCTGTCTGTTTATTTACCATTTAATGCAAGTTCAGTTATCTCTTACTGGTTTTTAATAAGTCAAAACAAAAACAATTTGGTTAGGTTATACTTCCAGTAAAAGCGGTGAGATGCTAAGCAGTTTTTTATTTTTTTAAAAGTAATAACGCGGAAGACAGGATATGCATATATACCGGCCCTATGTATATATATATATATACATAGGGCCGTACTGAAAATCAGCGCCATTTTTCCTATCCTAAGGATTATGGCAAAAGCTGAGTGCGGTCCTATTTCGCTTTGTAATAATTAGTATGTACCTATGTAGTTTTAAAATTGTGCCGGTTAATTGTATTACAAAGTGAAATAAAAAAATCTATTCTATTCTATAACACACTTAACTGGACTGACCACAACCCTTTGTCCCACTGTTGGGCACGGGTCTCCTCTTGGAATGGGAGGGGTTAAGCCTTAATCCACCACGCTGGCCATGTGCGGATTGGCAGACTTCACATTCCTTCGAGAACATTATGAAGATACTTGTAGGTTTCCTCACGATGTGTCCTTCACCGTTATAGCAAGTACATTTAATTTCTTAGGCACATCTATATATATAAAAGGAGAAGGTGACTGACTGATTGACTGACTGACTGACTGACTGACATATCAACGCAGGGCCTAAACTATAAGGGTTAGAAACTTGAAATTTTGCACAGGGGTTCCTTTTATAACGTAGGGGAGCACTAAGAAAGGATTTTTGAAAATTCATTCCCTAAGGGGGTAAAACGGGGGTGCAAAGTTAGTATGAAAATTTGCCGTTTTTGAAGTCGTTAGACGGGTAGACATCGTTAATGGGTCTAATTCTACGCGAGCGAAGCTGCGGGCGTCCACTAGTAACTTATAAAAGTCATTGGTGCGTGCCGCTTGGGTTTGAACCCGGACCGCTCGAATGAGAAGCGAGTATGATAGCCAATGGGCACAGGTAAAGTAAGCTATAGAAAGCTATAATATTATATTGTGTAACAAAACAACGTGGTCTCGCGGCGCTGACGCGTGCCGGACACGTGTCTGTTTGACTAAGAAATGTGTCGTAGGGATGGTATTGTATTGTATAGTAGGTACTACTACTATAGTACTACTATAGTAGTAGTATTACTATACTACTATAGTACTATTATAGTAGTAGTATTATGTATTACTAGTGGACGCCCGCAGCTTCGCTCGCGTTACACATTCACTAACTTCAATAACGGCAAAGCTTCATACTAACTTTGCACCCCCGTTTTACCCCCTTAGGAGATTAATTTTCAAATTTTTCTCGCCGTAAAAACCATCCTTGAACTTCAACGAACATTTTTTAAAAAAAGAATTGTCCAAATCGGTCCAGGCGTTGTTGAGTTATGCGCTTACCAACACATTTTGCGATTCATTTTTATTATATAGATATACTATACAATATAGCGTCCATAGCCCAATGGTTCGCATCGATTCAATGTGATCGAAAGAGTTAAGCTACGACGGGCGCGGTCGGTTTGTATATAGCGTCGTTTATAGCGTCCATAGCGCAATGGTTCGCATCGATTCAATGTGATCGAAAGAGTTAAGCAACGACGGGCGCGGTCGGTTTGTATATAGCGTCGTTTATAGCGTCCATAGCGCAATGGTTCGCATCGATTCAATGTGATCGAAAGAGTTAAGCAACGACGGGCGCGGTCGGTTTGTATATAGCGTCGTTTATAGCGTCCATAGCGCAATGGTTCGCATCGATTCAATGTGATCGAAAGAGTTAAGCAACGACGGGCGCGGTCGGTTTGTGGACGGGTGACCGCTAGTGGCAAAATTTCATGGACGCTACCGTGCTTCGGAGGGCACGTTAAGCTGTCAAGGTTGTTTTCAATGCTGGAAACAATCGTTAAGCCTTGTCGAAGACCTTCGGGTGTCTTGAGAACATTCGACACTGGGTTGGCCACTAACCCCTCCACCAATGGGCGCGTGGTGGAGTATGCTCTAGACCTGCCGTAGATTTGTCTGTGAGGGAGACCCATGCCCAGCAGTGGGACGTCTATGGGTCGCAGCGAACAACTTGGTTACATATAAATAGCGTAGTGGGGCGCCCTCTGTCGGGCAGGGTAGGTACCTCAGTGCCGAGGTGAGATAGCAAAAGAGCATGCATCTCAACCCTTCCGCTGTCCATGACAAGAGATTCAGATTCGTTTATTTTCATTATATTAGCATTTGTATGCGATTAATGAACGTCGTTGTTGCAGTGACAGCCCAGTGGCTATCGAACTCGCCTCTCACTCGAGCGGTCCGGGTTCAAACCCCAGCGGCACGCACCAATGACTTTCTAAGTTATGTGCGATTTAAGAATTTAAAATGTCACTTGCTATAACGGTGAAGGACACATCGTGAGGAAACCTGCATGCCTGAGAGTACATCATAATGTTTTCGAAGGAATGTGAAGTCTGCCAATCCGCACTTGGCCAGCGTGGTGGACTAAGGCCTAATCCCTCCCATTCTGAGAGGAGACCCGTGCCCAACAGTGGGACGTCTATGGGTCGCAGCGATAAATGAACGTCGTTACATTTTAATATACCGCTGGCTCACAATGTTGTCACAATCGTCGCAGGAGCAGTACAAAGGGACGAGTGAGTCAAGTTAGTTTGAGTAGTTAATAGGAATATTCCGCATAATCATAACGCTTTCATAGTCACACTGTTGGATATCCCCCGACTTCGATAACGTTATGGGGCACGTAGGTTTCCTTACGATTCCGCGGTGCTTTCCGCGACGTTATAACTGTTGACATACAATACCTACAATAAAAATACAAAAATACTTTATTGTGCACCATAGCAAAAAAAATTATTTGATAAAAATTAATTACTTAAACGCACTTAACTTTAAAGATTTGAACCCAGGCCATTCCATCAGCTTGTGCAGCAGCATCATTCTTTGACACTGGGCTATCTCCTTAGCCACTTGGATAACTACACTTCGTAGTGAGTGCCCTGCCTATCGCGGATGCTGGGTTCGAAAGCAGATAAATATTTGTATTAAGTTCTGTTATTATCTGTATACTGTTATTATCTGTATGCAACATAGGCCTAGGTCAGGGGTCGGCAACCTTTTGAGTCCGAAGAGTTAAAAATTACTTAATATCTTGGACATTCTCACACGCGGCCACCTGACCCCAAACTAGGCAGAGCCTGTACTATGGGTGACAGAGACTGATACATAGATATTTTTAAATACATACTTAATAGATAATATTGACATCCAGACACAGAACAAACAAGTGTTCGTCACACGAATGTTTGTCCTGAGTGGAATTCGAACCCACGACCCCTGGCGCAGAAGGCAGGGTTACCGATTGCTTCAAGGCCCGTTTAAATCTCATGTATGGCCCTTTGGAGTTTAAGCGACTGTCGCTGCGACCCATAGACGTCCCACTGCTGGGCCCGGGTCTCCCCCACAGACACTGCTGCGGGAGGTCTAGAGCATACTCCACCACGCTGCTTCAATGCGGATTGGTGGAGGGGTTAGTAGCCAACCCAGTGTTGAATGTTCTCAAGCCACCCGAGGGTCTTCGACAAGGCCTAACGACTGTTTCCAGCATTAAAAACAACCGGGACCGACGGCTTCACGTGCCCGTTCCGAAACTTGAGCGCATTTTCCCGATCCGAGACTCGAGCGCAGGACCTCTCGTTTTACCATTTCAAAGCTGCATCTTCGTGACATAGGCTATACTCGTATAATATTACAAGGTGTTAACGAAATTATTATTAATCTAATTCCACGCGAGCGAAAATGTATAAATTTTTTAAAGATAGATAACCTAATAATCATTTATTTCTTAACTCTAACACACACATAAAGCTTATACATACATATACTTAATAAACTTTGATTATTACCAAAATATAATGGAACTATGTTCACATTGTGTCAGAGTTGTAGAAAATGGAACTCGCTTAGCATAATACCGCAGCTATTGCTATAACATACTAATCAATCTATGGATGTAATGTCTGAAAATAAAGTACGACAAAATAAAATAAGACATACACACTGGAATAGTCAATTAAAATGAGAAACTTAAATTAAATTATTATTTATTAAACTTAACTTAATTATTTATATGAAATCATATAAACTTGACCATACTGCTTACATTATAGTCATTTACGAGTACTACAATGGTTACTACCTACTGAGTTTGTTTACAAGCGGAAAGATTATAAAGTTCGAAGGTTTAATTTTGTTGTAGTTTATATGATGAGGAATTCGCTGAGTAATCGCTTATTAATTAATTTAATTTTACCGTATGTATAAAATTTTATTGTATTGATTTTATATTTATTTTATATATAACTACGGTTTAAAAATTTTAATCGATCCAGTTCCAATACAGACATTTCAAAGATGTTCGGTAGTTGAACCACAGGCAAAAAAAATTGCCCTTCAATCGACAGTACGAGTAGTACATCGCGAACATAGTACGGCCAATAAACGCTAATTGGATGTTATTTTGTAAATGTGTGGATCAAGTTATCAGCAATACAAAGGTTAAGAATTTGTACCCGGATTACTCGGAACTAAGTGTGGTATATAGGAATTCATAAAATATCAAATATGTATGTAGGTAGAAAATAATTATTTATGTAGGTAGATCTCGATGACAAATGTAACGCCACTTGCATTAAACGCTAAGTAACGGACAGCAGCTTTTCATTGTGTTTCCCTAAAATACTCCTTCAGGACTATCAACAGGTGCTTATCAGGTATATTATAACACTAAGGATTCAATTTTTATTTATAGACTTATTTATTAAAAGCTTTTATTTAATTTCACTCGCATGTATTTATGTATGTATCATATGTATGTATGTCCTGGAATCTTGCAATCAATATTTCACCCACTTAAACTGAAGCTATCGAGCTGAAATTTAGCACAGATATTTGGTTCCGATGACAATACACGAAAATAAATAAAAAAGTGATAAAAAGCTTTTTAAAAAAAAAAATTTTTTTTATATTTAAGTACCTACCTATTATTTCACTAGTATGTACGATCACAAGACAATTTAATTTTATATAATTAACTAGTGAACGCCCCCAGCTTACATTACATTTATTAATAGGGCTGTACTGTCGCTTCTATCCTATATTGGAATATATAAATTTACATCATCAGCAAATTTTGCAAGATTATCTCATTTTAAATTCCTAAATTAGATTATAATATAGTCAAAGAACTTAAAATACCAATGTGACCTAAAGACACTTCACATCAGTATTAGATTAGTTTTAATACAAAGTGCCCCGGAAATTGCCTCGACATCTTATTAGTAAAATCTATAAAGCTTAGTAGAACCAATCTTCTGCAGCGTGCATTATCAAATTTGTAATAATATTATTGCCTGCGACATATTTGTCATCTTCATACCGGACAACACTGTTGGTATTGACAACAATAGTCATAGTGTCGCAAACATCTTTATGAATCTCCCAAATGTTGTTATTATGAATCGTGTTACTTTAATGCATTAATGTCTTTGTGATATAATAAAAAAAAGTGTGTGCGTGTAACCTTTACGCGCGATTGAAGTAAAACTTATCAGGTACTTGATTTTTATAAGTTACTATATATAGTTTAGGCCCTGCGTTGATATGTCAGCCAGTCAGTCAGTCAGTCAAATAGTCTATACACTACACGGTCAGCTGCTGCCTTGGCTGCTCTGACGAGCGCCTTTCACTTTATCTCTACTCCGCGGCCGAATGTAATGGGACATGCAACACACATACCAAAAATTTTCAGAACGATGTACCTAATAAAAGTGTCACTTTAAAAGTGTCAGAACTTTTAGTCTTAATTTTTTCCGTCTTTTTTCTCCTACACCCGATAAGGAATTTTCGTTCCAAAAGTAAAAAGTACTCGTTTGATTAAAATAAATTAATAGTTTAAAAATAAGCGTCACATCCGTCAAAATAAAATTACTCGTTTCATTAAAATAAATTAATAGTTTAAACTATTACTATTTAAAATCTGTTTCGACGGGCCCGTTGGCGCAATCGGTAGTGACCCTGTCTGTTGCGCCAGGGGTCGTGGGTTCGAATCCCACACAGGACAAATATTCATGTGACGAACACTTGTATTTGTACCGTGTCTGGATGTTAATATTATCTATTTAAGTATGTATTTAAAAATATCTATGTATGTATATCAGACTCTCACACCCATAACACAGGCTCGCGCCTACTTTGCGGTCAGATTGCCATGTGATATACATACATGTATATCACATGGCAATCTGATGTGTCCTGAGTGGGATTCGAACCCACGACCCCTGGTGCAACAGGCAGGGTCACTACCGATTGCGCCAACGGGCTTGTCAAAAATGTTTGAAAAGCGTTTGTGTAAAGTATTCAGACGGCCCTTTGACAATCATGATGCATGCATTATATTTCTATATCCACGCACGAAAATTCGCGGCCGGTTAATAAATAATAGATAGCAAATGTTTTGTTATGAAATGTGAAATGTAAACAACAGTAGGTAGCTGGTAGGCGCGATATTATGTCAATCGCTAATTTTATATCTCTGTTTCCAATAAAAGACGCAAATAAAATTATCTTTCGTCATTTACTTCCTAAGTCAGCTAATTATAACAGGTTGCGTGATAAAAGTTATCGAAAACTTTCATGTTGAAAAGAGGCCAAGTCATGTGTTGGAGGGTTCCTTTTTGATGTGTGTGGACTCTGGAGGAGAGGGGCTATTTAAAAAACACTCACTTCATAATAAGTTATATTAGAAACATACTATTACACATTTAATATACATTTATAATATTTAATGTTTACATGACATTAAGATCTTTTACTGTTCGTGTCTAGAAGAGAAGTACGTCACAACCGAAGACATTCTTTTATGACGTTATTTTTAAACATTCTAATATTCGAAACCAACACACCTTACACAATTAAACTCCAAGATTATGTATTAGTTAATTTATAAATTAAATATCTTTTATACCTGTCAGTATATCTTATACATATATTATTTTAATGCGCTCTGAAAGTCGCACGGACCAAAGCAAATCATTTGCTTAGTTTTGTGTCAATACTTGAATTGGTATCCTTGTAGATTCTAATGTCAACGAATTCTCAAACACTGAATACTATAAGAAAACCTGTCTATTTTTCAACGCAATATAAAAATGTTTGACATTATATCTGAGTTCTGTTATTTACTTGAACTTGGCTGAGGTACTCCGAGGATCTCTTTACACGGGAACCAGACGTGATAGTAGGTATATTAATTTTTAAGAAAAGATTAGCGAGATTGACCTTTGTAATAAATTAACCTATTGTGAAATGGTTTTGATATAGTGAAATGGTTTCTTTTAAAGGCGGTTCCCCGTGACCTACATAGCTACAAACCAGCGGCGTCCCACTGTTGGGCACGGGTTTCTCCCACAGCCTCAGCTGAGGGAGGTATACAGGATAGCTCCCGAAGGTTAGAATAGAATAGAATAGAAAATATTTATTAGTTAGGATTTAACGATTGTTTTACAGTAACTGGGACCGTAGCGTCCCTAGCCCAATGGCTTGCTTCGATTCAATGTGATCGAAAGAGTTAAGCAACGACGGGCGCGGTCGGTTTGTGGATGGGTGACCGCTAGTGGCTTAATTTCGTGGACGCTACCGTGCTTCGGAGGGCACGTAAAGCCGTTGGTCCCGGTTGTTTTCAATGCTGGAAACAGTCGTTAAGCCTTGTCGAAGACCTTCGGGTGGCTTGAGAACATTCGACACTGGGTTGGCCACTAACCCCTCCACCAATCCGCTGAAAGCTTGAATGAAAGTATTGTCATTTTCAGAACTAGAAGCATAAAATTAATATTTTAGACTGTTGATTAGATATAAATAAATATGGCAATCAAAGTTTGTAAAAATGTTACCCTTAAGGGTGTAAAATAAACATAGGTGATAACACATTTACGGAGTCATTACAAATTTGTAGAGTTCAAGTTAACGCGTTAAGAAGAATCTATTATTAGGTACGTCTAATTCGACGCGAGCGAAGCTGCGGGCGTCCACTAGTTTTCAATAAGCACAAAGTATTCGCAGGTCAGATTAGTTTCACTATCAGTTATTCAACAACAATATTTTGATTCTAGTATATAGATTTGTGGAATATCACTGACCTAAAAGCTAGTAACTAAGTATGTACTATTTGTTAAAGAGCGACCTAAATTTCTAAGCAAATAAGATTGACTTTGAATTTACAATGTCAACGACTTGTACTTTTGATCTTATTACGAACTAGTGGACGCCCGCAGCTTCGTTCGCGTGGAATTAGACAAGAGTAGTTTCGTTTACACCTAGTTATATTACATAGCTTAATGCCAGTTAAGATGCAGCTTTCTAATGGTGAAATAATTTTTGAAATCGGTCCCGTAGTTTTTGTGTGAAAACATTACAAACAAATGTTTCCTGTTTATAATATTAGTATAGATTCAAGCTAACTAGATAGGTACCTATTCCATGCTGATGCAACCTTATTTGGGATAGTACAGAGTACAGGATGTCACACGGTCATGACGTGGAGGAAATGTACCTTAGATGTTGTTTATAGGAAGTTTTATTGAAAGTAGACTTCATTTGATTTTAAAAATAATTTGAACTACATTCAAAGATTTTCAAATAATCGTCGGTCTGACCGAACTTGCGAGATATCTTGCAGTATATTGCAAGATTGCGGCACGGTTAATACGGCACGCCCAGTTTACCTGTATATGTTGATTAATTTCTGTGGCTTTACCTATTACGTATATTTTAAAACATCCCTTGGTGGTAGAGGTAATTCTTCACAAACGAGCGGGCCCGCGGGAAAAGCTTGTATTACAACATTAGATGGTAAATTTTTAGTAGCTCTTGAATGAGCTTCGGAATTTTTATCAGGCGCACGCCAGCGCCACTAAATGCGTAGCTTCGCTCGCGTGGAATTAGACATTCACTATCTTCAAAAACGGCAAAGTTTCATACAAACTTTGCACCCCCGTTTTACCCCCTTAGGGGGTGAATTTTCAAAAATCCTTTCTCAGTGCTCCCCTACGTTATAAAAGGAACCCCTGTGCAAAATTTCAAGTTTCTAACCCTTATAGTTTAGGCCCTGCGTTGATATGTCAGTCAGTCAGTCAGTCAGCTTCTCCTTTTATATACTCGTACCTATATAGATTGGCAAGTGGGTGGATAACCTCTCTACCTCATTAAACAACATCTCAGTACAATGTGCTCAATTTGTAGGCAGGCCATGACATAGTATCATAAGCTGGGCACAGAAAATTACTGTTTCTGATTAGTTTTGATTGATAAAATAATTATCAGAGCTAAATATTTAGGACACTACAAGTACTTAAATCATGATAATACACCATTCCAATGTTGGACAGCATCGGATACTGTTGAGAGTTAAAGATTACAATCTGTGTTCTGTTATTCTCTATTCTGTATATTATTAGGTCTCATCATCATCATCCTTCCCTTTCTCCCTTCTTTTGTTCCACTGTTGGGCACGGGTCTCCTCTCAGAATGGGAGGGATTAGGCCTTAGTCCACCACCCGGTCGGTGCCCCATTAGGGTCTTCAGATCATTGCCTGGTGCGTTCCATTCAACCTTTGTCGCAACATGAGCGGCCTCGGCCGCGGGGCAAGCGGCAGGTGTGGCACTACCGGTCGGCAGATTGGGATGGATTAAGAGAATTCTACTCGTCCTACCCATGGGGACGGCTCTGTTTCTCGTCTATGGATTGTGATGCATGTGCTGAGGCCGTTACCGATGTAATCCTACAGGGTATGGAATGCTTTATTCCATGTTCTGTGATTCCCATCGGTGGACGTAGTCAGCCCTGGTTTGGCCGGCAGTGTGCTGAGGCATCCCGCCAAAAGCAAGCTGCCTTCCAAGCCTGGACATCGGCATGTGCATCTGACGATCCAGAGACACCCTGCCTCAGGAAGAGACTGAATGCCGTCTCCAGATCCACAAAAAGGGTGATAGCTAAGGCGAAGCGCGAGCACATTGGCAAAATTGGTGAGCAATTAATCAAGCATCCTTCGGGAAGCCGAGCTTTTTGGTCGCTCGCTAAAGCCATCAAAGGTAACTTCTGTCGGTCGTCTTTTCCATCACTGCGTACTCCGGATGACAGTTTGGCCCAAACTGCAAAAGAGAAAGCCGATCTCCTGGGTGCTCTTTTTGCGTCAAACTCGACACTTGACGACCATGGGGCCACACCGCCCACCATCCCGCGGTGTGAGAGCTCTATGCCTGATGTACAGTTTACACAGAAAGCTGTCAGGCAGGCTCTGTTGTCTCTTGACGTCAAGAAGTCGAGTGGGCCAGATGGAATCCCTGCAGTGGTGTTGAAGATGTGCGCTCCCGAGCTGACTCCCGTGCTTACGCGCCTATTCACACTTTCCTATTCCACAGCTGTAGTGCCGTCTTCTTGGAAGGTTGCTCTCGTCCACCCAATTCCCAAAAAGGGTGATAGTGCTGATCCGTCAAATTACAGGCCTATCGCGATCACGTCCCTACTCTCTAAGGTCATGGAGCGGGTCATCAACACCTGCCTGCTCAGGTACCTCGAAGAGCACCAGCTCATCAACGACCGCCAGTACGGTTTCCGCAAGGGTCGTTCGGCTGGTGATCTCTTGGTGTACCTTACCCACAAATGGGCTCAAGCCATAGAGAGTAAGGGAGAGGCGCTGGCGGTTAGCCTGGACATCGCGAAGGCGTTTGATCGGGTTTGGCACAAGGCCCTTCTCTCGAAGCTACCATCATACGGCCTACCTGAGAGGTTGTGCACCTGGGTTGCCAGTTTCTTGTCCGAGCGTGCTATTCGGGTCGTTGTTGACGGTCACTGCTCGGACATGAAACGCATTAATGCTGGCGTCCCCCAAGGTTCTGTGTTGTCTCCTACGCTGTTCAATCTTCATATCAATGACATGTTAGAGCAGAGCCCTGACATGCATTGCTATGCGGATGACAGCACTGGTGACGCGCATTACATGGGCCGTGCGGGCACCTCTCAGTCTCTTGTGGAGGAAAGTAGAAATAAACTTGTGTCTGAAGTTGAGAACTCTCTGGAGCGAGTCTCAGAATGGGGACGACTAAATTTAGTCCAGTTTAACCCTTCGAAGACACAAGTTTGCGCGTTCTCCGCAAAAAAAACTCCATTTGTCGTAGCTCCGCGATTTGAGGGCACAGCACTCACCATCAGGAAATCGATTGGGATTTTGGGCGTCGACATCTCCAGCGATGTGCAGTATCGGGGTCATTTGGAAAAGAAAGCCAAACTTGCTGCAAAGAAGCTCGGTGTGTTAAATAGGGCGCGATATTACTTCACGCCCAAACACCGGCTTCTATTGTACAAGTCACAAGTTCGGCCGCACATGGAGTACTGCTTCCACCTCTGGGCGGGTGCTCCGGCTTACCAGCTGAAT
The DNA here is from genome assembly GCA_944567765.1 of Carterocephalus palaemon. Classification (NCBI taxonomy): domain Eukaryota; kingdom Metazoa; phylum Arthropoda; class Insecta; order Lepidoptera; family Hesperiidae; genus Carterocephalus; species Carterocephalus palaemon. The sequence goes on from OX155664.1 coordinate 8,378,971, forward strand.
CCACTTGACTCCATACAGCGACGAGCGATCCGAGTTGTTGGCGATCCCAATCTTACCGGTAAGTTAGAGGACCTCAGTCTCCGGAGAGACATAGGCTCTCTCTGTGTCCTCTACCGTATCTACCATGGTGAGTGCTCGGAGGAACTTCATGACTTAATTACACCAACCTCATTTAACTATCGCACTACACGCCGAGGTCTGAAGTTTCATCCACACCGAATCGACTCATGGCCTTCTACCACCGTACGATTCTCGCGGTCTTTTTTACGGCGAACTGGTCTTGTGTGGAATGAGCTTCCGACTGAGGTTTTCCCTTCGAGCTTCGACATGGAGCGCTTCAAAAAGAGTGTGAAACACTTCCTTCAAGGCAGGCAACGCACCTGTGATACCCCTGGTGTCGCACGTGTCCATAGACGACGGTGACCACTTACCATCAGGTGGCCCGTATGTCTGTTTGTCCGTCCTATACTATAAAAAAAAAAAACCACGCTGGCCTAGTGCGGATTGGCAGACTTCAAATGCCTCGAGAACATTAGGAAGAACTCTCAGGCATGAAGGTTTCCTCACGATGTGTCCTTCACCGTTATAGCAAATGACATTTAATTTCTTAAATCGCACATAACTAAGAAAAGTCATTGGTGCGTGCCGCTGGGGTTTGAACCCGGACCGCTCGAGTGAAAGGCGAGTTCGATAGCCACTGGCTGTCAGCACTGTAGGTTCATTAACTACATAATTCCGAGCTATAAGCGCTTAATTCTGATTTATTATGAAGGTACCGGCTGTGAAATTATTATACCTGATACCTTATGGATATTTAAAACTACCTGTAATTTCCACAGGAATGTAGAATAACATACTGAGATAAAGGGTTAATTTATCTGTGGCTACTTCTGAAGGAGCTAATAATAAACATTTTAATTGATCACATGTTATTAATTACTGGCTCTGAGATACATATGCTGTTGTTGGATTGATGAATGTTCACGTACCTATGCTAAATATAGCTTGCTAACCATAATTTTCCATTGTATTGGCTACAAAAGCTTGTCGGAGTGTCTTAATATGGCTGTAAGGTAGCAAACGAGCTTGCAGCACCACCCATCCGCTGCCGCCAACAATGCCGATGACAACTGAGACCGTCAGACCCGTGCCCAACATTGGGACAAAGAAAGGGTTGTGATGATTATATTATTATTTGTAAGTGTTGAGTGTTCGTTTTTTATTTACGTGTCCTTTCCTCAAGTGGAAAGGGTAGTGGCCAACCCTGCGTTGAATATTTTCAAGCCACCCGAAGGACTTGGATAAGGCTTAACGATTGTATTTACAAATGAAATCGGCTTAAAATGTCCTCCGAAGCACAGTAGTGATAGCGGACACCTATAAAAAAATTGACCGCGCGTCGATCACACGATCACACACGAGCGACGCCATTGGGCTTTGAACGCGACGATTAACGACGAGATAATGCGAGATTCATTCCAGATGTCGTGACGTCATCTCACCCCGTGTTACGAGTGTCTGCCTATGCCGGATATGTGCTATTATTTATTTCATCATCATCATCATTATCTCTGCATATTATAAAACAAAGTTGCTTCCCGCTGTCTGTCTGTCCCTATGTACGCTTAGATCTTTAACGAACGAACTTTTAATAACGAATTTTGATGCGGATTTTTATTAATAGATAAAGGGATTCAATAGCTTTCTATTGAGTCGACAGTTGTGACAGACCGACGTATTAAATTAGGTTAGGTTCAGGTAATAGTTTTGTAACTCTATGCTAAATGCGTTCCGTTTCACAATTTGACGGTTTCACTTCGATAGATTATAATTTACCGAAAAATAATGCGTTAAATTGTAAGCAATATGGTTCGGTACGGTTCACAATCTTTCATCAGTTCACAATCTCGCGAGATAGATTATAACCTAACGTTATTTACAATTTTTCGGTGACATATATAAAGACATTGGTCCTTACTCTATGGTATCAGCATTGCACCCGAGCGGAGCCGGGGCGGGTCACTAGTTGTTATATTATTATAAACTCCGACCACGCCCGAGTTCTCATTGGCTGAACGCCTATAACTGGGTGGCGCGACATAGCCTTACACTCGCGAGTTCCGTGATTCAAATCACGCCAATCTATTTTATTGATGAATATTAAAAGCAATTAGATTCCTTTGTTTTTAATTATCATTAAGAGCTTTTATATAACATCACTCGTATGTATGTATATCCTGGAATCTGGCAATCAATATTTCACCCACATCTACTGAAGCTATCGAGCTATCGAGCGCTTTGGCACACATATTTGGTTCCGATGACAATGCACGAAAATAAAAAAAAGTTATACTTAAATTAAAAAAAAATATATTTAACGGTAAGTATAATTTTTATAGGTTTATTAATAATATTATGGTAATGAAGGACGGAACATTTTTATCATCTGGCCGGGTTGAAAGGTTAATGCGGAGATGAATAATGCAAGGCTGAATGTTGTTAGATACTCTTTTCAAAATTGAACACTTGATTTCCAACATCTTGATCATTGGTATAATCTTTGCGTAGAATCCAACTCGGTTGGGTGGTGTTAAGTATTATTGATTTCCAACATCGAGAAGGATCACTTGATCATTGGTAGAATCTTTGCGTAGAATCCAACTCGGTTGGGTGGTGTTAAGTATTCTTGATTTCCAACATCTAGGAGGATTACTTGATCATTGATACAATCTTTGCGTAGAATCCAACTCGGTTGGGTGGTGTTAAGTATTATTGATTTCCAACATCGAGAAGGATCACTTGATCATTGGTAGAATCTTTGCGTAGAATCCAACTCGGTTGGGTGGTGTTAAGTATTCTTGATTTCCAACATCGAGAAGGATCACTTGATCATTGGTAGAATCGTTGCGTAGAATCCAACTCGTTTGAGTGGTGTTAAGTATTCTTGATTTCCAACATCGAGAAGGATCACTTGATCATTGGTACAATCTGTGCGTAGAATCCATTTCGTTTGGGTAGCGTTAAGTATTCTGGATTTTCAACATCGAGAAGGATGATCACTTGATCATTGGTACAATCTAAGGATGATCATTTGATCATTGAGAATCTTTGCGTAGAATCCAACTTGGTTGGATGGCGTTATGTATTCTTGATTTTCAACATCGAGAAGGATGATCACTTGATCATTGGTACAATCTAAGGATGATCATTTGATCATTGAGAATCTTTGCGTAGAATCCAACTTGGTTGGATGGCGTTATGTATTCTTGATTTTCAACATCGAGAAGGATGATAACTTGATCATTGCGTTGGGTGGCATTGACTTTGACTTTGCTATCAAACTCGCCACTCACTCGAATGGAAGGATTCTAATTAAAGCGCCATTGGAAAGCGTAATTGGAGCACCATTGAGGTCATCCGTTGCAACAGTGGACGAAATCTCGTGACTGCAATTGCATGCCTGAGAGTTTGACATTTTGTTCTCAAAGGCCTGTGAAGTCTGCGAATCCGCTTGGTAGACCCTAACCCGTCCCATTCCGAGAATCACCCGACAGTGGGATAATGAAAGGTGCTGGAAGAAGTCAGGAAACCTTGACTTTAAATTTATCTCAGTGCGTAGTCGCACTGATATTTGGTGGACAGTGATAGCCCAATGGCTCGCTACCGTGCTTGGGACGTTATGCTATCGGTTCCGGTCGGTTTCAATCACAGAACAGATTATCTGTTCTGTGGTTTCAATGGTGAAAACAATCGTTAAGCATCATGAAAAAAAAAAGTGCTAGCTAGTAAATCATTGGAGATTCTTCCCATCGTCCGAACACCGTCTCCAAGGGCATCACTGAAAATCAGCGCTGAAGCTGCAAAGCGGCAGCATTATGCTGAATTGTTCCCTTTTTGTGACAGGCAGCAGCAGTGTATATTTTTTATTTGATTTTAATTTAAAAAGGCTTATTGTTTGTTTTGAATTAATTGAATTGAATTGCATGTTCATCGCTACTACTGCTTGTATGTTACAAATAAATTTTTCTTTCTTTCATTCCTTGTTGAAGACCTTCCGGTGGCTAGAGAACATTCGACACTGAGTTGACCACTAACCCCTCCACCAATCCGCATTGGGGAAGCGTGGACTCTGTAAGGTAAAGGATGAATGGTAAGATCATACGATTATAGACGTATTTTATGTAACACATTATGCAATAAATGATAATAAATACACTAAATACTATGCGATGAGGCCGCGACAATCATTGCGATATCACTTTATCACGTTGACGTCACGCGCGGGGCTCGCCTCGTGGCGATAAGCGTCGTGGCGGGGTTCCGGGTTCGAATGAAAAGTTGTAAGATAATTGTACAGACACAATAACTGCTTTATTACTACTAAATCAGTTGTAATCTATACTAATAAAGAGAAAAGATATGTTTGTAATGTTTTCACACAAAAACTACTGAACTGATTTCATAAATTCTTTCACCATTAGAAAGCTGCATCTTACTGGGTGACATAGGCTATATAATATTACTAGATGTAAACGAAACTATTGTTATGTCTAATTCCACTACGGGCGAAGCTGCGGCCGTCCACTAGTATAAGATATGTTACAGTCATAACTAAGCTGCAATTCATAGACGTCCCACTGCTGGACACGGGTCTCTCGGGTTGGGAATATCTATAGTGTAAAATCATTTCCACGTTTACAACAGTGTTGCAGAGTTGACTTCACCTGACCTAGTTCTAACCTGATATAACTGTCTGCTATCAAGATTGAATTTACAGTTTTGCTGTCACGTAACATTCAAATTGAGATGGATGTGATGCGTGCCCTTACAATGATTGCTCTGTGGCGTGAGTGATCCTGACTGTCGAACCGGGTTCGAATCCCGGTCAGGGCAGATTTATTTCGCAGATAAATATTTGTACTCGTGCAGTAGGTAAAGTAGGAACAAATTTGCGCCTGAAGAGAACTCTCTGGAACGGGTCTCAGAACAAGGTCGGCTAAATTTTGTCCCCTCGAAGACACAAGTACAGGCCCGTTGGCGCATTCGGTAGTGACCCTGTCTGTTACGCTAAAGGTGGGTTCGAATCCCACTCAGGACAAATATTCGTGTGACGAATACTTGTATTTGTTCTGTGTCTGGATGTCAATATTATCTATTTAAGTATGTATTTAAAAATATCTATGTATGTATATCAGTCTCTGACACCCATATCACGGGCTCGCGCCTACTTTGGGGTCAGATGGCCGTGTGTGAGAATGTCCAAGATATTTATTTATTTATTTATTTATCTATGCGGGTTCTCCGCTAAGAAATCCCCGTAGCTCCGCAATTTGAGGGCACCGCACTTACCATCAGTAAGTCGATTGGTATTTTTGGCCACTAAATCTCTATCAATGTCTAATACTTTGACAAATCATAAAATAATGTTCGCTTGCTTATTAATACATTTATTTCACAAAACCAAGCATGTATTTCAACATTATTTAAACACAACTTTCAGTACAAAAAATTTGTTAAAAGTTACAAGAAAGACAGATGCCAGAGAAAACCTTTTTAAATCTCTGACACATCTCACTCTAAAAATAGAGTTCTTAGGCGCGTACAACCAATGAGCAGTATCGGGGTCATCTGGAAAGAAACGCCAATCTTACAGCAAGGAAGCTCAGTGTTTTGAACAGGGCGCGATATTATTTCACGTCCAAGCACCAGTTTCTATTGTTGAAGATCCAAGTGCTACCGCATATGGAATACTGCTTCCACCTCTGGGCGGGTGCACCAACATACCAGCTTGGCTCGGCAAGCCAATTGTACTATTTAACATTAAAAAAAAAAAACAAATAAATCAAAAGCAAAAAAAAATATCATTCCTTACATTGATTGACAAGCCTGTCAAAAGATACCGTTATTCGCTATCTTATCTAACCGTAGTGTAGTGTAGTTCAAAAATTACACGCGCTTAGATTATGCCGGCGAGATACAATCAGCCTAGACTACAATACTCGTAGATATTTATGGAGCGTCAGAAGTTTGCCACAAGGTTGCTACCGACCAGTGCTGTGGCAACTTGGTACCGGCGACACATTGCTACCGCCAGGTGACTAATAGACCCCCTATTATTCATAAAAAAATAATAAGCCTAGTAGCTTTAAATATTTTGTCACATTTTGTCAATTCTGAATTGAGTTTGAATAAAGACAAAACACTATTGCTAAAATAGGGTATTTTTTCATTAATAATACCTACCGACGTATATCATCTGTAGTAATCGGTGGGTATAATAAAAAAACTATCTGTACCCGCAGTCCTACCCCTATTTGAGATGTTTTCCCATACTAAAGTAATACTTAGCTCTTATTTTAATATTTATGAGAGACAAAAAAATTGCACGACACTATATTTACAGAAATACCTATATATTATATTAACTGCCGATTAATGTTTAAAATTCTATGTTAAACGAAATTACTGTTCTTGCGTTCTGAAGAACTCATTTTTTCCTATTCATGGCAAGAAAATCCTGCAAAATGAGTCAAAAAGTCGGTCAAATAATCGGTGAAAAAGTCGGTCGTGTTGACCAATAGGTCGGGCCACGTATGGGCGCGATGAGAAATTTAAACTGACGCAAATTTAATATATATTAAATAAGAATATTTATTTGTTATATTGACTCAATATCAAAATTCCTCTCATTTTGCGACAGATTAAATTGTGAATACCTACCTATATATGTATCTATATATATTTTATACATGTTTCTCGCGGTCTTTTTTACGGCGAACTGGTCTTCTGTGGAATGAGCTTCCGACTGTGGTTTTCCCTTCGAGCTACGACATGGAGCGCTTCAAAAAGAGTGTAAAACGCTTCCTTCAAGGCAAGCAACGCACCTGTGATACCCCTGGCGTCACGTGTCCATAGACGACGGTGACCACTTACCATCAGGTAGCGCAGCCCGTATGTCTGTTTGTCCGTCTATATTATAAAAAATATAGTCCAAAAGCATACAGGAAAATATACATGGCTATAGAGACAGAACGCTAGAGACGTTAATAACGCAAAGCGCCGTTGGTCTAAACGAAAATAATGGTGCTGCCCTGCCCTTGATAAGCGCCGGCGTGAGCGTACGCATAAAAATTATCTCATCACAAACCCAGCACGCGCCACTGCGGTGCTTAGTGATAAGGACATCTTATTATATTAAACAATATATTAAATACTGCATACCGGCCTCATAAAACAGAATAGACGCGGATACGGCCCGACACACTCGCGACCGACCTTACTTAACTCGCTGCCACTTCGGACGTCCAAACTTCCTTATTGTTAACAGTGTGGTGTTGTGTTTACCGATCAAGATGAACGCTTATTTACTTTCGGTAAGTTTCTTTTTTCTAATTGTCGAGTTATTTTGAAAGTTTATTTTACTTATGTTCACTTAGGTTTATTAAATCAGTTAGTTACTTTATAAAAATAAACTTAATTTAATTGTTTAAAAAATAAAATTAATTTCATTGTTTAAAAAATAAAAAATAATTTAAATTAAAAAAAATTAAAAATTAATTTTTTTTTAAATTTTTTTATTTTATTTTACGTGAGTGCCAGCTGAATCTGGGGATAAGAAGTATAAGAATAGAATAAGAATGTTTTATCGGGACAAGATTAACCCGGTACTGTGAAACAAAGAACTAAAAAACAACAAAGCACAGGATAATGATGGAATCATATCAGAGTTGCTAAGAGCTGGCGAAAAACCTGTCTGTTGTGTTCTTGAAGAAAGGCGACAAAACCTCTCTAAAAAACTAAACCTTAATTGCACTCCTGAGCCAGGTCTTTAAGTAGTTTTCAAAATTCTTTCAACGCATTGGACCCATGCTCGACGACTTCCAACATTCAGAACAAGTCGGAAAGGCAACAGAACCATGTACCACATTCAGACCGCTGAATAACCAGCCGTTGTGTGTCGTATTCGTGGATTATGAGGAAGCCTTCGATTATATCGAGTCAGATCAGATTGACTATTAGGTACAGTCGATCAGTATCGAGGTGTTGAAGTGGATATACGATGCTGCCACAATAACAACAATAAAGTCAGAGTATACGACAGAAGCACAAACACCATTCAATTGTAGAGAGGTGCTAGGCAAGGGGAAGTTATCTCCCCAAAGCTTTTCACTTCTGCATTGGAAGACGTGCTTAAGCTGATGTGGAAAGGATTTACATCAATGTCGAACGCTACACACACCAAATTTCCGATGGTATATTTATCTTGCCAGAATCGCTGGAGGACCTAAAAATCATGCTTGGGGACCTGAACAGCGCCTCGCAACGCGTGGGTTTGAAAATAAACATGGACAAGAATAAGATTGGACATGTGCAAACCAGTGGTTGTTGATGGCGCTGCTCACGAAGTTAAGTATGGACAAGTGGTCCATGTAATTAAGGCCAACTTCGAGAAAGGTTTCCAAAGAAAAAAGTGGTTTCTCGAAGAATCCAACTTGACTGGGCAGCGTTCGAGAAGTTACGACACAACTTTACATCGGGAATACCTCAGTGTCTGAAGACGAAAGTGTTCGAATAGCATGTGTTAGGACTAACTACTGGACCGGAGAAACTACTGGACCCATTTCAAAAATTCCTTCACCATTAGAAAGCTGCATCTTCACTGAGTGACATAGGCTATATAATATTACTAAGTGTAAATCAAACTATTGTTATCTAATTCCACGCGAGCGAAGCTGCGGGCGTCCACTAGTATTTAAGAAAGGCCGCGGTGAAGCACCAACTAAAATTATCCGCAAAGAATTAAGTTATTGACCGTGTAACCTTTAAGTCGGGGTAGATGTTGACGCGAACAAACTAAAAACACGATAAATATTGTTGGGTGGTTCTTATTTAATTAGCAAACTGACAAACAGGCAGTGACCCCATGATAGAAGAGTTATTTTTGTGTTTAGAAAATACTTTCTTGTGGCATAGATAGGCCATAGCAAACAATAAGTTGTTTGATAACCCAAACGGTTAGTGTTGTAGTATAAATAAAGTAGAAAATAAAATTAAGGCTTATTGTACATTTATAGGTACCTACTCGACTGCGTTAGAAGCACAGAATAGATATACACCTAAAGGTCAGAAGGGTTCTGTTGTTCGTGTGTATGTATGTATATAGCGTCCATAGCCCAATGGCTCGCGTCGATTCAATGTGATCGAAAGTGTTAAGCAACGACGGGCGCGGTCGGTTTGTGGATGGGTGACCGCTACTGGCAAAATTTCATGGACGCTACCGTGCTTCGGAGCGCACGTAAAGCCGTCGGTCCCGGTTGTTTTCAATGGCGGAAACAGTCCTTAATCCTTGTCGAAGACCTTCGGGTGACTTGAGAACATTCGACACTGGGTTGGCCACTAACCCCTCCACCAATCCGCATTGGAGCAGCGTGGTGGAGTATGCTCTAGACCTCCCGCAGCAGTGTCTGTGGATGAGACCCGTGCCCAGCAGTGGGACGTCTATGGTTCGCAGCGACTAACTGGAAGGCGCGCTGTCACTCACAATCAGATTCGTTATAATGATCTACCGCCGGTTCACAAAGTTAAAGCTAAGGAGAAGGACACGGCAAGAAACTCAGTAGTCAAAGGTAGTAAAAAAAGATTGATACACAATATCGATGCTGGTTGTAAACAACGCTTGACAAACAACTAGTCATCAACCCCTTTCAATTATTTATGAGATAAAATCAATTAGCACCGTTCTTATTTCATACTAGTGGACGCCTGCAGCTTCGCTCGCGTAGAATTAGACTCATTAACGACGTCTGCCCGCGTTCGGGTTGCCCACTTGACTTCAAAAACGGCAAAGTTTCATACTAACTTTGCACCCCCGTTTTACCCCCTTAGGGGGTGAATTTTCAAAAATCCTTTCTTAGTGCTCCCCTACGTTATAAAAGGAACCCCTGTGCAAAATTTCAAGTTAGGCCCTTATAGTTTAGGCCCTGCGTTGATATGTCAGTCAGTCAGTCAGTCACCTTCTCATTTTATATACGAGTATATATAGATTAGGCAATAATTAAGATTGAACCTATCAAGCATGGATTTTGATACGCCGTAAAGCAAACTTGCTTAAGTAAACCTAATTAGCGAGCTACAATGTAAGTTGCTATAATTTAATTAAACAGTAAATTGATTACGAGGATGTAGAGTAGGTAAATAACTCAGTTTTAGGGTTCCGTACCCAAAGGGTAAAACTGTCCCTATTACTAAGACATTGCTATCCGTCTGTCCATCCGTCTGTCCGTCTGCCCGTCTGTCACCAGGCTGTATCTTATGAAAAGTTTTAGTTGTTGAAATTTTCAGATGATGTATTTCTGTTGCCGCTATAACAAAAACAATAATATTTGTCAACGATATTGTTTTTCCAACAGAAGCAAGTGATCGCAGCCCTGTTGGTGCTGGGCCTGGTGGCCACGGTGAGGCCAGCGGAGGCCAGGCCTCCGTGGCTGGCCCAGAACAGTGGCGTATTCACAGAATCCGCAGAGTGTCATACCGATGTAAGTATGAATATGTTGCTACCCTTGTGGACTAAGATGGTCGCCTCTAAAGAAGTGTAACCGGAAACCACACCTTTCCAACCGGACCATAATTGCTTTAAAAACAAATATTACACGGCAGAAATGGTACTAGGTACCGTGGCGGGCGGTGGTACTGCCCCGGGAGAACTCTATATGGAACCAATTAGGTTTCATATAATACCTATTTGGTTCCTATGGTGGTCGCTGTGACCACCCACTGCTGGGCACGGGTCTCCCCCACGGAGGTCTAGAGCAGACACCACCACGCTGCTCCAATGCGGATTGGTGGAGGGGTTAGTGGCCAACCCAGTGTCGAATGTTCTCAAGCCACCCGAAGGTCTTCGACAAGGCTTAGCGTCTGTTTCCGGGACCGACGGCTTTACGTGCCCTCCGAAGCACGGTAGCGTCCATGAAATTTTGCCACTAGCGGTCACCCGACAAACCGACCGCGCCCGTCGTTGCTTAACTCTTTCGATCATATTGAATCGATTGCCATTGGGCTATGGACGCTACGGTGGTAGTATGGTATTAATCTATGATTGCGCCATTGGAGACATCCATACTAGTCCATATCCATACTAGTCCATACTAATATTATAAATGTGAAAGTGTGTTTGTTTGTTTGTTTGTTTGTCCGGCTTTCACGTCGCAACGAAGCTATTATATGGTATGGTTTTTGTGTGTGGAGATAGTGAGGTGGGTGGAGAGTGACGTAGGCTACTTTTTACCGCGGTAAAACATCCCCGTGGGAAGATATCGATGTTTTGTTATTTGCTAGATATTTAGTTCCGGATGTTGTTAATAGATGGCGTTAGTAAAATTCATTTTCAAGTTCTTATCTGTGTATGATAAACAACTCATTGTTAATTCCCTTTGACCACGCGGGCGGAGCCGCGGGTAAAAGCTAGTATATTAGAAGAAGAAGAAGAAAAAGAAGAAGAAGAAGAAGAACACATTTATTTCATAAGTAGACAATACAAATTAACAACAACACAATTTATAAACGATAAAATAATAGAATTTAATTGGCTACTTGATGAAAAGGGGCCGCACTCAGCGTTGGCCGTAGCTGTAACAGACTACGACCGCTGGTTTTCAGTGCGACCCATTTTATTATATGTTATATCAAGTGTGTCCCATGCAGGACGAGCTGCTGGACCTCTGCCAGCGCTGCGCCAAGCTCACCAAGTCCCGCCAGGCCTACCCGGCCTGCTGCTCCACCGACCTCACCGCCCGCAGGTGGTGCTCCGACTACGTATATTTCGGCCGCGGCGCCTACGACTTCTACTATAAGAACGGCAATTGACTCTTAAAAGACGCGGCTACTTGCCGTTAGATGTGTTCATTTTGGTTAAAGAGTTTTAAGTTATTCTTAACTTACTTATGTATTGATTCTAAGATTGGTTTAAAGCGCCGATTAGTCTAAGCGTTCTTACGCTGGATTTCAATAACCTGTCTAAGGATAGATTTGGCTATCGGAGATGGAAATTCGACACATTTTATATGGAACTTATGTCTTTATCTATGATAGCCAATGTCTTATATCGTTCATTTTGGTTATAGAGTTTTTAGTTATTCTTAACTTACTTATGTATTGATTCTAAGATTGGTTTAAAACGCTGATTAGTCTAAGCGTTCTTACGCTGGATTTCAATAACCTGTCTAAGGATAGATTTGGCTATAGGAGATAGAAATTCGACACATTTTATATGGAACTTTATGTCTTTACGTATGATAGCCAATGTCTTATATCGTTTATTTTGGTTATAGAGTTTTTAGTTATTCTTAACTTACTTATGTATTGATTCTAAGATTGGTTTAAAGCGCCGATTAGTCTAAGCGCTCTTACGCTGGATTTCAATAACCTGTGTAAGGATAGATTTGGCTATAGGAGATAGAAATTCGACATATTTTATATGGAACTTAAATCAAATTTCTATCTCTGATAGCCAAAACTGACTTGAAATAGGTTATTGAAATCCAGCGTTAATTGACATTTACTTTACTAATCTACTTATTTGATTTGTATCGATTGATAAAGTCTGGTACAAGTGAAAGATGGGAGACAATATGAGAGTGAAACAGGGGTTGCTCGGAGAATTAATTCCGTCGCTGCGACCCATAGACGTCCCACTGCTGGGCACGGGTCTCTCCCAGAGACTGCTGCGGGAGGTCTAGAGCATACTCCACCACGGTGCCCCAATGCGGATTGGTGGAGGGGTTAGTGGCCAACCCAGTGTCGAATGTTCTCAAGCCACCCGAAGGTCTTCGACAAGGCTTAACGACTGTTTCCAGCATTGAAAATAACCGGGACCGACGGCTTTACGTGCCCTCCGAAGCGCAGCAATTCCTATGTATGCTGAGGCAATTTTTAGGGTTCAGTACCCAAAGGGTGAAAAACGGAACCCTGTTACTCTCCGAGTGTTTTAGAGCTCTATATCTTGAACGGAAATATGTAGAGACATGATTTTGTTCTGCTTACTTATCAGAAATCGCATTTATTGTTATGTTTAGTCAGGTAAGAGATGTGTTATATTGTTCTCTTAGATTAGTATTAGTATACTATGTATTGATAAGGAATGGAATTGAAAATGGTATTGCTGGCTTTTTAATGCTTAAATTTTTTTTTAAGATAGCAAACGAGCTTGTAGCACCATTGATCCTCCGCGGCCCATGACAACTTTGACTGACTCACAAGACTCTGATAAAGACTAGGACAGTTAGTCCATTTAGCAAAGAAATTATTAAGAACATTAGTTGGTTAATGTAACCAACCATTTCTTAAATCGCATGTAACTTAGAAAAGTCATTGGTGCCACTTAGATTGAACCCGGAGCCCTCGAGTGAGAGGCGAATTCGATAGCCACTGGGCTGTCACCGCTGTTAACACGCCCTCTGGTATGATAATAAGTGAAATAAAGAAAGTATGGTAAAGAGCAAAGATGGCATTTAATCATCGCCATTTCTAATTCCATTCTTGATCTGTATTTACGTAGAATTATGATAAGACAACACTGCGTTTACACGAGGACTCTGAAAGAAGAACTTGCTTTGGTATTTGGTTGTTAATGTTTTTGACTGATTTGAAGAAACTGAAATAGTTTTGACGTAGAACTAGAACCTAAGAAGGTTTTAAGGTTGCTAAAATAACCTTAATTGTCCAAGCATTTATTTACCATCAATGTAGTTATAAAAAAATGTAGTTAAAAAAAAAGATTCATAATTGCTTTTTGTGTGCAATAATTTTTTTCGATTTCACGCATCGCAATACGAAAACGTTCGCAATACGACTCGCGTGTACGACGACTGCGGTGTATAGACGCGTCACAATTTATGTCTATGAATAAAATTATTGTTTTTGATAGGTTAATTGCTATATTTTAGTGCGTATAGAGCACGTGCCATATAGAGTTCGCCCGGGGCAGTACCACCGCCCGCCACGGTACCTAGTACCATTTCTGCCGTGTAATAATTGTTTTTAAAGCAATTGTGGTCCGGTTGGAAAGGTGTGGATTCCGGTTACACTTCTTTAGAGGCGACCATCTTAGTCCTCAAGGGTAGCAACACATCTGTGACTGACTTAGAACGAGACTCCTACTAACAAGTACTAACTGGACTATTACTAACACCAACTAACAGGACTAACTATCACTAACAGTCCCCAGTCCTCATACCTACTAACGAACTGACCAACTAATGTTCTAATTAACTTTCTCAACTAATTGGACTAACCATCCCAGTCCCTAATTGAGTCTTGTTCAAAGTCAGTCACAGTTGTCATGGGTGGCAGCGGATGGGTGGTGCTGCAAGCTCGATTGCTATCCTCTTTCCATAAAAAAAAAAAAAAAAAGCGTAATAAGATGTTTAAATAATTTAATCCTATTTCTATCCTATTTTTAAATTTTGTAAGGCTATTGTTTCGAACAAGTCTTGAACGCACACTTTATCATGCTTACGTGTTGACGGTTAATCATACACTACGGAAAAGGAGTGCTCGAGTTGCGACTAATCACTCTACGGAAAAGTAGTGCTCGAGTCGCGACTAAGCACTCTACGGAAAAGTGCTCGAGTCGCGACTAAGCACTCTACGGAAAAGGAGTGCTCGAGTTGCGACTAAGCACTCTACGGAAAAGGAGTGCTCGAGTTGCTACTAAGCACTACAGAAAAGGAGTGCTCGAGTCGCGACTAAGCACTCCTTTCAAGCATTCAATCAACGGTTGGTGGTAAATAAATGTTGTCAAGGATTAAGTTTCCCGTAATGTAATCCCAGTGGTTCGATTGGTAGGTGTCAAATGTGAGTGTTAAACGCTACATCATTTGTATGGCTGTGATATATTTTGTAAGTTAATGTAAGTGATTTTGAAGAGAAGTTTGATACTTATATACCTACTGTAAGGAAGAATAAAAGTAGAAGAAACTGAAATGTGTTTTATATTTCATCAAAATGCTCTACGCCATTGAAAGGCATGGATATGTACTTACTTACTTACCCTGAAGTGCCATGCCGTACTTTCTTACTTACCCTGAAGTGCCATGCCGTATCTAGTCTAATGTATCTATGTTTTGCCTTCCGCGCGCTCGATCACTGTGCTTGTTGATATTTTTTATTACTACCCACTTTGTTTTAAATAATATTCGCAGTAGGTACTATAAGAATAATATACTAAATGGTTATAATTTTCATTTCTCACGTAAGTGTATGTGTAATTCTTAGTGAGAATAAAGTTTCTTTAACCATAATTAATATAGATGTATCACACAGCACACGATATCGAAAATACCTTATTCAGCAAATAATTATATTGATTGATTGAACCTTCAGATTAAACATCTAAATGTGCAAGGGGTGAAATGACAAGACTCAATAAAAATCCATAAATTAATTTAATCTATCTGACAATATCATAACAAGTTTCATTATGTACAAAACCTTATTACAACTTCAATGTTTCCTGATCTTGATTTGAAAGTGCGGAAACTACACTAAACACATTTGTTTTAGTTTTGTGTGTATTTTAACACATAAATAACTTACCGTGCGTTTTTTAAAAGCACAATACTGTTTTATCGATTTTAATATTATTAATAAAAATGGATATTAAAAAAGTAAACATAAAAAAGAACTTTTATTTCATTTAAAATTATCCTGAACAATGAAATTATTCAATGCACCTAGTATTCTTGTGATTGGTATTTACATTAGTACGTCAGTAAAACTTACATCTCTAAATTGTTTTTAGTCTCACAAATATTTTAAATGTACCTAATTAATAATAATTTGTATTGAACGGAAATATTAGCAGTGCTATTGGTGAGTTTTCTTGGTCAATCTTTAAAAAAATAGTAGATACACAATCCCAAACAAAAATTTACTTTAAAAAATGGCACCAATCCGTGTTTTTATTTCAGCAATAAATTTTTACGAGCAAAGATAGCTGACCTACATTCTATTTAACAAATTCAACCATATTGTTATGAGCTTGACTTTAAGTCGACTGTTACAAACAAAAAAGAGAAAAGCAATAAATTTTTACAACTACAGCTTCGAAATTTTACGCAACTACTTTGAATTTTACGCAACTACTTTGAATTTTACGCAACTACTTTGAATGAGCGCCAAAATGTTCAATTGAGATTATTTGGTGAGGACGTTTTTAGGAGCTGATTGTGTATCTGTTTATTTTTTAAAGATCGATGGTTTTCTTTAAAAATGTCTAGGTACTTGAAGAGTGTAATACCTTTCCTTGGATTCAAGTTCGTGCCTAGCTTAAATTTTCATTTTAAAATGAACCACATTAAATAGACATTTTCAAAGAGATTACAGAGATTGTGACCACTTAATCAGACTATTATCACAATGTAAAAAAACGTTAAATAATTTAAAGTAGTTAAATAATAAAGCAGTTAAAATGCAGCATTCGTTCCGAAACATCACGGTTTATGGTACAAAACATTTGCAAAAAAGAATTAAATGCCAATTTATTAACAGGCTCCTGCATACATTCTTTACCAAAATCGCGCTATCCTTACCTATCTTACATTTTCTATCTTTGGATAACTTAAGGTGTTTGTCCACTAAACATTGAAGGAATTAACACTCATTTTTACACAGATTTATGTATTATTGAAGTAACATTTGAACCCTTTCGTAGTTTATACCTAATAGATATTTTATTGACAATGTTAAAATTGGTTTGAATCCAAGTTTGTAGTCTCAAACCTGCCTCGGAAAGTACCTAAATACATAGCGTTATATCTGATAAAGTTAATACTTTTATTAGTTTTATTAGTGAATTCAACTGCATTATTTAAGGGGACAGTCCAAATCTTCCTCCAATTAAAATGAAGTAGTCTGTGTTCGTACACATTCCCGCTGGACGGATGGTTACAAACAGTTCTAAGTGTTGTTACTCTACAGAAGCATCGCTTGCAATACTGCGTGGGATTCGTGGCTCAAAAACTTGTGTAAATAAGAGCAATATAGGGTCGCATGGATTCTTACCATCTTTTAGTATTATAATCCCTTTAAAAACAAAATAAAATCGAAAACTTAATTCACCGTTTTTATCATATTAAGAAGACAATAATTAAATGAATAATATTTATTAACTATTAATTAAATAATAATCATACATATTTATAATTTTTTTTACTACAAAAAATTTAAGTACCGAAACAGTATAGAAAGTTCATCGTAAAGAGCTCTTATAGAGGGTGTCGCGCGAACGCTAATCGTCGGATTTGCGCAAAGTATGACCGTATGAAACAGCCCTGACTTTTGTAGATTTGCAATTTTTCTTGTTGTACACATCATTCTCATATCACAACAACAACACAAACTCTCGTGATCCGCCTAGTTATTTAAAATAGCAATAATAAAATTGTGGTCGTAAACTTTACAACGATTCTGGCTTAAAATATTAAATAATCTTAATATCTACATGTATGTATCTATTTATTTGTAATGCAAATTAAAAAGGCATTGCCTTAAGAAGTATGAATCAAAACATATACACACGTGAGTTATTGTTTGGGTGTGATCAAGTAAGTAATAACATTAAGTATGCAATTAATATATTTTACATTAAATTTTTGAGCCACAAATCAATTCAATAAAATCATTATTTTACCCTGTTAAGGTAGGGCTGATTGTATTAATAAATAAAATATAAACCAAGTATAGACATGAACATCAACATCGTGAAAACAATTTTTTAATTTTATTTTTAAGTTGTTTTTTTTCATCAAATTGTGACTATGTATTTCCAATTTATATTTCAAAATTTCTTTAATTTCCAAATTTAAGTGTAGGTGACAAAGTGACCTACTTAATTCTTAAATTTTAAAGATGTTATTAACAGTTTCAGTATAAATATTTTGACAGATAAATATAAAATTAGGCCATAATCTTTCGATTGTAATCAAATTATTCCTTGAAATTTATTAAAAATACTTACTTTATTACTAACAACTGACCAACTAATGTTCTAACACTGTTAAATGGACTAACCATCCCAGTTCCCATTTGAGTTCCGGCAGGCAGCGAATATTGCTGCGTGTTCGTTTACTATCTCATCCATATAAAACAGCTTTGACGTACACTTGTTGCAAGTATTGTTAACAAGATACTTGAAATACTTTACTTTCATGTCATACTTGGGTACAGGAAAGTAACCAAATATGGATTAGTACCACTAATATGGAATTTTGTCGTATGAACAAAGCAATACGGGTTAGATTCCGAATTTGGGGTACCTACTGTTCCATATTTAGTTACTTTCCTCTAATAATAATTTTTCGGGACTCAGAAATTTACTAGAAGACATGACATAAGAAACCTACGTTTATTTACAATTCGCGGCAGCTCGACTACAATACTAGACTGTACACAAGTGGCTAGTTTTCTGTAATTATGTATATCTAATCTAATGTATGTGCATTTTTACATTATGAAACATTCGTCAGACAATATTAGGTATGTAGTTTTAAGTCAGCAAAGCGTTAGCGCTGTTAAATCGTACTAATTTGAGTGCACTAAATTTAAAAATGGGATTCAAAGGCAGAATATATGGCGCTGTTAGCGTTTTACGTATTTATGCGCTGCCATACCGTTTATACTGCCGGGACCGGGAGGAGTGGCGTCGATTGGAGGGTGGGGGTGGTCTTTTAGGATCCACCATATGTCCAAAATGGCTCATGGATGGATGGATAGATAGATACCGTTCACATTATTACGAAGAAACTTGATTGATTGGATTCCTGAGATAGTCAGAGGATTTAAGCTGGAAAATAACAAGACTCGAATGCTCCCTTGAATGCAGTTAGTTTGAAATGCGAGGCGGACTGAAGCGATGTAAATATTCGGGAGATTTTGGCTGCGTTGTTGCTGTCCACAATAACAAATTGCACGGCATTGAAAATCTTTAGTGCACTAAAATTAGGAGTTTAATTCAGCATCACATTTAAATCTGGCCCTTTTGAAGTAGTTTCATTCCTGAACCCTTGAAGACTTTTCGAACATTTAGTTAGAGCTTACGAGAGAGGTAATACATCAACATTTTAATACTGTAACTAAAAGAAAATTAACTAAGTAGGTAGGAAGATGAACATAATTAATTAATTAATGACACAAAATTAATTAATTCATTTTTCGTAAATAAACCAATAGGTAATTTTACTTACCCACCATAGTTTAGGTGTGTAAGTAAAATTATTAGGTACTGAACTCAATATATAAAAGAGCAATATAGTAGACTTGAATTAATTTATTAAACTGATTCAACACGGTTTAATCAATCAATTCTGGCAAATTATGAATTAAGTAATTTATTCTCAATCCGTCGATCGATTCATAACCACCGTTTGGAGATTTATCTGTTGTACAGATCTCACCTCTGTTTAATTTCTAACGCTGGATTTCAAAAACCTATCTACGGATAGATTTGGGTATCGGAGATAGAAATTTGACATAAGTTCCATATAAAATGTGTCGAATTTCTATCTCCGATAGCCAAATCTATCTGTAGATAGGTTATTGAAATCCAGCGTAATAGCATCAATTTTATCGTGGTTGAAGTTACAGGCTTACTCACGTGTGATTTAAGTCGGAAATAGTCCGACTAGTTTCGATCTATTACGATGATCATCATCGAGCACGTTCACTCCTGAAGATGATCATCGTAATAGATCGAAACTAGTCGGACTATTTCCGACTTAAATCACACGTGAGTAAGCCGGTAACTTCAACTATGAATATAGACACTCACGAATCGTTCAGTAATAAAATGTTATCGTGGTCTACGGGGATTTCGGTACGGTTAACATCATAGCATGTCCTCTTCTGGGTGTTCCTTCTCGTAGATCTCCTGCATCTTCTGTTGGTTCTTGACTTTCTTCATCTGAGCGTAGATGGACGCGGCCTTGTAGTTGATAGGTCCGTAGTCTTTCATATCTGCATCGGCGTATATGAACATGTCTTCGGGCCGGAAGGGCTGCGGACAGAGAGACATGAGAGACAGACAGACAGAGAGACATCAATATCAACGTTTTAAATAAAACCGAGAGTTATTTCCTCCGGATTTTTTCTCTCTCGGCCTAAACTATGGCATAGGATAGGAATATTGTAAATTCTTCTTCCTAAAGCCGATTACCAGATAGATTGTCTATCGTGACTTAGAGCTTAGCATAGTGGTAGGTAATTATTGTAAATTAGCCTTAAGGCAGGTTAGGCACCTGTGTAGGATTAGCTATTCATTCAATGATCAATAGCTAATCCTTTGCCTTATATTGATCAGTTTAGAACAGCATTGTATCTCTTTTCTTTAAGTAGTTTGTGGTTACCTAGACTTTCGTTAAGCGTGTCCAATCACCTCATAGCGAAATAAATTATTTGATTTTGACTTTGGCTTTGTATTGAATCTTGAGAAACGCTCAACATTGAAATTTGAAGCGGATTTTGAATTAATCAGTGTCTCAAATAATTGAGTGAAACTTGAAATTAATTTTCCTTACATCTTAATTTTAGATCCTGAATCGAAAAGTACATATTCAAAGACCTCACTAACAATAAGAGAACATTGGTATTTGGTGCTAATTCGTGTATTTCCGACGAGCAATGAGATTTTAAGAAATTGATTCACTGCAACATTACCGGGACGATATAAGATTTAATTTGCATTTTAATTGTTCGGGGATCTTAAACACGGAAAGGATGCCTTTAATGAACTATTTGTAAACAAACAGTGAAACTACGCAATTCAGCAAGTTAAAACTAGTTCTAGAGCAACACTAACTAGATTATGATTGTTCTCGACGGCATAGTAATAATGACAGATAAACTTGCATAATATACCAGCAACCAGTTGCACCATTGAGTTTAAAGAGGTGCTACGCGATGTTAATATAAGTACCTTATTCGGTTTAAAGATCTTTTTATTTTAAGTTCTTAAAATAACTTGAGTCGTAAACGCCACAGTTAAATATATCAGTCCTATACGCCTAACTCGATAGTCAGTATTTTTCACATCATTGTAATTTTAACTGGTGTATCGACCGAAATCTTAATAATTATTTTTTTAAAGGTATTTACGACTAAACAATAAGAAAATTCTTGTTTATCGACGAAAAACACGTGGACTGTAATCACCACTTTTTTGCGAATTTTAAAACTCTGATTATTATCTGAGATCGATAGAGAAAAAAAAGCAGTAAGACAGCATTCAAAAGTCATTTTGGCCAAAATGGTGACTACCTACGCCATTTGAGATTTAAGGTATCGATATCATGTTATAGATTTATTAGTCAGAATTCTTACGTAGGAGTTGTAGGGGATAGTGAACTATAGTATTAGTAATAGAAATGTTTACTTCACATATGTATACTTCACACTGTATGCACAATTTGGAACCTTTTTTTTAATGTTGTAATAGACCTCAGATTTGTGAAAATTTATGTTTTCGAATAGGTTTCTCCCGCGGTCTTAGATCGATTGATTAGTAAAAATATCAACCTTATTCAAGTACCTATACATATTATAAATGTTTTAAATTTTTATTATTTTTATATTTAAATTATATCTAATTTAATTTATTAAAATTATAAATTTTACTATGTCAGTACCTAATTTTAACTTTTTGTAAATTAAATTGTAATGAAATAAAATTTATTTTAAATTTTAACTTATTATGAGGATTTTCTATGATAATGATGGTTTACATTTTGGTTGAAAAGTAAGTTTTAATTTAAGTCGAAAAAAAAGGTGTTACAATATGAATTTTAAAAATTGTCATGTGTAATTAAAAAGATTTAATAAATATTTATTATTATTATGTATTCTTTATGTACCTAGCTAATTAGTTAACCATTATTATTACTAATTTTATTTAACGTGGAAGTAATAGGAGATATTTTCAGTTTTGAGTTATAGGCTACCGAGTAGAACCTTGATAATACAGCTCTTATATATCTTATATCTTAGTTACGAGTCGTTCATTAATTATGTTTAACATTAACTTAACCCGAACACATTGTTTAGTAGCAAAGCGTGTTAAGAAGCGATTGGTATGAATTTGGAAAATTACCTTTGCTTAGTAAATGTACGTGTCACTCTTGGTAAATCGCTCCTAGAAAACAGAAATACAAAACATCACAACATTGCAATGACATGCTGCGTCGCACCGTTCTCGGTCATCATTAAATCTATATAAATTTAAAAGGAGAAGCTGACTGACTGACTGACATAACAACGAGGGCCTAAACTATAAGGGTTAGAAACTTGAAATTTTGCACAGGGATTCCTTTTATAACGTAGGGGAGCACTAAGAAAGGATGTTTGAAAATTCACCCCCTAAGGGGGTAAAGCGGGCGTGCAAAGTTAGTATGAAACTTTGCCGTTTTTGAAGTTAGTGAATGTCTAATTCAACGCGAACTTTGCCTACTAGTTAGTTAAGCACCGTTCGCGGTCATCATTCAATAATCACATAATTTCTTTGCCTACTAGTTAGTTAAAAGTACGATTAATTCACTATTTTTTACTAGGTATTCCTCGCGGCACGAAATGTGAAACACGCGGTTTCTGAGAATGTTCATGAACTTGCGCTCTGGCTCTATATTACTGCATTAGAAAGTAAGAACAAAGGAAAAGCGTCTTGGCTAGCAGCTGTAAGCCTGCAGACATATTTTTATGAAAAAATTAAAAAGAGTTCTTTTTTCAAATAAGCGCTGGCGAACGCGGGAAAACATACATATTAGTATTAACAAAAACATACAGCCAAAAGAATTATTACTGCGTCCGAACTAAGTGGTTTGAAGGCAAGAACATAATTATACATAATATCACGCCTGTATTTACCCGTAGTAGGCAGAGGTGCGAAGTACGCCCAATTAACCAGTAACCCAGTTTAGGTCGTGTGTTAAAGGGGCTCGTCAATGTGTTTTTACCCACACCTTTTTAGACCGGAAAGGTATGTACCATATATTAAAACATTCGTACCTAAAAATGTAGGCCTATCAAGTTTCTTGTCCTGTTACTGCCAGTATTCCTAATACCTAGTAGTAGATAGAATTATGCCCTTATTTGTCGTTTAAGGATTACGATTTATTCGTTAAAATTCGTCTGTGCATCGATATAAGAAAAACGATATCCACGTTACCGTACTTGTTTTGAGTTATTCATTGCTCCAAAATAGCATTCGTTTCCCATTAGATCCGAGGCTCGACTTTTGAATGACATTAGTATACGAAAGTCAGTGCGTCTACCAATATCATATCGTCTCTATTTTTTTTTATGACAATCGTAGCGACTAAAATTCATGTTAATGTTCGTATCGTATCCCTCCAATATATCAAGTAATTATATTCGAAAATGCGAAAATGTTTCGTATACGAATGTCATATCGGTGGAATTCAAAAATAGGCGCTCTGATCGAATACGTTTCGAACGCGAAACAAATCAAAAGGTGCACAAATTAAATCAGATATAGTGTATATGACTCACCTTTACACATCGATTTCATTGAACTTCAGAGTGGCGTAGTCACTCCTATGCTGCTGACTTCCTTTTCGCTGACTACTCGAAACATTATTTTTGTAACTACCATTACTATCCTTGTGAGCACTATCAACGTTTCCTATGGAATACGTGTCGTATAAATGTCTATTGGAATTGACTGTATTCTTAAATTTTAGATTATGATTACCTAACGCTAAGTCTGCGTAAACTAACTTTTTATGCTTAGGTCTATCGTCTTTTGGGCCCATAGTGTTGTAATTTGTATTGTAATTGTGCTCAGGACCTAGATTTCTCGTGGAATTTGATATGTAATTCCCTTTGAGAAGTTGCAAGTAAGATCTTCTCTCCGAGTCATTGTATTCGGGCTCGGGATAGTCCGGCTTCTGGTAATTATCGTATACACCTACACATGAGAGTTTCTCCCGTAGACTTTCAGATTTCTTTAACCTATTTAGTTTTTGACTATTCTTCTCTCTAGTTCTATTCAAAGTTTTAGTATAATACTGGGCCTCGGCCGGCTGATATATCATAGGGCCTATAGTGTTGTTGTATGCCCTCTCTTGATCTACAGGGATTCTCTTATCTACTCTTATTGGTTGGAAGTAACAGAAACTATGGTGTTTCTGAAGAGGTATTTGAAAGTTCTTCTTATTTTTTCCTTTGGAGCTTAGGTTAGTAAAATGGTTGCGTTTTTGCTGGTACTGTTGTTGAAGCAGGTTAGTATTCTGTAAACAAGGTTTCTTTGTTAGTAAGTTAAGGTTCAACGAGGAAACAAGTAACAAAGTAAAAGTAAAACAAAAAACGAAAACATACAAAGCATTATACCTGAGCGGTCTCACTACCTATAGTTAAATTACTCTGTACAGAGTTACTACGTATTAGGTTTCTTTTTGGTATTGGTTTCTCCGACAATTTTGGTATTTGTAAAGTTTTATTTGGTGTTATTATTTGCTTTTTCGGCAACCCAACTCTGTTTATGCCTTGAACATTGAGTTGGTTTACAACTGACTTCACTAGGGAAGTCGATGGGAGTATTATTGATGGAGCTGTGGTTCTCTTTGGCGTAGCACCTATAATATTTGGTTTGATAAAATCTGTTTTTTCGCCAACAGATTCTTTATTATACTTCATATCATCATCTGAATCATTTCTTTCTACATCGTTTAATCCACTTTTCGTAGTTCTTTTCAGTGTACTTGAATTACTTTTGATTTCACTCCTTGGAAACAAACATGCTTTTGAAATATCTTCAGCTGACTTAGTGGGTCGTACTGGTGCATCGACAATATCAAAAGATTTGGTATACGAGGTATTAATTAGAGGCATTGACAAGTTGACGTAAACGTGATCAGGTTTCGTTGGCGATACAAACGGAGAGAGTTTCTTTCTTGGTGCAGGTACTGGTCTATTCAGTGAACTCGTAGAAGCATTCATTACATTACTCTCCTCGCAAACTTGAATGGAATCAGTTAAATTTTCAAAATTTTCAACGCCACTTATATCTGACGTAACCCTCAACAAAGAAGGATAGTTTTCATAAATGTTATCTTCATTGGTACTTTCCTGACGATCATCAGAGTCGTAATTACTATTCTTATTGTTATTGATTTCGTTGAAATTATCTCCATATTCTGTGTTAGGGTAGAACCTTTCCATATTTCTTTTTCTAGAAATTCTCATTGACTGGAACCTTGGTTCTTTTCTGTGTATATTTCTCGTATTCAAGGAACTAAATTTTCTCTTTTCCGGTTCCAACACTTCTTCGTCTATAGTTGGAAATTGTTTTAGAAAAGGCGTTTGCATGGGTGGCAAGTATGGGTTTAAGAGTACTGTTTGGTACATTTGCTGAATGGGTGATAAAACTGGAATTCCAAAGGGAGTTGGATACGGAGAATTATTTGCTGAAGATATAGGATAGCTGATGGCATTCTGCACGAACGGAGGACATACGATTCTTGGTGTAAATGAAGGATTCGTCGTCAACTGCTTTTGGAGCGCCTCTATACCTTTGATTGTTTTTGGGTTAGTTTCAACAACCCGTGGCTGTATTGCTTGCACGGGCTTAGTTAGCATGCCAAATCAAACAAAACATGAAAAGAAAAAAAAGAAAAAAAATTAATAATGCAAATCATTATTATCATGCAAATAAAATTTTAAGGAAGAAAATATGAAATAGCAAAAAAATAGCCGTTTTACTTTTTAAAAGGATGACGGTCAAGCAGAATTAAATTTGTCTTTATGAGCTCTGTAATCTATCAAACCTTACCTTATTAGGGGGCTGTTGGAGACCATGGAACGGCAGGTTCTCGTAGAGGCCAGGGTTGTCCGCTCCAATGTTGCCGTTCGCCGCATTATCTGCGCCATTCGTAGGTGGGCCTGAAGGCATTGAAATTTCAAGTTTAATGTCATACAAATCATAAAAATAATTCTTTTAATTTGATCGTACCTATTGCTATTTTGAAATAGTTGTTTCTTAAATTTCAAAAATAAAATCTTGCATTTAATGAAAGTTAAACACTTAAATTTGGTCCATGGTCAGTAAATTAATTTTAAAATAGTAAACAACTTTGAAATACTTTCAGTTTGTCATGATGAAAAGACATGGAAATGAAATTTAAATCTCAAAATCTCAAATACCTTTTTAACAGTAAATTTGATAAAAAAAACATAACACATGAGTCAAGTTTTAAAAGATATCATGCAGAACTTACTATCGCCAGGTTTTTTGCGTTTCCTTGTTAATCTTGAAGGCTCATTCAATGGGTCTAATATAGCGCTCGCTGGACCCATTCTGTCGGGTCTTTTAAATGAGACAACTAAAACATGCCATTAATATAACAATGCAAAACGTGAATGCAAAAATCCAAATGCTAAGCAACAAAAATCATCACAAAAGAAACATTTGCAACGTGCATCAAGCAAGAATAAATGTGAAATCTTAAAATGTGTGAAAGAGTATTATTTGGGATAGATCGTGTGGGACGATAAAAATAATATATAATCTTGGTAAAATTGAACTTAAAAAAGGAAACAAATTTGTAATATAGGCCACAATAAGCATCAAAGCTCATATTATAATCCATCCCATATACTGCTCTTACTACGTTAGATGCATGTGTTCAAATGAGACAACTACCTCCTTCAGTAACTATGACATTCGGTGTTTGACTTTGAAAGAACGACCTAATCCGTTTCTTCGGGAGTCCATTGCCGGATTTATTCATGCTCATCAATGAAACTGCCCTTTTGTTCGATTTGTTAATTTTTTTATATTTCCCGCTGTCGTCATCAGAATCGTCACTTTTCTTCCTCCAGTGCTTCAACATTCCTGTTACTACATTTTGAGTATGTCTCCTTGGTTTTCCATTTTTCTTCGAATATTCGGCCTTGGGCGGAGACTTTTCCTCGCTTTTAGTTCGTTCTAGCAATCCTAAGTTATTCTCTTCTGGTTCAATAGTTTTAGGAGCATTTAAATTTTGCAGTCTTGCTTGATTTTTTGGACTGAGAGTATGATTGGAATTAACATGCACGAGAACTCCAGGCTTTAGTGGCCATTTACTAGGTGTCACTACAGTTTGAACTTTATCACTATCTATTTTAGGTTCAGGTTTCGGTGTAGCTACTTCGCTAGTGACTTCTGATTTAGTTATAGACGTATTTGCATTTATCGTTGCTTCTAGTTGCGTTAAGCTTGCTTGTAAATCACTGGTATTCGGTCTTTCATTAAACTTATTGAGTTCTAAGTTGTGGGGATAGCTTTGCGAGTCAACTAATCTAGTTCTATCTGATGACTTCGGACTAAATGATAAATTAATACGCGGCGATAAGGCAGGCAAGGCTTGTGATATTATCGACTGGGCTATGGACACCTCATTTAAACAGCTACCATCCGGACTGTTTGAATGAAAACATGAAAACAAACAAATGTTAAGGGCATGCGATGATAATGAAAATGATTAAATAAAATTGGGTTATAAAAACTTATCAAACACAAAAATAAAAAGTTTATTTTATAATATGGAATTTGATAGCCAACTGAAATAAACATAACGATTATGTCAAAGTTAGTAGTATAATTTTAATTTCGATACATTTATAAATGAATACATATTACAACTTGAGAAGAATTAAGGATATAATAGTCGTTAAAAATAATAAGCATGTAAAATACATACATATAAAAAGATAAATAAAAATATAGGTATAAAAATATAAACCAAAGTAGCTAGAAGAATGCTTTCCAAAATTTTTCCATGCAGTGACAATCCAACACTTGAAAATAATTAGTGAAAAACCGGCTACTCTGATAATTACTACAAAACTCACACAGTTTCATAAATCTTAAAAGTACTCGTTACTTAGCAAGGTATCACTCACTTATCCATCATAATAATAATTTTGATTAAATTTTTTAATAAAGAATATTTCGATGAAATAATACCTACATGTTTTTGTGAAAATTGAATAAATAATGAATATAATAAATGAAATTAAAATAAAAAATACAAAGGGACATAGCATGAAATGAAAAACCATGTCTACTTTAAAACATGTCATTGATGAAAGAAATAAAGTTACTTTTAACTTATGCTAAGATAATTGAGTGATAACAGTGAATAAAGAAAAGCATTCTCATGTAGATAGATCTATATCATAAGATAATGTTAGTTGTTATATACCTGAACTATTAATTGTAGTCAGTCTCAGAACATCTGGAGTTAGTGCTGTTAGGAACCTAAGCAGGAATAAAGAATAAGATGGTAAGGTTTCATTTTACATGATAAATTCAATGGACAAAACTGGGATGTTTTTATAGACCAATCAGTCTCTAGAAGACTTCGTAATAAGGACAATTGAAGTTTACATAACATGGTAGAAGACTTCGTTGGTATGAATATCTTTAGTTCAAATAAGACTGGAACTACAGCAGTTATCCAGTCTATAGAAGTTTACTATCCTAGAAAATCCTAGTAGTAAGTGTTAGTATGTGAAGAGTTAGTAATTCTAGTAATCGTGCTTTAGCTAGTACAATATTAGTTCTAGAAACCTAAAATATTTATACTAAAAAAAACCTCACTGAATACAGCCATTGGTCCAAGCAAATCACAATGTGTTTCTCAACCTTTTTCGTATGCTTATGTTATTTTATAATTGTTTGTTAAAAAAAAAATCTTAAGCCAGAACACAATGTTTGCCATAAACATTTGGCGTTTTTAAAACGACGTTCGTTTTTTGTTTTAATTAAATTAAATTATCAATAACAATCCAATATTTTATGAATTTAGCAACATTTTTGTTAATAATAAACTCAAAATAATGCTTGTTCACGGTACTGGTAAATATTTTTTGAAAAAAATTTACTATGAAAATATTAAAAAAAAAAATTAATTATGAAAATATTTTTTGAAAAAAATTGACTATGATTATTTTGTAGGGACAAAGGATTTTTAGAATAAAAATGCGACAGAAAGTTGAGAAACACTGCTCTAGCAATCAAAGCAAATTCTCAAGCACACCGTTCTTGACCTTGAGTTATGTTACTGCATGGGAACTACAAGGGGAGACCTGGAGGGGGGCATGGACAGAGTATGCCACGAGTCTGCTCGGACCAAGGGCGTTGCTAGGTGAGAGAAAAAATAAATCATAATAATATACTAAAATAAAAATATAAATTTATACATAAAAATATCAATATTAAATAAACGATTAGCGAATCTACTTAAATAAATAACGATGCTTGTATATAAAATAGGATATTTATGTTTAAAATAAATGAAATAATAAACTAAACTAATTCATTCTAGTATTCATTTTTCAAGGAAGTAAATAAAAGTAGGTACTAGAAGTTTTTATATCTCTACTTTTTACTAGCTAGATAGATAGTTGAGTTTATCGGGAGTTCAATGTATAGACAGTCACAAAAATATTGTCAATATTACTTACAATAAAATTATTACAACAGTTGTAGATTTCGATTGAGGACTCGTTTCTTAATAATTTTTATTTTCAAAATATACTTTTTTTTTAAATGTATAATTATAAGTAAACATATTTGTTGTGGCTGTCATACTACTTTTAGCTGCTAAAATTTTTATAAATTGTAACAAATGTTGTTTTACAATAATCTTTTAAATATAGAAAATTAATTGTGTAACATACTACAGTAATATTTGTGAATTATGATCATTAGTTTGATTAGGTAAAACAACAATAGCAATGATATTTGGTTTTATATTTATCTAATCATCGTTGTAATTTTATTACTATGTATGCCAATCATTCTCATCTATATATTAGAAAAGTGGGACACTTACTTCTCTCGCTCTTCCAATTCAACTGGATTATTATCTATTTATTTCGAATTATTAGTTTTTGAATCAATCCAAGTTAGTAGGCAGCATCCGGAAAAAGGCGGGCAAACAAAAACAACAATTAAAATGTTGAAGTGAAATCATAAAAATTAAATATCTAAAATGTATGAACCAATTATGATGACACGTATGTTTGTAAAAAGGTTTTTGTTTATTTATTTATTTATTCAACTTTATTGACACCTCTAAAGATATATACAATGGGCGGACAAATGCATACAAATGCATACTTTTCTTTTTTTTTGGTACAGCTTGTATGATAAAAGTGCTATTTCACTGCTACTACTACTGCTTGCAATACTAGGTACTTATATGGAACCTTTTTACAAATATTACGTTCAAAATTATCTTTCAGTATTTTAACTTTTTATTGAGGCGCAACCATTTTAACAATTACACAGAAAAAAGTGAAATATTTCTAGTTTAATGACAGAAATAAAACAAATACATCAGAAACAGTGTCAGATGTTATGCCATGCGTGTGTTGGAACGCCGGTACCACTGGTAAGAAGGTGAAGTCAAATTTTGTATCATATAAAGTAAATATTAATTTATTTAACTAGATAATATTATATATTTAAGAGGATATGAGTCGACACTTTTTCCATACAAACGTAGTCCCCTGTTTCCTCCTAGGATAAAGAAGTTACAGAATAAAAAAAATACCATACGATTTATACGTACCTCTGCCATGCCTGTACGTTTTGTTTTTTTTCATAATTTGCTTAATAGAAGAGAAAAAAAATCTTTTAAAATAAAAAAATCGACTTTTTTTACATACATTTTCAAACCTCAAGCAAACTGGTAATTACTAACATATCCCAAAAAAGCAAAACGTACGGGCATAGCTTAGACCCTGTTCTACATTTTAACTGAAAGAAATATTGAAATCGGTCTAGATTTCGAGGAGGAAACAGGGGATTACGAAAGGACGATTTTCTTAATTTTACGTAGGTAAAATCAGTTCGAGACTGCACTTCTCTCTATCGCACGCTAAGGGGTAAGGTTGGGGGTCAGCGCGACGGCAATATTTTTGGTAAAAACCTATTCTTCAAATGTGACGGTCGACTGGTGTCCTCTTAACTTGTTTGGTCATAAAAGTTCTTAATACATAAATTTAAAAAGATAAATGGAATTGTATCGAACTATACTGTTACTATTTACAATAACTTCCATCTGACGTCACCATATCTTAACCAGTTAAGATGTTTGTTAAGAATTAACTGTTTAACACTAAATTGTTTAAAAGACACTGAACTAATCATGAAACAGATTTTGAAATACAACATCAATAGACTGTTAAAAATATGTCAATAACAACAACAACAACAATAATTTAAGAAGGCATTAACAATAAATGTAAACTTTGTACTCCTTTCTTGAAATAAGGCGCAAAGGAATGTGAAATTTGGAAAAGTTATTAATAATCATAGTGAAAAAGTGCAGTAACCTAAAACTATTTTAAAATAAACATGAAAACTACATACATATATCAAAATATTTCAAATGTCCATTTAGCGCCATCTATGAGTATTTGAGAAGAGTGAATATTTTTACAAACAAAGAATAACGTTCGATATTCGACAACTCGGCGATTACTAGTCATATAATGGCGGCTCCGTAGCAGCGTCGCCACCTAGGGTTCGATTCCCAGCCGGGGCGACATCAATTGTGCAAATATACCTATATTTAGAGCCATTGATTTTAAATAGTGTTGTTTTCTATGTGTCCCGCCTAACGCGGGAGTGTAAGTGCGTCTTTATCAACTGTCATGGGACGGCATACATACATTTAGATTTGGCCCGCATCCGCCGGCATATGCAGATGATGATGATGCAGAGGATGACGGTGATGACGAGGACCGCGAGGGCAATGCCCCCGAGCAGCATCAGCTTCTGCTGATCGCGCCACCACACCTTGTTGCCTGAAAACCATAATAGTGTCAGTAGAAACTTTTATCAGCTGAGGTAATTTTCATTGAGCAACAAATTATTATCTAGTGTTTATATAGTTTAAGTTAAAATTGATCTGGTCTTTTCATAACGTTCGCGGGCGATGAATTAGACGCAATAGAACTTTTATTGGAATAATAATATCTATTCACCGTTCAGCTTCCCGTCCGCCGCGCCCGAAAGTGGAAATAATTTCAAAATCGAACAACAGAAACGATGGGCGCCAAAATTTAAGAAAAAATCCTTTTTTTACGACATATTATTATTGTGTAATATGACTCATGTCTACGGCCCTTAAACAATCACATTGCAAAAATCACATCATCAGCTGAGTGAAACAGAAACTTAAGTTATCCTAATACTTATGTACGATCAAGTTTTCTTATAACAGTATTAGTAGGGACTTACTGTAACTTTCCAGGTTAGCTAAAAATAAAGAATACATTTTGTAAAATCTTAAGCCATGTGAAATTCGTACAAAGTAAATACTGTATTTAATGTTTGTCGGCAATTTGACACGCCCGAAGGGCTTCGAGAGCCCTTCTAACCTAGCCTGCCGACACATGGTTCTTAAGACAACCACCGGCACCGAGGCCTTACGTGCCTTCCGAAGCACGGAAGCGCTCAAGAAATTTCGCCACATGTGGTTATCCATCCTCATAATAACTATCAGCCGAGACTATTCTAATTGATCTGTAGATTACACTTCCTTAGAGGCGACCATCTTAGTCCTCAATTTGTAGCAACACATCTGTGACTTGGAACAAAACTCTTACTAACAATTACAAACTGGACTATTACTAACACTAGCTAACAGGACTAACACTATCACTAACAGCCCCAGTCCTCATACCCACTAACCACACACAACTAACTAATTGACCAAATATTGTTCTTATTAACTCTGCTAAATGCCCCATTCTCGTCCTATTAGAATTTTATTCAATGTCAGTCACAGTTGTCATGGGCGGCAGTAGATGCCTCCTCCAATCCTCTACGGGCCACACTGAAAATCAGCGTCATGGTTCCTTTTTGTTCCATGACAATTATGCTGAGTGCGGACACATTTTGCTCTTTTTTTCTGTTTTTAGATTTTCTTAGTTCAATGTTCAATGTTGTGTTGTAGTATTAAGAGCAAATAAACTTTCTTTCTTTTTTTCTTCTTTATTTTTTTCTTCTTTCTTTCTTTCTTTCTTTCTTTCTTTCTTTCTTTCTTTCTTTCTTTCTTTCTTTCTTTCTTTCTTTCTTTCAGATGGGTGGTTCTGCTACACGTTTGCTATCTAACATCCATCTATATAATAAAAATGAATCGCAAAATGTGTTGGTAAGCATACAACGGCTGGACCAATTTGGCCAATTCTTTTTTTTAAATGTTCGTTGAAGTTCAAGGATGGTTTTTACGGCGAGAAAAATTTGAAAATTCATCCCCTAAGGGGGTAAAACGGGGGTGCAAAGTTAGTATGAAGCTTTGCCGTTTTTCAAGTTAGTGAATGTGTAACGCGAGCGAAGCTGCGGGCGTCCGCTAGTAAAAAATAAAGTTTCACACCGCGCCCACGAATTTTTCACACTCGCTTGCTGCTAACAGGATTGCTTACCCATCACATCTCTCTCGCAAGCCCTGGACATGCCCACGGAGTTGTTAGCGAAGCAGAGGTAGGTCCTGTACACGTCCACGCTATCGTCCAGCTCGAGGTAGCTGTGCGCGCCGCTCTGCCATATCCTCTCTGTTGTGAGGCTGTCGTTGTCGTTCTTTAACTTCCACGAGAATGTCACCTGGAATTATGAAACGTCACGATTTAGAATAAGACTACACACACACACACACACTCAAACGTGCATAAGTTCTACATAATATTGTATTTGCACTGTACATTTTTAGCCGAACTATCTGTACTACCTACCTAATTTATGTTTCTCATTTTAAGTGACTTTTACTGAATGTATGTCTTATGAGAAATAAATATTCTTTAAACTGTCTGGGCAAAAATGAAAAGTCACTGTTCTGGTTTTAGACTAAGATTGAAAATTATAGGAGGTTGTTAACATGCGACGAAGAAACTGCTTGAACCAAATGTTAAATAAGTAAAAAAAAATTTGAACAAATTATCGATGTACACTATAAATAAAACTGGACCTAGCATGGAGCCTTGTGGTACTACATTAATCTATATATATAAAAGGAGAAGGTGACTGACTGACTGACTGACTGACTGACTGACATATCAACGCAGGGCCTAAACTATAAGGGCTAGAAACTTGAAATTTTGCACAGGGGTTCCTTTTATGACGTAGGGGAGCACTAAGAAAGGATTTTTGAAAATTCACCCCCTAAGAGGGTAAAACGGGGGTGCAAAGTTAGTATGAAACTTTGCCGTTTTTGAAGTCGTTAGACGGGTAGACGTCGTTAATGGGTCTAATTCTACGCGAGCGAAGCTGCGGGCGTCCACTAGTAAACTATACTAAGATTGCTAATTTGTATCTTGCATTACGTTTTTTGCATTCTTTGTTAAGATTCGATCTATGTTTAGTATAATAACATGGTCAAGGTGTCCGAAATTCCACTTGAATATGAACACAAACCGTAAAAGATTAGGAACGGAAATAAAAAATCTATAAAAATTCACACACCTCTGTAGGATTTGCATGGGCCGTGCACACTAGAGTAGGTTTTCCATCAATTTCTGTTTGCTTGATGCCGCATTCAGGAACAACTAAAATAAATAAATAGGATTTATATTACATTTGCTATATTAACTTCTATAGGTGATACATCCAATAGAACAAAATTATATGACATCTAGTAGATAAGAGGATAGTAGTTATACTCTGTGAAGTGTATGTGTGTGAGGCACCCCGTGTCACTTCTAGTCACAATCATTGTTTGTTTTGATGATAATTTAAAAAAAGGCTTAATCAATTCCTTGTTGTCAATTAATGGTACTAACTTTAGAAATAGTTTATATTACTATGTAAATAAAAAAATTGAAGAAAATTTTGTGATCGAAAGAGTTAAGCAACGACGGGCGCGGTCGGTTTGTGGATGGGTGACCGCTAGTGGCAAAATTTCATGGACGCTACCGTGCTTCGGAGGGCACGTAAAGCCGTCGGTCCCGGTCGTTCGTTCGTTCGTTCAATGTTGGAAACAGTCGTTAAGCCTTGTCGAAGACCTTCGGGTGGCTTGAGAACATTCGACACTGGGTTGGCCACTAACCCCTCCACCAATCCGCATTGGAGCAGCGTGGTGGAGTATGCTCTAGACCTCCCGCAGCTTCGTCTGTGGGGGAGACCCGTGCCCAGTTGGACGTTTATGGATCGAAGCGAAGCGAAGCGAGATTATACTCAAATTCAAATTCAGCGAAATAAATTATTTTCGCTATCGCTATGTGATTACACACGCTTAACGAAAGTCTAGGTAACTTCAAACTACTTAAAGAGAAGAGATATAATGCTAATCTAAACTGAGTACTCACACATGACATCCAAGAAGACAGTGGTTTTAACAGATCCGTGCCGGTTGTAAGCCTCGCATAGGTAGTTGCCCGCGTCCCGCCTGGCCACTGCTGCCAGCAGCAGCGTGTTGGAGGAGGACAGCACCAGCGAGGAGTTGGTGTGGTCCCGGGCGGCGCTCTTGGAGGGGTGCTCGCGGCGCCACGAGTAGCTCGGCATTGGGAAGCCGCTGGGAACGGATTACCAATCTTCAATTTCAAGTTATTTACCATCTGATTATCTGTTGGTAATCAGATGGTAAAGAACAGAGCTACGGCACAGATTAGTGAACCTACAGATGTGTGACGAGTAGCTCGGCATTGGGAAGCCGCTGGGAACGGATTAGCAATCTTCAGTTTCATGTTCTTTACCTGATCATTACCATGATCATCAACAGATAATCAGATGGTAAAGAACAGATCTACGGCACAGATAACTGAAACTACGGATGAATGACGAGTAGCTCGACTTTGGAAAGCCGCTGGGAACGGATTACCAATCTTCAGTTTCATGTTCAGTATCAACAGATAATCAGATGGTAATGAACAGAGCTACGGCACAGATAACTGAAACTACCGATGAATGACGAGTAGCTCGGCATTGGGAAGCCGCTGGGAACGGATTATCAATCTTCAGTTTCAAGTTCAGTATCAACAGATAATCAGATGGTAAAGAACAGAGCTACGGCACAGATTAGTGAACCTACAGATGGGTGACGAGTAGCTCGGCATTGGGATGCCAATGGGAACGGATTATCAATCAATAGTTGTATCAGGCGTTACTTTGCGGAACTCCATTATTACGAACCAAGGATTAATCTACTTTGCAACAAACCGCGAACATAAATGTATGGTGGTGTATGTATACCTTTATGCACGTAGCAAACACGCGATCAATGAATACATACATCAACATACACACAACACGTGTTTCGCCCCAAAACAAGGCATCCTCAGGGTAAGTAGACTCCACGACGGTTAATCGCAATGAAGCGTGCATGAAAGTAAACATACACCACCATACATTTTTGTTCGCGGTTTGTTGCAAAGTAGATTAATCCTTGGTTTGGATTATCAATCTTCAATTTCAAGTTCTTTGTCCAACAGATCGATAGAGTAAGCTGCCCCTACGGCACAGATTATAGAAGCTACGGATGTATGACGAGTAGCTCTGTATTTGGAAGCCGCTGGGGATGGACAATCAATCTACAGTTTCAAATTATTTACCATCTGATGATCATCAGATAATCAGATGGTAAAGGACAGACTTACGGCACAGATTATTGAACCTACGTATGGGTGACGAATGCCGAGGCATTAACAAGCTGCTGGGAACTGATATCAATCTTAAATTTTAAGTTCTTTATCACGATTCACATTATCGTATCGTCCATAGCGTAGGCTCGCGTCGATTGTATGTGATCGACCGAGTTAAGCAACGAGTAGCGCGGTTGGTTTGGGCGTGGACGCTACCGTGCCTTGAATGCTTTGGATGGCTTGACATTCGACACTGGGTTGGTACACTAACCTTATTCCTTTTTCTTATTTATTTGTAATATATAAAGATACTGTAGAAAAGGTAATTTTTTGGTTTAATATTTGGTAATGAAAGACTGAGCTGTTTCGATTCTTATAAAATTAACTCACTTGGCTGCGCACACGACCTTGGCGGGAATCTCATTTTCATTGACGGACACAATTTTTGGCGTCACCGTTATGTTTTCAGGTTCATCTGTAAACAAAATACAGATAAATATTAGTCTGCGTTTTGAAATGTATCATAGCATAGCTCATCATCATCACCTCATAACCCTTTCTTTGTCCTACAGTTGGGCACGGGTCTCCTCTCCGAATGGGAGGGATTAGGCCTTAGTCCACCACGCTGGCCAAGTGCGCATTGGCAGACTTCACATGCCTTCGAGAACAGCCCAGTGGTTATCTCTCGCCTCTCACTTGAGCGGTCCGGGTTCAAATCCCAGCAGCACGCACCAATGACTTTTCTGAGTTATGTGATTTAAGAAATTAAATGTCACTTGCTGTAACGGTGAAGGACACATCGTGAGAAGACCTGCATGACTGAGAGTTCTTCTAATGTTCTCCAAGGCATGTGAAGTCTGCTAGCGTGGTGGACTAAGGCCTAATCCCTCCCGTTCTGAGAGGAGACCCGTGTCCAACAGCGGTTGTAATAAAGCTGCGGACCAACATGCGTCCCCTAGCATAATGTAAGCTACTCGCCTCGTGAGGGCAATGGGGCTAGTAAATACTTTAGTGGCGCGGTATCCGGAACTAGATGTATTTGTTTGTTCCCCTATTGAATTCCAAAAGGTGGCTAGACGTCTCATGGAATCATTGACCATTGGTAGCAGTGTTGCATAACATTGTTATCTAACTATATACATTTATTTTAAACTATAATAATAATAACATATATACTAATTTATTTCACATTTACGTTTGGTTTTAAGCTGTAAGTAAAATGTTGATTGTTAATAAATAAATAAATAAATAAATAAATAAATACTCACACTCGACGGCGAACTTGGTGGTGCTGTTGACGGGCGGGCCGGCGGCGTTGCGCGACGACCGGCACGTGAAGCGGTGCGTGTCGGCCGCGCGCGACAGCACGCCGCCCGGCCACGCGGACATGTTCCAGTGCTGCGGACCAACATGTTTTGACTAACAGAAAATCTCTTTCTGTACCGGCCTTCAACTTCGTTTCCATCAATCAGGATGAAGTTAGAAAGGTAATTCTCTCTATAAAATCCAAGGCCACGGGTTGTGACAATGTGAGTAGAACTATGATTGTCAAACTCCTTGATTTTTTGTTACCTGCCATTACTCACATTGTCAATTTTTGTTTCGAAGTGGGTCAGTACCCCGCTATTTGGAAAAAAGCCTATGTTCGTCCTCTTCCTAAAATACCCCATCCTGTGTTACCCAACCACTTCAGGCCTATTTCAATTCTCCCCTTTCTTTCCAAAGTCGCGGAAGCCTGTGTTCATAAGCAAATCTTTACACATGTTCTTAAACATAACCTGCTAAGTGTTTATCAATCGGGGTTCCGCTCTGGCCACAGTACCACTACAGCATTGGTGAAAGTCACTGATGACATTCGGCTAGGTATGGATGACAGAAGACTCACTGTAATGGTACTTGTGGATTTCTCAAACGCTTTTAACACAGTCGACCACGACTTACTCCTTGCTATCCTTTCCTATTTTCGTTTCTCTCCTTTGGCTTTGAGATGGTTTTCTTCTTATCTTCGCGGGCGCCAGCAACGTGTTCGTACTGGACTGTCATCCTCTAGATGGACAAATGTTGACATGGGTGTCCCGCAAGGCGGTATTATATCTCCACTTTTGTTTTCTTTATTTATTAACTCAATCACGCGTGTCCTTCACTGTTCGTACCATCTTTATGCCGATGACCTGCAACTTTATTTGGATGCAGAAATAGAAAATCTTCATGGTGCATTTGACACACTTAACCAAAACTTAGCTTCTATTCATGCTTGGTCACTGCGCCATGGAATATCGGTAAATCCAGCAAAATGCCAAGCTATTCTTGTGGGAAGCTCTAGGCTGCTTGCTAAAGTTGACTTAGAGTCATTACCTCACATTGTGTATAATGGTGCTCAAATTCAACTTAACAATTCTGTTAAAGATCTTGGACTTCACATTGACTGCTCTCTGAGTTGGAATGTGCAAGTTAAGGAAGTATGTAGGAAAGTTAACGCTACTTTGCGCTCCCTTTATCGCATGAAAAACTTCATCCCGTGCCATACGAAGGTCATGCTGGTCAATACTCTTTTGTTGCCCATAATCGACTATGGAGATGTGTGCTACCCGGATCTGACCGAAGATCTTCTAAACAAGTTAGAGCGCCTTTTAAACAATTGTATCCGCTTCATCTTTGGCCTCAAAAAATATGACCACATTTCCCATTTTCGCCAACAGTTAAAGTGGCTTCCTATTCGACAAAGGCGAGACTCTAGAATTGTTTCCCTACTTTATTCTATCTTTAACGATATTAATTCTCCGTCATATTTAAAGGAAAGGTTCCAGTATTTGTGTAACACCCATGACAAAACGCTTCGGTCGTATCAAAATCTGCAAGTTAATATTCCACTGCATAGTACCAGTTTTTATCACAAATCCTTCACAATTCAGGCGTCACTACTCTGGAACTCCCTACCTGTGCATATCAGGAAAGCACCTAGTAAATATGCATTTAAAAAACTTGTTCGTGAGCGCTACCTATCACCTTCCACTGTCGGATAAGAGAATATGTATGTATGTAATATATGTAAGTATATTATTATATAGTATATATATTACTTATATATGTTTGATAGTATATTAATTATATATATTTGAATTTATAGGTATTTATACACTATTTATGTACTTATGCGTATTGTATTTATGTATATATATATATATATTTTATGTATGTATGCAATTTAATTATTTGTAATATGTTTTCGTTTTAATTAAGTTTTATTTTTCTTCTTTTCCCACCTACCGCAACTTTTCCCCACTCAACCAGGGTTTGACTGGTAGAAAATGCCATAAGGCATTAAGTCCGCCCATTGTATATCTCTTTAGAGGTGTCAATAAAGTTAAATAAATAAATAAATAAAAAAGAAAGACACACAAATGTCGACACGAATGTGTAGCTGAACGAAATATCCATACTTAAAAATTGTAAAAGACTTTCTGATTTATAAGTGCTCTTTGACTCTCTTTTGACGTGACAACGTCTTATAAATCGGTAACGCTAGGAGGCATTCGCAAAAAAGTATGACTCAATGTCCCGTTACGATTGTTGTCCTGTTACGCTGCTGTCCTGAGCCGAGAGTAACCGAATCAGGCCGAGCGTGTTTAGAAGTGTGACTCATCGCTGTATTTTGTTTGATACTAAGTTAATTCTCGCAATACTCTTATTAAATATGTATATTATATAGATTGACATTGGAAAATGAGTGTAAATAAATGTTGCTATCTTTCTTATGACGTTGTCACGTAAAATTATCGGCCGTAAACTGACTTTACAGACAAACATTTTAAAACGTAGAAATAGATTTAGAATCGCGTAAATGAAGTGGGTGACCGCTAGTGGCAAAATTTCATGGACGCTACCGTGCTTCGGAGGGCACGTAAAGCCGTCGGTCCCGGTTGTTTTCAATGTTGGAAACAGTCGTTAAGCCTTGTCGAAGACCTTCGGGTGGCTTGAGAACATTCGACACTGGGTTGGCCACCAACCCCTCCACCAATCCGCATTGGAGCAGCGTGGTGGAGTATGCTCTAGACCTCCCGCAGCTGCGTCTGTGGGGGAGACCCGTGCCCAGCAGTGGGACGTAAATGGGTCGCAGCGAAATGAAGTGGTAGTGCATTCCACAGTCTATAAATAAAATAAATAATAGCTATGTAACTAATTTCAATAACTTACCAAGGTAGATTCAGTGGCCTCGAAATCGTTCCTGTTGACCTGCGGCTCGATCCTCCTCTCCACCACGTAGTACCGGTCGGTCTTGTCGGGCTCGATGACCTGCCCGTCCTTCAGCCACTGCACGCTGCACAGCGGCGCGCACTCCACTGTGCACGACAGCGATATGTTCTGGAATATGAGGATTATATCTTAAGAATCCATACTAATATTATAAATGGACGCCCGCAGCTTCGCTCGCGTAGAATTAGACCCATTAACGACGTCTACCCGTCTAAAGACTTCATAAACGGCAAAGTTTCATACTAACTTTGCACCCCCGTTTTAGCCCCTTAGGGGGTGAATTTTCAGAAATCCTTTCTTAGTGCTCCCCTACATTAAAAGGAACCCCTGTGCAAAATTTCAAGTTTCTAGCCCTTATAGTTTAGGCCCTGCGTTGATATGTCAGTCAGTCAGTCAGTCAGTCAGTCAGTCAGTCAGTCACCTTCTCCTTTTATATATATAGATAGATGGGAAACTGTGTTTGTTTGTTTGTCCGGCTTTCACGTCGCAACGAAGCTATTATATGGTATGGTTTTTGTGTGTTGAGATAGTGAGGAGGGTGGAGAGTGACGTAGGCTACTTTTTACCGCGGTAAAATTTCCTCATGGGAAGATATCGATGTTTTGTTATTTGCTAGATATTTAGATCTGGATGTTGTTAATAGATGGCGTTGTCATGTATGATAAACAACTCATTGTTAATTCCCTTTGACCACGCGGGCGGAGCCGCGGGTAAAAGCTAGTAAATCTTATACAGCGGTGGCACAGACTCAGCCACCAAACCCTTCACCGATCCGCATTGGAGTAGGGTAGTGGAGTAAGCTCTAGAACTTAAGCAGCTGGTCTGTGGCGGAGACCTGTGCCCAACAGTGGGACGCCTTGGGTTGTAGCATTTAACAACCAACTAACATATAATTGGAAGTATGAGAAAAATTATAAGGTATGAAGGTGGAAAAGACTAAGAGATTCTTCATAAGTAGCGCGCAATAAGAGCAAGAGATATTCAAAAACAGAACTACTGGAATGTTTTTTAAATCACTAGCAGTGAGTCGATCGAAAAATGATGAGTTAAATCTCTAGCGACAGTGGTAATTCCGTAGTTTTGAGTCGGTCGAACGCAACGACAATCTCGCGTAATGAGTATAGTTACACCAAATTGTCACCAGTAAAATTATCACCATGGGACCTAATCCCATGTCCCACAAAGCTAGATTCCGAGCTACTACCGGGAATTTCAAATTAGGAAACCCCAATAATACTTTGCCCGACCCGGGTATCGAACCCAGGACCTCTAGCTTAGCAGTGACGCTTACGACCATTAGACTAAATAGTTTTTGAATATTTGAATATTCAATACCTACGTACCTGAGACTTGTATAAAGCTCCGCTGTAGTGGTTCATTGCATATTTGAAGCTTGGAGGAGCTAGAAAATAAACAAATAATAATATTACTTACTTTATTATTATTTCAAGTGAGGGGTATATTTGTAGTAGTAGTGTGTAGGTTAGTTTGTATGTAGAACATGTTTCATCTTATCGCTTTACGCCATTTTACACATTGATTGAAAACTCTCTAACAGAAGCACCCTGCGTCGTATCACGTACCACGTGATCAAGTGTGAAGCAGAGTCGGGCGCGGTCGGTCCCTTACCGAGCACATCGATGGTGACCATGGCGGGGTCGCCCTCGCCGCCGGCGCTGATGCCGCGGCAGGAGAAGTTGGTGCGGTGGTCCAGCGTCACCGGGTCGATGGTCCAGTTCTGGGAGACGATGTCGCTCACCACGCGCCCGCCGCGGTGCCACCGGAACCTGGGGTGAGGAGGAACGTAAGAACCTTAAAGGAGGAACCTGGGGTGAGGAGGAACGTTAAGACCTTAAAGGAGGAACCTGGGGTGAGGAGGAACGTTAAGACCTTAAAGGAGGAACCTGGGGTGAGGAGGAACGTTAAGACCTTAAAGGAGGAACCTGGGGTGAGGAGGAACGTTAAGACCTTAAAGGAGGAACCTGGGGTGAGGAGGAACGTTAAGACCTTAAAGGAGGAACCTGGGGTGAGGAGGAACGTTAAGACCTTAAAGGAGGAACCTGGGGTGAGGAGGAACGTAAGAACCTTAAAGGAGGAACCTGGGGTGAGGAGGAGGAAATTAATCTAAGTCCTTAAAGGAGTCTCCTCTGTCTTAGGAGCATGCGGGAAGAAAGGCAGCTCGAACCGGTATAACAAACCAAAGATTAGTCTACTTTGCAATTTATAATAACGGAGTTCCGCAAAGTATGATACAATTAACTATCGTGATGGGATAGTTAAGAAGTAGGCTAATCTTATGATCTTTCTCTCTAATCATGCAGCTCATATCATATTATGCTGTCAGCTAAGTAAACAAATTCAACCTTCACTACATAGTATACCTAAAACAAAGTCGCTTTCTCTGTCCCTATGTATGCTTAAATCTTTAAAACTACGCAACGGATTTTGATGCGGTTTTTTTTTATAGATAGAGTAGAGATAGAAGAGGAAGGTTTATAATATATAATATGCATAATATAGTAGTATCAGCTTTGCACCCGTGCGGAGCCGGGGCGGGTCGCTAGTATACAATAAAGCAGTGTTAGTCGCACCTTATAGTGTGACCCCGGGAAGGACAACGCTGTGTGGCACAGCGTTGATAGTTGACCTAACGTCTATGACTAGTGTAGTGTATTTGAGTCCCGGGCAGCGGCCGGTGTCACGCGCTAGCTGTGAGCAAGTTCGGACGTGCGCCGGACGCATTACCTACTCCACCTATTGAGTGATCAAAGGCGTGTTTTATTGACCCTACGGTCACTATAAACCCTACAACTAGGTAAGGCCTGTGTTGAGTGCTTCTAACCGGAGTCGCTTCCACGATTTCTCTTAACTTCTTATTTTGATGCATTTATGAGGTTAGTCGATTGAATTTCGAACGGTATAGAAATAGACAAATATTCATTCATTCATTCAGACAAAGTCACAGAAAAGCAACGCTAATGACCGGAGAGCTGGCACCAATTTTTGGGTAGGTATTTGAGGCAAGCTGAAAACTTGTCCAACGCGTCTCCTATTATACCCCAACACGGAACTGCAGACCTGGCTGGTGAGTAGCGGGGCAAAATCAAAACCTATATAAATTAAAAAAAAAAAAAATCCAAATTTTTTTTTATATTCTGTAAACATCGGACTACAACTTATAAAAATTACATATTGCCTCAAATATATGTTTGGAAATAATTTTTTTTTTTTTAAATTTATATGGGGTTTGATTTTGTCCCGCTACTCACCAGCCAGGTCTGCAGTTCCGTGTTGGGGTATAATAGGAGAGGCGTTGGACAAGTTTTCAGCTTGCCTCAAATACCTACCCAAAAATTGATGCCAGCTCTTGGACCATAAGGTGTCACACAGTGCTATGATGTCATGATTTACCGATGCGCTTCAGGCCTCCCCTTCTCCTGGATGCTGCAGCTCAGCACTAAGGACTTGCCCTTCACCACCCGCCACGGAGAGTACGTCAGCTTGGCAGGCCCGGGGGGATCTGAAAATGTTTTTTGTTTTTGGTAGGGTATGAGTAAGACTCCAAGCGGTGACAACCCAGTGGCTCGAACTCGCCTCTCACTCGAGCGGTCCGGGTTCAAACCCTAGCGGCACGCACCAATGACTTTTCTGTTATGTGCGATATAAAAAATAAATGTCACTTGCTTTGACAGGCCCGTTGCCGCAATCGGTAGTGACCCTGTCTGTTGCGCCAAAGGTCGTGGGTTCGAATCCCACTCAGGACAAATATTCGTGTGATGAACACTTGTATTTGTTCTGTGTCTGGATGTCAATATTATCTGTATAAGTATGTATTTAACAATATCTATGTATGTATATCAGTCTCTGACACCCATATCACAGGCTCGCGCCTACTTTGGGGTCAGATGGCCGTGTGTGAGAATGTCCAAGATATTTATTTATTTACTTGCTATAA
The DNA here is from genome assembly GCA_944567765.1 of Carterocephalus palaemon. Classification (NCBI taxonomy): domain Eukaryota; kingdom Metazoa; phylum Arthropoda; class Insecta; order Lepidoptera; family Hesperiidae; genus Carterocephalus; species Carterocephalus palaemon. The sequence continues at coordinate 8,423,810 of OX155664.1, forward strand.
CGGTGAAGAACACATTGTGAGGAAACCTGCATGCATGAGAGTTCTTCATAATGTTCACGAAGGCATGTGAAGTTGGCCAGCGTGGTCGACTAAGGTCTAATCCCTATCCCATTCTGAGAGGAGACCCGTATCCTACAGTGGGACAAAGAAAGGGTTGTGATGATGAGTTAGACTCTATCCATCCATCAACCTCACATAGTTCACTGCTGGAAATAGGCTTCCCTATATCGATGCTTCCTCCCGGTCCTGATCGGTTTGAATCCAGCGGTTACACGCTGACTTCTTCAGATTATTAGTCCACATAGTTGGTGGGCGGTCTGTGCTCCGTTTCCAGAGTGGTGTAGTAGTTTATGTAGTTCTGTAGTAGGATTTCTTATGGTATATATCATCTGACTTATAGCAGAACTAATTTGAGTAACAATTTTGTCAGTGAGTAACAATTTAGAACTAAACATCCATACTAATATTATAAATGGGAAAGTGTGTTTGTTTGTTTGTTTGTCCCGCTTTCACGTCGCAACGAAGCTATTATATGGTATGGTTTTTAAGCTACTTTTTACCTCGGTAAAACATCCCCGTGGGTAGATATCGATGTTTTGTTATTTGCTAGATATTTAGTTCCGGATGTTGTTAATAGATGGCGTACCTTACCCTTTATCTGCGGTCAGCACTACCTCTGGTTCCTCTAAGTATCTTTTAATCGTGGAACTGTCATTATTTATCCACCACAAATATGATAAACAACTTATTGTTAATTCCCTTTGACCACGCGGGCGGAGCCGCGGGTAAAAGCTAGTAAGTTATAGAAAGAAATAGTCTTACATACACACAATATTGCAATGTCACTGGTAAATAGGCTTAACAATTTTATAAAGGAACTAAACATTACTGGTGAAATGTAGGTGTATTACACTACACACAGGGGGTAAGGCAGTACTCAGGGTAGGCACTTCAGGTGAACAGAGGCGTAATCTTATGTGACGCACACGATACTTACAATTAACCACCAGCTCAGTGTACGCGCTCTCGTCGCCCCAGCCGGCGTAGTTGCGGCCCTTGCACGAGTAGTTCCCGTGGAAGCTCTTGGTGGTGTCCTGCAGGAGCAGCATGGAGGGGTCCACCTCGTTGCACAGGCTCTCTGGAAGACGGGGATAGGACATCTCTTAAGGCGTATTCCGAAGAATTCCTTCCCTTCACATGCCTCCTCTAGAAGGCGTTTCAAGAACATCTAGAGATTTTTTAATTGCACCGACTAGACGAGATTTTGAGAGTATTATTATCTTATAAATAAAACCTTTATCTTTAACTTGAATCAAATACTTGGGACTATATTAAAAATAATACTTAGCACATTAATGAAACTAAAACTAAACAAACATATATTTAAAAACAATTAATCACAAAATAAATATGATTTTGAGATGAACTTTTCACATGGAAATATCGTAACGAATGAATTGAAGGGATACGATGAATAAAAATAAACATTGAAAACACCAAATCACAGACTATACCTTTCTTTTTTATAATATAGATGGACAAACAGACATACGCCACCTGATGGTAAGATGGTACCATATAAATTAGAATAAGTACGACTTGTAAGGACTGGATAGAATTCAGCTCCTCGAATAATACCTCGTAGATTTCAATATACTCACCATCAGTTCCATTACACTCCGGAAGATACTTCAGGATCTCCCCATCCAGGTACCAGATGACCTCGTCCAGCACAGGGGGGTTCCCGGAGACCACCTCGCAAGTGAGGGTCACGTTCTTATGGTCAGTCTCCAGGACTGGGCTGGGCGAGCTCATTGTCAGTCGAACTTGGGGTTTGACTGGAAAGAGGACATTTTGGGCGTCAGTATCTTCAGTTTTATAACTGAGTTATACATTTGTCGGCATCAGAAGCAAATCATGACTCGCGTATATGTCTTGAACAAATCTTCAGGAAAAGAAAGATGATTTTGTAGGTGTTAGAGCCTATAGGGAACCAAATAATTTTTATATGAAACCTATTTTATTCCATACAGAGTTCGCCCGGGGCATTACCACCGCCCGCAACGGTACCTTGTACCATTTCTGACGTGTAATAATTATTTAAAAGCAATTATGGTCCGGTTGGAAAGGTGTGGTTTCCGGTTACACTTCTTTAGAGGCGACCATCTTAGTCCTCAAGGGTAGCAACACATCTGTGACTGACTTAGAACGAGACTCTTACTAGCAATTACTAACTGGACTATTACTAACACCAACTAACAGGACTAACTATCACTAACAGTCCAAAGTCCTCATACTCACTAACGACCAATAAAATCTCTCAGCTAACTGGACTAACCATCCCAGTCCCTATTTGAGTTTAGTCATGTATTTATAGTCAGTTGTTATGGTTGGCAGTGGATGGGTGCTGCTATAAGCTCCTTTGCTATCTTATATCCATAAAAAAGTCATTATTCGTAAACGTGAGAATGGTCTTCGAGTAATATCTCTTGGACAAATCTTCAGGAAAAGAAAGAGGCTTTCAATCCATACTAATATTATAAATGTGAAAGTGTGTTTGTTTGTTTGTCCGGCTTTCACGTCGCAAAGAAGCTATTATATGGTATTTTGTGTGTGGAGATAGTGAGGAGGGTGGAGAGTGACGTAGGCTACTTTTTACCACGGTAAAACATCCAAATTCCCAACAAGGGAAAATATCGTTGTTTTGTTATTTGCTAGATATTTAGTTCCGGATGTTGTTAATAGATGGCGTTAGTAAAATTCATTTGCAAGTTCTTATCTTAGTATCTTTTAATCGTGGAACTGTCACTATTCATCCACCACAAATGTGTCATGTATGATAAACAACTCATTGTTAATTCCCTTTGACCACGCGGGCGGAGCCGCGGGTAAAAGCTAGTATCTCATATTTTGGCATACTTCTTCTAGTTTCCACAGACATCACGTATGCAGAAAAGGTGTTACAACATTATTCTGGCGCGGGTACCAGGCGAACATAACACTCACAGAGAACGTTCACGCTGACGGTCTCCTCAGCGGCGCCGCTGCCGACCGCGTTGGCCAGCCTCACGGTGTAGTTGCCCATGTCAGCGCCGCGCGCCCCCAGGATAATCAGCGCGTGCTGCTCGGTGCTGCCCCCCTGGTAGTGGCTGGAGTCGTTCACGTCGACCCGTTCGCCGTTGCGGTACCTGAGTGCGAGGAAGACAATTCAATTTAAATTAAAATTATTTATTTGTTGAATATCTGAAGAACTATCAGTGTTAATATCTCAGCTTTTTAAGCGTTATGAGTTGACAATCGTGATCACACTTGGACATACTCATGACTCACGTGGAAAACTCAATATGAACTTCAATATACAACTACATATTTATCAGCTAGATAAACTACTTGTTTCGATCGGGATTCGCAGAGATTTGTGACCAACCTTATAACTACTTTTTCTAATCTGTAGTTCCTGTTACTTTTGTGGCACATTTGGCTTGAATCAAACTAGATTTTTTCAACAATAAACATCCCGAAAACTCATGGAAAATATAATAATCGGGAGGAATATTAATATGTCGGCAGTTCTCAAAACGGAAACGATCCCTCGACAATTACTTGTCATTCAAGCAGCTGGAAAATGAGATGCCTTATTGAATTTTTGGAACTTTCTGTTTTCCGTACAACGAATATTTCCATAAAGTCGGCTATTGAGAATATTGAGGCGTCGCTTTTGTGAATTTCAGCTTTTGTCAGCAAAAGGTTTCGGCAGCTAATTTGAACGGAATTTATTGATTTTTTTTGTGCGTTAAATGTCATGACATTAAGTTATCGTGGATTGCTTGAACTCTATAAGGGCGGCGCAGTATTCATATAAATAGAGCTCGTCAATAGGGTTGACTGAATGTAAAATTAGGCTAACTTAAGAGGACAATGAATGACAACTCCTTGGCACGGTGGTGGGTGACCCAGTCTGGCTGGGCATGGGTCTCCCCCACAGACTAATCTGTGGGAGTTCTAGAGCATACTTCACCACGCTGCTCCGATGCGGATTGTTGGAGGGGTTAGTGGCCAACCCAGTGTCAAATTTTTTCAAGCTACCCGAAGGTCATCGACAAGGCTTATGGACAGCTATGAACGCTACGGCTATAGACGCTATGGCTATGGATGCTACGGCTATGGATGCTACGGCTATAGATGCTACGGATATGGACACTACGGCTATGGATGCTACAGATATGAACGCTACGGCTATGAACGCTACTGCTATGGATGCTACGGCTATGGACGCTACAGCTACGGACGTTACGGCTATAAACTCTTTAGCTATAGACGCTACGGCTAACGATTTTACGGCTATAGACGTTACGGCTATGGTCGCTACGGCTATGGACGCTACGGCTTTGGACGCTACGCTACTAGCAAAGAACTCACCATATAACTTCATTCAACGAAGAAGGGTTGCTTTCATACTCGCTTTTGAGAAGAATCTTCGAGCCCTCGATGACGGTGACGTTGGGCGGGCCGACGTGGACGATCGGTGGATCTGGAAGTAGTCGCTGGCTAGTAATAAGTGCCTGATCCTACCTCACTAGATTTTATAGGTGGTAGAGCCTGTACGGAATCGAATAGGTTTTATATGAGACCTATTTGGTTCCATATAGAGTTTGCCCGGTACAGTGCCACTGCCCGCAACGATATCTAGTACCATTCCTACCGTGTAATCATTGTTGTAAAGCAATTGTGGTTCGGACACACTTCTCCGGTCCGGTCTACACTTCTTTAGAGGCAACGCATCTGGCTGACGTGAAACAAGACTCTTACTAAACAATTACTGACTGGACTATTTCTGACAACAACTGACAGGACTTACTATCACTGACACTGCTTCGGTCCCCGTGTTCACTAACGAACTGACCAACAGATGTTTAGTATAACTCTCTCTGCTAACCTAACCATCTCAGTCCCTATTTGAGTCTTAGTCCGTCACAGTTGTCATGGGCGGCAGCGGTTGTGTGGTGCTGCAAAGTCGTCTGATCTTATGTCCATAAAAATATTTCATCCAGCTGGTGGTATACTTACACCACACCTCCAAGTCTCTGGTGGCGTGGATGGGATGGTCCTTATTCTGCACCATGACCTCGTTCACCGCCTGGCAGATGAACTTGCGTCCGTTCTCGAAGCGGGTGGCGGAGAATGTTAGGTTTGACGTCGTTTCGAAGGTCGTGTCCGGCTGAAAATAAACACGCAATTTAAAGTATAATCTATCCATCATAAACAAAAAACGTGGCTTTAGCGGTGACAGACCAGTGGCTATCGAACTCTCCCCTCTTTCGAGCGGTCCGGGTTCAAACCTAAGCGGCACGCTCCAATGACTTTTCTAGGTAATGTGCGATTTAAGAAATTAAATGTCACTTGCTGTTGTGAAGGAAACTCCGTGAGGAAACCTGCATGCCTGAGAGTTCTTCATAATGTTCTCGAATTCATGTGAAGTCTGCCAATCCGCACTTGGCCAGGGTGGTGGACTAAGGCCTAATCCCTACCATTCTGAGAGGAGACCCGTGCCCAGCAGTGGGACAAAGAAAGGGTTGTGGTGGTGGTGTCTTTCAACAATAGTACCCTTATGAGGCTAAAATAATATCCTTAATTGCTCATTAATTTACCTCCAGGAAACTCCAGAAATATCCAGAAAATCATAAGCCTGTATGAAAACCCTAGTGTAACACGAGCCTACCAAATGTATGTGACCATAAAATTTTATTCCCTACGCCACTGGAGGGTCCCGACAATCCAGAATCGTCACTGTCTTTACCGAGTTTACAACGTGGATATATTTTAGATGGATGAGACATGATTTCTACTATTTACAACATTGATTATTCATGTAAATTTTTTTTAACTTTTTATTTTTATTTTCGTGCATTGTCACAGGAACCTAATATGTGTGCCAAATTTCAGCTCGATAGCTTCAGTGGAAGTGGGTGAAATATTGATTGCAAGATTCAAGGACAGACATACATAAAAGTGAAGTTATTTATAAGCTTTTAATTAAAAAAGAGGAAGATGGTATGTGCCATCTTTTCAAAACTAAAATCTGTAAGAAAGACTTGACGTATAAGTAGGTATTGACGCGAAACTAAGGAGAAAGTGCACAAATATGATCAGATAAAGTGTCCAATTTATTACATTTAATTTTTTTACATTTATATATCCGTGGTTCGCAATAACATCGACAAAAAATTTCACACGGAGGTTGTATACTTGTATAAAAAATCTTTTAGAACATTTTGTGTAAGTGGGTTAGGTAGAACTGAAGTCTGCCAATCCGCATACCTTCGAGAATATTATTAGCAGTAGATCGACTACGAACATAAATACAGTTCCAATAAGTTAGGTAACTACTGAAACTTTAACCTAAATTATCGATCAAGATCTCCCCGGTATTGATATAACCTCGGAACACAAATCTAATTAGTGTCGTCACTTCCAGCCAGACTGTATAAAGTTTGCAACGATTTGAATTGTAGATGTCTAATTAGATATGCATAGAAAATAACTGCTGTAGGCGTTCTGTTGATGGTCGTGTATGTCTTTTGTAATGAACGAAATTCATTTGCAAGGGAGGGTTGTTTAGAACTGAGGCAGAGTCAATTGTTTTGTTTATAGGTATAAGTGTTTCGTGGTTGTATTTAATTTCGCTTCAGACGTCTGTATTGTGAGGGATATAAAGTTAAAAATGGTATCGTTATTTTAGGTACTCAAGGTTCTATACAGGGGTTCCCAAACTTATTTTGTCGACTGCCCAATTTGAGAATGTATGTACGGAAAAATGTTAATTTCTTTGACAAAAAAAGCAGTGTACATAACTTTAGTACAAGAAATAAGGATAAATTTATTGTACCTAGCTCTAGACTAAGTAAAGTATCAAAATCTTTTATGGGGAACTGTGTTCGCTTCTACAATAAAATACCCGGAAATATTACTTGTCTCTCAGATAATAAATTTAAATCTTACATTAAACAAAACCTCCTTAATAAAGCTTTCTATAAAATTAATGACTACTTGAACGATATAAATGCTTGGTGCGATGTATCTCCAGCTCCACTTGTTCAATAATAATGTAATAATATTGTAATTAATTTTGAAAAGAGTAACTACCGTGTTTCTTGCCGTGTTCTTCTCGGTAGCATCAACTTTGTGTACCGGCGGTAGATAAAAAATGTTATGACGTTCATTAAGCGTATACAAAATACCATATAATGAAAATAAATGAATCTGAACAAATTATTTTTTAGCGCCCCCATTTTTTCACCTAACCTAAACCACTATAACTTCAAATTTAATTAATTAATTATTGTGAGCCATATTAGCGGAGATTAATTGTAAACAAGACTTTTACTATAACTCGCAAGAGTTAACTTGAAACCTGAGCGCAGTAGTATGCCCTCATTTTTTTCTGGGTCTCTTACCCCCCCCCTTAGGCTTGCAGCGCCCACAAGGGGGCGTTATCGCCCACTTTGGGAAAGGCTGTCTAGAGCATTGGGTTGTCCATTATCATGTTATCAAAATAAACTAACGTTAAATTTAAATCTTTTCAAAATTTACTATTTCATAAATTTGATGACTATGTCCATTATTATTGAATTGAAAGCCGGGGACACTTCACACTAAGATAGATAGGTACCAGTCACAGTCACAGTAAAGATAGCAAACGAGCTTGCAGCACCACCCATCCGCTGCCGCCCATGACAACTGTGACTGACTTTGACCAAGACTCAATTAGGGACTGGGATGGTTTGTTAATTAACTCTCTCAACTAATTAGTTGAGAGAGTTAATTAGAACATTAGTTGGTCAGTTCGTTAGTAGGTATGACGACTGGGGACTGTTAGTGATAGTTAGTTGTATTTTATGGAAGCAAACAAACGTTCATTTACATCTATTTGAATAATAGACAGAAAGACAGATACCCAGATCAAAACAATAGTCAAACATATAATAACCCACTTTATTTGTAGGGGATTAAAAATGTATCCCAGTTTAACGCGTATAAACGCTGCTGTTAACTACAATAATTTCCTCTCCCGTATCCCATTAGTTCTAACCGGGTTTAATCATTTGTCTTAATCCGTAAATGGAACATTTAAATAGGTATACAACATATAAATAGGTATATTATTTCTTGACATTAATAAATATAATAATATGAACATTCTATTGACATTCGACTTTATTTGACATAACTTAATTATTAAGAATTGTTGACATTGATAATTATTACATTGATATTACTTTAAAAAAAAAAAAAAAATGCTGCGTCCTCCTCTCTTCTCTCCCTCAATGTATATTGCCGTGCCCTACAGGGTTCATTTTAAAATATTGATTTTAATAATGATTGCAATAAATAAATGAATATGAATATGAATATGAACATTTCATGTTTATTTATGAAGATTTGAATTGCTTTTGCAGCCAGTTATGTAGGTACGAGGACCTTAAGGGTGTGGTTCCATTCCACGACTGGCGATACTATGCTGTGCGAGCATAATATTACGAAAGAGAAAGCCCTGCGCATACACTAGTCTGTGCAAATGTGTCTGTGCTCAAACACAGAACACACACAGCACACACACAAAAAAATTGAAATAATAGTGAATTAATAAAGTTGAACTCCATTTCGTCGAAATTTTACAAACATTCTCATTTCAACTATTTAATTGTATTTTTGACTTGGGGTTGCCGGTTACGCTAATTCAAGAAACGACCATTGTCATCGATTAGCAACGCATATTTTTTATTTATTTTTATTTATTAATCCAAAGAAAGAGTTACAAAATTATTTATATCTAAAATTTGCCAAACCGTAGGCCAGTTTGTTGGCAACATCAGTTCTTCAAGTTTCACTCCTTCTAATTTAAATGGAAGGTACTTAAACAATTAGAACAATAATAACAATAGAAATATTCGTAACAACTAGTCTGTATTATAATGAATGGGCAGGCAGGGATGTGTACCACATTGTGTACACAGTCAAATCTCACACCCGTTATGCTTAAGTCATAAGTGGTGAGCCTATTCCCATACACCGAACCGGGCACAAATCCAAACTCAGAGTTACTACTAGGAATTAAAAATTATAAAAACCCAATAATAATTTGCTCCAGCCGGGGGTCGAACTCAGGACACTCAGCTTAGCAGTCTCGCAAACGACCACTAGACTAACGAGGTTATGCCAGACTAACTGCATGTTCGTTTACGTCTACTACATTCTTTTATTTTCATTTTATAAAAAAACGTACACAGAGTTGGCACGGCACGGCATTTAGCGAGTGCAATGGAACTGCGCTCACTGCAATAGATTTCCCTCAAGACAGTATTTAAGCATGCAACAAAAATGGCGAAGGAAATGCAAGCGTTTTCAGCGCTAAATAAAATGTTTAAGAGCTTCTTTTATGCTCTTAGCGGGGAATCCACGAAAATATATTCCAAAGTGTGTTGGGAATTTATTATGTGATTTTAGGAAGGATGAAAAAAGTATTATAAATCAGGTCAATTTTCTTACATAAGATTACATAACCTGATAACCTTAACACGAAGGGTAAGACTACTTATCGATGTTGAAGTCTCATTTAAATGTAATAATTAGGTGCGAGTATATTGTCATACATAAATATATCGTCATAATCGTAGGACAGAGTCGAATGTGCGTTTCATCAACTTTGCAGGGCAGCCATTTCCAAATTTTATTAGAAAGAGTTCGTATAGGGTCGCATAGAAATAAATGCTAATATTATGTTGGTTCTTAAAAAGAAAAAAAAAAGTCATGATAATTATTGGAACATGACGGAAAATCAAAACTGGCGTTTTGACTATATTATTTACGGGTTGTGGCATAAACCTAAATGAGTAAAATAAATTGTTCAAACGAAATTCTTTTTTAGGAAAAATTATTTTTCAAATGTCGATTGCAACTTACCGATTCCACCTGTTTCTGCTGCTCGCCGTGACATGGAACAAAACAAAAATATAAATTATTTATTTATTTTCAGGAAAGTCGGTCGGTATAATGTTACAGTGAGTTTTTAAACCGTTGGCTCCGATTCTAGATCCGAGACTCTAGATCGTAGAGTCTTGGACGAGGAGGGATTAGGCCTTAGTTCACCACGCTGGCCAAGTGCGGATTGGAAGACTTTACATGCCTTCAAAAACATTATGAAGAACTCTCAGGCATGCAGGGTTCCTCATGATGTGTCCTTCACCGTTCCGTAAACCATATTATTATATTACACTAAAAGTCATAGGGATTTGAACCTACTCTGAAGACGTTGATAACCACTATAGTATCGCCGCTTTCAGAACAATTAGAAAATTTTAATTTCTCACCATGCAGACGTATCGAAATTCCCCAGATTACGGGCCCGAGCGGGGGTTTCAGCGTTTTAAGGAATTAATTGGTCGGAATTTTACTTCGCTCGGCTTTTTGTTACCTTTTTCTTTTGGTGTTTAGGGCTGGGACAGTTTTTTGTCGATACTGTAATGTTGTAATTTATATTAATCTCATTTAATTGACACGGTAATTTGGAAGGGTTGCGGGGTACAGGTCCAACACGTAGAGGCAACTTTCAAAGTCAAAGTCAAAGTTATTTATTTGCAGGATAAGGTATATTAGGTATTTATAAGCAGGTAATTTTAATCCTCTTATCCTAACCCATAGGGCATGCAAACTTTAAAATTAACCTATCCTTTGAGTTCCTTATCCTATCTATCTATCCTTATCCTTTGAGACATTTAATGAGTTGTGAGCACATGTGGCGGATACCACCCTCGATCGATTGCACCATCAATTACGTAAGTGGAACCTGCCAGATGCACAGGAACTATTACTTACAACGAAACCGAATCAGATGTGACGAAATCCGAGGACGAAAGATTAACGACATAGTTCAAGTTACAAGTTGAATTGACAGTGGGCAGACCACGTCATTTGCTGGGCTGATAACCGGTGGGGAAGAAAAGTTCTTGAATGGAGAACAAGACTCGTAAAAAGAAGCATAGGGCATCCTCGACAAGGTAGACGGATGACCTGAAGAAAGGCACAGGACCACCAAAACCTGATGATGATGATGATGATATTTTTACCTTCCTTAAACATAAAACGTAGTATCGACATCGATAAAAACTACACGACGTTCATCCCATCACTACGCTAAAATCGGATTATTGTTAGTAGGCTGCATTTAAGGTTTAAGCCAAAAGAAATTTTGACTACATTGTACGTTTCGCCGGACTTAAACTTTAGGCCCACTTACTTTATGACAAAGTCGGCAATATTCTTTTGATATTGCTGAGTGTTTTACTTGGTATAAATTAAATTTACTGGTTGGTTGAGCATGTGCTGCTTTTATAAGCTGAGTAGCAAACGAGCTAGCTGTGGTTTTAAGTGTCTGCTTATGTTCTCCACTGGTCTAGTGGTAGTAAACGCGAATGGTAAGCTAGAAGTCCTGGATTTGAGCACCAATTTGCATTGGAGCAGCGTGGTGGAGTTTGCTCTAGACTCCCGCAGCTGTGACCAACTGTGGGAATAATATGGGTTGTAGCATACAAGATAGGAACGAGCATGTAGCACTACGCGTCCGCTGCCGCCCTTTTTTTTTATCGCTGGGAAATGCATTTACGCATTCTCCATTCTGCCCGGTTTATGTACCGAAGCAGGTATACGAAGTCCGTGACATTCTACTTAAGACTCATGAAAGTCTCGCGCCAAGTCTATCTATATATATAAAAGGAGAAGGTGACTGACTGACTGACTGACTGACTGACTGACATATCAACGCAGGGCCTAAACTATAAGGGTTAGAAACTTGAAATTTTGCACAGGGGTTCCTTTTATAACGTAGGGGAGCACTAAGAAAGGATTTTTGAAAATTCACCCTAGGGGGGTAAAACGGGGGTGCAAATTTAGTATGAAACTTTGCCGTTTTTGAAGTTAGTTACTGTCCAATTTCACGCGAGCGAAGCTGCGGGCGTCCACTAGTTACAGACATTTCCACGTTTTTTCAATCGAACTTTACAGAGTTCGTTTGATTGTAAATTATTACGCGGGTTAATTGGATTTAAATGCAGATTAAAAATATACGTCAAGATTCTGTTCTAACAACCCTTTTTCCCTTTAAATTTCCAAAACATTATGCCACAAGCCTTCAGCGGAACAAAGACGCACCGGCGCCGCGCCGAGTATATTTACGCGCAATTAGCCTGATTACACCTCCGGCCGGGGAAGGTGGATCGTAAGAAATTATAAGCGAAATTTCAATTAAATGCAAAGGCATTAACTCCTTTCCGTAGGCAAAGAACTTGTAAGACGTGTCCATTATGTATTGAGTGTATACTGTGGGACGTGAAAAAGTATAAAAACATCAATAATTAAGTGTAAAAAAGGTTATTATTATTTGATACCATTTCTACCGTGTAGTAATTATTTTTAAAGCAATTGTGGTCCGGTTGGAAAGGTGTGGTTTCCCGTGTAACGTTCTTTATAGGCGACCATCTTAATCCTCAAGGGTAGCAACGTATCTGTGACTGAGTTATTCTTATTCTTAGTAACAATTACTAATTGAACTATTACTGACACCAACAGAACTAACTATCACTATAAGTTCTCAGTCCTCATACCCACTGACGAACTTACTAACTTAAGTTCATGAACTCTTACTGCTAACTGGACTTACCATCGCAGTGCATGTTTAAGTCGTGTTCATAGTCACCCACAATTGTCTTGGGCGGCAGCAGACGGGTTTTGTTGCAAGCTCGTTATACTTATTATTTCCACTTTTTATTGCTGCACTGTATTATGTATAACTTACTCTATGCCAATACTTATATTCCTTGTTTTTTAATGACAGATCAAAGTATTATTTGTGTAGATTACCAATCCACACTTCACCCACATTGTGGACAATTGGCCTTAACTCTTAAAGGGTTGTAATGGAAGCTATACTTTTTGCATTCTCAAGTGTATCCGCTGATTATACCGTCCGAATTAGAACCGATTAATTATGTACGCACTTTCATCGCTCCTTCACATGAGGGTGCGTACGTATGTCGTCCTTCACAACCTGCGATACCAACGACTCACATGATACGACGACAAAAAAAACAGATTCAGATTCATTTATTTTTCATTATATGGTATTTTGTATACGCTTAATGAACGTCATAATATTTTTTATCTACCGCCGGTTCACAAAGTTGATGCTACCGAGAAGAACACGGCAAGAAACTCGATAGTTACTCTTTTCAAAATTAACAATTTTTATAATTTGATCACATAACATTATTGTTGAACAAGTGGAGCTGGAGATACATCGCACCATTTCTATCGTTCAAGTAGTCAACAATTATTATAAACCCATAGACCCATACATCGGTATTTCGCAACGAGACCGAATCAGGAATGATGAAATCCGTAGGTTCACTGACATAGTTCGCAGAGTTAGTAACTTGAAGTGGCAATGGGCAGGACACGTCGTTCGAAGGACTGACAACTGGTGGGGGGAGAAAAGTCTTCGAATGGAGACCACGACTCGGAAAAAGGATTTTTACGTTAAGTATCGACTGTATCGACATATTATCTCCAAATTAGGTGATACAGATCAACTAAAAAATGTAAAGTATAAATATTATAAACGCTCTTAAAATTGACCACTAAATCCGATCGAATTGTGAATACCCTTCTTAGTACGCGTCAGTACGTTACAGATTCTAATTTCAAAAATATGCAGGATAGTAGATAGATTTATTTGATAACACGATTTGGTAGCTTTGTCGTATCATAAAGTAGTCGTTAATACTAAAATACACCAACTCAAAAGCTTGTGCCTACCAAATTTTATTGCTAACGTTTAGAATAATGTGTATTTTAGGAGCTTCTATATCAATTTTAATGCTTCGCTTTAAGTATGCAATATGCATAACTTTCCCTAGCCATTTAATCGGAAGTTATTAAAGCTAAAATAAATTAAATGATGGTGGTAGCAAACGAGCATATATTTATCCTATGCTGGTTTCATCTGTATTAAGACTCATGTACTTCTCATTATAAATGACTAGTGGACGCCCGCAGCTTCTCTCGCGTGGAATTAGACATTCACTAACTTCAAAAACGGCAAAGTTTCATACTAACTATGCACCCCCGTTTTACCCCCATAGGGGTTGAGTTTTCAAAAATCCTTTCTTAGTGCTCCCCTACGTTATAAAAGGAACCCCTGTGCAAAATTTCAAGTTTCTAACCCTTATAGTTTAGGCTCTGCGTTGATATGTCAGTCAGTCAGTCAGTCAGTCAGTCAGTCAGTCACCTTCTCCTTTTATATATATAGATAGACTATTCAAAATGGTCTAACTTGTAATGGGAAACCGCTGGATTCAGAGCACGGGATCGGGAGGAGTTTCGTTTGAGGGAGGCCTATGTCCAGCAGTGGACCTTGAAAGGCTGATGGATGGATGGATTTTAGCTCAATCCAAGCAAATCAAAAATTAAAAGCCATGTTCTGAATTACGAAAGTCAACTTCATAATATTTAAACTTACATTTATTATCACTTAATGTATTTGCAAAACTTATATAATCTATCTCAATTAACAAGAGACGATTAAATAACTAAACAATTAACATTCAACACAACGTTACAATTACTAATTCTGATGTTAATTTGTTTCTTTACAGTATCATAATCCTTTAGGCGAAATTCAAGAGTTTAATTAAGTTCATCCGTCACCACAACCCTTTCATTGTCCCACTGTTGGGCACGGGTCTCCTCTCAAAATGGGAGCGATTGGCTTACAATACAATACAAAAATACTTTATTGTACACCAAAAATAAAGACATAAAGGAATAAAAAACATCAATGGCCTTAGTCCACCACGCTGGCCAAGTGCGGATTGGAATACTTCACATGCCTTCGAGAACATTATAGGCATGCAGGTTTCCGCAAGTGACATTTAATTTTTTTAATCGCTCGCGTAGAATTAGACATAACAACAGGTTTCGTTTACACCTAGTAATATTATATAGCCTATCTCACTCAATGAAGATGCAGCTTTCTAATGGTGAAAGAATTTTTGAAATCGGTCCTGTAGTTTTTGTGTGAAAACATTACAAACAAATCTTTTCTATTTATAATATTAGAATAGACATATATTTTCACCGATCATCGTGCGCTAATCCGCGTCCGTCCGCAATATCACGCACCGTGGGAAGCCCATAAACCAGCAAGAGATAAAGGTAATAGTGTCCTCGTGAGTCCAGCTCACAGCAACGTCCATAATTAATTACGCGGTTTATCAGCCGCACACAGGTATTCGGGCGATATTTTACATCGCATTCCATTAATCCTACATTTACTATCCTGTGACATTCCGACGGTTAATTCGTTTATTTCACAGACAGACAGACAGTTTTATTAAAAGGCGGTTATGGTGGTTGAATTCGGGTTTTATATTGGGTGATGTGTGTTGGCAGTTTTTAGGCCGCACAAATCCCTCCGACATACTGCGATAGCAACCAATATGAACAGCTTAACGTGCCCTGCGAAGCACGGACGCTTGAAGGAATTTTGCCTAATCCCTATTCACTAATCCAATTGCTCGTCGAGACGTATTGACAATGCCTTAACGAGACTGCTTCAACTTAAGATATCCAGTTTAAAATCCCATTGATCAATGGGTTTTCTAAGTTGATACTGCTCTGAGGTTACAATGAATGTCATTGAAACGTTAGAGTCCAGGACATACATACATACATACACACGAGTAAGTTAAATAAAAGCTTTTAATAACTGGACTAAAATTTATACACGAAAAGTGATTACAACAAAATATAATTAAACGCAGGCATATTATGTTATGTTTCGGATTCATTTATTTCATTATATGGCATTTTGTATACGCTTACTGAACGTCATAACATTTTTTATCTACCGCCGGTTCACAAAGTTGATGCTACCGAGAAGAACACGGCAAGAAACTCGTAGTTACTCTTTTCAAAATTTTAAATTTTCATAATTTAGCATTCTAGTTTTTTTTTTTTTATGGATACAGGATAGCAAACGAGCTTGCAGCACCACCCATCCGCTGCCACCCATGACAACTGTGACTGACTTTGAACAAGACTCAATTAGGGACTGGGATGGTTAGTCCAATTAGTTAAGAAAGTTAATTAGAACATTAGTTGGTCAGTTCGTTAGTAGGTATGAGGACTGGGGACTGTTAGTGATAGTTAGTCCTGTTAGTTGGTGTTAGTAATAGTCCAGTTAGTACTTGTTAGTAGGAGTCTCGTTCTAAGTCAGTCACAGATGTGTTGCTACCCTTGAGGACTAAGATGGTCGCCTCTAAAGAAGTGTAACCGGAATCCACACCTTTCCAACCGGACCACAATTGCTTTAAAAACAATTATTACACGGCCGAAATGGTACTAGGTACCGTGGCGGGCGGTGGTACTGCCCCGGGCGAACTCTATATGGAACCAATTAGCTTTCATATAAAACCTATTTGGTTCCCTATAGGCACCTACCAAGTTACATTCCCCTACCTTATTTCGGGGAACGCAGTGGCCCTATTGGATGGATGGATGGGTGGATGGATAAATAAAAAACCCTAGTTAGTGGATGTAAATGTAACCGTGACAAACACTGCACTGAACTCGTGAAAGCCGCGTCGTCTCCGTGACAGGATGAAAAATTGCATCTAGCGACCTCGTTCCGCCCATTAGCGCCGTGGATGATTGACGGATAGATGCGACTAGGATGGTAACTGTAGAGGACGTACTCCGTGATAGTAAAAAATAGGTCAGGCTAGAATTTGCTTATATTATACGAGTAGGTAACTAGTGGACGCCCACAGCTTCGCTCGCGTATAATAAGACCCATTAACGACGTCTACCCGCGTTCGGGTTGCCCACTTGACTTCAAAAACGGCAAAGTTTCATACTAACTTTGCACCCCCGTTTTACCCCCTCAGGGGGTGAATTTTCAAAAATCGTTTCTTAGTGTTCCCCTACGATATAAATGGAACCCCTGTGCAAAATTTCAAGTTTCTAACCCTTATAGTTAAGTTAGTTAGTGCAAAGTTAGTATGAAACTTTGCCGTTTTTGAAGTCAAATGGGCAACTGGGCAACCCGAACGCGGGCAGACGTCGTTAATGGGTCTAATTCTACGCGAGCGAAGCTGCGGGCGTCCACTAGTTACAAATATGTCTAAACCATATCAGTGTTACTATTCAAGGTCACATCTAGTCATTCTAATTCCCGGTCAGCCCTTGTGTACGAAATTGAATTTCCTTGCGGGTAGGTTTTAATTAAAGGACTGCGAGGCGTGGCAGCGATTGATACTCTCATATTAAAATACCTCGCCCCTGGCACACGTAGCACGTCACGCCTTAATGCGAAGGTCAACCTATTGAACAAACTTACTCACGGAAGACCAGAATTCGTTATACATATATCTGCGACCCATAGACGTCCCACTGTTGGGCACGGGTCTCCTCTCAGAATGGGAGGGATTAGGCCAAGTGCGGATTGGCAGACATGCCTTCGAGAACATTATGAAGTACCTACTCTTAGGCATGCAGGTTTCGATGTGTCCTTCACCGTTATAGCAAGTGACATTTAAATTCTTAAATCGCACATAACTTAGAAAGTCATTGGTGCGTGCCGCTGGGGTTTGAACCCGGACCGCTCGAGTAAGAGGCGAGTTCGAGAGCCACTGGGCTGCCTGCCTACAGTGATCTATACTAATATTATAAAGAGGAAACATTAGTTTGTAATGTTTTCACACAAAAACTACTGGACCGATTTCAAAAATTCTTTCACCATTAGAAAGCTGCATCTTCATTGAGTGACATAGGCTATATAATATTACTAGGTGTAAACATAATTATTGTTATGTCTAATTCTACGCGAGCGAAGCTGCGGGCGTCCACTATCTGGAATAAAATAAAAGTGGAGGAAAGTCTTTATGTTAAGCAGGCGACAGTGAGGGATGGCCGGGATTAAAGTCCTTTTTTCCCTCCCTGACTTGCGCGCCTGTGGAGTTATTAAACGATGAATAATTAAGGAACGAAACGCTCTTTGCCCTGGATTGATTTTTAAGGAGATAAGGTAGCAAGCGAGCATGCGATATCCATCACCTAGCACCCATTATAACTGTGACAAGGTTCGTACGACCCAGAGAGGGTGGCGTCGATTGAGGGAGGCCTATGTCCAGCAGTGGACCCAAAAATGGATGGATGGATTACTACCAAGCTAGCAACACTGTGTAAAAACAATATGAGAGGATAAACTTTGAAATAAACATCTGTTTTATTTGAAAACTTGACTTAATAACGGCCCCATAGAAACTGAGTCATAAAATACTGGGCGGAGTGACTTGTCCGTCCAACATTTCCGAAACATAAAAAGCACAAAGTAAGACAAGGTTCAAAGTAGCTTGTATTAAAATTATTGCTCGAAGTTTGCGAGCAACGCCCTCAAACAATGTACCTTATCTAGGTCTTAAAGTTGGAGCTGACTGGTAGTGATGTAACGGTATATATCGATAAAATATCTTTCAGTTGCATTATGTACGTATTTTTGAAGTAAAACTTCTTTAGGCGCGACTAGGGAGTAACTCAGATTTTTTGATTCTGACGGATGTTCCGCTTATAATCTTATTAAACTATTAATTTATTTTAATCAAACGAGAACTTTTTACTTTTGGAACGAAGTTCCTTATCGCGTGTTGCGAAAGGGGGCTAGACGGAAAAAATTAAGTCTAAAAGTTCTGACACTTTTTGGTGGTAGAACCTATATACGGTACGCTTGCTGCTTGTTTTGAATGGCTAGGTGGGAGAACCTATTTACGGTAAGCTTGCTGTTTTATTTTGAATATCTAGGTGGTTGGACATAATAAATAATAAAAATAACAATAGCAATAACTTATAATAAGTTTTACTTCACTCGCGCGTAAAGGTTACACGCACACACTTTTTTTACATTAGTTCTGGTTTTAATGTGTCGAGAATTTAGCAATAGCCAATAACAATAATTAGGCTCGCGTCGATTTATTGTGATCGATAGAGTTAAGCAAACGGGCGCGGTCGGTTTGTAGATGGGTGACCGCTAGTGACAAATTAATTCATGAACGCTACCGTGCTTCGGAGGGCACGTTAAACCGACGGTCCCGGTTGTTTTCAATGCTAGAAACAGTCGTTAAGCCTTGTCGTTGACCTTTGGGTGGCTTGAGAACATTCAACACTGGGTTGGCCACTAACCACTCAACCAATCCACATTGAAGCAGCATTGGTGGAGTGTGAGAGATTTCTCTAGACCTCCCGCAGATTAATCTGTGGAGTAGACCCGTGCCCAGCAGTGGGACGTCTATGGCTATATCCAGCAGCGGACTACGACGGGTCGATGAGTGAATGAGTAACATATTTCCAATCATCGATACTTTTTCGCTGCAGTCTCCCAGCCCTAAATTTAATTAGATTCGTGCGGAACAAGCGTTGCTCTGCTGACGCCGAAGTGTTTCTCAACAGCATCTGTTTACAGTGCCCGGGTTTGAATCCCGAGTAGGTACACTCCGATGTTACTGCGTTATTTTTACAATGCACACTTTAACTTGAGCTACGGTGCATTGTATGTTGTATGTAATAAAAAGCCGGTAAAATGCGAGTCGGACTCGCACATATAAGGTTCCGTACAACCGAGCTATTTTAGAGTGAACCTACGAGTATATCCGTTAAGGAGATAGAGCCCTGTGACAGACAGACTGACAGCGGAGGCATACAATTCTGTTTCAATTACCTGTAGTAATTCTCCAACAGAGAAAAAGTACTAGTCTAAGATCCCGCTATACAACGACCTTCACCGAGATGTTTATTTAATAAAACGTATTTTATATTCAATTTAATATGTCAATAAATATAGTACATATGGGTTGGCTAACTAATTTCAGTCCAGGATATGATTAATTAATAATTAAAAAAAAAAATTTTTTTAAACATTTCACCGGTTTGATTATTAGACAAATTCTATACCAATCGAAAGTATGAAGCCCACAGATTATGCAAACGTTAGGTTGGCTATTCTTTTCCGGTCACAACTCTCGAGTAGCCAGGTATAAACAGGTAAATCGATCGATATCGCATTTTGCACCGGTCTGATTATTGAATTAAAATTAAATGAAATTGAAGATTATTCCATTATGAACACGGTGGTATAGGGTTGACTGCGAAAAATCAGTCCCGAATTCCAGTTGTCGAATTTTTCGAAAATATCTGAAAAGGTTTTACTTTTCCTTTATTATGGGCGGACTTTAAACAGCTGCTATGCTGTGTCCTCTTCTATCGCATGGGATGGTTGGTTGGGACCTCTCAGTCGCACACATTCACTCGCAGCAATATCTCACTTTTGAAAATTCCACAACTGGAATTCGGGACTGATTTTTCGCAGTCAACCCTATACCACCGTGTTCATAATGGAATAATCTTCAATTTCATTTAATTTTAATTCAATAATCAGACCGGTGCAAAATGCGATATCGATCGATTTACCTGTTTATACCTGGCTACTCGAGAGTTGTGACCGGAAAAGAATAGCCAACCTAACGTTTGCATAATCTGTGGGCTTCATACTTTCGATTGGTATAGAATTTGTCTAATAATCAGACCGGTGAAATGTTTAAAAAATTTTTTTTTTTAAATTATTAATTAATCATATCCTGGACTGAAATTAGTTAGCCAACCCGTATGTACTATATTTATTGACATATTAAATTGAATATAAAATACGTTTTATTAAATAAACATCTCGGTGAAGGTCGTTGTATAGCGGGATCCTCTACTATACTGTATATACTCTATTTTTATTAAGTTTTTTTATTTTTATTTATTTTTTATTTTTATTAATTCAACAAACAAACTTCCATCCCGTATCCCAAGGTCCCGTATCATTATTTTCCGGGAACGCGTACAAAATTAACACAAAAATATAGTTATTGGTCCAAATACCTCAACAGGTGTTTTTTTGGCATTTTGGTATATAAAAAATTATATATTTAAATATAATATTATAATACAAATATATATGTAGTAATTTAATGTTTTTATTAGTTTGTTCTATTTTTTTTTAATTGTTTTATTTTAGTTTAATTTACTTTTCTGCCGCCTTGGTAGATAATGCTTCAGTAAGTCCGATTAAGTACGATTGGCTGTCTCGTGTCTGTCCTAATCATATCATGGTCATACTGTACATTTTTCTGTAAAAATTAATTTGAATTTTAAAAGAGTACCGAGAGTTTTTTTCCTCCGGCTTTTTTCTCTCTCGGCCTACACTAGGGCATAGGATAAGAATATTGTAAGTTCTTCCTTAAGCCGATGACCAGGTAGATAGTCTATCGTGACTTAGAGCTTAGCTTAGAGGTAGGTAATTATTGTAAATTAGCCATAAGGCAGGTTAGGCACCTGTGTAGGATTAGCTATTCATTCAAGGATAAATAGCTCATCCTTTGCTTTATATTAATCAGTTTAGAATAGCATTATATCTCTTTAAGTAGTTTGTAGTTACCTAGACTTTCGTTAAGCGTGTGTAATCACCTCATAGCGAAATAAATTATTTGAATTGAATTTGAATTGTCCACCTTTTGCATCACAAGCTTTTTGGTATAGTAAAGAATAAATAAACAAGTTTTCATGTTATGTCAAAACCAAGTTTTATTAAAGTCGTTAGATTCCATTGCACACATAATAACAGACAGACGGACAGACAATAAATTTAAAAATAATATTTTCGGGTAAATATATTCATCGCACTCGCTAAAGTTTTATCTATACTAATATTATAAAGAGGAAACATTTGTTTGTAATGTTTCACACAAAAACTACTAGACCGATTTCAAAAAATCTTTCACCATTAGAAAGCTGCATCTTCAGACAGACAGACAGACAAGTTCCTTTATTGTACACCAAAACAACATACAACATACAATAAGTACATACAAAAAATAATAAAATCTTAGAGTGGTAGTACAAATGGCGGTCTTATCACTAAAAAGTAATCTCTTCCAGACAACCATTATAAAAGAAAGAAACTTTTGTAAAAGAAACAGGGTAGGGGTGCACAATACAATAAATAACATTTTAACATACATACACACATGCAGAGATAAATAAACAGCATTAACAAATAGCCACTAAGTCAGAAATACAAGAAGGAAAAGATTGATAGAAAAACAGTAAAAAATAGAAAAACATAAAATTTAAATTATAACAGAGTCAGATAAAAGTCTTTCACTTGCTTTTTAAAGATTTCTAAGGACTGTGCACGTCTAATTTGTATTGGCAAAGCGTTCCACAGTCGTACCGCCACAGCAGTAGGGGAGACTGGGGGCAAAAGTAACAGTTTTTACTTCATGGCCGATTGTGCTAAAACTGTTGATATTTAACAAAATCCTGTTAGTCTCCAAGAAAGAGAATTTAAGTGTCTACCAACTTGTGCAGCTAACGTTCGTGTACTAATTGTAATTTTGTTGCAATCACACTTTTAAAAGGGAGTGTCGAATGTTACAACTGACCCCTAGTACAGGGTCGTTTGTAACATAGTTTTGATGGCCAATAAAATGACAGTTTTAATGGATATACCTATATTTTAATTTTTAAAATAATCACAATCATTAATATAATCAGTCTTATAATTGGTAACAAAAATAAATGCTTTCATTTTTTCAAGCCACTTCGAAACAAAAAAATATATACTTCTCTTGGTAATTGATCAAAAACTAATATATTACTTTAAAAAATCACAATTTTAGGCATATTATGTCATTAAATAACATCTAAATCGTACATTTCTTTGATGTATTCAACAATAATCAACAAAAATCAAAAACGACAATTTGTAAGTAAAACTTGTGTGTTACTAACAACCCCATGTTACATTTAACCCCTGTCATATTTCTGCGAGTCTTCCAGAAAACAATAAAATAAACCGAAATAATCTTTGATAATAATTTATATTTCCCCAACTATTTACTTTGGTAGCAAATCGTTAAAATAAAAATCTATTGATTTTTTATTGGCTCAAAAAATGTTATATATATATATATATATAATTTATTTTCACCTCGGGGTCATTTGTACCATAGGGTCAATAGTAACGTTACTATTGACCCCGACAAAAATGGTACAATTGTTCCTGAAGACTGTTTTATTTCAAAACCAAAATAAATCAGAAATTCTGAACACTATTTAACTTATACATTAAGGTTTATATTGTGTGATATACATAGATTCTAATACTAAATAAATAAATAAATAAATAAATATCTTGGACATTCTCACACACGGCCATCTGACCCCAAAGTAGGCGCGAGCCTGTGATATGGGTGTCAGAGACTGATATACATACATAGATATTTTTAAATACATACATAAATAGATAATATTAACATCCAGACACAGAACAAATACAAGTGTTCGTCACACGAATATTTGTCCTGAGTGGGATTCGAACCCACGACCCCTGGCGCAACAGGCAGGGTCACTACCGATTGCACCAACGGGTCTGTTATATATATACTAGTAGTTAATTTACTTATATTTTGTAAATTAAAGAGTAATAACAGATTTTACAAAGCACGAAAACTTACTTCGGGGCTGTCCAAATGGCCGGAGTCAATAATATACGTCCACGGCGCTCGGAGCACATAGCTGACTGGTTAGCTTACCCGAGCATGACACGGCCTATGCCCCTACGCCCGCACACTCTTCTGCGTTGCTTGGTAACCAAGATATCACCAACGTTACTATTGCCCCGTGTTACTTTTGCCCCCAGTCTCCCCTACACGCCACTTCACTGAGTGACATAGGCTATATAATATTACTAGGTGTACACGAAACTATTGTTATGTCTAATTCCACGCGAGCAAAGCTGCCGGCGTCCACTAGTTCACATATAAATTTGATCCTAGCTCTGTATTAAGACAATCTTAGCTACGCTTTGAGCCTTGAGGTGGAATATTATAATTACATAATTATTTAATACCAGGCCGTGTTCGGTTAATTATTTGCTAATCAAATACTAGTCTATGCTATAGAGTTGACGCGTGATTAGTGATAGGCAGGCAAGGCACTAGATAACCGAACGTGTAATTAGATAATAATGCCAGTTCGCTATAAGTATACATTTATAGCGTATTACTTTTTTTCTATCATAGACATTCTCACACACGGCCAATGGCCATCTGACCCCAAAGTAGGCGCGAGCCTGTAATATGGGTGTCAGAGACTGATATACATACATAGATATTTTGAAATACATACCTACTTAAATAGATAATATTAACATCCAGACACAGAACAAACACAAGGATTCGAACCCACGACCCCTGGCACAACAGACAGCACTACCGATTGCGCCAACGCGCCCATCAAAATGTTTTAAACCTTCGTTGGTACAACTTTTAAAACACCTTCTAATTATTAGAAATTTTATATTACGTTTCCTCAAGTCCGGTCAATAACGCTGAGTGCTGCTGTAAGTATAGTAACAGGTATGGAAGTGAAAAAGTATAAAATCCTTCCGCGTCGCAGACTGTGGCGTTTCATTTGTGAACATTATTGAATTTGACGCGGACGGTCGGGACGGTGTAGACCGGCGGGCGCGCAGGGAAAGACATCGAGACTACTTTCACACTAAAATAATTTACTCATACTGAATGAACTCTCATGAACCGTGATAAATCGACATAATTTTCATAGATGATGTATTACTGTCGCCGCTATAGCAACAAATACTAAAAAACAGAACAAATTTATGTTTAATGCTCCCATACAGACTTGGTTTTTTTTGCCGTTTTTTTTATAGATACGGAGATAAAGTACGGCACCTTTCGTGCGCGAGTCCGACTCGCACTTGGCGCGGTAGTGAGCAACCCTGACTGCCAACCGCGGGTTTCAACCCCAAATTTAATGTCAATCCCAGGCGTGACATTAAATTTATTTCGCAGATAATTATTTGTACTGTACGCCGCCATCCGCAGGCTTACCGCAGAGGTTGGTTGTGAAGCTTTATTATTTTTTATTTAATCTTCTGGAATTTGTTTTAATTTACTTGTTTAGTTCCCGTGATTGTCTCTGCCAGGCCTGGGTCGGCGTTACCATGGCTAAAACCTTCCATTATGAGATGAGGAAAATGTAATGTTATAGGTACTCTATGTTACCGGAGAAACCCGATTTCAGGACAAACTAGTTTGGACTAGGCTAGAGTGTGCGTATTTAACGCACACTCTAGGATAAACTGGTATGGTCTAGTCTCAACATTAAAGTATATCTATAAAGTCAAAATAAATAGATAAACTGAATAAAATACTCCGTAATTGGAAAAATAATCATTTTTAGAAAAAATATAAGTTTGGAATTAAATAAATAAAAATTAGACTCGTCCCAGCGGTGTTTCAAAGCAGGCATCAACTCCTCTCCAACCCTGTTCTATGTCCGACGCCAGGTGGACTGAAACCGCGCGAATTCCGTCCAACAGCATTCAAAATTACAGCGAAAACGCCATTGCTCTTATTTCCGAGAAAATATCACGAGTGTTTGGAAAATGATATCTCAAATATGTTTTACTAGTGGACGCCCGCAGCTTCGCTCGCGTAGAATTAACCATTAACGACGTCTGCCCGCGTTCGGGTTGCCCACTTGACTTCAAAAACGGCAAAGTTTCATACTAACTTTGCACCACCGTTTTACCCCCTTAGGGGGTGAATTTTCAAAAATCCTTTCTAAGTGCTCCCCTAAGATATAAAAGGAACCTCTGTGATAAATTTCAAGTTTCTAACCTTTATAGTAACCTTTATAGTAGCCCTGCGTTGATATGTCAGTCAGTCAGTCAGTCAGCTTCTCCTTTTATATATATATAGATATCACAGTTGTTTTAGTTTTCTACATTGTAATGTTTACCAGAACCTACGGACAGCTGCAACAGTATACAGCGTAGAATTAAAAGATGAAAGGTATCGCATAAAAGATAATTTCAAGAATTCCCCGGAGGAGGCGGGGAGATTTTGCACAAACCTCCCCGGAATGGACATCGCAATCGCAAAAGAACCATAAAGTATTAGCGTAATTAAATAATTGATCTAAATTTGATTATATGCCGCCGTTCATTCAAATATTTGAGTAACAGTCTCAGGGGGTCCGGGGGACCCTAAATTAATTACAATTCACAAAGCTTCTGTTTTACTTTTGCAAAAGTTCCATCATTTGCGTACCTGCTTGTCCACCGTTCGTCAGAACTTCCTCTGATATTAATTACTAGGAAGTTGATAAACTTTTTAATTGTTGTTTTAAGCAGAATAGAGTATTAAGGTATTTCGTTCGTGTTGTTTGTTATTATTTTTCTCTGTAGTTTGTGTAGTGGTCGAGCGTGATTGCTAAGCTTGGGGATCCTGGGTTTGATTCCCGGGTCGCCCTATTGGGTTTTCAAACGTATTAGACAGTAACAATAATTACGTAGAAGTAATTACGAGGTGGTGACAGCCCAGTGGCTATCAAACTCGCCTCTCACTCGAGCGGTAAGGGTTCAAACCCCAGCGGCACGCACCAATGACTGTTCGTTTTAAGAAATTAAATGTCTCTTGCTGTTACGGTGAAGGACACATCGTGAGGAAACCTACATGCCTGAGAGTTCATCTAATGTTCTCGAAGGCATGTGAAGTCTGCCAATCCGCACTTGGCCAGCGTGGTGGACTAAGGCCTAATCCCTCCCGTTCTGAGAAGTGACCCGTGCCCATCAGTGGGACAAAGAAAGGGTTGTGCTGATGAATTACGAGGTGGACTGACGACCTGAAGAAGACAGCGGGAAACCGTTGGATTCAGAGGGCGCAGGATCGGGAGGAGTGGCGACGATTGAGGGAGGCTTATGTCCAGCAGTGGGCCCAAGGCTGATGGATGGATGGATGAATTACGTAGGTCAAACTAAAATTACATATTAGTCTTTGTCCTAAATTGTGATTGTAATTGGCGTGAGGTCAAATAGGAAAGTACCTGTATGTTCTGGTCTTCGGAAGTCAGTTTCCTGGTGCCGTTGTACCACTCGATGGTGGCGGCTGGCCTGGCCCCGGACACCGTGCACATGAGGGTCAGCAGGGTACCCTGGGTGGCGTGCTCTCCTACTCCAGAGATGGCTATCCTGTTCGGTGGCACTGGAACAAGCAATTAATTATTGCAATTGGCAGACGATAAAAAAGTGGTAGAGAAACTTTATTTCTGCTTATAATGTATACACAGTAGGTACACACACACACATACACACACACACACACACAATATTCGTACCACTTCTAATATCTAAAAAAAAACATCAATTTGATAATATTTTTTTAAGGTTAGTCAAAATCACAGGAGACCGAAGAGCTGGCAGCTACCTCGGACACAGAATTAGTCTAGCTATTCAAAGGGGGAACGCTGCCAGTATCTACGGAACCTTGCCTATAGGGACGATATATGTTTTAAAAGTAAATTAATTAGTAAATTTGTTGTAAATATTGGTAGATTTTTTCCAGTTATTTTCTTCAGAAGGACAGGAACTATAGACTAAACTTTTGCGTCATAAATAATGTTTTAATTTGATAGTGTTGTAGTATATTATGAACAAATACAAACTGTTCTACCAGAAACTACTTGTATAATTTTTCACTGCGACCCATAGACGTCCCACTACTGGGTACGGGTCTCTCCCACAGACACTGCTACAGGAGGTCTAGAGCATCCACCACGCTGCTCCAATGCTGATTTGGGGTGACCAACCCAGTGTCGAATGTTCTTAAACCACCCGAAGGTCTTCGAGAAGACTTAACGATTATTTCCACCATTGAAAATAACCGGGACCGACGGCTTTCCGTGCCCTCCGAAGCACGGTAGCGTCCATGAAATTTTGCCACTAGCGGTCACCCATCCACAAACCGACCGCGCTTAGTTGCTTAACTCTTTCGATCACATTGAATCGACGCGAGCCATTGGGCTTTGGATGCTATATTTCATAATTTACTACACTTTCTTAAAGGTTCAAAAGTACGGTTCGACCTCTAACTCAGAAAGCTCCTAAGAGAAGATTGTATACACACGAACGTAAATATATCTAAGGGCTTCGTAAGGAAATAACAATAAAACGACAAATAATCTGAAACAGCATAAAAATGTTACAACTGACGTATTCCCGACGGGGCGATCGAGATTCTCTCATAATGTTGTTTTATGACCCTTGAAGGGACAACCGTTAAATTTGCTTGCCCTCTCCGGGCACAAGTTAGCTATAATATGGAAACTTCGATTGAGAATCTGTTGGGATGGATTTTATTGTGATAATGATGAATAATTCACAATATTTTCGGTGCTTTTAGATTCGACCGCTTTTGCGCGGGATTAGATTAGAAGGCGTGAATGAGTGCGCGAGTGTGTAGGTAGGAATGTATGTATGTAGGTATGCATGTATGTATGTTTGTAACGGAATCTTTGGACGAAATTTTCGCCCACTCCAAAACGTCGGATTTATATGAAACTTTGCACACTAATCAAGGACCGATGACAATATAATAATAATTAAACTACATTTTAGTTCGATTATGTACAACAGCGTATTTTTTAGTTATTTTTAGGGCTCCGTACTAATAGGGTAAAACTAATACTAAGACTTCCCTGTCCGTCTGTCCGTCTGTCACCAGGCTGTATCTCATAAACCATGATAATTAGACAGTTGAAATTTTCACAATAAATTATGATTTAAGTGGGTCTCACATGGAACAAACATGATTTTTTTGCCGTTTGTATAGATAATGGTACGGAACAATTTGTGCGCAAGTCCGACCCGCACTTGGCCGGTTTTTTAACGACGCTGTTTAAAGTAATTATCACTTCGAGCGTTATTTAATTTGCCGTAATATTCAAACGCATGTTACTTGAAATCATTGGTCAATCACCTAATAGATTTGAACCCAAACACTCGACGTTCCATCCACAAAGCTAGTGGCGCATGTACATCAAAAGGCATCAATTAATTTAACGATCAATATCATAAACAGGCCCAGCCAATCCAATCTGCCGTCCCCGATATTCTTGCTCTCGTTAAAATAATATCGAGCAATACCTTTCGAATTCCCTAATTAACTTCCCCGACGCTTAATAAGGCTTTGATAACTTCCATAGATTTCGAAGCTACGTGACATAAAAGAGCCTATACGAAGCGATGTGACTCATTGGAGGGACCTTCCAGTCGTAATGGAAAAATAATTTCTTTCCGTTCCTATTAGGGTTGGACATAACGTTCGATTTTAGGTTTGTGTAAATGGAACGTGTGCGTTTACCTGTACTTAGGGTCGCCATTAATATTTCTTCTTGTATGATGCTTTTACATAGTATGATGCTTGATAGATTTAAACATTGATGGAAATTTTCATACAAATATTAGTAATCTAGTGGACGACCGCGGCTTCGCTCGCGTGGAATTAGACATAACAATAGTTTCGTTTCACCTGGTAATATTACATAGCCTATGTCACTCAGTTAAGATGCAGCTTTCTAGTGAAAGAATTTTTGAAATCGGTCCAGTAGTTTTTCTGTGAAAACGCATCAATTACGTTATTATCGATTTAGTTATTAGCGATTTAAGATATTTGATATCACTTGCTGTAAAGGTGAAGGACACGTCGTAAGGAAACTTGGATTAAGTCCACCACGCTGGCCAAGTGCGGCTTGGAAGACTTCACATGTCTTCCAGAACATTAGGAAGAACTTTCAGGCATGCAGGTTTCCTAACGATATGTCCTTCACCCTTACAGCAAGTGACATCTAATTTCTTAAATCGCTAATAACTTAGATACTAACTTAAGGTTAGTATCTAAGTTAAATAGTAACTTAACTAGATAGATAGATAAATAGTAACTTAGCTATAACTTAAGGTCTAATCTCTCCCATTCTCAGAGGAGAACCGTATAGAACAATAGAACAAAGAAAAGGTTGTATGAAATATAAGGATAGCAATAGCATAATATAATAACTGAATTTGAACAACTTCTCACAAGGTTGAAATGAAGTGACACTTTGCGGCAAGGGTACACTTCAAACACTTATATACACTTCAAAGTGGCATTTTAGTTCAAATTAATGTTGGATACCTGTGTACTACACGAAAGGTTTGAACAAGGGTCGATGGCAAACGAAGGGCATAAAGGTTGTTTGAACACAAAGGCTTCGCGGGTTGCGGTCATAACCACGACTGCTAAGCTGGAGGTCCCGGGTTCGGTGCCCCGGCAACAAATATCTCTCACCTCACCCACAAACAAGAAGAAGTGACGTAAATGTATACTCAATTGTGGAATAAATTCAGTGAAGTCTTCCAGATTATTTTATTTAGTCAGTGACCAACCTCCACCAGTCAGATGAGGGTTTACCCCTGTCTACCCTTCGTACAAATACAGGCCTGATGTCATATGTTACGATATAACCATTGACTAATAGCCAATCACAGTATCAATCTCAGCACTCCGGCCGCGTCGTAAGCATTAGCCGCAATGCCTCCAGGCTGTATTGATAATGGGCTGGGCGTGGCAATTACTAGGGATGATTGCCTTTGATTTTGTGCGACCCTCGAGTGCTTAGTTAGTATAGTTAGTCAGGGCTGAGGTTTATTTGTAGCGTCCATAGCCCAATGGCTCGCGTCGATTCAATGTGATCGAAAGAGTTAAGCAACGACGGGCGCGGTCGGTTTGTGGATGGGTGACCGCTAATGGCAAAATTTCATGGACACTACCGTGCTTCGGAGGGCACGTAAAGCCGTCGGTCCCGGTTGTTTTCAATGCTGGAAACAGTCGTTAAGCCTTGTCGAAGACCTACGGGTGGTTTGAGAACGTTCGCCACTGGGTTGGCCACTCACCCCTCCACCAATCCGCATTGGAGTATGCTCTAGACCTCCCGCAGCAGTGTCTGTGGGGGAGACCCGTGCAGCAGTGGGACGTCTGTGGGTCGCATCGAATCAACGATCAAACGAATGTACAAATGAAAGAATGAATGAACCGCCGCTAAACCCAGCTCGGGAGAAGCAAATCGCTCCAAGCAGTCAATTGGCCCATTAGTCATCGGATAGAACCTGGATGTTGCCCCATCTATACCGATTACTAAGGATTCTGAAGATACCCTGGAGGATTTTTAGATGTCATCCATACTAATATTATAAATGCTGAGTGGTGGCCTTTTCACACAACTGCGGCACAGAACATTATTATGTATTAAGTACTATGTTATAAGAAATAAGTTATAAGTTATATGTTATAAGTTATAAGAAACTTTCCAACTGTTTGTTTTGTTTTGTTCACCTTGTTTATTGTTAATTTGTTTTTGTTTCCTTCTTTTTTTTTATGTATGTATTTTTATATGCTTATTTTGCTTTTATTTTGTGTTTGTGTTTATTTATTATTAATTCTGTATGTCTGTGTCCATGTGTGTGTGAATAAAGATTTCTTTCTTTCTTTCTTTCAAATGCGAAAGTAACTCTGTCTGTCTTTCTGTCTCTGTCTCGCTTTCACGCCAAAACTAGTGAACCGATTTAAATGAAATTTGGTACACAGATAGTCTAGAGCCTGAGCAAGGGCATAGGCTACTTTTTAATTGGAAAAAAGTGTTGTAAAGAGTTGAAAAGGGGGATGAAAGGTTGTATGAAAGTATTGTCATTTTCAGAACTAGAAGCATATTTATATTCTAGGCTAAAGATTAGATATGAATAAATATGGCATTTAAAGTTTATAAAAATTTTACCCTTAAAATAAACATAGGGGATAGCACATTTACGGATTCATTACAAATTTGTGGAGCTAAAGTTAACGCGTTAAGAAGAATCTATTGAATATTCCACGCGAGCGAAGCTGCGGGCGTCCACTAGTGGATGTATAAATCATGGGTTAGTGAATTTGCGAAAAATAATACTCTATAATTCTACTTGGAACTAAAAACTTTATCTAAAAACGCAATTAAGCAAGTAACATTCAATTAAGCGCCGCCCAATTGAAAGTTTAAGTAGTATAATGTGACGTGTCATCTGATTGCCTAATTTCACCAAGAAATACACTACGGTTAAGTTTTTTCACCAACTCACGTTCCCCTAATTCATTTATCACTGCAGGGCGGATTGTCGAGCACTCCCATCCCTCCTTGATATTGCAAGGTGGGAACATTTCCGACCCTTATTACTGCTAGTGATGGGCTATCAATGTTTCACTATCGATAAATTAATTCACCGTTATTGTCAAATCAGTCGATCGATTGATTGTTTTATTTATTTGCCAAAGACTTTTCTGATCATTATAATAAATAGTGTAGAAATGTAATAAAATATGATGGTTTAATTAATGTGTTGACATTTAAGTATTTCACATTTACAAATGACCTCTTACTGATGTAGAAAGTGATTGACTATCTATCATAAACTAAATATTCTAAGCTTATTTTTTTGAAAAGTAGGAGAAAATTAGGTTGACAGCAATGTCAGTTCAAGTATCCGTCTGAAACCTATTGAAGAAGTAATTGAATAATTTTGATAAGTTAATTTTGATTAATTGAATATCTAAATCTCGAACAATAGGACTAAATTTCTGTGAGGTTTTTGAAGCACTATTCAATTTACTAACTTAATTATTTCAATACTTTCGTAAAGTCTTTTATTCGTTCTTTTCCTACTTAGTTTTTTATTATGTCCCAATAGAAAATGCAACGTGTATGAGATTTCAACGTGAGATGAGTTTAACGTGCCTGAATGATTCTTATTACATTTCTGTCACAGCGGATCGCTGCGACCCATAGACGTCCCACTGTTGGGCACGGGTCTCCCCCACAGACACTTCTGCGGGAGGTCTAGATATATAGATATACTCCACCACGCTGCTCCAATGCGGATTGGTGGAGGGGTTAGTGGCCAACCCAGTGTCGAATGTTCTCAAGCCACCCGAAGGTCTTCGACAAGGCTTGACGACTGTTTCCAGCATTGAAAACAACCGGGACCGACGGCTTTACATGCCCTCCGAAGCACGGCAGCGTCCATGAATTTTTGCCACTAGCGGTCACCCATCCACAAACCGACCGCGCCTGTCGTTGCTTAACTCTTTCGATCACATTGAATCGAAGCGAGCCATTGGGCTATGGACGCTACACGCGCTCACAGCGGACGCTCACAGCGGATATTTAATCGATATTCAGTTACCATCTCTAAAGCGAACTATCTTGCCACTTATTAGCTATGGGGTCGGCAATTTATCGGGTATTCCCTGAAAATTGCTTCCAGGGCGACTCGTAGTTAGTTAGGCGTTGGGTTAATGTGCCCTTATATGTAAAATATGGGGGTGTTGTAACCAATAGGCCTTCGAACAGGTCTATTGGAAACTAGCTTTTAAATTGATGCGACTTTATTATAACTGCCTCGTTGGATCGTGGTTGCGAGTGCGAGTTTTGGCGTAAGCTCCTGGGTTCAATCCTCAGGTCGGGCAAAGTATAATTGGATTTTTCTAACTTAAAATTCTCAGTAGTAGCACGTAGAATTGATGTCAATAGGACCCAACAACATTATTACGGGAAACAACAATATAAGAACGAAATAAAATCGCCAAACATAAAAGGCATTTTGATAGGATGGGTTTAGTAATTACAAGGGGGGGGGAAGTAACCAAGTACCGAATCTAAACTGTATTCCGGACAACATTCTATATTAAGGGTAGGTACTATTCCATTTTTAGTTACATTCCTGTAATAGCACGTAGTCTCCACCGATCCGCATTGGAGCAGCGTAGTGGAGTATGCTCTAGACCTCCCGCAGCAGTGTCTGTGGGGGAGACCCGTGCCCAGCAGTGGGACGTCTATGGGTCGCAGCAAAAATAGCACGTAACAAGTCTTTTCGTACCTAATTTTGATGTTTTCACTAATACTTGTAGCTTTACAGAAAGAAACGTTCTTATTACAACGCGAAATAATGTTCTATCGAATATTCAATTCGATACGGTCGAATCAAAAGATACGCAAGTCTCTTGCCCTTATATTAAGGGGCAAATTATCTCAAAAGTTACGTAAGAGCAGCAATTTTCGTTTCTTACGTCACCCAAGACCCCGGGGGCGTGCCTAAACAAATTTTTATTGAAAATATGAAATCAAAACTTTTTAATCAAATTCTAAAGAAGATAAATGGCGGAGTCACAATTCATTTGACGACGTGGCTCGCTCGGATTGTGCTAACGAGCCAACTTTGTTATGTCCAATTATGTGACGTCATATACATGTCCACACATTGTACGTCCAGTGTACTTATTATGGATGTAAGAGCAAACGAGCCTGCAGCACCACCCATCCGCTGCCGCCCTTGACTGTGACTGACTTTGAACAAGACTCGAATAGAACTGGGATGGTTAGTCCAGTTAGCAGAGAAAGTTGGTCCGTTCGTTAGTTGTCACGAGGATTGGGCAGGGACTATTAGTGATAGTTAATCCTGTTAAATGGTGATCTTAAAGTCTGGTGCGTGTCGCCTGGATTTGAACCCGGACCGCTCGAAGAAGAGGCGAATTCGATAGCCACTGGGCTGTCATGTCACCGCTTGATACGCTCGCTGCGACCCATAGACGTCCCACTGCTGGGCACGGGTCTCTCCCACAGACGCAGCTTGATACATATTATGTAAAAAAAAGATAATAATGTTATCTATATGCGCTCTGATAGTAGGACAATAAATTTGATTAAAGTGCAACATTTACTTAGATTCGTAGAATGTTCATAATCATAATCATAATATTGATTTCCTCAAGTGTACCTAACATTACAAGTTCTCAGTCATAACATCACATCATGAAACCCTGTTAGGGCGTTGCAATTGAGAACCAATTGATAATTTTATAATGGCAAAGTAAATTTCATTGTTTTAGTTAAATATGTCAACATAGTTAGAATTTATGTTCCTTTATACGTTACATCCACGAAATGTGGCATTTGCGAACACTGAGTTACTAAGTAATACTATGTACCTCTTTGTACCTTGATTAATGAAAAGCTAGAAGTGTTTAGAATAACAAATGACTTTCCAACCGAAGAGCTTGCATGTGTCTTTATGTCTTTATGGGGTACTTAAGACCGGTGCTACCCGTATGTTAACCACGCAACTTTTGGGTACGAACTTGGGACTTGTTACGCAGACACTTAATCGAACCCCTTTGTCCAATTAAATTTGGAGGATTACAAGTTTGGGGCGAGTAATCCCATTATAGGGACGATACAGATATGGTCACTTGAGTTTATAAGTTATTGTGTATTTGTACTAGCTGGTGTGCGCAATTTCGATACCGACCGATTCTACTGCGTTCATAATTTAATTTAATATTTTTTAATTGGGATTTAAAGTTTTAATGAACTGTGGAGGAGATTCATTAAATTTACTTTTATTTATTTATTGTATATTAACACATAATTAACAGGATAACCATAGTAGCATATTTGAATAACCTTATATTGTCAAAAAAAAACTGCGGGCGGTCTAGAGCATATTCCACCAGGCTGCTCCAATGCGGATTGGTTGGCAAGTAAATTTCCAATATTTAATCCACAATTCCACCAGCCAGCTCCTACATATCGGCGTGTTGATCGGGGCCGTTATTTTTGGGATGTCTTAGGTGGTAGTCACACATCCCTTGGTAATTCCCGCTCCTGAAGCTCGGAACAAGAACAGTGTTACGGTAGTGCCTGTCTTAAGAGGCGACTAAAAGGGAGCACCTGGGGCTGGAAAGGTCCACCAAGTGACCCCGGGAAAGACGACGCTGTGTGTGGCTGCAAAGCGTTGGATAATGGTAGTCTTGACTGGTTAGGGCACAGTGTAAGAGAGCATCGTCGATTTAAAAAAAGTAGTAGTAGGTAGTCCACCGAGCAGGATTTAGTGGGTGAAAATCCCACATAAGTCGGCATCGCTCCCACGTTGACCCGGTACCTTTAAAAGGGTTCCCACTCGTTAAAGTCTAAACTGTCAACCATTAGCCCAATTTTACGTTACATCTATAAATACAATCCACCCTCAATACTGTAATAAGATTACATAAACATCCAGATTTCAGGACCTCTTGCTTAATTAACCACTAAAACATCCCAAGTCAATTTAAATCACATTCCAAAGTAGACTATTCTCGGACTACTTAAGATCCATAATCCTAGCTTGGCTGAAGGATTTCCCAACGAACTCTAAGACGAGCAAAACAGAATTTTTCTCTGAACCTTATCTTCGGGCCGTGTTGGGGTAATTATCCCCATTTATTAACCGGTATCAAGCGTTCCTAATGAAAATTTATTCCTTCGCAAAATTAAACTTGGAAAAAGTAAAATCAGTTTGAGTGTCGTCAGATTTGCTGGCGTTTAAACGCTTTTTGCTCTCATAGTAAGGCTCAGATAATGCGGGGAGAGCTAAATGGGTTTTTGAATTAAAAGTATTATTGTCGGCTTGCTCGGAAGCCCTGACATTTAAGATTGAAAAGTTTTAAACTTGGTCTTTATTTTGAGTTGCCAATGCTTACCAATTAGTTTCATAAGTTACAACTCATAAGCGTGTTGGGCAGTGGACACGATCCTTCTGAAAGCCATAGGTAAGAGAGAGCATACTTAACCACGCTGCTCCAATGCCGCAGCAGTACCTATACGTTTCGGTATAACTTCGCCTGAAAGTCTAGGAAAGGCCTTCTTTTTGATTCACCAAATCAGTCAACATAATTTTTGCTACAGTCACCCAACTGCTAGTAGAAATCAGTTCGGCTTATCAGGATCGATCGGTTGACTCTGAGCACTTAGGGCGGCTTCCCACGGTGTATGATTTTGCGGACGTTTTTTACAAAAATGTTATGACGTTCATTAAGCGTATACAAAATACCATGTAATGAAAAATAAATGAATCTGAATCAGAAGTAATTGGCCCGCCACCGGTATCTGAAGCCAGATCCTCTCGGAAGAGAGACCGATCTGCCGCGCTACAGCTCCTATTATAAAATTATGTTAATCCAAAGAAAAAGTGGCAAGTCTAAAGACTGAGTTATTGGCGGTAAATCATATTAAAATTCGAAAATATCCAACGGTGTTCGCGCAGATTAAACTATGGCCGTTCCATATTTATGAGGTGGGAAAGGTATGGAATAATTAGGGAGCGAGTGGGAGTTGGATATTATCTGCGTGTTTTATTTCGCCATCTGTTGCCACCGTCTAGTCTATTTTTAATCTGTCATTAAAGATGGATTGTTGTCTATGACTAGAACATTAGCTAACTACACTTTAAAATCTATTCAGGACTTCGGGAAACTTGAGGATTAACTATTACAAGATTATCAATTTATACGAGAATTTTTAAACTCTAGAATTTATTTTTAAATATTTATTATTTTATCTTGATAAAACTTCTTATACAGTCGAGATTCTAACCCAGGTCACGAAATGCTTCAAGGAAATTTTATATCCGTCTTAAGCGTGACGTCAGTATTACTAGATCCAACATAAGCAGTAAAAACGCCTTTCATACAGAAAAGATCAAGTCGAACTGAAATACGTTTTTTACGTTTAAACCTTCGATCAATAATGAACGTTTAAACACTATTTTAGTATGTTTATTTTAACCCGTCGTTCATTACCGTGAAGCGTCGCGTCACTTTGACATTTCATATGACAGAACAACGTTTGCGGGATCAGCTAGTTATTATATAATTTTTACGCAGTACTGAGACCCGTGCACAGCAGTGGGACGTCTGTGGGTCGCAGCGACTATTATCCACTTACGGAACTCCTTTGCACCGTATCCAAGAATGCCTGTCCTTACCTTCAACGTCAAGCTTGACCCTCCTGATGATGGGCTGGTCCAGCGCGGTGGAGGAGACGTTGCACATCAGCTCGCCCCCTATCTCCGCGCGCGTCACGATAAGCGGCAGCACGTGACGCAGCGTCGACTTCTCCGTTATAGTTTGAGCTGGAACAAGAGAGGGCTTGCTTATTAATCTATTTTGATTGTTTTAAATTAAAAGCTTTTATTTAACTTCACTCGTATGTATGTATGTATCTATGTATGTATGTCCTAGAATCTTGCAATTAATATTTCACCCACTTCCACTGAAGCTATCGAGCTGAAACTTGGCACACATATTTCGTTCCGATGACAATGCACGAAAATAAAATAAAAGTTATAAAAAGCTTTTTTTTTTAAATATTTTAAACGGTATCTTATTTTTTTTAACATGCTTTTATTAGGTCGACTTGTATGTAACTCACATTGTAAGGGAATCTAAGATAGTTAATTTAACCATCTTCCAAGAATCGTAGCGTAATGAAAATTGGCAGCTGTATATAGTTCTTATAACAATGCTCTCTCTGAAGTTGTGCATTGGTTTAGCGTAAATAACCTACTCTTAAATAGCAATAAAACCAATTGCATAAAATTTTCAGCACCTAATGTGAAACAAGTAGATAAGCAACCGGAACTAAATGGTGAAAAACTGAACTTAGTTAGCTCGACTGTTTTCCTTGGAATCACCATTGATGCGAAGTTGCAGTGGGGACCCCATATCTGTCGACTGGCGGATAGACTAAGTTCTGCAGCTTACGCGGTTAAAAGGATACGCTGTTTGGCGGATGTCGATACCGCTAGATTGGTATATTTTAGTTACTTTCACAGTGTAATGTCCTATGGCATTTTACTCTGGGGTAATGCAGCTGATGCTAATATTATTTTTATTTTGCAGAAGAGGGCTATCCGTTATATATACAAAATGAAAAGTAGAGACTCCCTTAGAGAAAAATTTAAGGAAATAAACATCCTAACCCTTTCGTCGCAGTACATCTATGAGAATATTATGTATATTCGTAAAAATAGGCATCAGTTTGTAAGTCGTAGTGACCTAAATGCCTTACGCAATGTAACACTAAGGAACGGCCACAAATTAGCGTTTCCTAAATGCCGGCTTAGTAAGAAAAGTCGTTCCTTCATAGGAATGTCTATTCTAATATTCAATAAAGTCCCGGCTGCGGTTCAGTCTCTGCCTTTACAAAGGTTTAAAAAAACCATCAAACAAACATTATGTCGAAAAGCTTATTATAATATTCAGGAGTATTTGGATGATATAAAGGCATGGGACTGAATTAAACTCTGACAGGCTATCACTATGCTTCTGTATTAATTATACTAAAAATTGTAAGCAGGTGGCATATGGGGTGATTCTTGGCATACACGATTGGCTGTCTCGTGTCTGACTTAATCATGTCATGGTCATACTGTGCATTTTTCTGTAAAAATTAATTTGAATTTTAAAAGAGTACCGAGAGTTTTTTCCTCCGGCTTTTTTCTCTCTCGGCCTACACTAGGGCATAGGATAAGAATATTGTAAATTCTTCCTAAAGCCGATGACCATATAGATAGTCTATCGTGACTTAGAGCTTAGCTTAGTGGTAGGTAATTATTGTAAATTTATCTTAAGGCAAGTTAGACACCTGTGTAGGATTATCTATTCATTCAATAATCAATAGCTAATCCTTTGCCTTATATAGATCAGTTAGTAGTTTAAGTAGTTTTTAGTTAGGTACCTAGACTTTCGTTAAGCGTGTCTAATCACCTCATAGCGAAATAAATTATTTGACTTTGACTTTGAATGCAATAATATGGTACTATCGAACTGATCTGATGATGGAGCCGGAAGATATTAACTGGAACTTCATGATGGAATATCGTGTCATAATCGTCTTTGCACTTGTGGTAAAGTCTTGTAATGAACTTTGACCACGATTAGGTTTCAAGGTCTGATGATAAAGCCGGAAGATAGGCACTGGCATTCCATGATGGAATATCGTATCATAGTCGTGTTTGCACTTGTGAGAAAGGCCACGTAATGGACTTTGAACACGATCAGGTTTCAGGGTTATATCAAAGACTAAAAAGTATAAAATAAATTAATACATTTAAAAAAACTAGAAAAACGCGCTTTTATAAATGCACGTAAAAACCAAAAATAAATTATGGATCGTTCAAGTTGTCTCTATTTCTGGGCTGAAGTGTAAACTATGTGCTTTTAATTATAATATTTGATTGTAAAAGCGTGGGGCTCTGGAACAGGAAAGACTTTTTGTATAAC
Organism: Carterocephalus palaemon; assembly: GCA_944567765.1. Classification (NCBI taxonomy): domain Eukaryota; kingdom Metazoa; phylum Arthropoda; class Insecta; order Lepidoptera; family Hesperiidae; genus Carterocephalus; species Carterocephalus palaemon. Next base: position 8,463,982 of record OX155664.1, read on the forward strand.
TTGCTGAGAAATCAAGTTTATTTAAGTATTTATTTAAGTTTATTGAGCTACGGACTCTACGATATAACTACTGCTTTACTTATGAAACTCCATAATCTTTTCTACTGTACTGTAGCTACCTAATTTATGTAGAAATGTACGTAACTACAATATTTTCCAGAATACACAAGAATGCAACTCAGATTTCATCCACAAAGCTGTCCAGCAATCATGAAGTTCGGAAGCTACAATAACTCGGCGCCGAAACCCCGAAGTTCTATAGAGTCAGTGTTGAAATCTCACCAACTTTTAGATTAGTGGGCTCGGGACAAGTGATGAGAGCTGCGCGTTTAGCATAACACATCGTCAGAGTATAACATCATCAGGGGAGACATTTCTAACCCTGCGGTGCTAGCACTAATACCAATATATGTAAGGTCGCATGTGCGTCGGAACAGAGTGTTTGCGGTTCCTGGCTGTAGGTTAGTGATGGTGAGTCACCCCTGGTACGCGCACTGAAATTGCTCATGGTGTACTGGCTTGGGATCAGACCCTGGACTTATTTTCTTATATATTTCTTTTCGCCTGCTGTATTTCGCAGAACGGACGAAAGATACGTTCAGTTTTGTAGGTAAACGATTTAGAGTAATAATCTGTAATGTTTAATGTATTGTTAAACTGATGAATAACAAATGGTCCGCACTCAGCATTAAGCTGTTGGAACGGTACCGAACCAACAGCGCTGATTTTCAGTGCAGACCATATGAAATCGGTAATTCGATCAAACGCATTATCTCCATTGTGCTACGTTTTTAAGTTAGCTGCGAAAGGTCCTCGAATAGTATTTTATGTATTTTTTTTTATTGATAAAAGATAGCAAACTAGCTTGCAGCACCACCCATCCGCTGCCGCCCATGACAACTAATTTAACAACAACGATACAATCCGAGTATTACCGCCATCGCCTAAGACTTGGAGCCGGCACCCAAATTTCTATTAGGAAGGGAATCTGGCGACAAAGCTTCGACTAGAACTCAATTATTACACAAGCGAGTCGCCGGCGCTCGTGTACACATATGATCATGTTTGTGTGTCTTTAGCATAAATGTGAATTAGTGGAGGGGATGACAAAGGCTTTCGATTGTTTAAAAATTATATGACTGAGCTCCCGACAAGCATTTATTTATTTATTTATTTATTTATTTAACCTTTCATTGCGTGTTACAATATTACTTAATGCCTAATGGCATTATCTACCAGTCAACCATTAAGTTCGCTCTCTGTAAACCTAGATTAAGGCTTTACAAAACAGATTAAACTTAGATGACGGAATTAAACATATTATACAAAATTTTCTTCATGCGGTGATAGTCTTTTGGAATTAAATAGTCATATTTCTTTATTACTTTTAAAACTCTACCTTTTTGTTTCAATTTTTTTTTTTACGCTGTTCCCCTTTTGGAAAATTTTCGATCTTCTTACTCTTACTGACAATCTTTTAAAAATTCCAGTTGAAAAAATTCTTAACATATATTTTTCCGAAAATTCATGGTTACAAGCTTCAATATCTACTCGTATTAGACATGGTGGTTTGGGTGTACGTGAAATTTCTAGCATTTCTCTACCAGCATTCTTGTCCTCTATCCATAGCTCGTCTTCACTCTTAAGTATTTTACTTTGCAAAAATGTGCTTGACTATGATATTGCAAGGATGTTACGGGCTTGGAGGCCAATAGCATCGCTTGTTGAAGCTCCACCTCGAATCCGAAATTACAAAAAGATTGGAATGATGATGTTTCCTTTCACTACAGAATAAATAAATAAATAAATAAATATCTTGGACATTTTCACACACGGCCATCTGACCCCAAAGTAGGCGCGAGCCTGTGTTATGTGTGTCAGAGACTGATATACATACATAGATATTTTTAAATACATACTTAAATAGATAATATTAACATCCAGACACAGGACAAATACAAGTGTTCGTCACACGAATATTTGTCCTGAGTGGGATTCGAACCCACGACCCCTGGCGCAACAGACAGGGTCACTACCGATTGCGCCAACGGGCCCGTCAAAATGTTTAAAAAAAAGAATGTTTTAAACAATTGCCATTTAACTCAATGGGAGAAACCATTGGTCTTATATTTAAACACCAGACTACGAAGTTAATGTTAAGTTAATAACCTAAACGAATACGATATAACCGCTTCTGAAACTGAAAATAATCGGTCTTCCACAACACAAATAAAAATATCAATATTACGATTCAATTCCCATTCCGTCTGAGCTCGGATTCGATAAGAAAATTAAATATGATTCAGACATCTTAAAACTTATACCCAAGTGCTTGAAAAGTTTAAAAGCCCCATTTCATGCAACTTCTGAATAAATGATTGGATTTAAAATGTCCATTTGGACCGTTGAAAACTTGGCATTTTTCTTGCAGCAGGCGACTGAACTTGCTACTTAGCGGCAAAGGATTCGCTAGCTTTTTGTTTTGGGCCCGAAACGCGTCGAAAGCTCGCGATGGGTTTATGCAGGACGCACGCAGCGCCGATCGAGTTTGGAATATGAAATGTTTTATAAAATTTCGCTTAAAGTTTACGAATAATGGCGGGGTGCGACGTGAATTTTGAGTGGATGCAGAATTTAACTGCGTGGTCTGCTAACGTAAATCATGGAAATTACGGTGAGCATGCAAATCGAATATGTTGTGGTCAAATAAATAACCAAGTACACAACGCTGTCACTAGAATTAAACGTGTAGATGACGCAGGTCGCAAATTGGCGAACCAAAGCGAGAACAAACATTCAGCCAATAAGGATAGATCTTTGTAGTAAAGATAATTGCCTAGTGTGATAGTAATAATAATAATAATATTATTATATTAGTTATTTTATTTATAAATTAATTTCAAACGCTTTGCAAATTCACAATTTTCTGTTGCAAAAACTTATGTTGGGTTGCTGCACACATTCAGCATAATACAGACCCAACAAACGTCCACTGGCATATAAATTCGGCAACGTACCGCTTTAGAATTGTACCCTCACATAACTCTTCCACACAAAAGACAAATGTCACGTATGTGACATTGGATGCGGATCTTATTAACATTTTGTATTCAGCGTTACCATGACGAGTAATAAGTAATAATTGTTTTTGTAATTTTGACATTTTATTCGGAATTGTATGACATTTAATTTTAGTTAAGTAAACTGATATGATCGTTATCTCTCCAATGACATTGTAAACAAAATTGTAATAAGAATAGATTATATTAGTATGTTTATGTTTATTTTATTTATTTATTTAATAATTTATATACACACTTTAGTTAGGACATTGGAACAGTATATAAGACAGGAACAAAATGGTACAAGGGTACTACTTATTTCTTCTGTAATTTATATTTGCATACTATACAAACATAAATTTTGGTTAAAGTTGATTGTGTGCCCATAAACATTGAGATCTCGGTTAGTACTTAACTTTAAAAACTATTTGTATTTTCTAATAAACATTAGTAGAAGTTTGAGATCTAAGAGGCTACATTAATACGTAACATGTTATTCCAAGACTCTCCTATTCGAGTTTTGTATGAAACGTAAATGGGAGGTACTGAATGTTTGTTTGTACCCTGCCCACAAAAAAATTGCTCAACTCAGAACGTTTTTAACAATAGAAATGGGTACGCGTACATTTCCATACAAACATAAAATGCTTGGGAATTATATTAACTGCGCACGTCTCGCATAAAGCCGACCTCGTGTCGCAATCCTCACGGGGATCCAACATCGCGTCGCAGTAGTTGCGTAGAGTTGATAGAGTCATGTTATTGTCCTTATTACCTGCTATTCCCACGCACACAAAATACTGTAGATTAGTGTAGATAGAATAATACGTAACAAAGAAGCGTGACAGCCCTGTGGTAAGAATGCAACTTCTCACTCGAGATCACGAGCAAATCTGCATGATAAGCACAGCAACGCTTCGGTCGTTGACTAGATTTCAAGGATGGAATTTGAGATCGTTTGATCTTGATTCAAGCCTCGGTAAAGTGAACCGCACCATATAATATAACGTGGACAGCTAGTGGGCTTCTATTAATTTGACCGTGCTTCGGAGGGCACGTAAAGCCGTCGGTCCCGGTTGTTTTCAATGGTGGAAACAGTCGATAAGCCTTGTCGAAGACCTTCGGGTGGCCTGAGAACATTCGACACTGGGTTGGCCACTAAACCCTCCACCAATGCGCATTGGAGCGTGGTGTATGCTCTAGACCTCCCGCAGCTGCGTCTGTGGGGGAGACCCGTGCCCAGCAGTGGGACATCTATGGGTCGCAGCGATATAATATAATGTGGACCGCTAGTGAGCTTTAAATTTGACGCAGTGTCAACGTTAAAACAACGATGCCACAATGGTTAACGATGTTACATTTGTAAATTGAGCAGCTGCACACGTCTCGCATAAAGCCGATCACACTTTACAATACTCGAGGGGCTCCGAGCGCGTAGAGTTGCGTAGAGAGTTACGTCCTTGTTAACACAGGGACTAGTTCCCACGCATACTGTATAGAGGATGGATATTACATATTATGGAGCAGAGTTTAAGTAATGTAATGTTAACCGTTTTTGATGCAGGGAAACGTTATAAGGAGACTACCTCAAACTAAAAATGAAAAAAAAAAAAAAAAATATTTTTTGTTAGTGTTTGGGATGTCTAAAAAAAATTACAATTTAAAAAATGAATTATGGTCAAATTTCCACTATTGGTGTGTAACATCGCGAATCTCACTCGAGCGGTCCGGGTTCAAACCCAAGCGGCACACACATTCTAAGTTATGTGCGATTTAAGAAATAAGCGAACATAATACTAAGAATCCTCCACCAATCCGCATTGGAGCAGTGTGGTGGAGTATGCTCTAGACCTCCCGCAGCTGTGTCTGTGGGGGAGACCCGTGCCCAGCAGTGGGATGTCTATGGGTCGCAGCAGCAATACTAAGATTGCTCCTTGTCAAACGAATATTCTCATAATCACACTAAATAATATCGCATGGGGCGCTTCTGTGAAGGCTCTCATTGGGATCACAGAAACATTATTAATGCCCAATCAATCATATGTTTAAACGTGAAACAGACGCGTATTGGGAATGATTGATGTGGGTGGAACATAATATTGGATTGTTCATTTATGACGAGGGATAATATATTTTGCTGCGACCCATACACATCGCACTACTAGGCACGGGTCTCCCCCGCAGACACTGCTGCGGGAGGTCTAGAGCATACTCCACCACGCTGCTCCAATGCGGATTGGTGGAGGGGTTAGTGGCCAACCCAGTGTCGAATGTTCTCAAGCCACCCGAAGGTCTTCAAGGCTTAACGACTGTTTCCAACAATGAAAACAACCGGGACCGACGGCTTTACGTGCCCTCCGAAGCATGGTCAGATAATATTATTTACTGTAACATATTGCACAGAGGTTCCGAGGGGTACGTTATAATAATTATCCATACTAATATTATAAATGTGAAAGTGTGTTTGTTTGTTTGTCCGGCTTTCACGTCGCAACGAAGCTATTATATGGTATGGTTTTTGTGTGTGGAGATAGTGAGGAGGGTGGAGAGTGACGTAGGCTACTTTTTACCGCGGTAAAACATCCCCATAGGAAGATATCGATGTTTTGTTATTTGCTAGATATTTAGTTCCGGGTGTTGTTAATAGATGGCGTTAGTAAAATTTAGTAAAGTAGTTAGTATAGTAGTTAAGTAGTTAGTATCTTTTAATCGTGGAACTGTCACTATTCATCCACCACAAATGTGTCATGTATGATAAACAACTCATTGTTAATTCCCTTTGACCACGCGGGCGGAGCCGCGGGCAAAAGCTAGTAATAAATAAATAAATACCATGGACATTCACACGCGGCCATTTGACCCCAAACTAGGCAGAGCCTGTACTATGGGTGTGAGAGACTGATAAACATACATAAATATTTTTAAATACAATCACAAGTTCGATTGCGCGAACGGGCCCGTCAATATTTTAACAATGTTTTTTTTTTAATTTTATCCAGGGGCTATCCAATAATTGTAATACCTATATTAATCGGTAGTGACCCTGCCTGTTGCCGCAGGCGTCGTGGGTTAAAAACCCACTCAGGACAAACATTCGTGTGACGAACACTTGCGTTTGTTCTGTGTCTAGATGTTATTATTATCTATTTAAGTATGTATGTATTTAAAATATATATGTATGTATATCAATCTCTGACACCCATAGCACAGGCTCGCGCCTAGTTTGGGGTCAGATGGTCGTGTGCATAAAAAAATATCTACAAGACAATCTTTCTGCTTGTTTTTTTGTTTTCTGAGCTAACAGAATACATTGTAGCTCACAACTTTATTCTTTTATAGGTTTTAGGTTCAAGTCCAGTTTAATCTGGATTCCATTGGGCTCCCGAGAGACTCACACTATTTTTTTATGGATAAAAGATAGCAAACGAGCTTGCAGCACCACCCATCCGCTGCCGCCCCTGACAACTGTGACTGACTTTGAACAAGACTCAATTAGGGACTGGGATGGTTAGTCCAATTAGTTGAGAGAGTTAATTAGAACATTAGTCAGGTCATGGTCAGTTCGTTAGTAGGTATAAGGACTGGGGACGGTTAGTGATAGTAGGTTTGTTGAAGTCCAGTTACTTCTTTACCTATTCCCTCAATTATGCCGCACTAACAGCGCGTATGCCACACAATTCTCAATTAGTTGATCGTTGACGCAGCAAGCGATTAAACGCCCCCCATAAATTCCATTTACGGTCCCCCATAAACCTGTCCGGGAGGTTTTATTTTAGTACTTCCGAATGGTGTTTTTATAAACGAAACTTACTTTTGGCGTAGCAGGAGAGACGAGAAGTCAGTCAGAAGCTGACTGACTGACTGACTGACTGACTGACATAACAACGCACGGCCTAAACTATAAGGGTTAGAAACTTGAAATTTTGCACAGGGGTTCCATTTATAACGTACGGGAGCACTAAGAAAGGATTTTTGAAAATTCACTCCCTAAGGGGGTAAAACGGGGGTGCAAAGTTAGTATGAAACTTTGCCGTTTTTGAACTCAAATGGGCAACCCGAACGCAGGCAAACGTCGTTAATGGTTCTAATTCTACGCGAGGAAAGCTGCGGGCGTCCACTAGTTTCTATATTTGATAAGACATGAAGTTGTGTCTGTGCATCGGCGAAATAATCATCGTAAGTGATACCAAGTCCAATTGTTATTTTTTAAACTAGCTATTACCCGCGGCTCCGCCCGCGTGGTCAAAGGGAATTAACAATGAGTTGTTTATCATACATGACACATTTGTATTAATTTGTATAGTGTATAATTTGTTAGCGAAATTCAGAACTTGCAAATGAATTTTACTAACGCCATCTATTAACAACATCCGGAACTAAATATCTAGCAAATAACAAAACATCGATATCTTCCCCTGAGGATGTTTTACCGCGGTAAAAAGTAGCCTACGTCACTCTCCACCCTCCCCACTATCTCCACACACAAAAACCATACCATATAATAGCTTCGTTGCGACGTGAAATTCGGACAAACAAACAAACACACTTTCACATTTATAATATTAGTATGGAGTATGGATCTATTGTCTGTCTGTCCGTCCCTACGCCCGTGCGCGATACATTCAACTATCGAACCAATTTCAATGAAAACTACCATCAGTGCATGTATGGAATTCCGCCCTGAAGTAATTTCATAGAATAGGTACTACGAAATTTGGATGGAAGTTCCCGTGGGATAGAGTAAGAGAGTGGGCTTATTTCTTTACTTCAGAGTGAATTGTACACAGTTTTTATTGTTTTTAAATTATTTTGTGTTGCAGTTTATACCTTTAACAATACAGGGATTAAAACCGATCATAATTTTAACTGACAGGACGACATTATACACCGTAACGATACACTACGTAATCACTGAGGCTTACAATCCACTTAAACCGGAACGAACCGGATTATGTTCCCGGATTAGTCGCGCGACCTTTGCTATCCGGACGATCCGGTGAACTGTAGGGGCCCGTAACTTTGATTAACGGAAATAAATACTGCGAACCTTTCGCGTGATGGAATGGAGGCCCAGGGTTGTCGCATAGTTTTGTTAAAGTTTAATTAATTTTGGTTTGTGGCGTCTCGAAAGTTGGAAAAGCAAAAATTAGATCGGTATTATAGTTAGATGGGGTAAGACTTACTAATATATAAATGGGAAAGTGTGTTTGTTTGTTTTTCCTTCTATTTTGTCTTATCGTAATGAGTGTAGGGCCTGAAGAGTGTCGTGAGGAAAGCTGCATGCCTGAGAGTTCTTCTAATGTTCTCGAAGGCATGTGAAGTCTGCCAATCCGCACATGGCCAGCGTGGTGGACTAAGGCCAAATCCCTTCCGTTCTGAGAGGAGACCCGTGCTCAACAGTGGGACAATGAAAGGGTTGTGATGATGATGATGTGATGCAACGAAACTATTATGCTGACTTCCCGGTGCGTCATGAGATTTAAATATTTTTGTGTAAAATAGTTTATTGTTTTAACAGTATGACGTGACGTTGTTATGTCTAATTCCACGCGAGCGACGCTGCGGGCGTCCACTAGTAATTTATAAAGTGGCAACCATTGCCAGCCCTGTCCATAGGCAGGGTCTGATTCAATGAAGTGTACACGGCGTATGGCACCTCCGCTTTCGGCGCTGATCAAATATGTATGAGCCTGTCTTTATGTCCGTGTGAAACGGTACTTCTTGGCCGTGGATTTGAAATTCTGAATGTGGAGCCAAATTGCTTTTTCTATCAGCAAAGTGTTTATAGTACACCATTGGAAAGAGCACAGCGTGACAGCCCTGCTATCCGGTCCCTCACTCGAGGGTTCCAGGTTCAAATCTACCACCAATTACTTTTAAAAGTTATGCAATGCGAAGTTAAATATCACCTGTTGCAACAGGAAGGAAATCAACGTGAGGAAACTTACATTACTGAGACGTCCTAATAATGTTTTCTAATAAATGTGAAGTCTACCAGTCCGGACTTGGCCGGCGTGACAAAAACTATCTTGTTAAACAAAGCGGTGACAGCCCAGTGGCTATCGAACTCGCCTCCCACTCGAGCGGTCCGGGTTCAAACCCCAGTGGTACGCACCAATGACTTTTCTAAGTTATGTGCTTGCTATAACGGTTAAGGACAACACATAGTGAAGAAACCTGCATGTCTGAGAGTTCTTCTAATGTTCTCGAAGGCATGTGAAGTCTGCCAATCTGCACTTGGCCAGCGTGGTGGACTAAGCCCAATCCCTCCCGTTCTGAGAGGAGACCCGTGCCCAACAGTGGGACAAAGAAAAGGTTGTGTTTAATACCAATCCATCCGAACCGTGTACCATTACCGCACCAATTTATTGTAATTTACCGCGTAATTTATATTTCATACTTTGAACCGGCGGTCGGTCCCGGCCTGGGCCTCGGGGGGAAACCGGCCGTATTCAATTTGTAATTAAGAGCCTTTATTGCGTGACGTCACAGGCGAGCCGATCGGGGAGCGTTCCCAGGGTATTATCCCTACAACTTGCTGACGTAGGAATACTAAATGTAGTTACAGGTTTGCCCTGAGACGTCTATTTGGTGTAGCTATTTTCGCTGCGACCCAAAGACGTCCCACTGCTGGGCACGGGTCTCCCACACAGACTATACTGCGGGAGGTCTAGAGTCTCCACCACGCTGCTCCAATGCGTTGGTAGCTATTTTAGAGATGCCTAATTGGATTGTACTGTCTAGAGTCCAATTGCTCGATTCGATTCCATGTGATCGAATGAGATAATCATCGAAAGGCGTAGTTGGTTTGTGAATGGATGGGTAAGAAACCGCCAAATAAAAGATCAGTCTTCGTTTGATAAGAATTTTAATGTGACTAAACTCTCTTTTGTTTTAAAGAATCAATGAAATTTCAAAAAATTAACATTTTATGTGACCAGAACAAAAAATAAAATAGAGCGAGAAATGTATATGTAATAAAAAAAATTATAAAATTAAAATATTGAATCTGTCGACTACATACATCGCATCTGGGTTAGCTTAGCTTTTGGCTAAACGAGCATTCAGCATGCGTGACATCTGTGACGAACTGGACACAAAGCAGGGAGTGAGAGTAAGTCCAGTCAGAACAGAAGTAGAAATTGAAAGCCTGATAATTAACAGACAGACGAAGCGAATTCAAGTACTAACAAAATATGTAAGCGCGAACAATTATAATTGTTTCCAGGAATTCATAAGTACCTAGACATGATCCTGTAAGCAGTGCATTCGCTTTCAGAACAAAAGGAGATTATTATTTGTGCACCTTTTGTGTGAGTTAAGCGAATAATTGAACCGTTCATAGAACGGCTGCGTTCTATGGTTTCAGTATAATGTTAATGGTAGAAATTACTTAGGTTGTACAATATGTTCGCCCGGGGGAGTACCACCGCCCGCCAAGGTACCTAGTACCATTTCTGCCGTGTAGTAATTGTTTTTAAAGCAACTATGGTCCGGTTGGAAAGGTGTGGTTTCCGGTTACACTTCTTTAGAGGCGACCATCTTAGTCCTCAAGGGTAGCAACACATCTGTGACTGACTTAGAACGAGACTCCTTCTAACAAGTACTAACTGGACTATTACTAACACAAACTAAGAGAACTAACTATCAATAACAGTCCCCAGTCCTCATACCTTCTAACGAACTGACCAACTAATGTTCTAGTCCCCGGTCCCGGTCCTCCGGCGCGTTCTACAAGAGATCCCGGAGCCCTCCTGTAGCGCCGGAGTAGGCCACCGAGCGGGTTGTGGGTGAAAGTCCCACATAACCCGGCGTCGCTCCCACGACGTCCGGGTACCTTTTCAAGGTTTCCCACTCGTAAAACAAAAAAATAGACCTACTTCCACTATCTCCTTCAATTCGTCGCTGTCGACAATGTTTGCTTCTGTTGTTGTTGTTCTGTTGTTGTTCTGTTGCTTCTGTTGCAATGTTCATCAACTCAAAATTTCCAGATTTAAAACGGTTGAACCATTAACCGACCGTGTTTATGCAAGCAGTGTTAGTCCTGTACAAGACAATATCGTTTCGTTTTTTTTGCGCAGCAATATTTCCACGTACGAACTCATATTCGAAATACGTACGAAATATCAGTTTATCGATGGCGCCAAAAACAACCACAATTTCACAATAAAAGCGGCCAAGTGCGAGTCAGACTCGTCCATGAAGGGTTTCGTAGCAAGTAACATAGTATAAAAGTTCTTGTAATTGCGGTTTACGATTTATGACGTATTAAAAAAGAACTATTTACTAGATCTCGTTTAAACCAACTTCCGGTGGAAGTTTGTATGTTAATGTATATCATATATATTTTTTTCGTTTTATCATTATCTTATTTTAGAAGTTACAGGGAGGACACATATTTTACCGCTTTGGAAGTGTCTCTCACGCAAAACTATTCAGTGTAGAAAAAAATGATATTAGAAACCTCAATATCATTTTTGAAGACCTATCTATAGATACCCCACACGTATGGGTTTGATGAAAAAAAATTTTGAGTTTCAGTTCTAAGTATGGGGAGCCCCCAAAATTAATTGATTTTTTTGTGAAAACCTTAATGCAATTCACAGAATCAGCTAGGTACTTACCAAGTTTCAACAGTGTAGTTCTTATAGTTTAGGAAAAAGTGGCTGTGACATACGGACGGACATACAGACAGACAGACGTGACGAATCCATAAGGGTTCCGTTTTTGCCATTTGGCTACGGAACCCTAAAAACTATCTAAAAACAAATGACTGAAAATTGAAATTTGAAATTAAATAAACACGGCTTTCGAATAAAATTTATTTGAATTCCGAATTGCGCGCCAATCCACAGATAATTAAAGACCTGTTATGACGTTTTACGACAATGCGCGTTTCCTTCGCTAGAATCGTTGATCTGCCGCTGATTGCTTAACTAACGAGGTTGGTGGCACAACCGTGAGCGCTTAACCTATATAACGAACAAAGTGCTTAGACGTCTAAACACACCCCAAGACGGAACAGTTGATTATTAGTTTAAACAAGCCGCGGTCGGGAACGATTTGTAAACAGAACAACCGCTAACAATTATTTGTTTGTAAACTTTGTTCAGTCTCGCCACGAATACCTAGCAAAGGTATTTGCTATTGTTGTGCTTCAACCTAATTGTATATTTAATAGGAAATCCAACAAAATTCATTCTAAGTGTGTCATCTAGGCATGTGTTGATACAATAGTTTTAGATGTACCCTCCTTGTGTGTTATATTTATTAGTTCATAAATTGTTATTTCTCTATAAGTGAATAATGTATTTATTCTTTGAGAAATAAAGTTCTTTACCCACAAGTGTATTTTCCGCACTTTTTCTTGCACTATACTAAAACTGCTTCTCAATAGTTGTTTCTATGTCATTGTTCACAAGCCACTGGCGCCACATAGTGGGACTGGGGACTGTTAGTGACAGTTAGTCCTGTTAGTTGGTGTTAGTAATAGTCCAATTAGTGAATAAGAGTCTCGTTCCAAGTCAGTCACAAATGTGTTGCTACCCTTGAGGACTAAGGTTGCCTCTAAAGAAGTGTAACCGGAAACCACACCTTTCCAACCGGACGACAACTGTTTTATAAACAATTACTACACGGTAGATATGTTACTAGGTACCGTGGCGGGCGGTGGTACTGCCCCGGGCGAACTCTATATGGAACAAAATAAGTTTAATGTAAAACCTATTCGGTTCCCTATAGGCTCTACCACCTAAACATACCAAAAACGTACATACCATAAAAATCCAAAATAATGTGTACTGTCTATAACACCCTTTTAGGGTAGACGAACCCAACAATGTTGACAGAAGTCAGCGTTTCAGAACTAAGTTTGCGCAGGCGAATAGAAACGATTTGTAAACAATTCCCGCTAACGATTTATTCGCCAACTTTGTTGCAGAATACATGTATTAGGACTTGTTGAATACGACCGCATCTCGTTACGTGAACAGAGTAGTAGACGAACATGAGTGGTCATAGCATAAGTGGTCATAGCATGAGTGGTCATAGCATGAGCGGTCATAGAATGAGTGGTCATGGCCCACATGAAATTCGACTCATTCGAACAGACTAAAATCCCACCGATGCTATTTTTCTACGTTATGTCATAAGTATTTAAATCAGAGTTCCCCGGGCCACTATCACCGTCCGATTTTGCCACTAGCGGTCACCCATCCACAAACCGACCGCACCCGTCGTTGCTTAACTCTTTCGATCACATTGAATCGACGCGAGCCATTGGGCTATGGACGCTACAAGACCTCCCTTAGCTGTGGCCATGGGAGAGACCCGTGCGCAGCCATGGTACGCCTAAGGCTTGCAGTGCAGCTTAGCATAAAAAAGCGTTGTCGAATGGCCAATGAATTACCAAGCTAGTTTAAAGTAGATCCCAGCATCTCTCGTGACATAAGAAAGACAACAGCGGAGAACCCATTTGCGGCGTCTTCTAAATGCTTAATAGAATTTATGGCCAGGCAGCGTGGCTGTGCGGTACGGCGCAGTTACGGCGATATACGGCGTCTTGCGGCAACGCTACATTTGCCGTACAGCAAACAATCCACATAGTGTAACCAGGGTGAAGATAAAATACAATTCAATTTTAAAAGCTTTTATTTAACTTCACTCGTATGTATGTAAGTATGTCCTGGAATCTTGCAATCAATATTTCACCCACTTCCACTGAAGCTATCGAGCTGAAATTTGGCACACATATTTGGTTCCGATGACAATGCATGAAAATAAAAAAAAAGTTTTAAAAAGCTTTTTTTAAAAAAAAAAAAATTAACGGTATAGTCAAAGTCAAAGTCAAAGTCAAATAATTTATTTCGCTATGAGGTGATTAGACACGCTTAACGAAAGTCTAGGTACCTAACTAAAAACTACTTAAACTACTAACTGATCTATATAAGGCAAAGGATTAGCTATTGATTATTGAATGAATAGCTAATCCTACACAGGTGTCTAACTTGCCTTAAGATAAATTTACAATAATTACCTACCACTAAGCTAAGCTCTAAGTCACGATAGACTATCTATATGGTCATCGGCTTTAGGAAGAATTTACAATATTCTTATCCTATGCCCTAGTGTAGGCCGAGAGAGAAAAAAGCCGGAGGAAAAAACTCTCGGTACTCTTTTAAAATTCAAATTAATTTTTACAGAAAAATGCACAGTATGACCATGACATGATTATGTCAGACACGATAATTATTCATACTGTGGAATATAGTAAAATATAATTTGACGGGCCTAGACAAGTGGCAAAAACGCTATATAGTAGAATAGATTAACAAATGTATGGGATTGACATTCGCTAACGACTAAACTGCCAACGCTAAAACCACAAAAACTTTTTACTTGATATATGCCAAAAACACAAGGACGAATTACTCACATTAATTAAATAATTTTTGTCTCCATTCCTCATTTTAGGTATCATGTCAGAATTTAATTTACCGCCTCATATATCACAGGGACAATTTGCAGACTGCATTTACGTACGTTTGTCGTAGTAAAATCTAGAGATTATTTAATTACTAGTGGACGCCCGAGGCTTCGCTCGCGTGGAATGAGACATAACAATAGTTTCGTTTACACCTAGTTATTTATTATATAGCCTATGTCACTCAGTGAAGATGTAGCTATCTAATGGAAGAAGAATTTTTGAAATCGGTCCAGTAGTTTTTGTGTGAAAACATTACAAACAAATGTTTCCTCCTTATAATATTAGTACCTATAGATCAAACATATTATGTACATATTTTTTAAAAAGCGATTACATTTCTTCGTAGCAATTAAGTATTAATTACTAATAGCGAGCTAGCTACCATCTGTAGTGTCCATAACACTGCTGAGTAAGGTCTAGAGCCTATTTCACCACTCCGCTCCAATGCGGATTGGTGGTGGTATAATATCTACTGATTAAGTTAAATGATGAGAGTTTTTAAATTGTGTCGCTTATATCATTAAAAATCTTATTATCTATATATTTTTGTAGCAAGTGTCCTGGTCCGATGTTTTTAGAATTTACCGTTTTCTTACAAAGTTAGACAGTCTAATTAACGAATGTCAAGAAAACAGTCACTTATGTAGTCTTTATTTGGAACTTGTAGACGCCCGCAGCTTCGCTCGTGTGGAATTAGACATAATTATAGATTCTTCTTAAAGCGTTAACTTTAGCTCCATAAATCCGTAAATGTGTTATCCCCTATGTTTATTTTACACCCTTAAGGGTAACATTTTTAAAAATAAATTCCATATTTATTTATATCTAATCAATAGCCTAAAATATGAATTTGATGCTTCTAGTTTTGAAAATGACAACTTTACTAGTACTTTCATACAAACTTCTCAATCCTTTACAACACTTTTCCAATTAAAAAGTAACCTATGTATTTCCTTCAGGCTCTAGACTATCTGTGTACCAAATTTAATTTAAATCGATTGAGTAGTTTTGGCAGTAAGAGGTAAGACAGACAGACAGAGTTACTTTCGCATTTATTAGTATGAATTACCGTTCCCGGAGTACTCTTCTCATTTCCTTGTGATGAACAAAGTCCGAGTTTAATTTCCCCCATCATACATCACGATGGTTGAAACGCTGCATCAGCGCTGCACTAGAGACGCGTTGGAAATGAGACAGTTTAAAACTGCGAGCGTCTTACATTCCGTGACAGAAAAGTGAATTATTGCGAAACTCCATACTATGTTGCGACATTGTTATTGCATCTGAGAAAATTAGGTTTTCAATGGAGGAATCAAAGTATTATTTTTAAAATAAAACTTTTTACCTAAAGAGAACGTCATAAATTAAAGGCTATATTTACGAGTATTATATTTTAAACCATCTTTGGATGGTAGAGTTAATTCTTAATGAATGGAAAACGATTTAACACGGGCGGATATGCGGGGAAATCATATACTTATTTGTAATTACAATTAAAAATGCCTTTTCCTGTAATGTACGAGTACCAATAACCGTTTTAAATGAGAATTTTATGCGTAAAATTTACAATGGTCTACTAGATATAAATATTAAATTTAACATTACTCAATGTATAATCATTTTATTAAAAGCTTTTATTTAACTTCACTCGTATGTATGTATGTATGTCCTGGAATCTTGCAATCAATATTTCACCCACTTCCACTGAAGCTATCGAGCTGAAATTTGGCACACATATTTGGTTCCGATGACAATGCACGAAAATAAAAAAAAATTATAAAAAGCTTTTTTTTTAAATTCTTTAATAATTCAATTATTCTGTATCATTTAATTCAAATTCCAAACCTTATGTACCTTAACCTTGTAAATTAAACTGGACTTTTTATTATAATTCGCCACTTTAGCACCAAAGTAGGAGTGATTTAAAAACAAGACAGTTTACTGAATATCAAGCAGGAACCCTTTAACACTATCAATCGTTAATACTGAGCCGTACGTACAACCATGAATTTTAATCTTTGACTTTCAACAACAACATACACACAAAACCATTTGAATTCCCATATTTATTCGCAAATTCTATTGAAACTTCATTCAAACAAACCAAACTCAATTCAAACTGCTCAATATTCCATTACACCTCAAAAACTACACGCCGTGGAACCAATTAAACAGAGGAACAGACAACAGAACAGTTTACCAACTAGAGGACATAGTTGCGGGAGTATCGGAGTCTCGCTAATTTAATTAAGAATTCTAATTAATTTTAATTAAATACTACTTACATACTCATTAAGATCCGGTTACACTTCTTTAGAAGCGATATTATGTGTGTTCGCAGTCCACGCTGCGCCAATGCGGATTGTTGGAGGGGTTAATGGTCCCAGTGTTCTCAAACCGCCTGAAGGTCTTCGAGAAGGCTCAACGATTAATTTTACAATGAAAACAACCGGGACCGATAGCTTATCGTGCCCAAGGAAACGCCCATGAACTTTTGCTACTAGCGGTCATCCATCCATCCAATCCATTTGGCTAAGGAAGCTTCAGAGTACGCTACAGAGTCGCTCGATGCGACCCATAGACGTTCCACTGGGCACGGGTCTCCCCCACAGACGCAGCTGCGAGAGTTCTAGAGTATACTCCACCACGCTGCTCCAATGCAGATTGGTGGAGGGGTTAATGGCCAACCCAGTTTTGAATGTTCTCGAGCCACTCAAAGGTAAAAAGCTTAACGATTGTTTTCACCATTGACAAAAAAAAACATGTTAAAAATAGAAAAGAAAAGGGGCGAAATATAATCCTGCGGGTTATTACTTCTCGCTGTGAAGTAGCTTCGTATTTCTGAATTCAGGGAGGAGCAAACTAAAAGTTCTCTCTTTCGAACTAACTTCAATAATAAACGAACGGTTTCGAATACAGTCGATGGAAGTTATCCGTAATATCCCTTCCGGCTAGCGGGATCCAGGTCGGGACCGGGATATCATTATTACTCCTGCCAATTTTATTTATAACTTTACATTTTCTTTCAAATATACCAACTGCATGTATCTGAACACAGCGGTGATAGCCTAGTGGGTATCGAACTCGCCTCGCCTCGATGTGGGTTCAAAGCGGCACGCACCAATGACTTTGCTAAGTTTTTTTTTAAGAGCACACCAGTCGACCGTCACTTTTGAAGAATAGGTTTTTACCAAAAATATTGCCGTCGCGCTGAACCCCAACCTTACCCCTTAGCGTGCGATAGAGAGAAGTGCAGTCTCGAACTGATTTTACCTACGTAAAATTAAGAAAATCGTCCTTTCGTAATCCCCTGTTTCCTCCTCGAAATCTAGACCGATTTCAATATTTCTTTCAGTTAAAATGTAGAACAGGGTCTAAGCTATGCCCGTACGTTTTGTTTTTTTGGGATATGTTAGTAATTACCAGTTTGCTTGATGTTTGAAAATGTATGTAAAAAAAGTCGATTTTTTTGATTTTAAAAGATTTTTTTTCTCTTCTATTAAGCAAATTATGAAAAAAAAAAACAAAACGTACAGTTATGGCAGAGGTACGTATAAATCGTATGGTATTTTTTTTAATTCTGTAACTTCTATATCCTAGGAGGAAACCTGTTTCCTCCTAGTCCCCTGGGACTACGTTTGTATGGAAAAAGTGTCGACTGATATCCTCTTAATGGATAAATGATAGCAAACGAGCTTGCAGCACCACCCATCCGCTGCCGCCCATGACAACTGTGACCGACTTTGAACAAGACTCAATTAGGGACTGGGATGGTTAGTCCAATAAGTTGAGAGAGTTAATTAGAACATTAGTTGGTCAGTTCGTTAGTAGGTATGAAGACTGGGGACTGTAGTTGGTGTTAGTAATAGTCCAGTTAGTACTTGTTAGTAGGAAATATCGCCCGTTGTTACGGTAAAGGAAAACATCAGGAACAGGAAACCTGCATGCATGTGAGTTTCTCATAATGTTTTCCATGGCATGTGAAGTCTGCCAATCCGCATTCGGCCAGTTATTCTCTAGCCCCTCCCAGGAGACCTTTTTTAAGTTGATACATCAATACTTTGACATTGTTAGATTACGAGTAACTTCAGCAATCTCACAAACCACTGCGTGTATTTTAACTAAACTGTAAACTCGATTAAAACTAACTAGTATCAACGTCTTTACCTGAACAACTTTTCCTAATCATTAGTGAAAAACAACGGTGTCTCCAGAATACACCCTGAATAGATTTCACCTGAAAAGTAAAATTGGCTTCTAGTGAAATGCAACGAAACGGTCAAACCTATCAAAACCGCACTAGAGAAAAAAACGGAATGGGAGGGAGGAAAAATACTTTCCTCTCAGCTAGCTGGAAACTGGAATAACATTGAAATAGGGAAACGAACCATTTGCTTTGAAAGGTAGAACTGTGTGTAGAATAGTACAATGTAATACATTATTATCATAGTTTTTAGTCTGTGAGTAAATATAGTTTTTAGTCTGTGAGTAAATGTGTGCTACGTCAAGTTGAAGTATAAAAATGTACTCTGTGGTTTAAGTCTGTCAGATTGCCTAAAATATAATGTAATGTCCGGTGTTAAAATTTTAAAAAGAACGTTGTGCAGTGTGATAAACTAATATTAAAACTTCTACTTCTATTCTCAAGACTCTTTTATTTTAACAATCAAGAACACTGTGTATGAGTAAAATTGCAACATAATACTTCCGTATGTATGTATTGTAAATATTGTAATTATGTATTGTAAATTTGTATTAAGGCGAACATTGAACGATGAAGGAAAACATAGTGAGGAAACCTATAGGTCAAGCACGAGTTTCTATCGATAACTTGCCGTAGTTTAACACTAGACGCAGATATTTTCGTTTCGAAAACTTACGATTTACATCTTTTGAATTTAGGCGGGTTATACCCATCGATAAATTGCTTGCATTGACGCGACATATATTATCATGTAAAATATTTTTCATACAAAAATATTAAAATCGTGTTTAAAAACATTTTCCATTGGACCAAATTGTGAATCTAAACCATTCTCGAACCCCCTTGAACACACACAAAAAATTTCATCAACATCTATCAGCTGTTTAAGAGAAGTTCAGTGACATAAGTCAAAGTCAAAGTCAAATAATTTATTTCGCCATGAGGTGATTATACACGCTTAACGAAAGTCTAGAACAAACAAACTACTTAAACAGAAGAGATATAATGCTATTCTAAACTGATTAATATAAAGTAAAGGATGAGCTATTGATCCTTGAATGAATAGCTAATCCTACACAGGTGCTTAAGGCTAATTTACAATAATTACCTACCACTAAGCTAAGCTCTAAGTCACGATAGACTATCTATCTGGTCATCGGCTTTAGGAAGAATTTACAATATTCTTATCCTATGCCCTAGTGTAGGCCGAGAGAGAAAAAAGCCGGAGGAAAAAACTCTCGGTACTCTTTTAAAATTCAAGTTAATTTGTACAGAAAATGTACAGTATGACCATGACATGTTCAGGACAGACACGAGACAGCCCATCGTGTATGCCAAGAATCACCCCATGTGCCGCCTGCTTACAATATTTAGTATAATTAATACAAAAGCATAGTGATAGCCTGTCAGAGTTTAATTCAGTCCCATGCCTTCTTATCATCCAAATACTCTTCTTTTTTTTTTATGGATACAAGATAGCAAACGAGCTTGCAGCACCACCTATCCGCTGCCGCCCATGACAACTGTGACTGACTTTGAACAAGACTCAAATAGGGACTGGGATGGTTAGTCCAATTAGTTGAAAAAGTTAATTAGAACATTAGTTGGTCAGTTCGTTAGTAGGTATGAGGACTGGGGACTGTTAGTGATAGTTAGTCCTGTTAGTTGGTGTTAGTAATAGTCCAGTTAGTACTTGTTAGTAGGAGTCTCGTTCTTAGTCAGTCACAGATGTGTTGCTACCCTTGAGGACTAAGATGGTCGCCTCTAAAGAAGTGTAACCGGAAACCACACCTTTCCAACCGGACCACAATTGCTTTAAAAACAATTATTACACGGCAGAAATGGTAGTAGGTACCGTGGCGGGCGGTGGTACTGCCCCGGGCGAACTCTATACCTACTATACCTCTACTCTATACCTCTACTCCTGAATATTATAATAAGCTTTTTGACATAATGTTTGTTTGATGGTTTTTTTAAACCTGTGTAAAGGCAGAGACTGAACCGCAGCCGGAACTTTATTGAATATTAGAATAGACATTCCTATGAAGGAACGACTCTTCTTATTAAGCCGGCATTTAGGATACGCTAATTTGTGGCCGTTCCTTAGTGTTACATTGCGTAAGGCATTTAGGTTACTACGACTTACAAACTGATGCCTATTTTTACGAATATACATAATGTTCTCATAGATGTACTGCGATGCAAGGGTTAGGATGTTTATTTCCTTAAATTTTTCTCTAAGGGAGTCTCTACTTTTCATTTTATATATGGAACGGATAGCCCTTTTCTGCAGAATAAAAATAATATTAGCATCCGCTGCATTACCCCAAAGTAAAATGCCATAGGACATTACACTGTGAAAGTAACTGAAATAGACCAATCTAGCGGTATCGACATCCGCTAAACAGCGTATCTTTTAACCGCGTAAGCTGCAGAACTTAGTCTATCCGCCAGTCGACAGATATGGGGTCCCCACTGCAACTTCGAATCAATGGTGATTCCAAGGAAAACAGTCGAGCTAACTAAGTTCAGTTTTTCACCATTTAGTTCTGGTTGCTTATCCACTTGTTTCACATTAGGTGCTGAAAATTTTATGCAATTGGTTTTATTACTATTCAAGTGTAGGTTATTAACGCTAAACCACTGCACCACTTCAGAGAGAGCATTGTTACATACACACGTATACAAGAAATATATTATTGTATGTACATATATTAAGATATAATATTATGTTAATAGGGTATAACTATGATTTTGTCTTAAGTCTATAAATACACATAATTTCACTTACAGGTAGTTACAGCTTGCTTATAAATGTTGAACTCATACTAATAATTTACGCAGTCGCCAGGGTCCATTCCATACAAACTGGCGTAATGTTTATGAAGGCATGTGAAATCTGCCAAACCGTACTTGGTCAGCGTGGTGGACAGTGGCCTCTACCATTCCGGAGGACACTAATGCCAAACCCGGACCCTCTCGAATGCTGGCTAAGGTTCAGTCACAGGGCTATCGCGTTATTTTTATATTTACTTAAACGATAGAAATGCTTGGTGCGATGTATCTCCAGCTCCACTTGTTCAATAACAATGTAATGTGTTCAAATTATAAAAATTGTAAATTTTGAAAAGCATCAACTTTGTGAACCGGCGTTAGATAAAAAATGTTATGACGTTCATTAAGCGTATACAAAAATACCATATAATGAAAAATAAATGAATCTGAATCTGAATCTTTTTATCTGTATAAACATTGGTCTATTTTAAAAGAACTGTCTTAGCTCCATGGTGTAGTAACCGTTCAATCGGTCTGATCCGACGTCCGATATCGAAGCAGATGTGGGGAATTCTATTCCGGACGCTCTTTGACAGCGAACGGGAATTATGGCCGCGTGTTCTGACAGTCCAGCGGTTCTAAAACTTAGCAAAACTTAATCTATGTTTATTTGATGACAAAATTAAATCGTTGAATCGACGTCTCGTTGATTAGATTTCGGTTGATGTTAGTACTTAACGAAAGTCTAGGTAAGTACAAACTACTTAAAGAAAAGAGATATAATGATATTCTAAGTTGATTAATAGAAAGCAACAAAATTTTCCATACTGTTTGGCTAACTTAAACTAAATTAACTTAACTTGTTAGTCCTTAGTTTTGTGTTCGACTAAGTTCGAAAACTAACCTAGGCGTGGTCCTGTGTTAGGCGAAGAATTACTGGTATTTTAACTTATAATTCCCACTAGTAGCTCAAATTTTGGATTGGTCTCGGTGTGTGGCAATTGGCTTCTGGTAAAAAGTGAGCTTCTGCCTACTTCTTCGAATTAAAATGGCGTGATGTTTTGATATCAGTTTTAATACTAATTTAAGTGAGTAGCTTTGCGTTGAGAGTAGGTTGTTAATGTTGAGTTAATGATATTCCACGAACACTTTTAAGTCTTCAGATTGACTGAAGTGGATCAGAAATAAAATCAGCTTTAAAAAATAAAATAAAAAACGAAAAAAAGAAATATTGCCACTAGCGGTCACCCATCCATAAGCCGACTGCGCTCGTCGTAGCTTAACTCTTTCGATCACGTTGAATCGACTCGAGCCATTGGGCTATGGACGCTATTAACTTAATAATTATATTTTAATCTATTACTAAATAATAAATTAGCCGCACTCGCCCATCGTAGACTTCCTTACCCCATTCCGTGACTACCCAAAAGTTAGACAAAGATAACGTATTAAAAGAAAGAAAAGGAAAAGTTTGAGCACCACATCCCCGTGTACAGTGGACGGCATCGCTCAATGGCCCAACCAATTTGATCGTCGATCTCAGGCGCGCCCGCGCTGTGTACCTTCAATACTGGCTGTAAATAAAAGCGGATATTTCCTCTGTTCCCGCTGTTTGCCTAACTCTCGTCGTTTTGGACGGGTCTCCAACGGTCACGTCACGGAGTAGGAGTACAAACTTGATTTTTTCGAAAACACACAACAACGGCTGATGGGGCAGAGAATGCAGCAACATTAGAAATGTTACGAGTAAGACGTTGATTTGAAATTGTTTTCTTGTTTTATTTTTATTAAGTGTTATTTTATGCAATAATATCTCTATTCCAATAAAACTATATTCCGTTCCGTTCCATTACATTCTTCCATTCCGTTCCGTTCTGTTCCGTTCATGCAGAACAAGCCGGTTTTCTCAAGAAGGTTTCCTTTACTGTTACAGAAGGTGCAATTTCTTAATTTATTAAAACTCATATAAAAAAGTAATTGGGTGCCGGTGGAATTTGAACTCGGATCCTCGAATAAGAGAGGTCGAATTTCAAACACCAGGCTATCACTTCTTTTCCACTTACTATGATTGACCATGAATTACTATATTATTATCTTCTTATATTGATCACAAGAGATTTGGTATGTACTGTATGTGATCTTAAATCTGTATGTGATTTTGCTCTGCTTTAATGTTATCTTTAATATACGAAAACAAAACAACTTCTAATAAAAAACTTTTTCTCATTAACCTGTAAACAAACTACAAGGCCTTTATATAGACTTTACATCGGACCCTAGAGCTAAAGTCAGTTCATAAACGAAAGTTTCGTCAAAGCGAACCAACTTGGGATCTGCATTTCCAAACCCCCCTGTATAAACTGCTTGAATTTCGTTATCGGGAGCAACCTGTAGAATTGATTAATCACCGTCAGTGTAGACCTTTTATGATGTTCCATAAAAACTCATCTACCTTAAAATTGAAGCCGTGATTAAAAAACTTCGATTTATTTAATCCCGAAAATTACTTTCAAACATACCTATTTGTGTTTAAAACCATGTATTGTACTACAGCACAGTGGCTATCGAACTCGCCTCTCACACGAGCGGTCCGGGTTCAAACCCCAGCGGCACGCACCAATGACTTTTCTCAGTTATGTCCGATTTATTCATTAAAATGTCACTCGCTGTAACGGTGAAGGACACATCGTGAGGAAACCTGCATGCCTGAGAGTTATTAGTTAGTAGTTACCGCCTAAGTCTTGTTGTATGTTGCAATGTTACACAGCAATGTTTCGTTTTGCAATGTTATATAGCATATTTCATTTAAAATGTATTAAAAGTGTAAAATCCGCTTATAAAGTTTTGGCTCACTGAGAGATCCCTTGCAATTTCATTTCATTCTCGGCTAGCGAGCATTTTATTTACCCCAACGCAACCTCTCAATAACTTATGGACCATTTAGCTATCAAGATATCGAAACGACGTTTTTGTATTCTAACTAACGTAACTGATTGATGGTATTGGCAGAGGTTATGGAATCGAATCTATTGGGACCCCACTCAGGACTAACATTCGTGTGACGAACACTTATGTTTCTTCTGTGTCTGGATGTTAATATCTTTATAAGTATGTATTTATAAATGCTTTTAATACTGAAAATTACGATATTCCCATAGGCGTATTTCGTTCTGTTAACATATCTCCTACCGCAATTGCTTGGTTTCATAGTTACTTGTGTGATCGCTGGCAGCGTATTAAGCTCCAAGACAAAGTTTCATCGTTGCTTGATACTACGGTTGGTGTCCCACAAGGTGGCGGGCTATCTCCTCTTCTATTTTTAATTTTCATCAACACCATTACACCTTATATAAATGTCTACTCTCATCCACAACCAGCTTGGAGGATCTTCCTAAAGCTATAGATATGATAAACAAAGATCTTGATCGTTTTAATAACTGGAGTCGATTTTATGGCTTAACTGTTAACCCTGTTAAATGTATACTATAGTCATTGGGAATTCAAAATTGATTGCAAAATTAAATAAAGATCAATTGAGTCCCGTAATCTTTAACGGCACCAAAATTCCTTAGGGCGATACGGTTAAAAAATTAGGCATAACAATGGATATATCTACATAAATGGCCAGTGTGAACGAGAGCGAGGAACTTACTTCTGAAATCTGAATCTGAAATCTTGTTTGGTACAATCGTAGCCACGATCGCACGTTCTAAATGTCTTTGTTACTTCCGCCACACGTAAGGCATTCAGCGCTGAAGGGATTAAGCCTTTTAAATATTTCGTGTTCATGCCTCTAGTAGCTTCCTTCGTATACGTGTGTTACGTACGGATTATTTTCTCCGAGATTGTGGTTAGGTATACTTTTTATACTCTGGGAAATATTATAACAATATAAAGGAATGCAGTGTTTTACCTTGCTGGCAAGGTGGCGATGATTCAAGTCACCCCACGCTTTTTTACAATGATGAACATTTATTTATTACTTAGTGGACGCCCGCAGCTTCGCTCGCGTGGAATTAGACGTAACATAACCTAAATACAAAATTTCATTGAAATAATGTAGGTATATACCCCCTTAAGAGATGATTTTCGAAACTCAATAAAAAACCTTCATAGGTAGTACTGAATTTCATTCGAATAACATAAAAACGGCAAAGTTTCATACTAACTTTGCACCCCCGTTTTACCCCCTTAGGGGGTGAATTTTCAAAAATCCTTTCTTAGTGCTCCCCTACGTTATAAAAGGAACCCCTGTGCAAAATTTCAAGTTTCTAGCCCTTATAGTTTAGGCCCTGCGTTGATATGTCAGTCAGTCAGTCAGTCAGTCACCTTCTCCTTTTATATATATAGACTATATTCCGTTCCGTTCCATTACATTCTTCCATTCCGTTCCGTTCTGTTCCGTTCATGCAGAACAAGCCGGTTTTCTCAAGAAGGTTTCCTTTACTGTTACAGAAGGTGCAATTTCTTAATTTATTAAAACTCATATAAAAAAGTAATTGGGTGCCGGTGGAATTTGAACTCGGATCCTCGAATAAGAGAGGTCGAATTTCAAACACCAGGCTATCACTTCTTTTCCACTTACTATGATTGACCATGAATTACTATATTATTATCTTCTTATATTGATCACAAGAGATTTGGTATGTACTGTATGTGATCTTAAATCTGTATGTGATTTTGCTCTGCTTTAATGTTATCTTTAATATACGAAAACAAAACAACTTCTAATAAAAAACTTTTTCTCATTAACCTGTAAACAAACTACAAGGCCTTTATATAGACTTTACATCGGACCCTAGAGCTAAAGTCAGTTCATAAACGAAAGTTTCGTCAAAGCGAACCAACTTGGGATCTGCATTTCCAAACCCCCCTGTATAAACTGCTTGAATTTCGTTATCGGGAGCAACCTGTAGAATTGATTAATCACCGTCAGTGTAGACCTTTTATGATGTTCCATAAAAACTCATCTACCTTAAAATTGAAGCCGTGATTAAAAAACTTCGATTTATTTAATCCCGAAAATTACTTTCAAACATACCTATTTGTGTTTAAAACCATGTATTGTACTACAGCACAGTGGCTATCGAACTCGCCTCTCACACGAGCGGTCCGGGTTCAAACCCCAGCGGCACGCACCAATGACTTTTCTCAGTTATGTCCGATTTATTCATTAAAATGTCACTCGCTGTAACGGTGAAGGACACATCGTGAGGAAACCTGCATGCCTGAGAGTTATTAGTTAGTAGTTACCGCCTAAGTCTTGTTGTATGTTGCAATGTTACACAGCAATGTTTCGTTTTGCAATGTTATATAGCATATTTCATTTAAAATGTATTAAAAGTGTAAAATCCGCTTATAAAGTTTTGGCTCACTGAGAGATCCCTTGCAATTTCATTTCATTCTCGGCTAGCGAGCATTTTATTTACCCCAACGCAACCTCTCAATAACTTATGGACCATTTAGCTATCAAGATATCGAAACGACGTTTTTGTATTCTAACTAACGTAACTGATTGATGGTATTGGCAGAGGTTATGGAATCGAATCTATTGGGACCCCACTCAGGACTAACATTCGTGTGACGAACACTTATGTTTCTTCTGTGTCTGGATGTTAATATCTTTATAAGTATGTATTTATAAATGCTTTTAATACTGAAAATTACGATATTCCCATAGGCGTATTTCGTTCTGTTAACATATCTCCTACCGCAATTGCTTGGTTTCATAGTTACTTGTGTGATCGCTGGCAGCGTATTAAGCTCCAAGACAAAGTTTCATCGTTGCTTGATACTACGGTTGGTGTCCCACAAGGTGGCGGGCTATCTCCTCTTCTATTTTTAATTTTCATCAACACCATTACACCTTATATAAATGTCTACTCTCATCCACAACCAGCTTGGAGGATCTTCCTAAAGCTATAGATATGATAAACAAAGATCTTGATCGTTTTAATAACTGGAGTCGATTTTATGGCTTAACTGTTAACCCTGTTAAATGTATACTATAGTCATTGGGAATTCAAAATTGATTGCAAAATTAAATAAAGATCAATTGAGTCCCGTAATCTTTAACGGCACCAAAATTCCTTAGGGCGATACGGTTAAAAAATTAGGCATAACAATGGATATATCTACATAAATGGCCAGTGTGAACGAGAGCGAGGAACTTACTTCTGAAATCTGAATCTGAAATCTTGTTTGGTACAATCGTAGCCACGATCGCACGTTCTAAATGTCTTTGTTACTTCCGCCACACGTAAGGCATTCAGCGCTGAAGGGATTAAGCCTTTTAAATATTTCGTGTTCATGCCTCTAGTAGCTTCCTTCGTATACGTGTGTTACGTACGGATTATTTTCTCCGAGATTGTGGTTAGGTATACTTTTTATACTCTGGGAAATATTATAACAATATAAAGGAATGCAGTGTTTTACCTTGCTGGCAAGGTGGCGATGATTCAAGTCACCCCACGCTTTTTTACAATGATGAACATTTATTTATTACTTAGTGGACGCCCGCAGCTTCGCTCGCGTGGAATTAGACGTAACATAACCTAAATACAAAATTTCATTGAAATAATGTAGGTATATACCCCCTTAAGAGATGATTTTCGAAACTCAATAAAAAACCTTCATAGGTAGTACTGAATTTCATTCGAATAACATAAAAACGGCAAAGTTTCATACTAACTTTGCACCCCCGTTTTACCCCCTTAGGGGGTGAATTTTCAAAAATCCTTTCTTAGTGCTCCCCTACGTTATAAAAGGAACCCCTGTGCAAAATTTCAAGTTTCTAGCCCTTATAGTTTAGGCCCTGCGTTGATATGTCAGTCAGTCAGTCAGTCAGTCACCTTCT
Source organism: Carterocephalus palaemon (assembly GCA_944567765.1). Taxonomy (NCBI): domain Eukaryota; kingdom Metazoa; phylum Arthropoda; class Insecta; order Lepidoptera; family Hesperiidae; genus Carterocephalus; species Carterocephalus palaemon. Next base: position 8,492,364 of record OX155664.1, read on the forward strand.
CCTTTTATATATATAGATAGATTTACACTATTCTTAATCCAAATTTATTAAATTTTATTTTCTGTTTTTTAGTTGGAATTTTTTATAAAAGCGTGTTTGTTTAGTTTTTTTAAACTATTAATTTATTTTACAAAAACGAGCCATAAGGACTGTTTACGGTATACAAAACTGTGATTCCCTGCGAGATCTATTTAAGTCTATAATTATTTTAACTGTACCATGTCGATACATTTATGGAAATATTATGTATGTTAGTACTCAAAAATTTCATATTTATTTTGTAAAAAAACATTGTTCGTAACTTTGACACAAGATATAATTTAAAAATATACGCTTAATATCTGAACTCGATCATATTCATATTCGAAACTCTTACATCTCTTTTCTTTCTTTTCTAAAAAAAAGACGGTCGTTGTTACCCTTGGTAAACAACGACCCAACACTCGAAGTTCTGGGTAAACAAAAATACACTTTGTATTCCGGGCGGGTGCGGAAACAATAAGATTTACCCGGGAATCAAACCCAAGACCGCTGCGGGGAATATTTTTAACAGTTTACACTATTGTTATGTGTACTTTGAATACTAATGCTAGAAGCATTTCACTGGTGGGTCAAACTGTTGTCCTGGTCAGCAGCAAATAGCTGGTATAGCATGTTCACTTTGTCCCACTGTTAGGCACGGGTCTCCTCTCAGAACGGGAGGGATTAGGCCTTAGTCCACCACGCTGGCCAATCGGATTGGCAGACTACACATGCCTTCGAGAACATTAGAAGAACTCCCAGGCATATGGGTTTCCTCATGACATGTCCTCACCGTTACAGCAAGTGACATTTAATTTCTTAAATCGCACATAACTCAGAAAAGCCATTGGTGCGTGCCGCTGGGGTTTGAACCCGGACCGCTCGAGAGGCGAGTTCGATAGCCACTGGGCTGTCACCGCTGTTCGTTTAGTATCGTCCATAAATAAAAGTAACTGACGAATTTGCTACGTGGTCTTCAAAGGGTGGCCAGGAGCCACAGTAACATGTGCGCATGAAGGCAACATTACGTTATCGAAAAATTAGATCAAGTCAGAATCTCGGTACACGCGTATGAACAGCAATTTGTGATAGAAGGTATCAAACCGCTCCAGGGATTAATTTGATGCCGGATCCCCATTCAATAACTAATGGGCTGGTCCCAAACTGTACATTTGGCCCCAAAAACGGGTCCATTACCCCCAAACGGGGTCAAATCACCGGAACGGCATCCAGTATTCCATTTGCGCGCTATCTGTCTGTCTATACATTACAAATCACCTAATTTCGTATTCACGAGGCGAATTGGCCGAAATTACCCCGATATGCAGTGGTTTGTGGTAGCCGTATTCATAAATCGCTGGTAATATTGTAAAGATTTGACCGTTGGAGGGTTATTTATGCTTCAATGGGAAGATAATAGAATTGAGTCACAATGTGAAGACATTTTGAAACTATCGATGTTCCAGTGGTAGTAACTGCAACAGCTTAGCTAGAGAGGTTTGAACCTATGGTCGGGCAAAAACTATTGCGTTTTTCTGAACTTGAACTGCCCGGTAGTACCTTGGAGTCTATATTTGTTTATGGCAAAAGGCTCACCTATTACATGGGACCTAAACGTAACTGGTGAAAAGTGGGTGGATACATACCTCTGCTAACCCCTTTTCAGAAATAAAGCCGTGATGTTATGTTAAGTTAAGGTCATAAATTCACTTCCCTGAAATTTCTTAACTCGGTCGATCACTTATGATTCACGCAAACCGTTGATCTGTGAGCGCTTCAACAATATCTACAGCATATTGTCAGCAAATCACTTGAACTTGTAGCGCAGTCGGTAGGAACCTCACTTCCCGTCACGCAAACACTCCAAGTTTATTAATCAATCACGACTGTCTCCATACAGGTGAGCTCTATATCGTCTGTTGACTGGAGCTCAAAGGCCTGACATGGTAGAACAGACTAGAACATTACTGCTGGGGTATGAACAGCCTTAAGTTGATTACTAACGTGAGCCATAAGTTGATTACTAACGTATTATATCATATAGTTAAGCCCGTTCTCAGATGAATTATTGCAATCTTTCTTACGAACTAAGCGTTAAATTTTTGATTTAGTAGCTGTTAGTCGCGACTGCGTAGTGTTCATAGCCCAATGGCTTGCGTCGATTCAACGAGAGAGTTAGGCAACTTCAATGCTGGGAACAGTCGTTAAGCCTTGGCAAAGACCTTGAGAACATTCGACACTGGGTAAACCTAACTGGCCACCAACCCTTCCACCAATTCGCATTTGAGCAGCGTGGTGGAGTATGCTCTAGACCTCCCGCAGCAGTGTATGTGGGGACCCGTGCCCAGCAGTGGGACGTCTATGGGTCGCAGTGCACTCGCGACTGCCCGCTTCAAAGATTGAATCCATAGCCATCCGTCAATCCGACACTGCTGTACGTATCTTCCAGGCGCGTGAAGGCGGCTTGAATTTTTTCAACATTTATCGTCCTATTTCAAACTTACACCAAAAACCTTAACAAATAATAAATCTAAACCTTCCTCTTCATCACTATGTCAATTGGATAGATCACATGCGAATTTTTTTAATAATTTAAGATAATGATAAAAATTTTAGTATAAGAAAAAACTGGACACTGAATATAAAAGATCAGGGTGAAAAGCTTATATAATTTTCTATTCGGAAAAGTGTCGCCGCTTGAATTCCATCCTCCATTTAGGACATACAAATATTTTCGGCATCTTCCAGTTCCATGGAATATGATCGCAGAGAGAAGTTTTTATTGGAATTTTATAATTTTTTTTTTCATTTATTTAGTTATTTTTTATTTATAATAATACTAAACTTACCATCAAGGCGCTCTTTCCCGTTGAAGTACCAGGTGACCTTAGGCTGCGGCTTGCCTTCAACCACGACACAGCTCACGTTCACTCGGCTCCGTTCCCTCAAGGACCCGAACACTTCGCCATCAGCCAGGACTTTCCCATCACCGGTCTTCACCTCCACTGATTTGGGTTTTACTGGGGACAAATAAAACTGGTTAAAATTTCGATTTGAAAAATAACTGCCTACTTAGTTGGTGGTCGAGAACGTGGTGAACTAAAGCTCCTGGGTTCAATCCCCGGGTCAAGCAAATTATTTTTGCATTTTTTTTAGCTCGTCAATCGTATTTACACGAAAGATTTCTCTAGACGAGTAAGACATTGACCGAACCGTTGCACACAAAGCCCGAAGTATTTCTATTAACTTCTAACTCACTTAGTTGTACCGACTTGATGGATCGCCCGATACATCGGCAACAGTGTCTACTTCACTAAAACTAAGTTGTAAGTTGTACTCGATCAAAAAGTCACACCGATGATGCATCAATAAGATATGAGATTACTAAATTACCCAGCATATTTACCAGAACGCGAAGAATGCCGTTGAAGATATCAGCTTCAAAATTGAGTTGCAAGATTCCACCCGAACAATCGCTGCGACCCATAGACGTCCCACTGCTGGGCACGGGTCTCCCCCACAGACGCAGCTGCGGGAGGTCTAGAGCATACTCCACCACGCTGCTCCAATGCGGATTGGTGGAGGGGTTAGTGGCCAACCCAGTGTCGAATGTTCTCAAGCCACCCGAAGGTCTTCGACAAGGCTTAACGACTGTTTCCAACATTGAAAACAACCAGGACCGACGGCTTTACGTGCCCTCCGAAGCACGGTAGCGTCCATGAAATTTTGCCACTAGCGGTCACCCATCCACAAACCGACCGGGCCCGTCGTTGCTTAACTCTTTCGATCACATTGAATCGAACCGAGCCATTGGGCTATGGACGCTTACTGCCCTTACTTACCCGAATAAACTAACTGTTAAATACATTGCAAGTTAAATAAAAGCTTGTAATAAATGTGATAGTTTATAAGTTTGGATCTTTTTTTACCCAACCACGCCAAAACTACAATACAAAACCTGTTTTTGTGTTTTGTAGTTGATGAAAGGCACATAGGTAGACGATAACCTAGATTAGCACATACGATAATTTCATCCCGAATACTTTAAGTTAAGCAGTTACGTTTGCTATCTTGCTTGTAGACCAATGAGGCAGTCACCCAGGCTGTATAATTATGTGAAAAATAATTTCAAAAAGCATTTCTCGTGTGCGCGAAATGTTTCCAACTTTCATAGAATTTTCCTTAGATTTGTGATGAGAAAATTTCCTCCGAGCTGTTTTCCAAACAAATCAACGAGATATTGCAAAACGATTTGATACAGCTACCTACCTACTTCAAAACTTCCCGTTATTTCTGGAAGTTCGACAAGTACCTACGAACTTAAGAAGACTTAAATACTTTCTGAATAACAAATACTTCGCCACTTGTTTAGAATTAAGCTTTTAGAAGTGATGTTGGAAAAAATCGTATTTTAAGGGTTCCGTTGGTCCGTTGGTTAAGAAGGAACTAGTCTTCTTTGGCGAAACAAAAAAATCTTTTTTATTTGGCATCGTAATTCTTTGCATGCTGTTACTCTGTTATCACATTGACGTCCCACAGACACAGCTGCGGGAGGTTTAGAGTATACTACATCAAACCAAAGCCACTGGGGCCGATGGAAACCATGATTCGGAGGGCACGTTACCCATCCGAAGCACGGTAGCGCCCATGAAATTTTGCCACCAGCGGTCACCTATACACAAATCGACCGCGCCCGTCGCTGCTTAACTCTGTCGATTACATAGAATCGACGCTAGCCTTTCTTTCTAGTAATAATATAAATACATGAAGCATAACCTTTGCAACCTTTAGAAATCCCCTCAGAATACCCCTCAAAAAGATTACATTTATTTATTATATAAAAACTAATAAATGAAAACTATACTAGTGGACGCTCGCAGCTTCGCTCGCGTGGAATTAGACATTACAATAGTTTCCTTCAAGATACTACAACAACTTCTTATTTGCAACTTCTTCATCTTCTTCTTTGAACATTCCCACTTTAGGTAGGGTCGGCTCTCCTAGTTAGTTTGCGCCACGACATTCTGTCGCGGGTTGTCGGGTCGGGTAGGGCATTTTCTTTTTAAAGTTTGGCCATACTGGTCCACCAGGTATACGGGGGCAAAGCAAGAAAGCGGTCATACATCTATCTCAGCATCTTTAATAGAATCGAACAAAAATTTCAATTAAAAACAAAAACAAAAAAAGCTTTCAATCATATTCCGCACAGTTCAGAAAAGTTATAGGTACCAATTTATTATTTTATGTATCCAATTCATCGTAAAAGTTTATGAAACACGTCGACATTGGCCGACAACTTTGTCACGTATCTACCTATTGGGATCTCGGACGTGAGCTGTGGTCTGTGACAGGTATTCAGCTGGTTACATCGACATGCCCTTATCACATTCAGTGGGGTCATTTGGTTAACAAACTCAAAAAAGGCCTCAGAGCAATGAAATCTTTCCAAAACTCAACATCTATCTGTCATAGAATACGACATCTTTGCATCTTGCAAGTTTTTAGTTTATGACCCCAATGGCCGCCATGTTCAAAAATGGCGCGAATGTGACGTCACGTGACAGCTGTCAGCGCGTGTGAAGCGTATGTTGACGCCATTTAATTGTTTGTTTTGGCTTCGCTACGCGTTGACGGTTTAAATTAATGTTGTTTGACTCATATTGCGAGTTTAAGTGTTGTTATGTTTGAATTGGGTTGTTAGATTGAATAATAAATGTTGTGGAATACGTGGTAGGTAATTTTAAGGATCAAGATTATGAGCTGTCGACTTGTTAATTCCGTAAATGATGAGATTATTTATTTTGAGCTATATAATTAAATATCACAGATTATTAATGTATTTGTTTGTTACTTTTCTTCTTCTGCTGTGGTATCTAGGAATATTATGGTAGTATAGGCGTGGGTTTGATTCGACTGCCTCGTTGGTTTAGTGGTTGTAAGCACTGCTGCTAAGCCAGAGCAGCAGGACCTCCTGTATTCGAATTGGTCAACCAAGGTATTGTTGATTTGACTTGAAATTCTCAGTAGTAACATTATAGAATGCAAGCCTCTATTTAAAGATTTGAAACTATTAACTTTGAGTAGCATCTACATATACGAAATATGCATGTTTGTGAAACAACACATAGAATTATTTCAAAGAAAGAAAGATTGCTGTAACTTCCCAACGCGATACCCAGACAAGTTGCAGGTACAACGGAGAAGATTCGAAATAACATCGAGAAACTCCTATAATATGTGTATAGAAATTTATAATAAACTGCCAAACGACTTAAAGAATTTAACAATGAATAGGTTTAAAATACAGCTGCACCGATGGCTTATAGATAAATGTTTTTATAAATTGAATGAATTTTTAAAATAATAATATGATTTAATATTAACTTTAATATTTACATTATATAGAACTTAATGTATCATTGACATAACATTGTTAACGTAAAACATTTTGCATGCCTATAACTAGGTAAATGTGAGGGACTTTTTAAAAAATGTAACCTATGTAAACTAACCACATTTTTGCAAATAAATACTTCTATTCTATTCTATTCTATTCTATTCTAGAATTTGGAGTCTGGATTTGTGCCCGGTGTATAACAATAGGCTCACCACCTATTAGGTACATGGGACCTTACCATAACTGGTATATAGGTACTACACACCACACTTACCACTTAGGGGAAATACAGGCGTGATATTATGCAGACCAGACCAACTGATCTGTAGTGCTCAGTCGCTAAGCGTCTCTTCACGGAATCGGAGGGGACTTTCCACTACGCTTGTCAAGAGCGGATTGGCAGACTTCATTATATCAATTAGGTTTCATATAAAACCTATTTGGTTCCCTATAGGCTCTACCACCCACAAATTAATTTATATGAATCCTATAAACATTTTATAACATTTTTTCATACATCAGTTGCATAGCAGCCTGGCACAGAACCTAAACGGTAAATCAGCTGTATTCCAAACGGACTGACGTGGAATATTTCGCATTTCGATAAAATCTCAACTTTTGTCAAGTTCCATTTCAGGAATGAGTTATGGAGATTGCAAAATCAAGTGAAAACCTACCCTATTGCATACGTTTAGAGTGCTCGTTTGAATGACGACAGGCGCTATTCCTCCCGACTTCGTAGGGAAATGAAATTCGAAAACATATTTGGTCTACTTTTTTCATTTTAAACTTGGGAGTTTTCTTTAGGCTCCGAATTTAAACGGAAATCTCATAGGGTGTCGTGTTCCAAAATTTCGTTCAAACTTCACGCACCTGCTTACGACGGATTATTTCGCAAAGATACTTAATTAAATATTTCTTCATGTGCCAATCTATGTATCATTTCTGCCCTGTGACGATAGGTTTTTAACCCCCGACGCAAAAACGACGGGGTTTTATAAGTTTCACGTGTCTGTGTGTTGTGTGTGTTTTTGTGTTTTTTTTTTTTGTTTAAAAGGTGAATTAGTCGGGAGTGTTCTTAGCTATGTTTCATGAAAATCTGTTCAGCCGTTTGACGATCATCAGCTCTTTTCTAGTTGATGAGGGGATCTGACTACCTTCCATATGTCCTATCGATTCGTTTGGTACCGTATTACTTCAATTACATATATTGAAAGAACATGGTAAGGTAACCATGACTTTAAATATGTTTTTTTTTTTTAATTTTAATTTATAGTTAATATTTTTTTTAATTTTAATTTATAGTTAATAAGCAGTTAGTTGCATTAATAAATGCAGCGTCCATAGCCTCGCGTCGATTCAATGTGATCGAGAGAGTTAAGCGACGGGCGGGGTCAGTTTGTGGATGGGTGACTGCTAGTGGCAAACTTTCATGGACGCTACCGTGCTTCGGAGGGCACGTTAAGCCGTCGGTCCCGGTTGCTTTCAACGTTTGGAACGTCTATGGGTTGCAGCTTACACTTTTAAATAGGGGACCATGCTATTATATGACACGCGAGTCGTTTTCAAGGTCTCTCACAGTTCATCACAGTTGTCATGGGCGGCGTAGACGGGTGGTGCTGCAAGCTCGTTTGCTATCCTATTTTATTGAAAAGAGAAATAAGTGTAATTCATAACATAACCATAACGAATTGGGTCGCAGTCGCAGGCTAAAGCAACTACCCCTGATTTTCAGAGCTACCTTGCTTTCTTGCTAATTGTAGGGTGTATAGTGATCGTTGGGTCAGTAAAACACGCCTTTGATCACTCAATAGGTGGAGTAGGTAATGCGTCCGGTGCCCCCGTGTGGTCGCATAGACTACTAGGCGTACGGCGCTGTAGAGCCAAAATCTATGGTGTGCAGCGCCGGATGGCGATCAGGGTCGCGCGGGGATATCGCACGATTTCGTACGAGGCGGCTACGGTCCTGGCACGTTTTCCACCCCTGGACATCCTGGCTGGCATGGACGCAGAAGTCTATATCCAATCTCGCGCCATGCGCCTAGAGGTGGGAAACGTGTCTGATACCGAGCTCGGAGTGCTCAAGCGACAGGCGCACCAGCAAGTAGTCGCAGAATGGCGTGCGCGTCTGGAGGCGGAGGGATGCGCGCGTCAGCGAATTGTTAGTGCGATCCTGCCGAATTTCGAAGCCTGGCTGGGAAGAAAGGAGGGCAACGTCACCTTCCGGCTGACACAGGTGCTCACCGGACATGGCTGTTTTGGTGAGTACCTGTTTCGGATCGGTCGCGAGGCAACACCGCAGTGCCACCACTGTGGTGGAAACCGGGACGACGCACAGCACACGCTCGAGGAGTGCCCCGCATGGGAGTCCGAGCGGCGCGTCCTGGTGGAACGGATTGGAGGCGACCTCTCCCCGTCAGCAATTGTAGCGGGTATGCTTTCGCAGAGCAATGCCTGGAAGGCAGTAGTCTCTTTCTGCGAAGCTGTCATGACACAGAAAGAGACTGCAGAGCGGGAGCGGGAAAGAGCAGACCCGGCTCGGAGACGAGGGCAGGGTAGTAGAGGCCACCATCGCCCCGGACCGTCCCTTCAGTAGGGACCTCGCAGATCGGTTTTGGGGGCTCAGTCCGAAGCATATCTGCATTTCTTTTGAAGATGGCAGACTGTACGAACGCAGTCTGCCATGCTCGGGGAGTTTCAGGGCTTAGCCCTAGGATGATTGCGCAAGGGAGGCACCGGTGCGTTCCGTAGGAGATCCCGGAGCCTCCTTAGATGTGCTAGAAGGCTGCCGAGGGGGTAAAAAAAAAAAAAAGGTAATGCGTCCCGCGCACGTCCGAATTTGCTCACAGCTAGCGCGTGACTGTCCGGCCGCTGCCCGGACCCACATTCACTATTAATGATAATTTGCTAACCGGATTCGAACCCGTGAGTGTCGGGAGGTGGAAGGACGCTGACGTCACCGCAAAGCGTCATTACGAGCACATAAAGTATTACATCGCCGAGGCCTGGAGGCAGCTTATTTCCTCGAGGAGTAGTTAGGAAGTGGGTCGATGTGTAAGGCTGCCTGCAGAGTGGAGACAATGTCACGACTCTTCCAATTGAAAATACTTCATGGAAACAGCGTATTGTTTACCTCTTAATATACATACTGTGTTGTGTTCTTCAACATAAGGAAAATACAAAGAATAAGAAACTTGACAATAAGAAAATCTACCAAAATTCGAGATGTCATACCAACAATAACAAAGCTAAAATGACGATGGACCTGACATGTCTTAAGGGGCATAGAAAAATGGAATTGGACCATTATATTTTGGCACCCTAAAAAGTTCAAAAGGAAAAGGGGAAGACAATTTCGAAGATGGCATAAAAGCTGTAGTAAGAAAAACATGGAATAGAACCGCAAACGATAGGATACAACGGAAAGAACTGGAGGAGGCCTATGCCGAAACAGGCAAACTGACCGAGCTGTCGATGCAATCTCAAATAAGCTACGGGCGTCCACTAGTTTCTATATAATTAAACATGTTAATAAATTTTAGGTTTCGGAAAAGCTAAATTATTCAATTTAATGCATGTGGTGGATATATGCTCTAGACCTCCAGCAGATTTGTCTGTAAGGAGACCCGTGCCCAGCAGTGGGATGTCTGGTTGCAGCAGCATTACATTATTAGCGAACGTATACAATTCGGCGTGACGCATGCAAGCTGCCTTAAACAGACAAAATTTATCACTGGCAGCGCTAAAGACACTGCAGTCGATATCGTTCGCTCGTTCGGTGCTAGACATCGTGCTTATTATCTTGCCTGGAGTAGCAAACGAACATGCATCTCCAATCGACTATTTAAATCGATGACATACTCGTAGTATTAAATTACAATGCTCCTATTGACCTGTTTGGTACGGTGATATTGTCATGCGGGTTTTTTTTGGCGAGTTCGGAATGTCAACCCGACTGTCGGAGGTGTTTAGTTTCTTTTAAGAAGTTATGTGCTGCTTAACAAGTTGAGGTCTCCTGCTTTAACGGCGACAGTGTGAGGAATCATGTTCTCCATTTTGTTCTCGAAGGCATGTGAAGTCTGCCAATCCGCAGTGGCCAGCGTGGTGGCTAATCTAATCCGTCCCATTCCGAGAGGAGACCCACGCCCAACAGTGGTACAAAGGTTGTTGGTAATTCATATTGTATCCAGTCTTCGTTCGACTGTAATCATATTTTTACTCGAATATTCCTGAACGAAACATTCACTTAATCTCCACACTCAATGTAAGCCTTTCTTCCCGCTTGTAAAAGTTATCGAGAAAACTTTTCACAATATCGATAATGCTTCCTTCAACTATACCTACCCGAACAATGTGGCAGCTCATAAGCTTAGAAATTATTATTGGTTAAACTTCTACCGAGAAAAGGCGAGAAAACTAGAGCTACTTTAACTTAGGCATTGGATTATTAAGGAATTATCTTACAGCAGAAGTAGTACTACTAATTACTAACTGGACTATTTAAACTTACCTACAGAAAGTTTGTGTGTGTCTGTATATGTGTATCTATGTAATGTATGCTAATGTCAGCTAATGAAATTTATAACAATATCATATAATTTATAAATTAGAATAAGTACAAAGTAAATAATACGATAATAATAAATAATACAATAAAACAAAAGCATATGATAAACGCTTGTTATACGTGGTTATACTATGATGGATGGATGAAGGCATGTCTCTGCTATATTTAATGTGTATTGTGCCGTGTAATAAATAGGTGGTCACTCCAATCTAAACAACACACTCCCTAAATATTGAAAACATAATAAAATTAACAAATATGACATGGGACCCCACTGACGACAGCTTGTTAGTAAATAATTCCACCAATTACCATCTGCGTAACTCCAGACACCATAGATAGAACCTCATAAGTTTAACTTGAAACCCCCATATCATTAAAGGGTTAAATTAGGACCTCCAAATGAGGTGTTTAGCGTTAAGGGTAGCTTTTGACAGGGGTTGTTAGTCATGCCTAATGTATTACGGTAACGCACTTTTGATTATATAAGGAACGAGTTATAACATTCAGTGGCAAATTAAACTCGTATTAATTAATTTGTTATGAGTTTTGACAAAATTTGTATTGTTATTACTTTTCGCTTCTGATGTATAAGTTGTGTGAATCGTTGTTTTAGGATATAAATAAGCAAACGATTGTGCAGCACCACACATTGCCTGTGACAGACATCAAGGCTCAAAACACATCGCCTATGACAACTGTGACAGATATCAAGGCTCAAAACACTTCGTCTATGACAACTGTGACAAATATCTAGGCTCAAAACACATCGCCTATGACAACTGTGACAGACATCAAGGCTCAATAAGGGACTGGGATTATTAATAGTCCAGTAAGCGGGGGGTGTTAGTATGAACTTTAGTTGGTAGGACTTGGGGAGGGACCGTTAGTGCCAATAGTAAATTAGTACGAATCTCGTTCTAAGTTCACAGATGCGTTGATACCCGTGAAAACAAAGATGGCCACCTCTAGAGCAATGTAAGTAACCGACACGAATAAGTTGTGTTCTGAAATAATTATGTTTTCTAATTCAAAATTAATACACAAATGCTCGTTTGCTATGTTATATTCATTAAAAACTAAGTAACCTTTACCTTTTTTACTAAATAATGGAAGCGCTGTGTATCTAGAGCATGTTTCTTTGCTATTCTCATATTTTATAGTTATATTACGAAGATCCTGATTTAGCAACATCAACAAGATTGTGATGTAAACTCCGATGGAACAAGGAACAATATTAACGTTCCATGAACAAAACGGACAAGGAACAAACTCCGTAATTAATGTTCCAGGAACAATTTGGATCGCCGAATCTTGCAACTCCCTCAAATTAACATAATTTTCATGCGAACGAACATTTCTAATTAGGCGTGTTCGGATACATAATATTGGATAAAGTTTGAAGCTGATGTATGGATTGACGACGTAGGAATTGAGTAAGTTATGATTTATACATAAACATACATATAACAGGCCCGTTGGCGCAATCGGTAGTGACCCTGTCTGTTGCGCCAGGAGTCGTTGGTTCGAATCCCACTCAGGACAAATATTCGTGTTACACACTTGTATTTGTTCTGTGTCTGGATGTTAATATTATCTATTTAAGTATGTATTTAAAAATATCTATGTATGTATATCAGTCTCTGACACCCATAACACAGGCTCGCGCCTACTTTGGGGTCAGATGGCCGTGTGTGAGAATGTCCAAGATATTTATTTATTTAATTATTTATACATACATGCCTTGTTGGTCTAATATTCATAAGCGCAAATGAGGTTCGGGGGTTTGACCCCTGGGTCGATCAATGTATCATTGGGGTTTTGCCATTTTTTAGAGTTCCGTGCCCAAATAGTGAAACGGGACCCTATTGCTAAGGCTCCGCTGTCCGTCTGTCCGTGATAATTAGATGAAATTTTCACAGATGATGTATTTCTGTTGCCGCTGTAACAACAAATACTAAAAAACAGAAAAAACATAAAATTTAAGGGGGGCTCCTATACAACAGACATGACTTTATTGCCGTTTTTATAGATAATGGTACGCGAGTCCGACTCGCACTTGGCCGGTATTTTATTCATAGTTAGTTTTTATAGTGGTAAATTAAGCCATGCTTGAACTATAAATACTTCTAAACTATCGTAAAAAAGTTACTTTCTTAGCACGGGACCCAAAAAACGCTCGTCTCTATTTTTAACGATGGAGGTTAAAACGAAAAAAAAAAACGTTTTCATTTCAGTTCGGCACCCAGACAAATACCTCAGCTGATGACTCTTTTGTCACAGAAGTCACAATAGATGTCAAGCCAAGCGTTTCGACAGCAAGGTGGTTTGAACTTGACAAATTGAAGGTCGGAAAACAGTCTCTTTATTTGAAGAATGCTGCATAGCTGCTGCCATAGCCCAATGGCTCGCTTCGATTCAATGTGATCGAAAGAGTTAAGCAACGACGGGCGCGGTCGGTTTGTGGATGGGTGACCGCTAGTGGCAAAATTTCATGGACGCTACCGTGCTTCGGAGGGCACGTAAAGCCGTCGGTCCCGGATGTTTTCAATGCTGGAAACAATCTTTAAGACCGAAGACCTTCGGGTGGCTTAAGAACATTCGACACTGGGTTGGCCACTAACCCCTCCACCAATCCGCATTGGAGCAGCGTGGTGGAGTATGCTCTAGAACTCCCGCAGCTGTGTCTGTGAAGATAAGATAAAGATTTTATTTGTTTGCTCTCACAAAAGTATTTTTTACAATAGTCTTAATTAAAAGTTGTGTACATGTTCAAACCATACTTTGTGAGAGCCTGGTGACTGAGGTAGGTTTGCAAAAACCTGTGGTACAGTTCACCAGCGCCCTCCCGCGGAACTTGGAACTTGTCTGTCTGTCTGTCTGTCTTGTATCCGTCCACACCAACTTCGTAACTTCCCCTTGGCTAATCTCGCATCGCCTTTACATCTCACGTAAGAAACTTCCCACAACTTGTTACAGTCGCTAATGCCTCGCCTACACTATAATAGCGCGACAAAACTACACGTGATTTATACTAATTATGGATATTCTATGGATGTTACAACCCAGAGACCTCCCACAGTTGGGCATGGGTCTCCCGCAGCTGCGGAAAGTCTAGAGCACGACCACGCTGCTTCAATGCGGATTGGTAGAGGGGTGGGTGGCCGACCCTATGTCAAATGTTCTTAAGCCGTAGGTTTTACCGAGATGTTTTTTACTCCGGCTTTTTCCTCTGTCACTAGGGCATAGGATAAGAATATTGTAAATTCTTCCTAAAGCCGATGACCAGATAGATAGTCTATCGTGACTTAGAGCTTAGCTTAGTGGTAGGTAATTATTGTAAATTTGCCTTAAGGCAGGTTAGACACCTGTGTAGGATTAGCTATTCATTCAATGATCTATAGCTAATCCTTTGCCTTAAATAGATCAGTTAGAATAACATTATACTTGTATATCTTTTCTTTAAGTAGTTTTTAGTTACCTAGACTTTCGTTAAGCGTGTCTAATCACCTCATAGCGAAATAAATTATTTGACTTTGACTTTGACTTTAGACAAGGCTTACACGATATCGCGAAATCTTTATAGAATTCTTATAGGGCAGGTACAGCTAGGTTTTAAGTAGTAGTAAAATGATGTAACGGAATCTTTGAACGTGATTTTCGCGCACTTCAAAACTTCGGATTAATTTGAAACTTTGCACACTTATCAAGGACCGATGACAATGCAATAATTTAAAAAAAAAAACACATTTTTGTTCGTTTATCTACAAAAGTGTTCACAGTGGCTATCGAACTCGCCTCTCACTCGAGCGATCCGGCTTCAAAACCCAGCGGCACGCGCCAATGACTTTTCTAAGTTATGTGCGATTTAAGAAATTAAATGTCACTTGGTGTAACGGTGAAGGACACATCGTGAGGAAACCTACATGCCTGAGAGTTCGTCATAAGAGTGTACCAAAAGTATACTAAATCGTCCTGCGGGAGGGTGCTGGTGAACTGAACCACAGGTTTTTGCAAACCTACCCCAGTCACCAGGCTCTCACAAAGTATGGTTTGAATATGTACACAACTTTAACTACATACTTCTGTGAGAGCAAACAAATAAAAATCTTTATCTTTATGTTTATCTTTACCTTTATAATGTTCTCGAAGGCATGTGAAATCTGCCAATCTGTATTCGGCCAGCATGGTGGACTATAAGGCCTAATCCCTCACATCCTGAAAGGTGACCCGTGCCCAACAGTGGGACAAAGAAAGGGTGTGATGATGATGATCTACAAAAGCGTTTGTTTTGGTTGGTAAATTATATTTTAATCCATTTCATAGCTACAGGTAAAGTTGTACACGGAAACTAAAGTCTCGCGGGTAAAGTCTCTACATAATATGGACCTATAGGTTTTCCACTTTACCATCCATTATAATAAAATACGAGTAAGTAGGTAAAGACAATATCATGCTTCTCCGACAATAACTCAGCGTCCTGTAGTCACATCAAAAACCCATTTATTTTACGGAACCCATAAAATTGCGGTCGTAAAAATTTCAAGTAAATCACTCTTTATTTACGAAGGTTCATTTTTTAGAGTAATAAGAATTGTTGCCTTGATACCGTAATAACCTAGAAATATAACATTAATGCCAAAATTATGTACATTTTAAATTCAAATTCAAATTCTAAATAATTTATTTGTCGAATAAGGTTACTAGTAGGTGTTAAAACACATTTCAGTTATTGTTATGTACCAATATTTCAAAACTGTGAGTATAAATTTAGATTTATTTTTGTCATTTACCTACTGGGTAAATCAAATCAGTTTCTTACTAATCTCTACCATTATATTCGGCAAGATTGTAGTAACATTTATTTACTAGATATTCTCTTAGTGTCCATTTAAATTATTTTATATCTGTGATATAGTGTATAATCGCATCTTATCACTTCATTAAATTCATTGTTGTAGGCGGTAGAGCCTAGAGTACTAACTGGACTACTACTAACACCAACTAACAGGACTAACTATCACTAACAGTCCCAGTCTTCATACCTACTAACGAACTGACCAACTAATGTTCAAATTAACTCTCTCAACTAATTCGATTTACCATCCCAGTCGCTAATTGAGTCTTGTTCAAAGTCAGACAATTGTCATGGGCGGCAGCGGATGGGTGGTGCTGCAAGCTCGTTTGCTATCTTGTATCCATAAAAAAAATCAAGAAGTTCGCCTTACTTCATTATCAATTCATCACTCCTACAGTCATCACATCATCATCAACACCCTAAATGTAACCCTTGCTTCACTACGTGTGCCTGAGACGCAGTATACAGTACTAGTGGACGCCCGCAGCTTCGCTCGCGTGGAATTAGACATAACGACATAACCTACCTATTTAAACACATGGAAGAATAAAGAAATTCAACTTGAAATTGTTAATAATCGAAGCAACCATTATAGTTCGGGTTGCCCACTTCGAAAAACCTTCATACGGAATTTCATTCGAATAACTTCAAAAACGGTAAAGTTTCATACTAACTTCGCACACCCGTTTTACCTCCTTAGGGGGTGAATTTTCAAAAATCCTTTCTCAGTGCTCCCCTACGTTATAAAAGGAACCCCTGTGCAAAATTTCAAGTTTCTAACCCTTATAGTTTAGGCCCTGCGTTGATATCAGTCAGTCAGTCGGCTTCTCCTTTTATACATAGATAGTAGGTATACCGGCAAGTATGCAAGCGGTGTGCCCGCTTTGTTTAATCAGCTGTGCCTCCAAACATCTGAAGCCAGTGCGGCTTGCAGCCTCTGACTAAACAGATAGCTCCTACTATCTAATATCTACGCCAAGGGTCCCGGAGTACGTTCTGTTGTTTGTGTATCCTGTATGTGTTGTTGCAAATCGAAATCTGGGCACATTATCTCTTCTTATCATTATATCTTCTCTATATATATTTAAACTAGCTGATACCGCAAACGTTGTTCATATGAAATGTCAAAGTGACGCGACACTTCTCGTCAATGAACGACGCACGGTTAAAAATAAAAATACTAAGAAACATTTTCCAGTGGGCCAAATTGTGAATCTAAACCATCTTCGAATCCCCTTGAACACACACAAAAAAATTCATCAACATCTATCCAGCTGTTTAGGAGGAGTTCACTGTCATACACACGTACACAAGAAATATATATATGTACGTGTGTATGTTACTGAACTCCTCCTAAACGGCTGGATAGATGTTGGCAAACTCTAAGCCTACGAAGCAGAGTGTTTTTGTACTCACGTAACAATAATGGACAATTTATATTTCCTTGTATTTGTAGATAGGTATCGCATTTCGAAATCTCGTCAGAATATTGTATTTATTTTAATTAATTTATTTATTTTTATTGAACCACATACAAAAGGTGCAGGGTACAAATGGCGAGCTTAATGCATAAAGTGTTCTCTACCAGACAACATTTGAACTAACCAGATAGTATCGAGCGGTTTAATTTAATTTTTTAAGCAAACAAAAAAATTATATTGATTACATCTTAACATACATACAAAACCGTACACAATAATACACATATACACACAAACATACTTACATAAATGTACATAATTAAATATACATTATATTAAATATTTACATATCAACATAACATCTGAGATACAAAATATTTAAACTAACTAAGCCAAGAACAAGGTGTTCCATCATTCAGTTCTAAGGACAACGATACACCAAAATTTCACTGACGCATTTTTAAAAAATAATTTTCCTTTATTGCATAGCATGCTACTGAAAATTATTGACGTAAAAAAATTCACAGTATTTACACAGTATTTGATAAAAATTATAAAATTAACGGGCATAAAATCAGAAATAAACCTCGCCGCACTGTAAAAAGGATTGCATTAATATAACCCACACTGGCCACTGGATACGGAGAGTCGTATAAGTATATTTCGGGTAGGCCGTATAATTTATACAGCACTGCGCTACCGTTGGCATTCTGCCCGCACGGTACATTATGCCCGGTGTACCACAAACCTTGACACAGTAAATTTTACCAAGTGCACGGAGTTTTTGAGGGTAGCTTTCGAATTTCGAATGCTGCGTTTATATTTTCGATCTTCCGAAATACACGATAAACGAATACGGCAATAATCGTTGAATTAATTCGAACGTTAAATAATAACTTAAAAAATATTTTACATTTATTTTAAAATCTTATTACGCTGAATATAATAAACAGGCAAGTATATAGTCTACACCTTACAGATTTTGATATTAAATCTTCTAGTGAAATCTTAATTATAATTGATATCCTCGTCAAGGACATTACTGCACAAACTCTACCCCTTGAATCCCAATGAAACTTACACTTAGATAAAATGTATCCTTATATTTAATCTGTATGCAATATTTTATGTCAATTCATTCAAGAATAAAAGGGTGATAGAAATTAATAAATCCAAACTCACACACTTGAAAATTAAAAGTTTTTGTCGTAGGGTAAAATGATTTATTAATCCCTAGTTTAGGAAATAATACTAAAGATAGCAGGAAAATGGTAAATGCAATGTGCTCTTTTAATAAAAAGAAATCAAATTACATATCTTCAGCAAAGGCATATTTAGTTATGAAGATTGAACGTTGGAGAAGATTAAAAACTTGCCTTAAAATAAATCTAATTTAATTTAAAAAATGTAATTATTACTAAGGTATATTAACCTCAGACAGGTAGACATAGTAGCGTTCATATCCCAATGGCTCGATTCAATGTGATCGATAGAGTAATGCAACGACGGGCGCGGTCGGTTTGTGGAGGGGTGACCGCTAGTAGCAAAATTTGATGCCAGCTACGGTGCTTCGGAGGGCACGTTAAGCCGTCGGTCTCGGTTGTTTTTAACAGTGAAAACAATCGTTAAGCCTTGTCGAAGACAAGACAACAAGACCTTGTTGTCCACTAACTCCTTTACCAATCCGCATTGGAGCAGCGTGGTAGAGTATGCTCTTTACGTCCCGCAGCTTTGTCTGTGGGGAAGACCTGTGTCCAGCAGTGGGATGCCTATTGGTTGCTGCTAAGTCTTGAGTACAACCTATTATGTCCGCGATGAGAAGTGTGTCCCTTCTTCAGTCAGAAGGCCTTCTTTAAGAAGCAGTTGCTACGTCAGCAACTCGTCCTGAACAACCAACGATTGCTCTCATTAATGTCGATGAGACAAATTGTGTTATGGTTCCCTTGGTTCTCTTATAACAATTTCAACTACACGTAGACACTGTGAACACTAAACAACACTTTCGGTATATACGAGGAGGTAGGCTGTGTAATTTATACAGAGCAATATTTGGATGCTGGCTTCGTGCCCATCTACAACGCATTACCCGGTGTAAACCTTGACACACTGAATGTTAGAGAATACTTGTTTTAGATGGTAGAAATAGTTCGCTAGTTCGGTGGTTAGAAAAGTGTTCGGTGGCGGTGTCAACCTTTTTTCACCACCAAAACTAAAGAAAGAAAAGTTAAACAAATTAATTTAATAATTCGCTCGCTGCGACCCATAGACGTCCCACTGCTGGGCACGGGTCTCCCCCACAGACGCAGCTGCGGGAGGTCTAGAGCATACTCCACCAAGCTGCTCCAATGCGGATTGGTGGAGGGGTTAGTGGCCAACCCAGTGTCGAATGTTCTCAAGCCCGAAGGTCTTCGACAAGGCTTAACGGTAGTGTCCATGAAATTTTGCCACTAGCGGTCACCCATCCACAAACTGACCGCGCCCGTCGTTGCTTAACTCTTTCGATCACATTGAATCGAACCGAGCCATTGGGCTATGGACGCTACATTTAATAATTAATTTAACGCATTTAAGAAACTTGTTCGTGACTTGAATCTTCCTCTGTCGGATAAGAGAATATATGTATCTAATATAATCTAAATTAATACATCTAATTGTGTCCCTTCGTGAGTCTTGTTCAGAATGACAAGCCACGGGCGGTAGCGACTGAATGGTGACATGCTCGTTTGCTATCTTATGTCCAAAACAAAACAGGGCATACGTACCAACGAACTAACCAACTCATGTTCCAATTTACATACATACTTTAATGACTACTATAGCTATATACTATAAGAAAATGCTCTTAGCATTAAGTCCGCCTTTTGTACCATATTTAGGTATAATAAAGCGTTTAATAAATAAATAAATAAATACTTACATACATAATTTACCTAGGTACTGAATTGAGAATTTCCTTTTTTAAAGTCGGTTAAACATTGTGAACTACTACGAATGCAGGGAAAACGAAGAAACTAACGTTTAATTCCATTCCAGCTTTAAATTTTAAACGTAAAATTTAGCTAACAATAGCAGTTATTAAAACCGGGTCGAGAATAACGGTTCTTAATGAAAATAAAGTTGGAACGGGAATATAATTAAAGGAATAATCGTAAAATGATCAGTGATGGCCGCTCTGTTGTGCAGCTTTAATGGAAATATTATTTGTGAGGGAGAAAGCTATTTTTTTAAAAGCTTTTGTTTAATTTCACTCGTATGTATCTATGTATGTCCTGGAATCTTGCAATCAATATTTCACCCACTTCCACTGAAGCTATGGAGCTGAAATTTGGCACACATATTTGGTTCCGATGACAATGCACGAAAATTAAAAAAATGTTTTATAAACTTTTATTTTATAAATTTTTTTAGTCTTTAACTTTAATTAAGTTATTTATAATATACTAGTGGACGCGCGCAGCTTCACTCGCGTGGAATTAGACGTAACATAACCTAAATACAAAATTTCATTGAAATAATGTAGGTAAATACGAAAAACTTTCATACCTACTACCTTTGCACCCTTTTACCCCTTAAGGGATGATTTTCGAAACTTTCAACGAAAAACCTTCATACTGAATTTCATTCGAATAATTTCAAAAACGGCAAATTTCATACTAACTTTGCACCCCCATTTTACCCCTTTAGGGGGTGAATTTTCAAAAACCCTTTCCTAGTGCTCCCCTACGTTATAAAAGGAACCCCTGTGCAAAATTTCAAGTTTCTAACCCTTATAGTTTAGGCCCTGCGTTGATATGTCAGTCAGTCAGTCAGTCAGTCAGTCAGCTTCGCCTTTTATATTACTGTAACCTAAATCTAACTCAATGTGTATTTTGAAGAGATGGCTTGACTAATTCCTTACTCTTCTCATTCTTCTGGATCACTAAAGACGATTTCATGTAGTCAACGAAACTGTATCATTCTGAAACTACCGCCGTCGTCTGCGATTGCGGTCTAGAGACGGACTCATCGCAGAAATGCTCTAACTGGTTGCAATCAAATTGCCAAAATGCCGAGACTTGTACTTCGTAGGAATGTACGTCACAGTGGAGCGTTTGGTTTCATAATTTTTCCACAGATATTAGATAGCAGACAGCAATTCAGGCGAACGAAATCCGAGGTATCGATCTATCGATTAAAAACGATAAATACTCGTAGTATCGAACGATTACAGGGATTGGTCCATTGCCATGGTAACCGTGCAATTTTCCCGGTTAAAGTCTATGTCACTCTCCAGCTGATGTATCATTCAGTTGAGGAAGAGAAGACTATAAGACTGGACTAGACTAACTGACTAATGAGTAAATGACTAAAAGCACTAAACCAATAAATACATTAACCACTATTCAGTTGGTTCCACTATCGTTCTGATGGTGGGTTCTCCTCTTGGGGTTAAGCCATAGTCCAGCACGCTGGCCAAGTGTGGATGAAATGACTTCAAATACCTTAGAGAACATTTAATTTTGTGTAACTCTCAGGCACCCAGGTTTCCTTACACGACAGACAGACAGACATACCAATCCTCCTCTTCCGCGGCGCTGTAGGTGCTCTTGGGTTTCTAGGAAACCCAACACTGGGCTAGGGAATTCGGACTCCCAGCAATTGCTCCAGGAGTAAGTGCCGTCTGTGACTTCCCTGCTGTTGAGCGTGGGAGTAGTAAATAAAATGTCAAAGCAGGTGACATTTAATATTTACGACGTCACGACCTATCGTTGAATTATCGTCGCAGCCAGTAACAACTGTCTCCGGAACACCTGACGTGGATCGCTGGATAATTTGCATGGATAACGAGAGAACCAAGTGGCGGTTAACGATGCTGCGACCGGTGTACCTGATGGTTGTCTCATTCAGGCGTGTTTAGCGATAAGTGGTATAATATCAGTGACAGCGCTGTGGCTTCAAATCCAAGCTGCACGCACTGTCTTTTCTTAGTTATGTTTACCCTCACTGCGATCTATATACGTCCCACTGCTAGGCACGGGTCTACCCCACAGACGCAGCTGCGGGAGGTCTAGAGCATACTCCACCATGCTGCTCCAATGCGGATTGGTGGAGGGGTTAGTGGCCAACCCAGTGTCCAATGTTCTCAAGCCACCCGAAGGTCTTCGACAAGGCTGCAAGCAGTGACCCAATTTACAGCTGCTAACGAGGTGGTTGAAGACTATCGATCGCTTCAAAAAATAAATGAAATGTAGAACTTAACTGTACATAATTAGATGGCTTTGCATTAACCGCTGGATTCGGCAGGCACAGGACCAAATTGGTTTCGTTCAGGAGAGGCCTATGTCCAGCAGTGGACCTTAAAAGGCTAGCTGATGTATGGATTGCTCAACGCTCTAAAAAGTTCTTCCGCTGTGATTTACACTTAGCAGACTTACTCTCAGACAGGTTCCTTACAACCTAGCTATCGTTGTTTTTATTGAAGATTAAAGAAAAGTAAAATTAAAGCACAAGAGGAAATAAGAAGAAAGATTTTTCTCGGAATATTGCGCTTATTCAAGAGATTCCTTGCTAGTAATTCTGCAGCGGATGAAAATATCCATTGCGTCGTTATACCCAATTTGTTTAAGTAGGTACCTAATTAGATATTTCAAATGACTATATATTCACAGGACACAGGTCCAACAAAAGAGGCCCCATCGAGACATTTTAATGAGTTATGATATGGCACACGTGGCGGATACCACCCTCGATCGACTGCACCATCAATTGGTACACCCGAAAGTGGGCCCTAACAGATGCACAGAAACTATTGCAAAGGAATGGAAACTACATTGGATCTATTATGGTGGATTTAGAGGGACTGATACATGGGCTATGGAGAACAATGCCATACACTTGCCATTTAGATCGTTACAAACCTAAAAAGCGGCAGGTGGTGACTCGCACCTCACTGTATGGGCTACTCAAACATGCCGACGCGCTGGACGGCAAAGGCGGCAACATGTTCCCGAGTGGCTAAGGGTGTGGAGAGGTGTGCCGCGCTTTATATGAGGTGGTTTTATCCACTATACCAATTCGCGACTTACGAAAGTTTCACTTCCACCCTGCGAGCATAAAGCTCTTCCAACACAACAGGAATGTTATTTAGCAAACCGAGTACCTACCATTACCTTGGCTTTCTATCTCAAGGGATAAAAGGTGTTGAGAATTGCAATAAGATTCCATAACCATTTCCTGTTTGCTAAGCAAAGTGTTAAGATAACATGTTGAGACAAGCACGTGCCAGCGCCTCGAACCCGGAACACTCGCCCGGGATGATCTGAGTGCTTGGCGCCCGCCCAAAAGGCTAACTCTGCGCTCAATATTATATTTATGAATAACTTCCATATTGGAAATTGCAAGACCATTCTTTGAATGACACGCGTGGTTATCGGTAAACACTTCTCATAATCTCATAATCTTTTATTTTGCCTTGAAAAGGCCGCTTCAGGTGGTATCTGAACCCACGAGTCCCACGACCTTCTTACCATTAGTAAAAACAATAATCCATACTAATATTATAAATGCGAAAGTAACTCTGTCTGTCTGTCTGTGTCGTTTTCACGCCAAAACTACTGAACCGATTTAAATGAAATTTGGTACACAGATAGTCTAGAGCCTGAGGAAGGACATAGGCTACTTTTTAATCTATTATTATGTCTAATTCCACGCGAGCGAAGCTGCGGGCGTCCACTAGTAATAAATAAATATATCTTGGACATTCTCACACACGGCTATCTGACCCCAAAGTAGGCGCGAGCCTGTAATATGGGTGTCAGAGACTAATATATATACATACATTAGATATTTTAAATACATACTTAAATAGATAATATTAACATCTAGACACAGAACAAATATAAGTGTTCGTCACACGAACATTTGTCCTGAGTATTGTATGGGAGCCCCCAATAAATTTTAACTTTTTCTACTTAATAGAATTTGTTGTTATAGCGGCAACGGGAATACATCACCTGTTAAAATTTCAATTGTCTAACTATCACGGTTCATGAGACAGCCTGGTGCCTACAGCGGAGCCTTAGTTATAGGATCCCGTTTTACCCTTTGGTAACGGAACCCTAAAACTAAAATAAAACCTAACTACAACAAAATCTTTCAGCATAGCCTGACGTAAAGATAAAACCAAAGGATAAGACACATGGGTGCGCGTGTAAATTCAAAGTGTATCGAAGAGTTGGCAAGCCCCCAGCGCCCCCCAGCGGCAGACGTCTCGAGCCCTCGCAAATAATCACCGGATACGGAATAAATCTTCGCAGCTCTTCATCTTGCACTTGGTTCAGCTTGATTCTAGCACTTGGCTTTTGCAAATAAAACGGGACCGCAGTATGTCTGTCTGTGTGTCCGAAAATAGGGAATACTTTTATGTTATGACGCTGTTTTGAGAAGGAATGGTTCAAACGTTTGCGTTACTTTGTTGTGTTGTTTCTTGATGGAACGTAGTTCTAAATCTTTTCCGCCAAGACTTGATATCAGCCAATTTCTTGGCAAAAATGTCTGCTTGGACTTTGTGAAGTGGGTGTAGACTCGTAAGTAGGTAAGAGCCATTTGTGTTATATTGGTTAGCGGCCCTGACTGCTGAACTGGGGAGTTCACTAGTCTACTAACAGAGACTCACTCGGAAAGGGCCACACTGAAAATCAGCGTCATGATTTCATTGAAATCATGGCAAATGCTGATTGTGGTCCTATTTTAGCTTTGTTTACTATGTATGTTTTTATTTTATTTCTGTTAACTTTAATTTGTTTAAAGCAAAATAATTATTATCTTATTCTTATCCTTAAATTTTGAATCCCAAGATCCCAATGGTGGTAGATACTTACCACAAACTATCAATCGAGAATCCCTGTATCGTAATCACGCTTTAGTTGACACGAAACTGCATGTTGGTTGGTATCTATTGAAAAATTATAAATCCCAATATCTGATTTGCATAATACAGAAAAGTAAATTCTAAAATCAGCAAGCGTTCACACCAAGCAATAACAACAACAACATATCAATATCGTCAGTAGAGATAGAACGGTGAACTGGGCGTATACCTCGTGCCGCAATCTTGCAATATACTGCAAGATATCTCGCATGTTCGGTCACTGCACGTCGATACTTGTTACGGTACGTTACGTTATCGACAGATTTGATTACAAATAAAACAAGTGTGTCATCTCAGTAATTAGTATAGTGTGACGTCACATCTACGCTGGACTCAAGCGGGGCCGACGAAAAAAGTGAGACGCATCGTTTGTATCAAATCCGGCGACCACAGAATATCAAGATAGAACGGCCATCGCGTATTATACGCGATCGCCGTTCTATCTTGATATTCTGTGGTCAATACCATAATATTTCATCGAAACAATATCTATATCAATAGCAACTAAGTACTAGTTCCAAAATTACTTTTAAAAGTGTCTATAAATCTAAGATAACAAACAGTCACGCCTTCTGGAAGGCCGCCAGTTACCAGACAGTAAGCATCCCATATGCAAAACAAAAAACACAAATTTACAGAAATACAGCTAAAATAGTCAGCTTTCTTTAACATCGAAAATCTGGTACGTGGAATCTGAACTAGAATACCTACTATCAACTAGAGAACTATTTTTTTTTTTATGACATTGCAATAACTTAGAAAAGTCATTGGTGCGTGCCGCTTGGGTTTGAACACGGACCGCTCGAGTGAGAGGCGAGTTCGATAGCCACTGGGCTGTCACCGCTGTTACTGGGCTGTCACCACTGTTACTGGGCTGTCACCACTGTTACTGGGCTGTCACCGCTGTCAACGATGTTGTTATTAATACAAATAAGTTGCCTACGTGTGAAATAAGGTACGTGTTATTTTACAGTCAGATTTTTACACTTTAGAAAATAATCTGTACACTGTAAAAGTGTAGTTGCACATTTCTTTCATAATAATAATATAAAAATATGAAAGCACTTTACGTAATGTGGAAGCCTAATGCTTTAAAACTGTTTGTAGCTGACGTGGCCTAATATATTGCTCGGATAACCGGCGTGCTGCATGCGATACTGTTTTCTAGAAGACAAACTACGTGACCTTAGGCATATTGCACACTAAGAGTTCATTATCACGCCGTCGTCGTTACAACCCTACACATTTTTTGGAACGAAGTTCCTTATCGCGCGTTGCGAAAGGGGGCTAGAAAAAAACTAAGACCAAAAGTTGTAACGACACTTTTTGCTATAGTTGTAAGCCGTGCGGCGTGCGCGTGTTTCTCTGTATGTCTCTCTCTCTCTCTCTCTCATAGAAAGCAAGCCGGTTATTTTCGTTTCGTCTTTCTATTTCGCATTGAACAGTGTGGTGTCGCGACGATTATTTTATTTGTGTTTAGCATCAAGTAGATGGCATAACAAAGTTAAGGGCGCTTATGCTAAGTCAACATTTAATTTAACTGTTATATAATGTAATGTGCAATTGAAATAAGTGCTAGTAATTCAAAATATTAATTTAATTAAAATTTGTATGTCACAATGTTGAATGTGACGTGAAGTCTTTACATGAAGTGTCGCGTCACTTTGACATTTTATATGGCAGAGCAATGTTTGCGGGGTCAGCTAGTTATAAATATATGTGTGTATCAGTCTCTAACACCCTTAGTACAGACTCAGCCTAGTTTGGGGTCAGATGGCCGTGTGTGAGGATATCCATGATATATTTTTTTTATATAAAATATTGCAATATGTTGTCATTGAAATTTATGTTGATAAACAGCCGCCTGACTGAAAAATATTACGTCCTACGTGCCCACAAACGAATTACTATTATTTCTGACTTGTTAGTTTTGAAGTCGGTTTTTTCATATTTTAATGTGAATTAATTACAGCTACCGTTTGCGGTGCCCAATGCTACGCATACCACTGAAACATGTATTTACGAGGTGTTATCTTCAGTAATGCCCACTGCGCAGTATTGGGGTCATTTGATATATTGAGCGCGTTCAACTGAACAAAGCGTTGCAGTATTTCACTGCGGGCAAATTACTTTAGACCCACAAAACATAGGTGGGACTTCACAAGGAGATGCCACAGTGCAGTACCACGGCGGAGCTAAATAAGTGGACCAACGCCGTTTAAGTCCACTGAAATGCTGGTCATTGCCGAAGTAGTGTCACATTTTTAAAATTCTATATTTTAGTTAGTATTATTTGTTGGTACAATGCGACATTTCATAAACCATAAAACTCAGACGTCCCATTGCTGGGCATGTGTCTCTCTCCCAGCTACAGCTGCGGGACGTCTAGAGCATACTCCACCACGCTGCTCCAACGCGGATTGGTGGAGAAAGTCGCACACTAAATCTGATCAAATTTGTGCAACTTTTGCTTATTATTGCTTTTGTGGATACTTCTAAGTATTCTTAAGATGTGCCATTTGCGAACGCTGAATACTGTGACGGTAACATTTTCTATCTCTTTTTTACTCGATATATTCTCTCCCTCTCTCATTATTGGTAAAAACCTCGAGATCTTTTACGAGATTTCTTACGGCGAACTAGTCTTCTATGGAATGAGCTTACACTGAGGTTTTCCCTTCGAGCTACGACATGGAGCGCTTCAAAAAGAGTGTGAAACGCTTCCTTCAAGGCAGGCAACGCACCTGTGATACCCCCGGTGTCGCACGTGTCCATAGACGACGGTGACGACTTACCATCAGGTGGCCCGTATGTCTGTTTGTCCGTCTATATTATTAAAAAAAAAGATCTAAACGCACCGTGTCTAGGCAGCCTTACCGCCCGCCAACGTTTTGCATCAGCTACCAATTTATCTACGTACACGGGTGATGAATAGAGATCTTGTGAAACTATAGGAAATTTCCACCGTCAGATGGAGAGTTTGAACGCCAGATGCAAAGTTAATACCTGCCGAACACGACGGCAACGAATGGGCTGCCTACGTGATATTACAGGTTTGGAAAGATAAAATGTGTAGAATATAGCAGTTTGCATTTATGACCGCCTGGTACTTTTAAGGTGGTAGAATCTGTGGTTCGCGCGACGGGAACGAATGTTTTGATTTTGAATGATTTTAATTTTTTTTTATTTAAGTAATACTTATTTTCTCCTTTATAGTACCTACAGTCTAATAAGTTTTTAAAAACTTCTTATTTGCAAAAAAAAATTTTTGTTGTCTGTCTAATTCATTTTTTTAGTAAATGAAAATGCCTCACTCAAACGGGCCACTCCATTTTCTTGTACCGAATAAGAGTTCTGCAGTTCGGTACGGCTATCCTCCTTCCTCGCTCCGAACCCCGCCCAATGACATAGGCTTAGGCTGTGCTTCCACCGGGTGTTTAACACCACTGCGTTCCTCCATACACCGTAAATAGTGTGGTAATACCGTAATAGCTTTCTTATTCTAGAGCTATCAAGGCAACGAACTCCAGTTCCACGCTGACCAAAGGTAAGCCCTATCATTAAAAAGAGCTATTGTCTGCGCTCTATCTAAGTACAGTTTAACATAACAAACACAATATAAGCTGCGGATTTTACGTAACTTAAATAAATCACCGTGAATTTTTGTAACGGCGGACATCCCGGTCATTTCGCGGCGAAATCGTCACGACCCGGTGCGGTGCACGCCACGAGCACTGGCGATTTTATGGGAGAGTACAAGTGATCAGGTTTAATCTTTATACATACAGACAATACTTTAGTTTAAACTAATTGTATCAGGCCTTACTTTGCGGAACTCCATTATTATAAAGCAAGGATTAAGTAATCTACTTTCCAACAATCCGCGAACAAAAATACATATACACCACCATACATTTTTGTTGCAAAGTAGATTAATCCTTGGTTTGCAATAGTGTTCCGGTTGAAAAGATCGATAGTTACACTCTCGTAGTAATGATCAAGTGATCCCGCAGCATCACATACCGTCGCTGTATGTGCCGCTGGCTTAGTGGGTATTTTGATGAATCCCACATACTCGTATGCCTGGATGAGTTAATGCGTTTTCCAGCGATAAAAGTTACCATTTTTCTAGAAGTGTCTTCATACCAAATTACAACAACAAACAAACACACGCCCAACTTTCGCCTATGAATGAGGATGAACCTGTAAAGCCTGTATAACACTCAAATAGACCAGACCGATATAACACTCAAATAAAACTAGGAGAGATTTTTGTAGCAGCGGAAAGCTGAGCATTAAGGTCACTCGGTCTGATCGACACCATTCCGCCACCGTTGCGGTCCTCGGCACGAACTGAAGCGGATTGGCTGTAACGTCCTCTGCAGGGCACTGGGTTTATCTCAATAATGAGAAAGCTGGAGCGCAAGTTTAGCTTCAATATTGAACTTCATTCACAACGGGTCCCCGAATTCATTAGTTTTTTTAGGGTACCGTACCTAACAGGTATTTGACAGGCCCGTTGGCGCAATTGCTAGTGACCCTGTCTGTTGCGCCAAAGGTCGTGGGTTCGAATCCCACTCAGGACAAATATTCGTGTGACAAACACTTGTATTTGTTCTGTGTCTGGATGTCAATATTACCTATTTAAGTATTTAAGTATGTACTTAAAAATATCTATGTATGTAAATCAGTCTCTGACACCCATATCACAGGCTCGCGCCTACTTTGGGGTCAGATGGCCGTGTGTGAGAATGTCCAAGATATTTATTTTAAAAAAAAGGGTTATCAAAGGGAACTATTAATATGGTAACGCTGTGTGTCTGTCAGAGGGCTCTATCTCTTGAACGGAAATAGATAGACACATAAATGTTCACAGAATGCATATTACAGTGGCCGGTATCACAACAAATATTTAATATAAGACATAACAATAGTTTCGTTTACACCTAGTAATATTATACAGCCTATGTCACTCAGTGAAGATGCAGATTTCTAATGGTGAAAGAATTTTTGAAATCGGTCCAGTAGTTTTTGTGTTATAACATTACAAACAAATGTTTCCTCTTTATAATATTAGTACCTATAGATAAGTTCGACGTCAGAATCCCAGAAGTTAAATGGAACACACGCTTTTAACTTGCACCACACAGGAATCGGCGGACGGTCATCGTGCGGGTCAGCAGAGTAATGTCACGTGAAATGAGGAGAGGACCTCTCCATTTATTTGTTAGTGCTGTCTTCATTCTATCGATAAATCGATATGATACCTAAAGTACGTTTTGAAAAATCCTATTAAATAAGTATAAAAATAAAAGTATGTACATTACAACGTTATGATAAATTACTTACTGAAAGTATTGTAAGGCGAAATTAGCTTTAATTGTAAAAATATAGATGATACTTGATTTATAACAAAAGCTGGTGGTTATTGGTATGTTGAGCTGCTAAAAATGTCTGAACATCTATTAAATGAACAAAAGCTGGTCACTATAAGCCTAACCCTATTTATATAATTTACAGTGGCGGCACACATAAATTTATTAAAAAAAGACTAAACGCATTGCAATCGGTCCTTGATAAGTTTGCTAAGTTTCAAATTAATCTGACGTTTTGAAGGGAGTGAAAATCACGTTCAATGATTCCGTTACATACGTATAAAAGCGAGTTAAAAAATAGCACAATTTAACGTACTTTACCCGAGTACAAATATTTATCCGCGAAATAAATATCTGGGATTCAAAGCTGGGTCCTTTCGATCAGCAGTTAGACCGACTCACCACCATGCTCCGGTTTCATCGAAAACAAGATGGTATTTATATTTACTATTTAATATCGATAATACGACACACATCACTACGCCAAAGGTAACGACCAGTGGTCACTATTGCAGCCCTTCTCGATGTAATGAGCGGAAATTGTCGATCGCACGAATTTACCTTTAATAGTGATGTGGATTCATTATCGACTATTGTCAGAGAGAAGACGTTTGGATATCTATGTAATGGAGGAGTTTATAACTGAAAATGCTTTGGTAACTTTTGCGACGAACTCGATTACAGAGAATAGGAGACTATGAAATGATAAATGATTGTTGTATATTGTTATAGGTATATTGATATTGATTGTTGTGATAAGCGGTGACAGCCCAGTGGCTATCGGACTCGCCTCTCACTCGAGCGGTCCGGGTTCCAACCCAAGCGGCACACACCAATGACTTTTCTGAGTTATGTGTGATTTAAGAAATTAAATGTCACTTGCTATAACGGTGAAGGACACATCGTGAGGAAACCTGCATGCCTGGAGAATACATCATAATGTTCTCCAAGGCATGTGAAGTCTGCCAATCCGCACTTGGCCAGCGTGGTGGACTAAGGCCTAATCCCTCCCATCCTGAGAGGAGACCCGTGCCCAACAGTGGGACAAAGAAAGGGTTGTGATGATGATGATGATGATATTGATTGTTCTATACCTATAGCGTCCATAGCCCAATGGCTCGCGTCTTCAGCAGTACCTTTTTGCCATCGAACATTTTCATATGTTTTAATTAATAAAGTACTAGTAATAATAATTATAATTGTATTTCTTAGAGGAAAGAGAGTTGTTTGTTAAGTAACATAGTGTGCTATTATTATTTTGTTCTCTTGTGATTGTGATGATGGCAAATAAAGATTTATTCTATTCTAAGTAAAAATTTGGATTCTTCCAGAAGGACCAAGCCACGATCGTTCTATCCGCTATATACTACCTATGTGACAGGTATTTGTCACGAGCGCCGTTCGAACGAAAGGTTCGAGCTGTTGGAATTGAAAGGAAAATAAGGTGGGATATAAAATTGAATTCAAATCGTATGACGCTAGATTTGAATAAAATATTCGCAGCCTTTGAAACACAGCCCTGCAAGACTTCTTGCAGGCTGTGGCTCCTTCCTCTTATTGTATGAGTCCGATACAAGCTGTGGAATGGTTTGATCGTTGTTTTGGGAACGTTGTTTTGAATATGTACCTCAATCATTGATCTATGAGTTTATTTTATTTTTTTATGGACGACCGCAGCTTCGCTCGCGTAGAATTAGACCCATTA
Organism: Carterocephalus palaemon; assembly: GCA_944567765.1. Lineage (NCBI taxonomy): Eukaryota > Metazoa > Arthropoda > Insecta > Lepidoptera > Hesperiidae > Carterocephalus > Carterocephalus palaemon. The sequence continues at coordinate 8,524,617 of OX155664.1, forward strand.
ACGACGTCTGCCCGCGTTCGGGTTGCCCACTTGACTTCAAAACCGGCAAAGTTTCATACTAACTTTGCACCCCCGTTTTAGCCCCTTAGGAGGTGAATTTTCAAAAATCCTTTCTTAGTGCCCCTACGTTATAAAAGGAGCTCCTGTGCAAAATTTCAAGTTTCTAATCCTTATAGTTTAGGCCCTGCGTTGATATGTCAGTCAGTAAGTCAGTCAGCTTCTCCTTTTATATTACAGATTTATTCAACTTTATTGACACCTCTAAAGATAACAATGGGCGGCCTTTTTGCCTACACAAGTTTGACTCTGATTCCCACTTGCTCCTGAGGGGTATTTACGAGGGTTATTCTTACATTATTGACATTATCGAAGCCCTGTAGCAAATTACTGGCTGTCCGACATTCGAGGCTGCCATTAACGCCACGCCTGACATTGACGTATTGACAAGACGGCACCAGTACACGGGACGGACCACGCCCAGTTTGAAGTGATTTGAGCTATTGTAGTATCCTTACTAATACAGTAGTGTATGTGTGTTGGTTGATTTGTTGGTATGACCATCTTCTCCTTCTCAAGGAAAGGCCTTCCTTTCCTTGAGAAGGAATCACATTGTTCCTTAACAATGTGATTTTTTGTATAGAATATCGTAAAACGCCCAAACATAAGCTTTTAATTTAACCGACTTCAAAAAGAAGGAGGTTTTATGTTCGACTGTACGTATGTATTTTTTTTAATTTGTAAATAATTAATTATAGTTCAATTTTTAACGCATTAATATCAGATTATAATCGGCCGAACTTCAGGTGAAGCTAGATTTTCATTAGTGGTAATCGGTCACAAATCCAAGCCTACTGGGAATCTATCTGTATATATAAAAGGAGAAGGTGACTGACTGACTGACTGACTGACTGACTGACTGACTGACTGACTGACTGACTGACTGACATATCAACGCAGGGCCTAAACTATAAGGGTTAGAAACTTGAAATTTTGCACAGGGGTTCCTTTTATAACGTAGGTGAGCACTAAGAAAGGATTTTTGAAAATTCACCCCCTAAGGGGGTAAAACGGGGGTGCGAAGTTAGTATGAAACTGCCGTTTTTAAAGTCAAGTGGGCAACCCGAACGCGGGCAGACGTCGTTAATGGGTCTTATTCTACGCGAACTGACTGACTGACATATCAACGCAGGGCCTAAACTATAAGGGTTAGAAACTTGAAATTTTGCACAGGGGTTCCTTTTATAACGTAAGGGAGCACTAAGAAAGGATTTTTGAAAATTCACCCTCTAAGGGGGTAAAACGGGGCTGCAAAGTTAGTATGAAACTTTGCCGTTTTTGAAGTTAGTGAATGTCTAATTCCACGCGAGCGAAGCAGCGGGTGTCCACTAGTAATGTATGAAATAATAATATGTGATGAGCCTATTGCCATACACCGGTCACAAATCAAAGCCTACTGGGAATTTGAAATAAGAAAAACCTGATATGTCTTTGCCCGGCCCGGCGATTGAACACAGGACCTCAAGCCTAGCAGTGACGCTTGACCACTACACCAACGAGGCAGCCTTATCATCCATTTATCAGCATCTAATAATTCACTGTCGGACATAATTCTTCCTAACCCTGTCAGCTATGTTGTTACAGAATGTTTTTCGAATGAGATAAAATACTCTAGGTTTCTCTGAAAAAAACTAATTTACACACAGAAAATGTCGCTGAAAATGCGATGTATACAAACAAAACTTCCAAATCCATATTAATATTATAAATGCGAAAGTAACTCTGTATGTCTCGCTTTCACGCCAAAACTACTGAACTGATTTAAATGAAATTTGGTACACAGATAGTCTAGAGCCTGAGAAAGGACATTATTATTATTATTTGTGTAGATGGGGCTTGAGCTTTACGGCTCTTAGGCACGTCGACCATAGCTGTTCGTTTGTGCCCAGCCCATTAAAGTTCGCCATCCAGTCCAATGGCCTTAAAATAAGCTAGGACTTTTTGGATGGCGATGTCCTTAAATTCATCCGGATGCAATATATACATTCCGAGATGAACATTCCGTTTGTGCACCAGAGCACAGCAGTTGAGGAGAAGGTGCAAGGGTGTCTCCTCGTCCTCCTTGCAGAATCTGCACTCCTTGGAGAGACTGAGGCCCATGTAGGATAGGTGCTTTCTGAGTCTGCAGTGGCCTGTGAGGGCTCTGGTCAACATTCGGATGTTGTGCCTACTGAGCTTAAGCAGCTCTTCAGAGCGTTTCCGTTCATACCCTTTGATCAATGCTTTGGAGTGGAGTTGTCCAGGCGCGTTGGTCCAGGTCTCCAGTGCCTCCTTAATGCATTGGGCATAGAGCTGTTGGCGGATATTGCTTCTGGATATTCCACAGAAGGGTTCCGGGCCTTGCTGGACCCCTTTGGCCCCTTTACGCGCTAGGCTATCTGCCTGCTCGTTACCTGCAATGTTGGAGTGCCCGGGAACCCATTTCAGAACCACTTTATTTCTGGCTCCGAGAATGTTCAGACGCTCTAAACAATTCTTGACCAGTTTCGTGTCAATGGTGAACGAACTTAGGGCCAATAGTGCTGCTTGGCTGTCTGAGTGGATGATAATTTTCCTGTTTACGTAGTTCTTTTCGATATTTTGTTCTACGCAAAGTATAATGGCGTACACCTCTGCCTGAAAGATGGTAGCGTGTACACCCAGATGGGCATGAATTGCCACCTTTGGTCTCTCACCGTACACGCCACAGCCTACTCTTGGACCCATTTTTGATCCATCGGTGTACCAAATTATATCATTTTCCCTATAGGACATTTGGCACGTGCGCCATTCGTCTCTAGTGGGTAGTTCAATAATGAAATGCTTGGTGAAGTTCTGCTCTGGTATCATGGCATCAGATACCATAGAGAGGATTTTATCCCTTTCTATCGATTCTACAAGAGATCTGAAAGTTTGGGATAGCCAGGGTTTATTTCTGGATGCATTTAGCCTCATCATACTCGCTACCGCTCGCGTCTGCACAAATAAATGTAGTGGTGGCAGATTTAAAAGAGCATTTAAGGATGCACCAGGAGATGAAACCATGGCTCCAGTCGCGATCATACAAGCCATTCTTTGAACTGTGCCCAGCTTCTCGACCGTCGACCTTTGGTTGGTTTTTCGACTCCACACCGTGCACGCGTAGCACAGTATAGGTCTAACCACTGTTTCGTAGAGCCACATAGCTGCCTTTGGGCTAATGCCCCACCTAGCCCCAATTAGGCGACAGCAAATTCCTAGGGCTATTCTTGCCTTTTGGATTATGTGGTCCATATGTGAGTTCCACGTAAGCTTTTGGTCAATAATGACACCTAAGTACTTTACTTCGTTGGAAAAGGTTATAGTTTTACCATTGATCTTAGGCAAACAGAGCTTTTCTAAGTGCCTTTTCCTGGTAAAAGGAACTATAGTTGTTTTGTCCGGATTTACTGACAACTGGTTTTGTTTGCACCAGTTGTGGACAATGTTTAGTGCTTGCTGGAGTCTCGAGGAAACTGTATCCTGACAAAAACCCCTCACTGTGATGACCAGGTCATCGGCATAGCCCTGCACATCGAAGCGGTTTTTGCTGAGTTTCTCCAGAAGTAAGTCAACTACCAGCGACCACAGTAGGGGAGATAGAACCCCGCCTTGCGGGCATCCTCTGGTGGTCTTAATCTCACGTGTAACTTCGTGAAGGGTTACCTTGATGACCCTGGTAGAGAGCATTGCTTGGATCCACCTGATGGTCGTGTTTCCAACCTGTTTTTCCTGCAGTCCCATAGTAATTGTGGCAGTTAAGGTGTTGTCAAATGCTCCCTCTATGTCTAGAAAGGCGCATAGGGCTATTTGCTGTTCCTCAATTGTCTTTTCTATTGAGTCAACCAGTTCAGCCAAAGCTGTTTCGGTTGACCGGCCCTTCTGATAGGCAAATTGGCTGCCTTGAAGTGGGCGAGTTATGAGGGCACAGCCCCTTATGTGATGATCTAGAATCTTTTCCAATGTTTTAAGAACAAAGGAAGTGAGACTGATGGGTCTGAAGGATTTCGGCTGCGAGAAATCCCTTTTTCCTGTTTTTGGTATGTAAGCTACCCTGACCCTAGTCCACGGTTCTGGTATTTTACCCCAGGCGTAGCTCGCCCTGAAGATTTTTACCAGAATTGGAGTCAGAATCTCCGCGCCCTGTTGCAACAGGGCAGGGAAGATCCCGTCGTCGCCGGCACTTTTATAAGGTTTAAAGGTGCTGATGGCCCACCTTACCTTACCGGGTCTGAAGATCTGCGCAGCAGCTTTCCAGTCCTCATTTCTAGGTCTGCTCTGAGGACCTGCTGGCAGAGGACAATCATGTCCAGGTGTGAGTGTGTACGAACCTGGGAAGTGTGTATTGGTAAGCAGCTCTAGGGTTTCTTCCTCATTGTTCGTGTAGGTGCCATCTGGTTTTCGAAGGAAACCCAGATCAGTTGGCGGAGATTTGGCCATCAATTTATGCAGCCTCGCCGCTTGAGGGATACTAGACATCTCCTCGGTAAAGGCATGCCATGATGCTCTTTTGGCCCTCCTCAATTCATAGCTGTACTCCATTTGGGCTCTTTTAAAACGGGCCCAAGATTTTGGTCCCTTAGCCTTGTTGAAGAGCATACGAGATTTACTCCTTAGCTGTTGTAGCTTGAAGTTCCACCATCGGATTTTCCTACTAGTAGTTCTTGTTTTTAGTGGGCAGCTATCCTCGTAGGCACTCTTTATGCCAGTATTTAGGATTTCGACTGCCAGTTCTAATTCTGTAGGATTCTTGATACTTTTGGGTATATTGCTGGACAGCTCTGTGAGGCTTTCCCGGAATTTGCACCAATCTGTGAGCTTGGGGTTCCTAAAAGTAAGAGGTTTGTGTGCTGTTTCAGCATCAATGTCAAATCTGATTTGTCTGTGATCAGACATAGAGTTTTCCTCACTTACCTTCCAGTTGCCGATGAGACCGGATAGAGAATGTGAGGAAATGGTTATATCCAGTACCTCTTGCCGCACTTTGGTAACGAAGGTCGGCTTGCAACCTGTGTTAAGTACAGAGAGACAATTTGTAAGGATGAATTCATAAAGAGCCTCACCTCTTTGGTTGATGTCGCTGCTTCCCCAGTGAGTGTGGTGAGCATTTGCATCCGCTCCAATGAGAAGTTCAACACGACGTCTTTGGGCAAATTCTACCACCTTGGTGAGCTCATTCGCCGGGTTGATGTGGTCCCCAGGTAGGTAGGCCGAGCAAATAAGCACCCTTGGCCCGCCTATCTTGAAATCGACTAAGGCTGCAACTACATCGTCGCTGCATAATTCTGGAACAGACAAAAATTTAATATCTTTCCTAAAAACTATACATGCCCTGGGCTTTGTACCACAGGTGTTATATAATACCTTACCTATGTTTTTTAGGCCGAGGACATCACTTCCTCTCAGCCAGGGTTCTTGCACCAGAGCAATGTCCAAGTTCTGTTCGCCGAAGATATTTTCGAGCACGTAAGTAGCCGCTCTGGCGTGGTGTAGGTTGACTTGGACCAGTCTTGCCCTGGTGCCGCTGCTTTTAGCGCCGGTTCGAATCAGGCCTTCCCCCTCGGCCTCTACTCGGCCGGTGAGGGAAAGGCTTGGGCTGTGCAGGCCCTTGTCTGACCCGAGAGGACGTTCCTTTATTTGAGTAGGGCTTAACAACCCCCCTCCCCCGTTGTCCCGAGCCGGGAAAGCCACGTTTTTCGGCATGGGTGGTATGTGCCGTATGTGATGTGGTTGCGGCGGGTGAATGGCCCGATGATGGGCTTGGTCCCTGTGCAACGTAGGCAGGTGTAGTGGGTGAGGCACTGTCGCCCTGTACGCCCGCTTGTGGCTGTTGGGTAGAAGGGTTGCTCGTGGATTTGCCACCCCCAATCTTCCTAAAAGTAACTTTTTTGAAGCCAATATAGACTTGGTATTCCATCTTCTGGATTGCCTCTGCGGAATGGTCGTCTAGGGCGATTGTGAGTGTCATCCCTGCCTCCTCCCTTCGGGTGTTGTAGATTTTCCACAGCTCAGTATTTAGCCCCTCATTCTGCCTTCGCATTAGACCGATGGCTTCAGAGGGCTCGGTAGCTTCCGAGCTGGGGATGAATACCACACTCACCACTGGCTTTGGCAAGTCCCTCTCACTGATTAGCGAGAGTTCTGCTTCGGGCCATGGTTTGAGTGTTGGTATGGTTTGCTCCAGCCATTGTCTTGAGAACGCATTCACACACGTAATCAAGAGCCATCCTGGCTTGAATGAACAACCTGCGAATCTGGGTCCACTTCCCTTCTCGTCGGACGAATTATTTATAGCCGCTAGGATGGCCATTCGGACCAATTGCAGCTGATCGTCCGTCATGGAGATGATATGGCGGATTCCGACGCGGCATGAACCCAGAGCTTCTTGGTACGTAGGTGCCGCAGGAGGGGGCAATTGAGGCGAAGACGTCCTTGTCTGCCCTACCGCTGCGGGACCTAACTGTGTCGGGACTGATGTTGCCATGCGGGGCTCTTGGTCTACTGGAGCCATTTGGGGTTCCCCCCTTTCTGGCGAGACAGTTTTGAGCGCGCCCAATTTTGGCGCTTTCCGCTTTTGACCTTTCGGAGACTCATCCTCAGATCGCTGCCTCTTGGCCGCTTTCTGATTTTGGAACATCTCCTTGAGGCTCCTAAAAGGTTTTTGGCATAGTTTTAGAGCTTCCTCTTGCTCTACTTTAAGTTCCATCAGGTAGTTGAAGCGCTTGCGCGCCGCCCCTGACAGACGGATTAGTTTGAGAGGAGTTGGCTTTTCTGCCGTGTCGGTTTCCCTGTTTAGGCAAACTTCCATTTCCTGCTCACTGCTGGTACCTGGCGTTGGTGCACAAGGCACACTTTCCGCCGAAGTGGTTGGTTCCTGGCTTTCCAGGATTGCGAGTTGTAATTCATTTATGATTTGTTCCATTTTCATAACCGGCCTCCTCTAAGGAAGGCCTGTACTACAGCAAGGGAAATAAAAAGTCCACCCCAGCATTGCCCCGCCTACCAGGGTAAGGCTAACTACTCCCCGAGGTCGCCCGGTATCGGAAAGGGGACCGTTCGAAGCTGAGCACCCCCTCAGCCACGCATCCTTAGGCCACGGTCGCAACACAGCCTACTAGATTGGGTTGTCGAACCTAATGTCTGCAGATAGTAAGAACCCCACCACCCCTGGAGCCATTCATGTTCCAAAAGGCACGACAAAATTGTGTGGACACTGTCCGCTGGTGGGTGGTTTGTGAAGTGTTACTGTATAGGTGTAATGTTAGTGATAGTATGGTATTTATATACAATATATATGTGTATAATTATATAAATGCGTGTGGAAGGGTTGTGTGTGTGTGTGTGTGTGTGTATGTGATGTGATAGTGATGTGTGTGTGTGTGTGTGTGTGTGTGTGTGTGTGTGTGTGTGTGTGTGATGTGATAATAATGTGTGTCTCATGTGTGTAATCTGTGAAGTGTAAATGAGAATGCATAACCTAGCCCAATGGACTAAATTATGAATTCCTAGCCCTCACCATTTATCCTGACTTGGGACAGGCTGCTTTCCGTGGGTCGTAACCCCCGTAAAGCAGGTTGGTTTGAGAAAGGACATAGGCTACTTTATAATTGGATAGAAGTGTTTTAAAGGGTTGAAAAGGGGGATGAAATGTTGTATGAAAGTATGTATTGTCATTTTCACAACTAGCAGCATACAATTTATATTTTAGGCTGTTGATTAGATATAAATAGACACGGCATTCAAAGTTTGTAAAAATTTTACCCTTAAAGGTGTAAAATAAACATAGGGGATAACAAATTTACGGAGTCATACAAATTTGATGAGCTAAAGTTAACGCGTTAAGCAGAATCTATTATTATGTCTAATTCCACGCGTAGCTGCAGGCATCCACTAGTATCTAAATAAAACTAGTTTTAACTAGCTGACAGTCATAGTATTAAACTATTCGCAAACGCATTTGGGGACTTGAATGATTCAGGTACAATCGACGGTTGTAATTTGATTCGAATATTTGACATTGGACACGTAAATTATAGGTTAAACTGTTAAGTATTCTATAACCCCTCTATTAATGTCATATCTTCGAGCAAATTATTAGTTGTCCCACAGACTGCAAATAATGCGGTGTCATTCTAATAGCTAGTGTTTGTTTTACAGCACCATATTTTCCTGATTTTGAAAATAAGCATGAAGTGTATTTTTTTTTTCAATCTAGATTGATTGAAATTTTCCAAGTCTAATATGTAGCGTCCATAGCCCAATGGCTCGCGTCGATTCAATGTGATCGAAAGAGTTAAGCAACAACGGGCCCGGTCGGTTTGTGGATTGGTGACCACTAGTGGCGAAATGTCACGGACGATTCCGTGCTTCGGAGGGCACGTAAAGCCGTCGGTCCCGGTTGTTTTGGTGGAAACACTCGTTAAGCCTTGTCGAAGACCTTCGGGTGACTTGAGAACATTCGACACTGGGTTGGCCACTAACCCTCCACCAATCCGCATTGGAGCAGCGTGGTGGAGTATACTCTAGACCTCCCGCAGCTGTGTCTGTGGGGGAGACCTGTGCCAACATACACTTGCCTATTTATATATTTATGACAAGATACTTATAAGATTAGTAAGGATTAATAAGGATTCTGTCCAGTCAAACTATTCCACAGATTATACACTACATAAGGTCAAAATTAATTAAACTTTACAAAGTTATGTTAATCAGTGCTACCAACCGTGTCAGTAAATTCAACGGTCGCTTATAACTAACAAACTTAGATTTAAAAACTTTTTTACAATTATTTATCAAACTTGAAGCCTGAAGTTTGTGCAATGCGAAATGAGCCTTAAACCTTACACGTAAGATATAATTCAGCTTTTTCCATTGCAATCTGAAGCCACTATATCACTTAGCGTTATCGTGCGAATTGCAATGTATCATATCCATTGTACGTCCAGTTCCGGTGCAACTGTTTCCGTGTGAGGCAAACGGGCATTGTAAAGCGAATAAATCGTACACAATGGTGCATTTTTCTCCACCGCGCTAGTGACTCTTCCTTTGGAAGCCAATATTTTTGCTTTACGATGGATATTTGAGAGCAGACTACAAGTTTAGCTCTTCAAACATTTTTCATTGTCCCACTGTTGGGCAACAGTCGAACCTCCCAGGTTAGATCCACCAAGCTGGCCAAGTGCGGATTGGCGCACTTCACAGCCTTCGATAATAATTATGGAGAGCTCTCAGTAAAGGTTTTGAATGTCATTACCTACTTTTTTATAGCTTAAGGTGGAACGGGCATTGAACCCGGGGCCAGTCTAATTTCATCCTCTAAACAACTGCCAAGAAATCTTTCGACAATAATTACGAATTAAGAGGATATGAGTCGACACTTTTTCCATACAAACGTAGTCCCCTGTTCCCTCCTCGGATATAGAAGTTACAGAATTAAAAAAAATACCATACGATTTATACGTACCTCTGCCATGACTGTACGTTTTGTTTTTTTTTCATAATTTGCTTAATAGAAGAGAAAAAAAATCACTATTTTATTACTGAACGATTCGTGAGTGTCTATATTCATAGTTGAAGTTACCGGCTTACTCACGTGTGATTTAAGTCGAAAATAGTCCGACTAGTTTCGATCTATTACGATGATCATCTTCAGGAGTGAATGTGTTCGCGGCGGGCACGGCGTTCACTGCGGGCTAACGCGCGCGCAGCTCGCTCTGTCATGACGACATCACTGTCGCTGTCCGCTGAGTTGCTGTCCTCTTCGCACACATACGGCTGGGTGCACACCACACTAACCGTGTCACACTCCACATCCAGTTCACTGTGTTCGGTAGTATACAGAAGTGGTTTCCAGGCTTGGGATATTACCAACCCACTATCCCGGTTATAGTTCGGACGCCGACAAATTTCAATAGATTCCCGTACCTTGCGGGGCACCAGGTACTTCTCCCTCGCCAGTACTTTTGTTTTGTCAAATCTAATGAAATGAGCCGGGCCCGAATCGAGGGCGTGTTCGGCTAGGGCAGATCCCCTCCTGTCCATATTCTTTATACTCCGTATGTGTTCAGAGACCCTTGTTGCAACATTCCTGCTGGTCTCTCCGATGTAGCTCTTTCCGCAGTCGCACGGTATCATGTACACGCCAGGTACGTTTAAAGGTTCGTGGTGTTTCGGTGAGCGAAGAAATTGTCTCAATTTCGCCGGAGGCCGGAAGAATGTTTTTATATTGTATTTTGTTCGCAACACAAAACGTTGCGTTGCGTTGCGTTGGTTTTGTGTTGCGAACAAACTTCGCTCACCGAAACACCACGAACCTTTAAACGTACCTGGCGTGTACATGATACCGTGCGACTGAGGAAAGAGCTACATCGGAGAGACCAGCAGGAATGTTGCAACAAAGGTCTCTGAACACATACGGAGTATAAAGAATATGGACAGGAGGGGATCTGCCCTAGCCGAACACGCCCTCGATTCGGGCCCGGCTCATTTCATTAGATTTGACAAAACAAAAGTACTGGCGAGGGAGAAGTACCTGGTGCCCCGCAAGGTACGGGAATCTATTGAAATTTGTCGGCGTCCGAACTATAACCGGGATAGTGGGTTGGTAATATCCCAAGCCTGGAAACCACTTCTGTATACTACCGAACACAGTGAACTGGATGTGGAGTGTGACACGGTTAGTGTGGTGTGCACCCAGCCGTATGTGTGCGAAGAGGACAGCAACTCAGCGGACAGCGACAGTGATGTCGTCATGACAGAGCGAGCTGCGCGCGCGTTAGCCCGCAGTGAACGCCGTGCCCGCCGCGAATACATTCACTCCTGAAGATGATCATCGTAATAGATCGAAACTAGTCGGACTATTTTCGACTTAAATCACACGTGAGTAAGCCGGTAACTTCAACTATAGAAAAAAAATCTTTTACAATCAAAAAAATCGACTTTTTTTACATACATTTTCAAACATCAAGCAAACTGGTAATTACTAACATATCCCAAAAAAGCAAATCGTACGGGCATAGCTTAGACCCTGTTCTACATTTTAACTGAAAGAAATATTGAAATCGGTCTAGATTTCGAGGAGGGAACAGGGGACTACGAAAGGACGATTTTCTTAATTTTACGTAGGTAAAATCAGTTCGAGACTGCACTTCTCTCTATCGCACGCTAAGGGGTAAGGTTGGGGGAGAGAGGCAGTCTGGTAAATACGTATACATGTAAGTGATGCATTTCACTTATATCGATACTCTAGTGCTGTTGTTGGTCGATATCGATATTCGAATTAAACCATCTTCTTACAGATGAGACAATATCGGTTCTATATTTTACACTAGAACTCTAAGACTAATCGCTGTGACCCATAGACGTCCCACTGTTGGGCACGGGTCTCCTCTCAGAATGGGAGGGATTAGGCCTTAGTCCACCACGCTGGCCAAGTGCGGATTGGCAGACTTCACATGCCTTCGAGAACATTATGAAGTACTCTCAGGCATGCAGGTTTCCTCACGATGTGTCCTTCACCGTTATAGCAAGTGACATTTAAATTCTTAAATCGCACATAACTTAGAAAGTCATTGGTGCGTGCCGCTGGGATTTGAACCCGGACCGCTCGAGTGAGAGGCGAGTTCGATTGCCACTGGGCTGTCACCGCTATGACTAAGCTCCGCTAAGACTAATATCAATATCTATTTAGTATTCAAATGTGTACCTAGTAAAGAAATTTCAGTAGACTAACACATACTGTCGGCTCGGGACACATAAATAAATAAATAAATATCTTGGACATTCTCACACACGGCCATCTGAGTAGGCGCGAGCCTGTGTTATGGGTGTCAGAGACTGATATACATAGATATTTTTAAATACATACTTAAATAGATAATATTGACATCCAGACACAGAACAAATACAAGTGTTCGTCACACGAATATTTGTCTTGAGTGGGATTCGAACCCACGACCTTTGGCGCAACAGACAGGGTCACTACCGATTGCGCCAACGGGCCTGTCATGATGGTAAATGATCGATACCTTGGTCTGATGAACCGTTATAGGTAGACACTTGAAATTTTCACAAAGTACGTGTCAAACAACAAATAGAAATTGTATTCCCAAGGGGTGATATTCATGCAAGAAACCTAACACATTTTCTCGAACTTCGCGCTGTCAACTCGTCAGACACCCAGAGCTCTAAGCGTGTGTGTGTGTGTGTGCCTAGTGTCCAACGCCGACGCCATGTTTTCAAAGGGACTTTAAAAATGTCAAATTTTTGATTCTGTGAATCTGGCACATTTACCGGACAGTGTGTGGATTCCGGTTACACTTCTTTAGAGGCGACCATCTTAGTCCTCAAGGGTAGCAACACATCTGTGACTGACTTAGAACGAGACTCCTACTAACAAGTACTAACTGGACTATTACTAACACCAACTAACAGGACTAACTATCACTAACAGTCCCCAGTCCTCATACCTACTAACGAACTGACCAACTAATGTTCTAATTAACTTTCTCAACTAATTGGACTAACCATCCCAGTCCCTAATTGAGTCTTGTTCAAAGTCAGTCACAGTTGTCATGGGCGGCAGCGGATGGGTGGTGCTGCAAGCTCGTTTGCTATCCTGTACCCATAAAAAAAAAATGTTATGTTCAAGTTCGTTGATGATTATATTTTTTATAAGAACTTTCTCTACAACTCTTACAAATTTAATTTTGATGATGTTTTTATCAACAGACTTTTTAACTAGTTGTGTAAGAGAACCAAATAGTGGTTCTATTATTTATCTACATTCTTCTGGTGGAACCACTATTTGGTTCTCTAACACAACTAGTTAAAAAGTCTGTTGATAAAAAAATCATCAAAATTAAATTTATATGAAACCTAATTGGTTCCATATAGAGTTCGCCCGGGGGAATACCACCGCCCGCCACGGTACCTAGTACCATTTCTGCCGTGTAATAATTGTTTTTAAAGCAATTATGGTCCGGTTGGAAAGGTGTGGTTTCCGGTTACAGTTCTTTAGAGGCGACCATCTTAGTCCTCAAGCGTAGCAACACATCTGTGACTGACTTAGAACGAGACTCCTACTAACAAGTACTAACTGGACTATTACTAACACCAACTAACAGGACTAATTATCACTAACAGTCCCTAGTCCTCATACCTACTAACGAACTGAACAACTAATGTTCTAATTAACTCTCCCAACTAATTGGACTAACCGTCCCAGTCCCTAATTGAGTCTTGTTCAAAGTCAGTCACAGTTGTCATGGGTGGCAGCGGATGGGTGGTGCTGCAAGCTCGTTTGCTATCTTGTATCCATAAAAAAATTTACGTAGAGAAATACCAAACATAGCTAGAGAGCTATGCTATGGAGCGCCATAGCGCGCTAAGCGACTATGAGCTTGCGGATCAGACCGACTGTAAAGGACCACGTCTCGGATCCATACGTCATCACTGGCAACACACACTGCTCGACACTGCTCGCTTTAGTATCGTTCGGTGGTTCGGAACTCTGAGTATACGAGTTCGACTCGTACGCATTTGACCGAATTTTATTTAATCCATCGTGCAGATGGACATATGGACACCCATAAGTTTAAAAAATACTATCTTAGGAGGACCGTTAGAAAATGGTAAGTAGCCGCTAAACAAATATGTATAAAGTAGGAATATATTCATAAGTAAAGGAAAAATGAGATAAATATCCACACTGATTATAAAAAACTAGTGGACGCCCGCAGCTTTGCTCGCGTGGATTTAGACATTCACTAACTTCAAAAACGGCAAAGTTTCATACTAACTTTGCACCCCCGTTTTACCCCCTTAGGGGGTGAATTTTCAAAAATCCTTTCTTAGTGCTCCCCTACGTTATAAAAGGAACCCCTGTGCAAAATTTCAAGCTTCTAACCCTTATAGTTTAGGCCTTGCGTTGATATGTCAGTCAGTCAGTCAGTCAGTCACCTTCTCCTTTTATATATATAGAAGAAAGATGTATTGCACAATATCAAGCCAACCAATCATAGTCTTTCCCTTACTCGCAAATAAAGTTCCGCATGGAATAAACGAAATAACAACAACACTGCTAACACCGATACTTCTACTCGCCTACGTTAGTATATGTATACTTTAATCTATGAACTCGCCGACTGCGAGGGGCCATGCGATGCGATGCGAGCTAGCCGCCGCGCCGCGGGGCCCGCGGGATAGCTTCTCCAGGCGCACGCACACATGCGTAATCTTTTCACTAACACATGGAAAGGCCGATCGGCGGGCTCAGCGCGACGGCAATATTTTTGGTAAAAACCTATTCTTCAAAAGTGACGGTCGACTGGAGTCCTCTTAACTTCTTTACATGGCTGTGATATTTTTTGAAATAAATAGGTTGAGAACTTTTAAACGGGTATGGAGACATAAAGGTAATGTAAGAAAATCATTTTAATTTTTATAAAACTAACGAATAAGACAAGTGTTGTCAGAAAAATTAAATTTTTTAACAATAGTACGCCAAAAGTCGGCCATTTTAACTTTCATAGTTTTGATATAATAGGTACCTACATACATACATTCTTACAATTGAGACGAATTTAAGAAAGAAAGAAAGAAAGAAAACCTTTATTTTGTCTCAATATAGGTACCTACACGCAATAAAAATAATTAAATAAACAACACTTTAACGACACTTTTAAGGCTAAAATTCATCAAAATCATATACTACAATAATGTAATACAATGTAATACATACATACAAACACTAGAAAAACATAACCCTCCGGCACAGTCGGGTAAAAAAGCATAAATCTTATTGTCGTTCCGTCAGAGAAACTTGAGAGGAAATAAACCAAAGGATATTTTTTACTCCAAAACTCACCAAGATCGCGAAATTAAGAGAAAAGTGTAAAAAAAATCATTCCTCACCGCACGGCAGGCGGGTGGCGGCTGCGAGAGAAATATTTTCAGAAAAAGGGGATTTTTAATCTATGTCCTTTGACTGAGAACTTTTTGAAACCGACGGTGATAAAATAAGAACTCTGTTTTCACAAGCAGGTGGTTTCAAATGTTGGTAGAACCTAAAAACCTGTCAGGTCCATTCCTCAGTTATAAGTGTCGTTACTAACACGAAATTGTTTTCATATCATAATATATATATTTCTTGTATACGTGTGTATAACAGTGAACTCCTCCTAAACGGCTGGAGAGATGTTGATGAAATTTTTTGTGTGTGTTCAAGGGGATTCGATAATGATTTTGATTCACAATTTGGGCCACTGAAAAATGTTTTTTATACACTATTTTAGTATTTTTATTTTTATTCTATTATTTTACGTTCATTGACGTGAAGCGTCGCGTCACTTTGACATTTCATATGGCAGAACATCGTTTGCGGGGTCAGCTAGTATACCTATAGATAATGGACTGTAAGAGTCGTGAGTTCGTACCGGCACCTGTTCCCATAGTCAGGCCTCCTCGAAGATGGACCGTTGCTAGAACATGATCCTTTGCCACGTACTGACCCTGTGCTATGTAGTCAGATCACTGTGAATATCAGTTTTGGAAGTTAAGGGAAGATTGGTTGAGATTTTAAATTGTATTATATTCCAGCATATAATAAACTAGTGGACGCCCGCAGCTTCGCTCGCGTAGAATTAGACCTATTAACGACGTCTGCCCGCGTTCGGGTTGCTTAAAAAACGGCAAAGTTTCATACTAACTTTGCACCCCCGTTTTACCCCCTTAGGGGGTGTATTTTCAAAAATCCTTTCTTAGTGCTCCCCTACGCTATAAAAGGAACCCCTGTGCAAAATTTCAAGTTTCTAACTGTTATAGTTTAGGCCCTGCGTTGATATGTCAGTCAGTCAGTCAGTCAGTCAGTCAGT
Organism: Carterocephalus palaemon; assembly: GCA_944567765.1. Lineage (NCBI taxonomy): Eukaryota > Metazoa > Arthropoda > Insecta > Lepidoptera > Hesperiidae > Carterocephalus > Carterocephalus palaemon. Next base: position 8,540,543 of record OX155664.1, read on the forward strand.
CAGTCAGTCAGTCAGTCACCTTCTCCTTTTATATATATATAGATATTCTGTTGTTACACTTATATATCAGCTGGCATGGTGGAACAACTGACACAATCCCGCTTTCCACCTCAGGGTTTAGGAGCTGTCTGAAAACCAGCGCTACACGGGTCTCTAGCCCCGCAGTAGCACAAGCTGAGACAACCCCTGTTGTTATTTTGTTAAATCTGCTTATGTGACCTAATGTATGTACGTTTTAAATGACAATAAAATGATTCTTAATCTTATTTTAAACTTAGCGAACTGATTAATTTGCGTAAACATTTATATTTAGCTACTTTGTGTACTATCTTAGTTTGAACCCGGACCGGCGTAAGAGACAACATCTATCTATATATATAAAAGGAGAAGGTGACTGACTGACTGACTGACTGACTGACTGACTGACTGACATATCAACGCAGGGCCTAAACTATAAGGGCTAGAAACTTGAAATTTTGCACAGGGGTTCCTTTTATAACGTAGGGGAGCACTAAGAAAGGATTTTTGAAAATTCACCCCCTAAGGGGGTAAAACGGGGGTGAAAAGTTAGTATGAAACTTTGCCGTTTTTGAAGTCGTTAGACGGGTACACGTCGTTTATGGGTCTAATTCTACGCGAGCGAAGCTGCGGGCGTCCACTAGTTTATAGGATATACGAATAATAGAAAGGTCAATTGCGAAAACCAATTTGTTAAACATTCCTTTGAAGCATTATACAAACTGGAGCCACCGTCACGAAACCCTTGTAAAATGTTATTTATTTAAAACTTCAGTTACACCAGTAATCACGAGACAAAATTATTTCGACGACAACCATCTTGTAGAGCAACGACAATTTATTTTTAACCCTGCTATAACACGAAACACTGCCGTGGGCCCGACGGACCCCTCCGATCATGAAATATTAATTAACACTTAGCGCTCGACGTATTAAAAGATTGAAAAGCAACGCTCAAGGCCTTTTCCACCCCGTTCTTACTTTAATACCTCTAATGTACCCTGAAGCGTTTGGGGTAACGACAAAATTTCCACATTTATATGCAAATTTGCTAAATCGCTCAATCCGGTGCCGATCACATAAAATTGCGCTTTCAATTTGTCTAAACTGTGATTTTAATTTAATTCCAGCGATCCTGATCGCTTTAGTTGTATCAGGCGAGTGGAGGGTTAGTAATCTGGTTGTGTACAGTAAAATTGATGTTGTCTTCAATGCGGGCGGCTGAATAGTCCGACATACGAGAGACGCAGACGAACATGGACATAACTTGATCAGTTTGAGACATATTGATCATTCATAGCTCAGTTAGCATTCATATTAGGTAGGTCTGAGAAATCCTAGACAATTACCCATTTGGTTTATTGATTTATTGCTAGTAACAAAAAATTTACTGCTATTGATGTTGATAAGTAGCTAGATTATCATTATATTGCTTTCTTTAAAATAGTTTTAGGGGCTTTTTTATACTTACAAAGGTTTTTAGCAATATGAATGATTTTGAATAAAAGAAATCTAAAATTATAATATCACATGACACATCATAACATTAAGTTATGATGTGCATCCTAGTGCGGTTTATCAGACACAAACCTTTCAAAAACTATCTGACAATAGCTATACGTAAAATATGATTTTGAAAAGTCGATTTAAAAGCGTGTCTTAAAAGAATTGCTTTCCAGTTTAAGGTGGGCTGACCGCATACAGATTTTAGTTAGAACCCATTAGCGTTCCACTGCTGGGAATGGATTTCTCACCACTACACAGGCCTTGCGTTTACATCACCACGCTGCTCCAGTACTGATTGGTAGAGGGGTTACCGGCAATTACGATTGGCAGAATTTATAGGCCGCCTGAAGACCACTCACATGGCTGACGACTTACGAATGTAATGACTTTCATTAAGCGTATACCTTAAAATGAAAAATATAATGAAAAATATATAGAAATTTGATATAAATATAATGAAATATATAATGAAAATTAAAATGAAAAATATGCTTAGAGTGGTGGCCTTTTCACACAACTGCGGCACAGATACAAACATGTTGTTATGTTAGTTATAAGAAACGAACTGTTTACCTTATTTATTGTTAAATTTTTTTTTAAAAGTAGGTACCTACTTAATTTTTAATCTCCTATTGTTTTATTTTTAATCTTAATCTTTTAATTCTGTACTTAATTCTTGTAATATCTGTCCATGTGTGTGAATAAAGTTTTCTTATTATTTCTTATTTCTTAAACACAAACAAACCTGAAATTGTATCTGAATCTGATTCTATCACCAATTTAATACAAATCCAACCAAACACGAAAAGATTGTCTCGCGACAATTTTACACCGTAACGACACCATTACACTCGTAGCGTATCGGATCCATACGAACCAATCCAATCCATTGTATAAATAAAAAGCACACAATGAAACCATTCACCACAGTCTTTATGTTAAAATCTTTATATTGTATACATTCAATCGATCTTTGATTCACTCGACTGCGATTGATAGGGCAGTTCAATTGACGAATTAGGGTCGATTGGACCGTCCTATTCATTTAAGGGTTAAATTTATTTTAGCTATTACTGTCAGGTATTTTGATTTAACTATTTGCTAAAGTGTTATTGATATTGGTTTGCGGTGATTTGGACGGTTTCCTATAAGGATAAGATCCGTGAACGTAAAAAAATATAGTAGAATGGAACGTAATACTACCGTATTTTGTAAATTGTATATAACATGATAAATGTTTTTCAGTTCATACTAACATTGATTGGACTTTTCTTGTTAGTTTGTGCCTATGTGATTAAATCTAGCAACTAAAAACCTGCGTTCAGTACCGAGTATAGGTAATGCATTTTAATATTCAGGACTAGTTGCTGCCAGCGGCTTCGTAGAGTATATACTGAAAAAATGTTGAAGATGATTTTTTATCCCAAGAGAACAGTATAGGGATAAAAAGTATCCTATATGTTAATCAGCCACCGCCATACTAAACTTTATCAAAATTGCTTCAGCAGTTTGGGCTTGAAGAAGTTACAAACATATAAACGCACACACATACTTTCGCCTTTATTATATTAGTGTGATGAACTAATTGTGAACCTAGGTTTGGCAAATAACGGTAATCCGGATAGCCAGTTTAAACCATTCAACCTTTTTTTAAAGTATCATCACAACCCTTTCTTTCTCCCACTGTTGGGCTCGAGTCTCCTCTCAGAATGGGAGGGATTAGGCCTTAGTCCACCACGCTGGCCAAGTGCGGATTGGCAGACTTCACATACCTTCGAGAACGTTATGATGAACTCACAGGCATGCAGGTTTCCTCATGTGTCCTTCACCGTTATAGCAAGTGACATTTAATTTCTTAAATCTTACAAGTTTACAGTATAAACAAAAAAAAATTTGCCGGTAAATTAATTTAAAACACCTGGTGAATTTAACTTAGTTGTAATTTTTTCACACTTAAGAAACCACTTTAAATATAGCTGTAAGCCGAACGAGCTTAAAAAATAACACCACTCCAAATTCCTAATGGTAGAGTGGGGTAGAATGGGGTACGGCCCCCGTTTGCCCTCGCGAGGATATTGCACTGAATGCCCCCGGGCGCCTCTATCACTTCGGACTATTCTTGGCTGTATCGCGAAAGCCTTTGTCGCTTTTTACGTAGGGTCAGCGGGGCTATGACTGTCTGAGAGGATACGGGGTATTTTAAATTATTTGTTTTTATTACAAGGACAGAAGAATATGGGAAAATAATTTGAGCACTACGTTAAGCATATTGTGGTCAGACCTTATTATAAACACACTGTTCTTATTGTATAACTAGCTCATCCTCTGAGTTAAGAAGTAACTACGAGTATAAGCATGCTGAATACCAATAAAAGTCTTGTTCTAAGTCAGCTACAAATGCGTTGCTACTAAATATCGGACCAATGTCGTCATGATGATGATCTGTGCGCCTTTTTTCTTGTTCTATTCTAAAAAGGAATTGATGAGCATTATTTTCCCCCTAAAATCTGCAAATTATGTTTTTAGCGCTGATTTATTATGTATCGTCTAATTTTCACTGGTTAATCTAGACAAAGAGTATTCTATTATGTCTCCAGCACTGATAACCTATGCGCAGCTATCAGCTCCGGACTTCTTCTTCTTCTACGCCTATTTCCCATTTCTTTTGGGGTCGGCCCTCTTAATCTTACTGCGCCATTCTGAACGTGACAGGGTTAGGTCCGGGTAATGTTCTGTATTAACCATATAGTAGTATTAGATTTGACCCAAACAAAGAAACAGGGCAAGCTAGATAAAACCGTTTAAAAAATGGTACTCACTATAAGTGTGGAAGTCGGTGAGCTGCACCGTGTTGCAGTCCACAACTAAATAAAACCGTTTAAGAAAATGGTACTCACTGTAAGTGTGGAAGTCGGTGAGCTGCACCGTGTTGCAGTCCTCCCCCACAACTAAATAAAACCGTTTAAAAAAATGGTACTCACTGTACGTGTGGAAGTCGGTGAGCTGCACCGTGTTGCAGTCCTCCCCCACCTGAAGGTACGTGATCTCGCAGCGGTACACGCCCTCGTCTTCTGCCCTCACGCTGGCTATCACCAGCTCCGCGAACGTGGCGTTTGGCTCGTGGGATATGGACATTCTGGAACAAATTCAATGACGTCATTAATCCCACTAATATTGTGAATGTGTGTATCGCTGCGACCCATAGACGTCCCACTGCTGCACGGGTCTCCCCAACAGACACAGCTGCGGGAGGTCTAGAGCATACTCCACCACGTTGCTCCAATGCACGTAAGAAATGATGATTGTTAGAAAAAGATAAGTAAGAAATTACTATGATGGTTAGAAAAAGATATGATCAGAACCCTTTCTTTTTCCCACTTTTGGGCACGGGTCTCCTCTCAGAATGGGAGGGATTAGGCCTTAGTCCACCACGCTGGCCAAGTGCGGATTGGCAGACTTCACATACCTTCGAGAACATTATGATGAACTCTCAGGCATGCAGGTTTCCTCACGATGTGTCCTTCACCGTTACAGCAAGTGACATTTAATTTCTTAAATCGCACATAACTTAGAAAGTTATTGGTGCGTGCCGCTGGGGTTTGAACCCGGACCGATCGAGTGAGAGGCGAGTTCGATAGCCACTGGGCTGTCACCGCTTTAGAAAAAGATAAGTAAGAAATTACTATGATAGTTAAATGAACTAACTATTCAGCCTCTACTAGTTTTAAGTCAACGTTCAGTCTTCCCACGCCATTAATTAAAAGACAGAAAACTGAATTGAAAAGCAATTCAATTAATTACCAAACGGTTTGAAGAACAAATGGTTTCTTTCTTCAGGCAAACAAATGGGAGTGCAGACGGGAACTCATTACGAATAGACCAAGATTCAATTATGGCGACGCCAAATGCAAGTGCGGTCTATCAATCCGTCTAAAGTCTAGATAATTGTAGAAATATCCATTTAGTAAATACAGATACATTATATAATTGTTTGCAAAGAGCTATAGGTATAATACATGCTGCAATATGACTATTTTGAAGGCAAGTATTGAGAATATTTCTATATTTGAGTGTTTGATATTATTATTCGTTTGCTGTCTTGAATCCATAAAAAATATTTGCTCCCGTCTTGCTATTCAAACAGTTAGCTGTAAAACCAGAAACTAACATCCCAACATTCCTTTCATTGTACCGTCCTATTGTATTACCGACCCTTTCCACATCTCTCAATTAATTGTTTTTCCTATTATATGTTCTGTTTAATTTGTTCTTTTCTTTCCATTGTTCTCCGTACGACGATACCATGAATCAAGCCTCTTCGAAAGCTCTGATCTGGGTTCGAATTCTCATCGCACGGAATAGGACTAGGCAGAAACCATTGACTTACCTTGATCAAATTGTAAAAAATGTAAATTTTGAAAAGAGTAAGTATGGAGTTTCTTGCCGTGTTCTTCTAGGTAGCATCAACTTTGTGAAAGCTTCAGAGTACGCTTCAGAGTCGCTCGTTGCGACCCATAGACGTTCCACTGCTGGGCACGGGTCTCCCCAACATACAAAACTGCGGGAGGTTTAAAGCATAGGTACTCCACTACGCTGCTCCAAAGTGGTCTTCGAGAAGGCTTAACGACTGTTTCCACCATTGAAAACAACCGGGACGGCTGGCTTTACGTGCCCTCCAAGGCACGGTAGCGTCCACGAAATGTTTGCCACTAGCGGTCACCCATCCACAAACCGACCGCATCAGTCGTTGCTTAACTCTTTCGATCACATTGTCGAATCGATCACCCTGTCGAATTGGATTTTCTTTCTGTAAGGACAGTGTGGGGAGAGAGACAAAATAAATAAATAAATAAATAAATAAATAAACATTGAATCGACGCGAGCCATTGGGCTATAGACACTACAGAGTAATAAACGCTACGCTTCAGAGTATTAAAGTTAAATCACAGTGAATGGATGAAAACGGTAAATGGTTTTTATGGGAAAAGCGTAGATAGATAGCGGCCGGAGCACCACGTCGGCCCTCCTGCGCTTCTCAGACTATGTTAATGGTAGTCTGCATGACAGAAAGCATGTTGTCGCGGTCTTTATTGACTTTCGAAAAGCATTCGAAACTTTAAATCACGCGGGCTTACTTCAGGCTATGAGTGAGTGCGGGATACGTGGCCCCCTTAATGATTTTTTTAAAACCTATCTTGAGGGTAGACAATTACAGGTTCTCATTGCGGGAACGACTGGCTCGCTGGTTAGCACCGAATACGGTGTTCCCACCGGTTCTGTGTATAGGCCTTTAGGATATGTAATGCATGTAAACAGCTTATGCAATGTCGTCGAAAGATGTCAAATGTACATGTATGCTGACGATACATGCTTAATTTATGCAGACAGTAGCATAGAGAATGCTGTAAATAATGTACAATATGACTTTATTAACATTTGTAAATGGGCTCATGACAATGGATTGTTAATAAACTTAAAAAAAACGAAGTGCATGCATATCCACTCGCCATATATGAAGGTACCTGGTGGGACTCTAAGCAGCAAGGGTCACTCGTATGATTGTCTGCATAGAAATTATTTGCATTGCCAATGTAAACCTTTAGAATGGGTTTCTTCCTACAAGTACCTAGGGATGACCGTAGATTGTAACATGTCATGGAAGCTCCATATTGACGCACTATGTTCTAGGCTAAGATCGATTTTAACTCAATTCTATTATTTAAAACGAGTAGTAAGTAGAAAGACCCTGCGGTGTGTATATTATGCGCTGGTCGATTCCATTATTGGGTACGGTTTGAGCTGCTACGGCTGCACATTTAAAACTAATTTGGTAAAATTAAAAAGACTGCATATCAGAATTTTAAAACTCATGTCAAATAAAAAAGATATCACTCTATTCAAGTCTAACTGCAACCATTTATTTAAGAAAAATAGGGTATTACCTATAGAGAGCAAAATAAAATTACATTTAGTTAAAGAAAATATAAATAGAACTGAACTATTTAACCCAATAACCCGTAGCGGCACAACTCGAACAGTAAGGAATAAGTTTCGTAAACCTACCAAAATTAGGAATTATTATGGCCAGCGCACTATGGAATACATAGTCCCTGCAGTTTGCAATAGTCTGCCTTTTAATGTGAAGGAAGTATCCTCATATAGAAATTTAAAAAAAAAAATTGAACAATTTTTCTTAGAATCCATCACTTAGAGCTTTATCTATATATTACTTATGTATAGTTGAGAGATTTACCGCTATATGTATAAAATAGTATAAAACAACAATTTTTCTTAGAATCCATCACTTAGAGCTTTATTTATATATTACTTAGGTATCGTTGAGAGATTTACCGCTATACCTATGTATAAAATAGTATAAAAAAAATTGTCTAAAATATAAAACTGTATAAAATATAAAACTGTGTAAAAAAGCATGAGCGAACACTATCCGCCTACAAACTCCTCTGGAGTTTGGCGGGATGTTTTAATTGTATTAGTCTTAAGCATTTATTGAATAAAGTTTCTTTAAAAAAAAAAAGATCCAATTACCTCTAATCTCTTCAGTGCATATATAAAACTAGTGGACGCCCGCAGCTTCGCTCGCGTAGAATTAGTCCATTAACGACGTCTACCCGTCTAACGACTTCAAAAACGGCAAAGTATCATACTAACTTTGCACCCCCGTTTTACCCCCTTAGGGGGTGAATTTTCAAAAATCCTTTCTTAGTGCTCCCCTACGTTACAAAAGGAACCCCTGTGCAAAATTTCAAGTTTCTAGCCCTTATAGTTTAGGCCCTGCGTTGATATGTCAGTCAGTCAGTCAGTCAGTCAGTCAGTCAGTCACCTTCTCCTTTTATATATATATAGATTATCTTATCTCGCCGATCTCTCTCGCTGGAGCCGCGCGCTATTCGGCTGCTGTTTTAATTACTATCCTATGTTGAGCCTTTGATATAAATGTTATTTACTGTACCATGAAGGCTGTCTGATTGGTCTGCGCGATGCTTAGCGACAGTTCCCAGGTTCGATCTCCGATTCGAACAAAGTATTCATCACAACCCTTCCTTTGTCCCACTGTTGGGCACGGGTCTCCTCTCAGAGTGGGATTAGGCCTTAGTTCACCACGCTGGACAAGTGCGGAGTGGCAGACTTCACATGCCTTTGAGAACATGAACTCTCAGGCATGCAGGTTTCCTCAGATGTGTCCTTCACCGTTATAGCCTAAGTGACATTTAATTTATTAAATCGCACATAACTTAGAAAAGTCATTGGCGCGTGCCGCTTGTGTTTGAACCCGGACCGCTCGAGTGAGAGGCGAGTTCGATAGCCACTGGGCTGTCACCGCACCGCCGAACTAAGTATTAAGATAATGAAACTGAAAATATTGTTTTTTTCTCATTTCAATTTCCAAGATTTACAGCGGTGGCAGCCCAGTGGCAATCGAGCTCGCTTCTCTCTTGAGCGAATTCTTATAAGGACCGACTTTAAGCAACCCCACGAGCATTTGTTTACCTAACGACCATAGAAATTAGAATAAGTTTTATTCCTCGTAACATTTCACAGCACAGTTGGCTGTTCTCAGAGTTTTATAATTAAGTGGGCGATAGCTCTGAGGCTTGTCTCCCGTTGAGGGTGAACCTATTTATTAGATACAATTATTTTCACTTTATTTCTTCCGAGTCGAGGCTACTTTATCGAGATTTGACGAATATTCGCAATATTGCGTTGAATCGCAATGTATTTTGGCGAAAAGTTACAATTAATTTTTTAAATCGCACATGACTAAAAATAGCACGCTTTTGTAGATAGCCGAAATTAAATTTAGATTTAAAAAAAAAAAAATATTTATTGCATTGTCATTGGCCCATAGTAAGTGTGGAAAGCATCAAATTAATCCGACGTTTTGAAGTCGGCGAAAATCACGTAAGTACAAAGACTCCGTTACATACATACATGGATACCTACATACATGGGTTAGGTAGGTTTGTAGGTACATACCTACCTACATACATACATACAAATTTACAAACCAAGCTAATAGATGCGTATTAAAAATAAACAAATGCGGCTATCCTATTCGCGAAGCGAAAGCTACTTTACGCACGATCGGATCCTTAAAAGCTGTCGTAAAGTGCCTTTTTTAAAGTAAAAGTTTAAAAAAGTTGTCTCAGGCTAGACGGCGCGGTATATGCTTGTTTAGTTTTGTTTCGAGCTTGTCAAGTTTAACTAAATCGTTGAGGTGTATAAAAATGATCATTGTTATTTTTATTTTCATTGCAAATTATTTTCATGCAGAAGATAGGCTAACTAATAAATAATGGCACATCATGAATTAGTTTATTTGATAAAATAGTGATTTTTTGCATATAGAAAGACTCTATGGCGTCTACGCCTTTGTGATCTAGGTTCATCCTGTTCAGGGTAAATATTTAAACAGCAGATTAAATATTTACCAAAAAAATTATGGTTTCATGGTATTTTCATGTACTATAATTAATTAGTGTTACCGATTATTCGATCTAGTGCTATGGGTTACAGATTAAAATTGAATGAAGACTCTTGGAGTAACACTTGGCGTTACAGTTGGCGATACGTTTGGCGGTACGGGAGGATGACGTCACACTTTTTTTTCGTATGTGTTGGCGTTCATCGATGTATAAGACGTTATCACGTGAAAAAGGTAGTTGTTGTGGTGGTAGAATCTATGTATGTATATTTATACTCTTGTTCGAATATTGTCACGGTTGTCACAGGCGGTAGTGGCTAGTCGGTGCTACCTACCTACTAGTTTTCTATTTAATATCGATAAAAAGCGATTATCATTAAAATCGTCATTATGAGTCATACGTTTTCCACTACAGTGGCTCATTACTTCAACCGCACAGCCGTAGCAGGTTCGGATGCGGCTATTAAAGCTGGAACAACACATAAAGGGTGCTTAAAGAACTATCCCTGTCATAAAACGGCCGCCGCTCACACCGGAGTGTAACCAGAAATTAGACGAGTCGATCCTTTTTTCGTCATTTTAATTATATTCCCCTTATTGTAACCATTTATAAGTAAATGCCTACGTCTTGGTTACAGAAGTCATTACTTTAATTGCCCTAGAAGTTGAGGTACACGGACTCGGTAGTAGGTACTTAGTGCTTCTGTATAATATTATTATGTTTATTAGTACTCACATTTCATATTTAACCAAACAAATCTTACAAAGTAGACTTAAAGTTCTTCTTGAATGGTTCTTTTTGAAGTTTTTCAAATTATTCAATTTGATGGTTATTTCCGAACGCAACCGATCCGATACCCTACCCTCATCTCAACTTCCTTCCCATCAAATAAAACCAAATACTTGGGGGGTAGGAAGTGACAGTTCTCTTCTGCCGACTACGCGCGTCAAGGCCGGTCGAGCTCCCGTGTTCCCGACGATTTCGCTGCAGAATAAATTACAAAGTATCGAAAAACACTATTTGATTGTCACGTATTAGTGTATATAAAGTGATACGTGAATTTAGTGAATCAGCAAATCATCATATGGACGATTCAAAATCTTATTAATAAAATAATGTAAACTGTGAACTACCTTAAAAACCTTTTAAATTTCATTCAGTGTACATTTGAAAAAATAAGCTGCAAGAAATAAAAAAGTAAACAATACCTACTTCGTTATAAGATAGCAAACGAGCATACACCACGGAACCCATCTGTCCAGGACAACTGTGATAAACTCCAAACAAGACTTACAAGACCGTACAAAGTCAGTCATACTGTAACTTTATTATTCTTCATAGCATTTTTGAAACAAAACTAGCGGAACATAATTTCCTGCTACAGCAGAGGTCGGTTTAACGCATGGCTATTAAACGGACGGTATCACAATAAAAGTCCTTAACCTATTGCGCTCATAAAAGGAAATTTAAACATTGTATTGTAGCAAAATAAAATCTTATCATTATATTCTAGCCACTGGGTGTGTTCGTTACATTCTTACAAGTATTTAATCACACATTTATAACCCGGTCACAATATCTCTGCACCTCCATGGGCTCGTCCGGTTGCGTCAGTACGGTTTGCATCTCTGTTTTATCATACAGTTGTGTTTCTGTACATTTTAAAAGCTTTTATTTAACTTCACTCGTATGTATCTATGTATGTCCTGGAATCTTGCAATCAATATTTCACCCACTTCCACTGAAGCTATCGAGCTGAAATTTGGCACACATATTTGGTTCCGGTGACAATGCACGAAAATAATTTTTTTTTATAAAAAGCTTTTTTTTTTAAATTCTTTAATAATTCAATTATTTGTTTTTAAGTTTGCTCATTTATTGTTAATTTTGAACTAATTCGTTTAAATAGTGAAACAAAAAATTTGATCCTAAAATTGCTAGGTTTTCGAAATGAAGAAAGATAAACATTTTGTCATAGCTGTACAACAAGTGTATCATAGTTAAGTAATCAATATTGTTTTATTTAATTTCTATCACATAATCATACATTTAGTAAGAAAACTCTAATTCAATCACTACATAATAAAGAGTAGGTAATTATGGTTAATAAATTCTAATAATAATTGTTTTGCATTCCATCCACAGCGCCGACATGACGCCATCGACGCCAGGTGCACAGATATTGTGACCGGACTTTGATTTCAAATAATCATCGATATTTGACTACAAATGTTAAATATATTTTAATAAAAATAACAAATTTTGTAGTAAGCAATTAGCATGTTGTTTAACTCATGTATTTTGCATAAAACTGTCACAAAATTAATTTAAATATCTGAAAATAGATCAATTATTTTTTAAAACTACATGTGAAAAACTGGTTATATCTAACCCAGTTTTTTTGTCTTTTGCAACTAGACTTAACCTTAATATATTTTAGCATATAAAAGTAGATAGTTTAAAACTCTGAAAATGTAAGTAATAAAAACGGCACTTCCTCGTACGCCGAGGCTTCCGTTGCCAGTTTAACGCACGGCTATTAAAGTTGCCATAATCACAATAAAAGTGCTTAAACTACCGCGCTCGTAACATGAGGCATCATTCACACCGAGCTGTATAAACATCGGCACGGAAGTGTTGCACTGAAGGAAATTTGGAGGGGATAGCTGCGCGGGGTGTGCAGTGCGGGGGGACACAATACAATACGGCTGGCGAACCAATCCCGACCGCTCCCTAGAGAGCTGTTGGACGTTCTTCCCCCCGACTATCTAGGGGGAATTAGCGACTAACGGCTAGTGGAACCGCGCGCGCGTATCGCGTGCGCGACGATCGACTGGCTGGGTTTACCCCTGGAGCAATTGCCCGGATAGAGGGGATCTCCCCTAACTCCGAATTCCCTCAAAGCTGGAGGAGCGCCCACAGCGCCGCGGAAGAGGAAAGGTCTGTCTGTCTGCGAACCAATCAGAACTTGCGACTGATGACCCGCTCACACCGCGCAATACCTTTGGGCTTTGCGCATTCAAGGTTTAATTACTCGTGCCGGTCCGTACAAAATAATGTTAATCCCATCCATTCGCCAGCCTTTTAATGCCCGCGACCCATAGACGTCCCACTGCTGGGCACGGGTCCCACAGACACTGCTGCGGGAGGTCTAGAGCATACTCCACCACTGCTCCAATGCGGATTGGTGGAGGGGTTAGTGGCCAACCCAGTGTCGAATGTTCTCAGACCACCCGAAGGTCTTCGACAAGGCTTAACGACTGTTTCCAGCATTGAAAACAACTAGGACAGACGGCTTTACGTGTCCTCCGAAGCACGGTAGCGTCCATGAAATTTTGTCACTAGCGGTCACCCATCCACAAACCGACCAACGGTAATCAGTTGAAATGTGAGCATGCAGTTGTAAGGAAAGTTTTAAATTTTAAATCTTAAATGCTTAAGGCCTTTTTAACCTTTATTTTTCTTTCTAATAGGCATATCTTTGTCTAGAGTTAGCAGGCTCGCTATCTATATATAAGATCCATATCACATTATAATTTATTCTGCACAATTCTTTCTCGAGTAAAATAAACTTACAAGTTTCAAGCATAGCTCATTTAATAAATTGTAGGACAAAGAAACACGAAAAGTTCAAGTAGGTACAGAAAAGAACAATTTCCTCTGACAACTAAGTTATTTCACAGAGCTATTTCATCGCGAGGCTGTTCAAAGTAGTCATAATCAAAATAAAAGTGCTCAACTAACGGGCTTATAAAATAAGATTTGCTTTTAAGGGGTCTTGCAGGACATTCCGGAAAATGACATGATTTTAAATAAATAATACGCGCTGAATTGATAAATTCTAATAAGTATAGGTAATTCCTAGATTATGATACTTTGATCCTTAAACAAGGTTTATTGGTATTTGAATTAAATTTTATAGTTATGATTAAAAATGTATTGCTAGTAGACTCTTGTAAATTTTATTCATAAAACAGTAATTCTCACATGAAACTGTTTGTACATCGCAGCTCTATGACTTTTTAGTCTTCTGAATTTTAATTACTCACAAATATAATATTTTGTAAGTACATCATTCAATCTTCTTTGAAAACCCCAACCATTAGAAACTACTAATATGGCGTGGGAGCACTGCCTAATTATACAGTGCGCCGCGCCCGACTAAACTCCTTCACCCCGCGTCGTATCTCGGTGAATAATACATGGGTTTGTAGCTAAAGAATAGCTCTCAACCAGGAGAGAGACAGGACTTTGCAAATCACGTCATCTGCAACCTGACAACATTGTCAAGCCGAACAACATTGGCTATATAATACTACTACTTAGGTGTAAACGAAACTATTGTTATGTCTAATTCCATGCGAGCGAAGCTGCGGGCGTCCACTATAAGTAAAGGTACCAATCAGTGTTTAGATCCTACCAGGATACCCAAATACCCTTATCTCTGAATACATAATAAAATGTTCATTCCAGAACAGTGATTCAGGAAAACAGATTGGAAACAGACAGTGTGCAGTCGGGAGCGTTGGTGTAAATTAAACGGAGCCTCAACTCAGATGGGATAGTTAATTTAACTCTACTTTTTTGGTTCATTTTTTCATTCGCTAAGTGGAGAGCGTAAATTGAGTTAGTCACCGTACCCACTCTGGTTGGGACCATTGAGAAACATGATGTACTCAAATAGAGATGACTTAAGCTAGCATTTTAATTTACTTTATGATAGGTTTGGTAATAATTGAACATGACAACTGGGTTCCTGGTTACGTATAAATCATACAATTATTGACGTGATAACGTCTTAAACATTGATGAACAGCGCATATGAAAAAGTATCCCGTTCCGCCTGAGTGTTTTTATTAAA